>JACMZG010001914.1:21256515-21419015 GCA_018340805.1 Microvelia longipes | reverse complement strand
CTCTTATCGACTAAGGACTGAAATATTCATTATTTTCACCTATAATATCGGTATAAATGAATCAATAAATCATTCTTAAGGTTTGTGATTTTCAATTTTATTAGTACATACATCTGAACCCTACAGTGTAAACTAATGCCAACGAGAAGTGAAAACACAAAACTATCTCATGATCAACAATCACTATTTATTATGGATCGTGCATATAACAAAGAAATACAACTAAACTGAATATCGCAAATAACATCAATTATAGCGATTTATTATGAATCATGCATATAAATAACTACACTAAAAACTGAATATCGCAAATAACATCAATTATTGCGATCTATTATGAATCATGCGTAACAAGAACTACACTAAATTGAATATAGCATTAACAATAGTTTTTGCGATTATTATTGAAAGTTATTATGAATCATACACATAATAAAAAAACTAACATGCAGTAAGAACTGAAAAATATTAAAGAAATAAATATTTTAAAAAATAGTTTGAGGACTGAGTACCTGCTAGGGACGGATCTCGACCAGACTTCACATATTAGTCTCTCATTGGGACTCAGTCTGTATTTTTTCTTGCTATATCCTTTAAACTAAAGAGTCCTTAAAGGATCGCACTTTAACCGGCATATTATCCAACTACTTTTAACTTCATATGAGGGCAGTTCTTTTTTTCTTTTTCTTTCCGACTTTAGTTTTTTTTCTGTTCCCATCTTTTTTTTGTAATCCTTACAGGTTCCTAGACCACCTCAGCACCTGACCCCCTTTTTTATACATTCATTTCTAAGAAACATTGTAAACAATTAGGAATTATGTTTTATAGAAATCATTTATACCTTAGGTACCATTTCATTTTATTTTTCATTCTTTTTTTAAGAATTCCTAATAAAAATATTTTTAACGTTAAAAATCGGGTACGGGTAGCTCGATACTTTTCCTCACAAGTAATATTTTCAAAATAGCTACTAATGTCAAATGAATTTTTTTGGATCGAATGACTAAGTATATACGTACATTTGTGTCAAATTTCAACTCCACCAGTTCTTTTTATTCTTAATGATTCAGAAAAAAGGTTATTGTAGTCTGAAAAATATCATTTTCTGGTCAGCATAACAAGAAGTCTGATTTTTGTGCCAAGTTTCAACTCTTTAGCATAAACAGCGTGTTTATGTTAAAGAGTTGAAACTTTTTTTACACAAGACGTGTCTGTCTGTCTGCGTTACACAGACCGACTTATACTGAAAGGTCAACAAGTCAAAGTCCATCCGGGTCACCTCTGCAATTGGACCAATTGTCAATATTTTATCTTTCAACTTTTAATCTTATTATAATACTATAAATTACTTCATTATTATTGTAAACAAAAATTATAAAAATATATAAATTTTAATAATAATAGTAAATAAAAAATAAATAATTAAAAAAAAACATGGTAAAAATATGTATAATAATACATGGTAATATAATGAGCATATAAGAATGCTTTATAAGAATACATGGTAATATAATGAGCATATAAGAATGCTTTATATAAGAATACTTTATAAGAATACATGGTAATAATGAGCATATAAGAATGCTTTAAGAAACATGGTAATATAATGAGCATATAAGAATGCTTTATAGAGAATACATATAAGAATATAAGAATACATCATCTTAGAATACATGCATGCTTTATAAGAATACATGGTAATATAATGAGCATATAAGAATGCTTATAAGAATACATGGTAATTAATGAGCATATAAGAATGCTTGATTACATCCAAGAAATTTGTCGTTAATATGTATAAGACGTTCACTTACCCTGTGAGAGACCCCCCTCTTCAGGGATTTAGGAAATCATTGATGAAAACAAAATGCTCTGCAAAACTAATCCCTCAGTTCAATTTTGTGGATTATTGTGTGTTTTCATCCATGAAGTCCAACCTCCCTGAAGTGGCCTTCCACAGTGGAAGCCAATCGTCGGATTCACTATCTTCATTGACGCGGTCAACATCGGAAGACTTAAATCTTTATTATAATAACCGCGGAAGCCTAAGCAGTAAACTATAAAGCAAATCAATAAAATATTTTGATGCGGCATTATATAATACCAACATCCATCCTATCATTTTAATCTCAATTCTTCTTAAAAAACAAAAATTAAATTAAAAGTTTCCAAATTTCTCGCCATACATTACCTAACTAAATAAATTAAATCATTTGCAACCTTTAGAAATCAGAGAAAGTTTTTAAAATTAAATCTTCATTCTAATATTAATGTACTTAAGAAATTGTTACTGCTTTCTAGATCATTCACAACTTTCTATACGTTATTAAATGTTCCCTGTCATCAGGAACCAGTAAAATAATATTAAAATTAATACTGATCACAATATTATGCATTTTAAAACTGATTTTTTTTTCAGTTTATTAAAACATTATTAAGGAATAATTAATCACGACTCTTTTCTGTGCCGCTAAATTATATTTATTATTTTTTTTATTTGATTTATCATAATATAACTTTTTATTTGGTTTTATTCATTTCATAGAGCACTAACACTTCATTTATTTTCCCTTCGTGATCAGTGAGTCGCTCCTAGTAGAAAAACCACCTTCCTGCATTACCCCTAATCTCCTAATAATCCCTAAAAACATTCCTGGATCCCGGATAAAATATACCCCAGATACAATGTTCCCGTATAAAATGTACCACGGAAAAAATGTTCCCGCATAAAATGTACTCCGGATAAAATCTTCCCGAATAAAGTACCCCGGATAAATTATTTCCGGATAAAATGTTGCAGGATAAAAAAGTATCCTTTCTACATATTTCTCGCGTTGTAGGATATAAGTATTTTTGCAACGTAACAAGGTATGCAGGGACTACCCGAAGTGTAATCCATTTGTACATATCCCTATTAACTTGCAGTGAACAAATACACACCACCTTTTCGTCCATTTGACTTACTGGATGAAGAAAATACGTGCCCTTTAAGGTTTGTAAAGTCAACCTTCCGGCCAGCACAACTAAACTGATTATTGTTGCCAATTTTAACTCTCCAATATAAAAGCAGTGGGAGTTATGCGTGACAGACAGACAGCATGATGAAAACCACTCAAAACGTCTTAAAAGTGCCTGAAACGGATAATTATGTTGAAACCTCGGTTTCGGGTTCTAAGGGTACAATACTTTTCTTGTATACCTACAGTATAAACAAGGACAAGTAGAAATAAGTTAAGATCCCACCGCAATTTCTTAAGATTTTGTACGAATTAAAAAAGACAAAAAAAAATGGAAATAAAAATAAAGAAAACTCTTTATAAGAATAAACCTTTTACATAAAATACAAAAGAGGTTCTAAAAATTACTTAAAATGTTACTGAGAATTGTGCGAGGTACAGAGGGGTGTCTACAGGATCAGATAAAGATTCCTGGTCATTCACCACGTAGTGAACCTTACGTAGTGTACCCCAAGCTATATCGGTACAACAACGATGTTAAGCTACCTTAATTATCAAGGTCGCAGGTTCTTCTTCATTTAGTGCATCAAGCCACTTAAAAAGACTCCTTCTTAAAAGACACTTAATAAAAAAAATTCCAATAAAAAATACATTTTATGTCGTGTCATATAAAGTTCACAGTTTATATATGAGACAATAGAAATTAAATTTTTAAAGTACATAAATAAAGTTTGTCATACATATTATTTTGTGATGGTAAAACGATCCAAAACTAAAGTCTAAAGGAGTTTATTAACATGCTTCTCATAACTCTATTCTGTATCTCTTAAGAGTTAAAACACAGTTTAACAACAATATCTATTACGTTAGGTTCATTCATAATTTAGGGTTTCAGGAAGTTTAAACAATAAAATTTAAAACCAACTGTGTACTAATAATTTATTAAGAATTTTTATCTTGAATTGATTGGTTTAACTTTATTTGACGTAATATTAAGGGCAGTATTCACCTAATAGTTTAAATTAATCTCAAGTTTAAACTTCCGTCGGTAGTTAAAGTTAGAAAACTTTAATATTTATTATGGAGATAAAAAATTATTGCCACTACGATGATTTGAACTTGGAATTCTGGCTTTAAGTACTTTGAGTAGTCGTATTGACTTTGGACCGGCTTTATTTCATTCAGCGCCCCAAAAACATAAACCTCGGTAACAACCGTACTTACGACTGTACACGTAGAGATAAGAAGATCATTTCTAGACTCTGTTCTTAAACTTGTTGCTTTCTAATAATACGGTAACTCTCAAAAACTAACAATCAAGTCAATAGCAGCATGCCTATTATGGACAAATATTAATAATATGCATCGAACATCATCTCTATATCATACTTTTTTTATAAACTGATATTGTAAATATTTTGTTTATCGTTTTTTTCAGTTTTATGTTATTAATTTGTTGTCTTATCATTTAATAGTACCAAGTTATTCCTCTAATCATATTTCCTCTTATAAATATAATATAATATACAAAGATTTGTTCAAAGGATTAAAGGAATATATACAAGTGATTCGGTCGTATACCTGGGTAAAGTAAAAACTCCAATAAGGACAAATAGACTTAAAATTTTTAATAAAATTTTCAAGAAAAGAATAAAAGTAAAAATTTAAGATCCCCCAGCCCCAAAAAAACACGAAACTGGGGCTTTATGAAAAAAGAAAACTTTTGATTCCAAAAAGCCATTTACAGTTTTGCAACAAAAAGTGGAAAATTTCCATCTCGACAGAACCTTAGGTTAAAAAGTTTATTATCAAAAAGTTTAAATCCGTTTTTGTCTAAAGTTTAAATATTGCCCGTTGAAATAAGGGCTTCCAGTAACTAAGGAGAATAAAAGAATAAATATTATTATATTTCTAATATCAACAATTTCCTGTTTCACTATTACTGTTTCCAAAAGATTTATTATTTTTTAAAAACGACATTAGAATTAAAATTATTTTGCCCTTCCACCTTTGTCTGCGACCTAAATTCCGTACAATCATAATCTTAGGAAGAGTGATTTTAACCTCAATTCCATAAAATCAAAATTTGAGTGATTCCGACCTCAGTTCCGTTAAATCATAATCTTAGGAATAGAAGAGTGATCCCTCTAGAAGCGAGAGAATCATTCCAACTTTGAGTATTGAAATGATTATTTTATTAGCATTGGTCCACTTTTTGACCAGGTTTATATTAGATACAAGAAAATCACTATACATTTGCACTTAGCACGTATTTAAGCTTGAGCTGACAGAGTGGACCGTGTTACACATCTAACTGATAGAGTGGACCGCGTTACACATATAACTGATAAAGTGGACCGTGTTACACATCTAGCTGATAGAGTAGACCGTGTTACACATTTAACTAATAGAGTGTACCGTTTTACATATCTAACTGATAGACTGGACCGTGTTACACATCTAACTAATGGATTGGACCGTGTTACACATCTAACTAATAGAGTGGACCGTTTTACATATCTAACTGATAGTGGACTGTGTTACGCATCTAACTAATAGAGTGTACCGTTTTTCACTGATAGAGTGGACCGTGTTACACATCTAACTGATGGATTGGACCGTGTTACACATCTAACTGATAGATTGGACCGTGTTACACATCTACACATCTAATAATAGAGTGGACCGTGTTACACATCTAACTGAATCCGTGTTACTCTAACTGATGGATTGGACACCTGTTACACGAGGATGGACCGTGTACACATTACACATCTAACTAATTGAGTGGACGTGTTACACATCTAACTGATAGTGGACCGTGTTATCTCTAACTGATGGATTGGACCGTGTTACACATCTAACTGATAGAGTGGACCGTGTTACTCACTAACTGATAGATTGGACCGTGTACAATCTAACTGATTCAATACTACGCTGTGGATAACTCATTTCTACAAATTTCGTCATTTCCACAAGAAGATCTATATTTAAATAGAGCAGACTGCTTTAAGCCCTTAGCTGAGATTTGGGACAGCATATAGAGACTCAGCCCTCCAGCACTTATGATGGCCCAAACTAAAAGCAGGTTCTGCGATTTAAATATTCACATTTAGTGGAAAAGACGAAATGTATAGTCTATCTAATTTAGTCTATCTAATTTATAGTCTACTTTAAAGTCACCAACCCTATGTTCGTACCTAACCTACGTGACCAGTATAAATAGGCGGTCACCAATCCAAGATATCAGCATCGATTCTACTTAATTTCTTTGATCTTACAAGAACGCACCGCTAGTGGCTCTGCTTCTAAACCAGATTTGAAAAATCTTTTGTCAAAAAATGTATTATATAAAATGTCAGCAGGCAACGGATATTTCTACGCAGCAAGTTACTACAATAAAGTCAATAATAACACAACTTTAGGAATAATTATTTGTATGATTTTGAATAAGCACCAGTGGAGTTGTTCAAACGAAGAAAAAAGTCTCTCCACAAAACTATAAATTTATTCAAAGCGCTTTCAGTAATTATTTGCTTTATTAAGTCAAAATATTAATATTCAAATTTTCTAAGTAAATAAGTTACGGAAACCACTTTCCACAACTAAGCTCTGTAAATGAAAGTTTGAGGAAACAATGCGATATTCAATCGTAAAACCAATAAAACTACCTCTTGACAATTTTTCTTATAAATAAATATAAAATTCAAAATTTATAATGTATGAACAGGAGTCATAGTTAATTTGACATTTGTCCTTTTATATTTTTTAATTATGTATATTGGGTATTAATTTTTTATTATTAATTATTTAGTATTATTTATTAATTATTTGTTTGTACATTTTGGAAGGGCGAAGGAAATTAAGGACCATTTAAAATTAAAATTTTATATGTTAAAATTTTGACTATACATTTTAAATTTTTATTCGTTCGGAAGCTTTTGAATAATTTACAGGATTTTCTAATAAAAAGACATATTTTTAGATGTTATTAAAGTAACCTTTTATGGCAGGGTAGGTTATTGTATAGGATTGGTAAAAAGGGCTTTCTTTTTATTTTTTTTGGCAATCTGATACGACCCACGACTGTATTCATTTATGAACTAAACAGATGAAGTAAGTAATCAATGTTTTCAGTAATTTTTTTTTTAACTGAGTCTTAACAGTATTATTATTATTATTAAGGTAGACATACTCGTAATATTAATTATATAATATAGTGGATAAACGATAGACTCATTTGCACAAAGATGTATTAAATAAAATAGAGATATTTTGTCTTCAGACAGAGCATATTAAAGCCTGACAGAGTAAAGAAGCACTTTTTTAATCCCAAGAAAGAAATTGTTTTCCTATTATTGGGATTAGAGCCAATTATATCCATTTTGGGAGAGGTATTCTCTGAATTTATAAGAGGACTCATAAATTTTGTAAACTTTCTCGGGGGCGGCACCCGAAAAAAAAATTTCGAGCTCAAAATCCGTTTCATGTCAAAAGAAGCTGTTTAGAGCAATACCTTTTTTGAGGGTCAGCATTCCCAAAATTTATAAGGGGGACTCAGCCATAAAAAATTGTTTTTGGCCCAAACTACGTTTCAAACCACGAGAAACTGTTTTAAGCAATAAACATTTCTTGACTCTTTTGGGGAAGGCACTTCCTAAATTTATAAGGGGGGTCTAAACCAGAAAAAATAAAATACAACAAAACGAATGAAAATAAGTATATAACAATAATTATATGACGTCAACGTCGGGAGATAAAATCTTGTATGCACCTTGGGAGTAAAATGCTATATTCCCCACGCAATATTTACCTCACTCTGCTAACCTCGCCTCGGGAACGCGAGGTCCCGAGGCGAGGACTCCTTCATTTTGACCTGAAATCCGTTTCAGTTTGGAGCAATACATTTTTTAATTTTCGGTTCGCCTCGGGAGTTAAGAGTCATAACTCCCTCGGCTTTGCCTCAGGAGTTAAACACATAAATCTCTCGGCTTTCCCTCGGGAGTTAAATACTTTAGTTCCCTTGGCTCACACCTTAGGAACCAACTAACTGCTCAGGGAAATAATAACATTCTTTACACCCTTTATGCATAAATACCTATTATACAGTATCTTAACAGCAAATAAATATTTTTTATACAAGTAAACAAAATATAAAGGAGGAATAAATAAGTATGTTATTTACATGTTAAGTACATCTATATAAGTGTATAGGTATACTATCAACCAAGTCTCTCGAGACACTTAACATCGACCTTGTACGGTATTAAGATAGCACTTCACTCAACAGAACTTAATTCTTAACAAATTACAATAAAATATAGATAATGAAAAAATAATTAGACGAGATGAAAAATCTTATATAAAATGTAATCCATAAACAATTAAAATTAACTGTACAATAAAAAATAAATAAACTAAAAATAATCTAAAAATAATGTTATACGTAATAAAGTATTACTGAAAAATGATACTTGTAATATAATGGATACAAGTAACTACAATATATAAAGAGTAAATAAATGTGTTAAAAATTAGGAATAATTAATTATATTAATCTATTTAAAATAATTAAAAGAGGTAGGAAACTCGACCCTACGCGGCGCCGAAGCTGGGGTCCTGTTATTTGATAAAATCATCGATACAATTTGTTTGGGTCTATTATCTGCGTGCATATATATATATATATATATATTATATATATATATATAATTATATAATATATATATATATATATATATATAAACACAACACATATATTAAACATATTTATTTATTTCTATAAACCTCAACACAATATATGTGAAAACCACCTTCTCCCCTACAATACACCAATCTCATAACCTCATTTTTCCTTTGAAACATTTGCTAATAAAATAAAATAAAAATACTAAATAAAAAAATAAAATGTTGCAAAATAAGTAATCAAAACAAAATGCGTTAATTTGAGCAAACAAAGTGTAAAAATAAAATAAAACTAGAAATAAAAAACCAGAAGTAAATGAAAATAAATAATGACAATGAGTTAAAAATGCTAATATTAGTATTACAAGGATATAATATATTTTTTACATTATAATTTGCCATTTATAATATTCAAAAGAGCCATTTGAATAAATTTTGCATATTTTTATACTTATATAAAACAATTTACTATTAAGTAAGTAAATTGAGTTTTAAAAATCTTATATCGTATAAATTTTTTTACTTATTATATTTATGAAAATAAAATCTAATTTTTTAAATTGTTTAAAAGTAAAATTTGAAATATGTAAGGAAATCTCATTATGATACTTCCTGTTGGATATGAATATCCCTGGACCGGTTTCGCATAACGCCATTATCAGCAAGTTGTACTTAAATATTTTTTTATATACCTCCTATTCGTTTTTAGCTATATTATTTTCGTTTTTATTTTGGTCAATCAGAAATGACGCATATGAGAAAATTCACATAAAAGGAATCATTATATTGGTTCTATTCGAGTTTCATTCGCACACACACACAGATATATATAATATATATATATAATATATATAATATATATATATATATATATTAATATATATATATATATATATATATATACATTTAGAAACACTCGGAACCTATAGTTTTTTTGAATAGTGTACGTCCTTATTAACCTACTTTATGATGTCATCAAACTTCTAAAATCGTTGGAGGTTTCGTGTTTTGTTTCCCTCCCTATTGTGATTTAGGGTTTTTTTAAAAAATCTATTAAGGGTTTAGCTTATTATGACAAATCGTCCAGCCGTGGAACCCGAAAACACGCAGAAATAACACAGAAATTATTTGTGTGAGCTTTACACACATAAATGTGTGCAAAGCTCTTAAGTAATGCGTAAAAGCCTCGTATTTGGTGTTTGAATAAAAGCTGTCCTGGAGCATTACAACCAACACATTGGGCAAGTGCCAATGTACATGATATTAGCCACGAGGTAGGCTGATGTCCCGCGGAGGAGGAGGACGCATTGGTCACCGCCCGCGTAGAAAAGATAGGGTGATGGCCGCGGAGGAGAAGGACGCAATGAGAACACTACCACGGGACTATACCGTGGTGGCGAAAGGGCCACAACGAGCTGATCACGTCTGCGATCCGAGGCTGTTTTAAAATCTTTAAGAGGGTTTTCATTAAAAAACAAGTATAAAGTAAAAAAAATTACAATATTTAATGGCAGCTTGTTCACTTTTTTATCAACATATCCTATTCATTTTTAGCTTTTCTTTTTTATTTTAGTCAATCTAAAATAACGCTTATGAGATAATTCACTTGAAAGGAATATGTATAATGATTCTACTTGGTTTATATCTATATATATATAATATATATAATATATTATATATTATATATTATATATATTAACACATACACATTATATATGAGATAATTCAAGAAATGTTATTAATACTATTATGGCGTCTATCAGTAAAAAGATAGAAGATGTCAACAACGAATAATCTATTAACATACCTTTGATTTATACAATTTTAATTTGTTGTACTGTTCTAATGCAATAGCTTATGATTGTTATTTCAGCACTTAAAATATCATTTAATCATATCATATTAAAATAATATCATGGTAAAGTAAATGTAATTATTCGACTTTTTAACAGTAATACCGTGAAGGTGACAGGATATTAAATTTTAATGAAACAGCAAATAATAAACAAGCTTATTTTGTACTAAGTTGGAAAAATAAAAACAAGTAAATTATAAAGAGACGGGGGAGAAGGGATCATGATGTGAGTAAAGCGTGAAGATCTGACTGACCTTGGAGACATTACATAAACAGCATGAAAAGACATGGATAGAGGGAGGAAGGGCGAAGAAGACATGGATGAGTGAGGTAGGATAAACGAGGTAATTGAAAGAATGTCGATGAAGCTTTATCGCTAGAGCTTCTTCGTAGGGAGGTCGGGTTTCCGCAGAGTCGTTTAATTGGTGCGAGCGAGGTACACAGAGGTCGGTGCCGAATGGTTTTGTGGCGAGTCCCCACTAGGACGTGCCCGAAGGAATGCAGCGTCTGGGCGGACCGGTTACACCGGGTCCTTCTTCCACCTCCGCTCCGGTTACTCGCCTAACAGGGGTTACAGGTCTGGTAGGTAGGGACCGAGACTGCTAACACCCTAGGATGACCTCCCAGGCCGCCCGACCCATACCACACTTCTTTAAATCCAAACCTAACCGGACAAATGAGATGAAGATCCCTCGTCAAAGAAGTTCTACCCTTTACAAGTCAACGTCCTAAAATAATTCGATTCCTTAAACGATGACTTATAGCCTTGGAAAATAAAATAAAAAATTATACATACTAATTTTTTTATTGAAACAAAAACCCCCACATAAAAGCAAATGACTCGATAGCCAAGTGAGACAGGTCTAAGAAATTATTTAGTTCCGTTTCTCATAAAGAAGATCAAATAGTTAGCACACCGAGTTTAATAAACCTTGAACACAATCCTGCGTTTCAAATTAAATAAACATACCAGCTTAGCTTATATATTCTTTCTCATCTAATAAAAAATCAAAGATTCAAATAAAGAATTTTTACAGACAAATAAAGAAGATCTTATAATTATTTCTATACTACGTGTAGAAATAATACACGTAATATTTACGTGTATTATATTTACGTGTGGTATTATTATAATTAGTACTATATTAATACTATAATACAATAATCATAAAGATATAAACTAGAGAGGCCCTATAGGTTAAATTTTGAAACATCGAAAATGTAACCTGACCACCTTCCCTTATAAATATAATCAAATAATCAGTACAAAATTACAGTCACTTATATTGTAGAACCTTAAAAATACAAATCAAAACTCAAAAAATGTGCAGGAAGCCAAAATCAATTGATTTATTATAACCTTAACTCACTCTTGAGGAGGTTTCAATGAGGTTACAAAGATCCCCAAAAAGATGTTTCAGACCTCTCAATGTATTGAGATAGGCTATGCCCCCTCCCAATAATAGATAAATTCAATTCAAACAATATTTTATTGATAATGTTATTTTAACTTTTATTCAGTTTACATTTTTTCATTATTGTTGTTCATTAAAGCAAGTCATGACGAGGGGCAGTTCAATTATATTAAGAACCACATTGATGGCACTAGTTATGTTGCTAACGTCGATATTTTTATTAAGTGATCGTAATAGTGATAGTAATTAAGGAGAAGTGATAGACCACCTAGCAAGTAGGCCGCGTTTAAGGTTCCTAAAGTTTGCCTAGACCCAGGTTCATTTAGGGTTTTTAGGGTTAGGGATTTTTTACGAGTACCTGACATCGCACAAGCTCGAAACAACCGGCTTAAAGTCCCTTTCAAAGGACGAAATGTAAAAGGATTTCCATCCCTCGCATGAAAATTTTAGAGGCCCCGACCGGGATCGAACCCAGACTGTCTGGGTGGCAGGCGCCCAAGCTCATTAAAAATTACACCACCGGGTATTCCTACTAGTAGGATCAACAACTTATATCAGTCCTCAAATTTTAATTGAATATGGTGTTTTAAATAAGTTACTAGCATCCATGGTTAAACTGCCACTCCAAACCTTAAAACAAGAGGCATTCGGCTTCTTTGCCTCTTCGCGGCCACGTGGATATTGTACTTGATTAGTTCGTCATATTACTGGTTTATATATAAGTATCATACTTCCACGATATAAGCGAAATTTCAAATTTATTAGTAAAAAAATTGATTTGTTTACATTATGTCAATTAATGGCATTGTTTTGTTTGACATATATGTCAATCAATAAAACCAGAACTAATGCTGATAATAAAATGGAACTTCGTATTTTGGTAAACCATACATAGTTCTACATGCGTAAAAATTTACGCATTAGATTTACCACCAAATTACGTTAAGATTTCAACCAAATCTAAACACTATATACAGATTTGTAATTTTTTAAAAATATTTGTGAGGTCAATATTGTAGGTTAATGACGTCCACATCATATTTATAACAATGAGGGTTCGGGCGACATCTGCAAGGTTGTTGTGTGTAGCAAAGATTATTTCGATCGAGAAAGGCATTCGTAAGTTAGCGGTCCATAGAAACCGTCCCCTAGAAAAAATCTCGTACATACATCATATACATATATATATATATATATACTACTATATATATTACTATATATATATATATAATATATATTATATATATATATATATATAATATAAATATATATATATATACTTATATTATATCAGATTTTAAGGCTCTTGGGCATTTGGAATTTCTTCAGAATTCCATAAGTTTCAATTAAACAAAATCTAATAGATCTTGCTTTAGGGTCATTCCATGTCAAATTAACACAAAAAAGTACATTTTTGGACTCGATGTCACCGATTTTAATATATTTTGGCTGACAGGTAGGCACCATAGAAAAAATAAAAAATCAAGTTTTATTGGCTCATTTGGTGTAGCCATATTGCCGCAGTAGAGTGGTGAATTTTCCAAAAAAAGTGATTTTTCAACATTTCATTGACTTTAAAAATGGCTGTATCTAAAATTCTGTGTAGGGTATGCTTTTTTTGGTGGCACTTGAAAGCTTAAACTAGGCCCTTTGAAATAGATTCTACATACTTTTGGATTATTAGTTACAAGTTTTTACTATGAGCAAATATAAAATAAAAATGCTAATATCTGAAAAGATAATTTTTAAAAAGTTTGGAAAAATTCCTAAAAAGAGCTTTTACTGTTCGTAAAATGATAAGATTTATCACATAATCATTGATATATATTGCAACATAAGTGACTTTGACATACCTAGACACACTACTATGTCCAATCCCATGGCGGTCCTAAAATGAAACTTTGTGGACACTTTACTAACAGTTTAAGGTCTTTTTGGATTTTTTTTAAAAATTAGCTTATTGATATATTATTATTTTAATTTTATATTTGTTCTTGGTAAAAACTTATAAGTAATAATCCAAAATAAAAATCATACCCTAGGCACAATTGTAGATACAGCCATTTTTGTATTCAAAGAAATGTTGAAAAATCACATTTTTGGCAAAATTCACCACCCTAATGCGGTAATATGGCTGCACCCAATGATCCGAAAATTCGATTTTTTTTCTTCCCTCTATGGTGCCAACCTGTCAGCCAAATTATATTAAAATCGGAGGTATTACGTGTTTTTACCTGTATTGATTTTATATGGAATTGAATACCCATTAAGAAAATTAATTAAAACAATTAATTTTAAAATAAATATGAATTTATTAAGAAAGTTGCCCCGCTAAATAATAAATATCAGAGAGAACTTAAAATGCATTTTTTAAAAACCCTTAATATTAAAAATTTTATTATAAATCTTATAATACAGGAAGTAAAAAATGCAATTTTACGGCCAACAAAAATATTACATCACCGATAAAGGCGACACCTCACAAATGAGAATACTGTAGGAAAATACTCAACAACATTAATTAAGTTCTCAAAAGGTAAAAAATTATAATCAAGTTCATAAGAACTAAATATAAGCATAAAAATATAGACTAATTATTTGTGCAATATAAGTACAATACTATAAGGTTTAATTTTTTTAATGCAATTTCATATCACTTAGATAACAAAATAAGTCCTTTTCCTTAATAATAATAACATAAGAAAGTCATATCTAACAAGTTTTTAATATAAAAAAAGATATATTTGAGCTTTATGTGAAAACTCGCTTAGGTCAACTTAATTTAAACAGGTATGACCGGTTCATATAAAAAGATGATCCTTTTTTTAAAAAAAAAAAATGTTCTACTTATTCTTTTAAATGGTTCAGGTTAGGTCTGAAAGCGGTATTATTCATTGACACCTTTTTCTTTTTCTTCTTGAACGTTATCACGTCGAAACTTAAGTATTTTAATGTTTTTAGTGTAACTACTTAGATATTGTAAGGTGTTATAATTAGATCAAGGTAAGATTATCTATTTAATGTAAATATTTAGTTATTGTAAGAGTGTTATAATAAGATCAAGTTAAGATTATCTATTTAATGTAAATATTTAGTGTAACTATACATAGTATGTAGGGGTGTTATAATTAGATCAAGGTAAAATCATTTAGTAACTACTAAGTTATTGTAGAGTGTATAATTAGATCAAGTTAAGATTATCTATTTAATGTAATATTTTAGTGTAACTACATAGGTATTGTAGGGTGTTATAGTTTAGATCAAGGTAAAAATTATCTATTTAATGTAACTACTAAGTTATTGTAAGAGTGTTAAATTAGATCAAGTTAAGATTATCTATTTAATGTAATATTTAGTGTAACTACTAGTTATTGTAGGGGGTGTTATAATTAGATCAATTAAGATTATCTATTTAATGTAAATATTTAGTGGTAAATACTTAGTTATTGTAGGGTTTTTAAATTAGATCAAGTTAAGATTATCTATTTAATGTAAATATTTAGTGTAACTACATAGGTATTGTAGGGGTGTTATAATTAGATCAAGGTAAAATTATCTATTAATGTTAACTCTAAGTTATGTAAGGTGTATAATTAGAAGTTAAGATTATCTATTTAATTAAATATTAGTAACTACTAGTTATTGTAGGGTGTTATATAGATCAAGGTAAGATTATCTATTAATGTAACTACAAGTTATTGTAAGAGTGTTATAATTAGATCAAGTTAAGATTATCTATTTATGTAAATATTTTAGTGTAACTACATAGGTAGTAGGGGTGTTATAGTTAATCAAGGTAAAAATTATCTATTTAATGTAACACTAAGTTATTGTAAGAGTGTTATAATTAGATCAAGTTAAGATTATCTATTTAATGTAAATATTTAGTGTAACTACATAGGTATTGTAGGGGTGTTATAGTTAGATCAAGGTAAAATTATCTATTTAATGTAAATATTTAGTGTAAATACTTAGTTATTGTAGGGGTGTTATAATTAGATCAAGTTAAGATTATCTATTTAATGTAAATATTTAGTGTAACTACATGTAGTGTAGGGGTGTTTATAATTAGATCAAGGTAAATTATCTATTTAATGTAACTACTAAGTTATTGTAAGAGTGTTATAATTAGATCAAGTTAAGATTATCTATTTAATGTAAATATTTAGTGTAACTACTTAGTTATTGTAGGGGGTTATAATTTAGATCAAGGGTAAAATTATCTATTTAATGTAACTACTAAGTTATTGTAAGAGTGTTATAAAGATCAAGTTAAGATTACTATTAATGTAAATATTTAGTGTAACTACTTAGTTATTGTAGGGGGTTATAATTAGATCAAGGTAAGATTATCTATTTAATGTAAACTACTTAAGTTATTGTAAGAGGTGTTATAATAAGATCAAGTTAAGATTATCTATTTAATGTAAATATTTAGTGTAACTACTTAGTTATTGTAGGGGTGTTATAATTAGATCAAGGTAAGATTATCTATTTAATGTAACTACTAAGTTATTGTAAGAGTGTTATAATAAGATCAAGTTAAGATTATCTATTTAATGTAAATATTTAGTGTAACTACTTAGTTATTGTAGGGGTGTTATAATTAGATCAAGGTAAGATTATCTATTTAATGTAACTACTAAGTTATTGTAAGAGTGTTATAATAAGATCAAGTTAAGATTATCTATTTAATGTAATATTTAGTGTAACTACTTAGTTATTGTTAGGGGTGTTATAATTAGATCAAGGAAAGATTAGCTAGTAAAAGTAACTACTAAGTTATGTAAGAGTGTTATAATAAGATCAAGTTAAGATTATCTATTTAATGTAAATATTTAGTGTAATACTTAGTTATGTAGGGGTGTTATAATAGATCAAGGTAAGATTATCTATTTAATGTAACTACTAAGTTATTGTAAGAGTGTTATAATAAGATCAAGGTTAAGATTATCTATTTAATGTAAATATTTAGTGTAACTACTTAGTTATTGTAGGGGTGTTATAATTAGATCAAGGTAAGATTATCTATTTAATGTAACTACTAAGTATGTAAGAGTGTTATAATTAGATCAAGTTAAGATTATCTATTTAATGTAATAATTTAGTGTAACTACTAGGTATTTGTAGGGGTGTTTTATAATTTAGATCAAGTAAATTATCTATTTAATGTAACTACTAAGTATTGTAAAGAGTGTTATAATTAGATCAAGGTAAGATTATCTATTTAATGTAAATATTTAGTGTAACTACTTAGTTATTGTAGGGGTGTATAATTAGATCAAGGTAAATTATCTATTAAATGTATATTTAGTGTAACTACTTAATTATTGTAAGGGTGTTATTATTAGATCAAGGTAAGATTATCTATTTAATGTAAATATATAGTGTAACTACATAGGTATTGTAGGGGTGTTATAGTTAGATCAAGGTAAAATTATCTATTTAATGTAACTACTAAGTTATTGTAAAGAGTGTTTATATAAGATCAAGTTTAGATTATCTATTTAAATGTATATTTAAGTGTAACCTACATAGGTATTGTAGGGGTGTTATAATTAGATCAAGGTAAATTATCTATTTAATGTAACTACTAAGTTATTGTAAGAGTGTTATAATTAGATCAAGTTAAGATTATCTATTAATGTGTGTAACTACTTAGGTATTGTAGGGGTGTTATAGTTAGATCAAGGTAAAGATTATCATTTAATGTAATATTTAGTGTAACTACATAGTATTGTAGGGGTGTTATAATTAGATCAAGGTAAAATTATCTATTTTAACTACTAAGTTATTGTAAGAGTGTTATAATTAGATCAAGTTATTATCTATTTATGTAAAGTGTAACTACTTAGTTATTGTAGGGGTGTTATAGTAGATCAAGTAAGATTATCTATTTAATGTGTGTACTACTTAGTTATTGTAGGGGTGTTAATTAGATCATAAGATTATCTATTTAATGTAACTACTAAGTTATTGTATGTTATAATAAGATCAGGTAAGATTATCTATTTAATGTAAATTTTAGTGTAACTACTTAGTTATTGTAGGGGTGTTATAATTAGATCAAGGTAAATTATCTATTAAATGTAACTTTAGTGTAACTACTTAATTATTGTAAGGGTGTTATTATTAGATCAAGGTAAGATTATCAATTTAAAGTAACTAATTAGTTATTGTAACGGTGTTATAATGAAATCAAAGTAAGATTATTTATTTTCATTACTTTTAAATTTTTAAAATCTTTTAAATTAAAATGATTAAAAATTATTTTTTTATACTTTTAACAGAGTTTAAAAACTTCTGTTATCTTTCAAATTCATGTTTTACATTTTGAACATACGTTTTAACACTTCCCCGCTGAAGTAAGATAAAATTGACTTTTTCCGTAATTATTAAAAAAATATATAGTAGTAGCATTTTACCAAGAGTATTATGTATTGTGTTTATTCTGGTTAATGTAGGTTACGGTTTATTCTGGTATGTATGCTGCTTTATTCTACATTATAGACCTTTTTTTTGTATGCAATCAGCTTGATTTTCTTTAGTTACAGCAAGATCTACCGTGTTAAACCGATATTGTTTTTGATTCGATTTGAAATCCAGAATTGAAAATATAAAATAATTCGTACCTAGGGTTATAAAAATCAACTAAAATATAGGGTACGGGGTACCTCGGAACTTTTCGTCATTATATCGGATTCAATACGCGCATCCTGCTAGCTTCGGACTAGCTTTGCTCGTCCTCAGATAGTAAATACATTCGTTTTATTTCCAGTGGTCATCAATCCAGGTCATCAATCCACCACGCTCGATGCTGCTTAACTTTTATGATCCACCAAAAATGATGGGGTTATACTTGTTGTATTGAAACAAAACTTAGTGTAATTATATATTACGCAAAGGTGTATAATTGTACCAAATTTCAACTCAATCGGGTTGTTTTTCGATTTTTTAAATATATCCGATAACAAATGAACTAATTCTGATAATGAAATGAAACTCGGTACATATGTTAGTCTTATACAGGGCTACATGCTTGCGAAATCTCAAATCATGCAATCGATTTGAGAATTAGAATGTCATGATGATCTAAAGCCTGAGGTGCAAAATAGGTAATTGTTGTCGGAAAAATATCATCTTTCAGACAGCACAACTAGACTTAAAGTCTGATGTTTGCCTTATTTATACTCTCTAGCCTAAACACAGCTGGAGTTATGCGTGACACAGTTACGCGTGACACACACAAACACAGACAGCTTGAAAAAACATTCATCACAAGAATGCGAAACGTCATGAAAATGCCTGATGCGAATAATAATGATGAATCTTGGTTTAAGAATTTCAAAGTGAACACAATACTTTTCCTTATACCTAAGGTAGTGGGTAAAGAAAAATAATA
This sequence comes from Microvelia longipes, assembly GCA_018340805.1. NCBI lineage: Eukaryota > Metazoa > Arthropoda > Insecta > Hemiptera > Veliidae > Microvelia > Microvelia longipes. The sequence continues at coordinate 21,399,701 of JACMZG010001914.1, read as the reverse complement.
ACGCAAATCGTTATAATAGTGAAACAAATTAAATCCACAAAATTGTAAAAAAAAATTGCAGGAAATATTAGGAAGCTAAAACCAAGAAAACATAGTAAGTGAGGACAATGAAGCGATTTGCTGGATGTTATTAGAGTTACCCTCGTAGTGTTAAATGTTTTAAAGATAGTAAAGAAGTTAAAAACCAGAAGAACAGGTGTTTCTAAATGCCACTAAAACACCCTCCGACCTACAACCCTTTCTTTCAACAACTACGGAATCAGACACTCACTGGCGAGGAATGGTTTTAACAGATTTTTTTACAGATATTACTTCTAATTTCTTTACTTGAATCAGACACGTAGCTAGTTAAAATTTGTAGGGGGTAGGGGGACGAAACTAATCCCAAGGGGGGGGGATGAAATTCATCCCCTATAAGGGACTCTATAAGGGACTTCTACTCAAATCTACTTCGTCAGAGAGGGCGGAATTTTTCGCCCAAGTCAGGTCAAAGTCTACTTCGATTCAAGTCAGGCTACGAGCCTGACTTGAATTGAATCTATCAATTAACACAGAATGATAATCATTACAGTTGTAGCTTGATAAAAACGAGTAAGGAGTACCTCACTACATTCAGGATGTCATGCTTATGATAAGCAAAATAATCCAATGTATAGCTCGACCACACACATTGATCCAATGTCTAGCTCGACCACACACATTGATCCAATGTCTAGCTTGAACTCAGCATAAAGTGGTGATTCAAAGTCTAGGAGGATCATACCTTTGTACTCGCTTCGCTCGCCTTCAGTATATTATGATTGCCAAAAGCATAAGATAGTATCACTTCTGTTTAGCTACCTCGCCTCAGATTTATTTAGTAATCAAAATTGAAGGATGGAAATTGAAAACTTTAATAAGTATTACAGTAGCTAATGTAAAACGAAAACTACGTTTCTACTTTTACAAAGCCTCTCATAATACCGGCGGTCATACTTGGAATCCCAGTTTTTGTTCATTTCAATTCTTTAAGTAACTAATAGCAATAAATTTTATTACTGAATTAATTGTGTTGTTAGTTAATATTTTTCAGTAAAACGCCATATTTTTGACGTAAACAAACTGTTTTATATGATTTTGAACTAATATATATTTTATCATTTGATGCTACGAGTTTTGCAAAACATGAATAGTTAACACAATATAATTTGAGAGAGACACCTAGGAAATGTAACAAGCAAAATGCAATGCTACATCTGGGAACTGTTCCATCATTCGACATTCGTCATCATTGATGGCTCGACATAATGTCATGTCCACTCGGTTTCGTTACGTCTAACTCATCAGGCGCCGACAGAGCCTGAATATATTATATATATATAATATATATATTATATTATATAATATATATATATATATATATATATATATATATATATATATATATATAATATATATATATATATATATATATATATATATATATTCTACTTTAGGCTGGCTACCTTTCCTACTTCTGAAGGTAGCCTTAAGGATGGTCCGCCTAAATCCTGTGATATCTGGATCGATATCAAAGTATTTAGGAGGAGAAGACGTTGATGAGGTAGTTAGAGTTTTATTTTCACTATTGAAACATCTTCAGGATTCTAGAGAGTTAATATGTATACGAATCTGCATCACCATGCATTAGGTTTCTCTAGATAAGAGGAAAAGAAAAGTCAGAAACTGCAAAATCCTTATCAAAGTCCCTCTTGAGTATTCTTTAAAGACATCTAAAGAGAAAAAAGTTTCGAACAATTAAAAAAGTGTCGTCTCTTTGGACTATCTACTTATTTTTTTCGAAGTAGAGGACAAATACATAACATGTCGTAAAAAAGGCAAGAAAGAATACTAAGTTCTAACTCACACGCACTAACTTTCCTTGGTAAAACGACAGGAGACTTAACCACATCGCAGCTGCCCTCTAAAAACAAGAGGTCTTCGGCCACACACGGAGTCGGCACTAGGGGCAGTTTCCGGACACCTACATCAGATTGTCATATTACTGGTTTATGTAAGTGCATACTCGGATTAACTTCGCTCAACCTCCCTACTTCGAACTAGCTTTGCTCGTTCTTAGAATATACAAGTCGTAAAATTTATACTTTAATACATCTTCGGGCCCCCTTCACTTGTCCTCACATAGTAAATACATCCGTTTCATTCCCAGTGGTTACCCATCCAGGCACTGACCAAGCTTAATGCTGCTTAACTGCTATCATCTAAAAAATCATAGATATACTTGTATTGAAATGAAACTTTCAATTCATCAACTTTCATAATTCAAATAAAAATTATTTTTAGAATAGGTATTTTTAAAAATTTGTTATTTTCAAGATCAGAATAGACACGTTATTTACTAGCATTACGGGTATGGGTGAATTTCCTAATATGTATGTTTTATTGAGCCACACAAACTACTGAACTTTTGTAAGATTTGTCAATGGTAGAGCACGTGAGCCTTTTAGAACTCCATCTGTAAATCATTATAACGCTAATGAGCTAGGAAATGCAATGTTTACTATAAGTGTATTTGTAGATGGACTTTTGTAGATGGTATTTTTTAGATGCTGTTTTAAAACGCTACACTAGTCAATAATAAGTAAAATATTAGGAATCGCATAATCATCCAGTTGTTGTACAAAACTATGCCTCTAAAATTAGAAGTACGCACTATTATTTGCTCTAATTTAAAGATTAGTTACTTATCTTTAAGCTTAGTCAGTTATCTTTAAAGGTTTTAGCGCATTTCCTTTGGAAAATACAGACAAAATAAGTTACGAGCAGTGCTTGACAATTAAGTAACTGCTTAGGTTCTAAAGGATGAACCGGAACCACGCTATAGGCATGGTTCTTGCATAAGCAAGAAATGGGTTGTTTAGCACGGAAACACGCATTCTAAATGAAATTCGCCCGACAGCGGACGCGCCGGAATTATTATTTAGTAGTTGTAAACTTATATAATGTAAAAAGCACGGAAACACGCATCCAAAGGAAATTCGCCCGACATGCGGACCACCGCGCCAGAATTATTTTCTAGTTGTAAACTTATATTAGGTAAAAAAAAACGATAAAAAATTATTGTCCCTACTAGGATTCGAACCCAGGTACTCTGGGTTTGAGTGCTCGCATCCAAAGGAAATTCGCCGACATGCGGACCACCGCGCCAGAATTATTTCTAGTTGTAAACTTATATAAGTAAAAAAAAAACGATAAAAAATTATCGACCCTTCCAGGATTCGAACCCAGGTACCCTGAGTTGAGTGGTCGTATTGACTCCGGACCACTGGCATTCACTCAGAGGCCCAAAAAACATTGAAACGACACCCTACTCGAAATTTAATTTTCAACGACCGTAATGTTGTTTTCTATAATTTTTGTGGTTTTTTCGACTTTTTGTTAACTTAAAGTGGTCGTATCGACTTCGGACTGGTTTATTCGATTCAGGCCCAAATACATAGAGAAACGACACCCTACTCAAAATTTATTTTTTATCGACCTAAATTTTATTTGGTAATTTACAATGGTTTTTTCGACTTTTTGGTCACTTAGAGTGGTTTGTATCGACTTCGGACCGGTTTCATTCAATTCAGCGTCTCACAAAACATAAATATTGACCTTTTTCGCGGCAAAAATATAACCTGAATTTTGCATTTTTTGAAAATTTCGCTGACTCAGCAAACCGGGTTAATGACGTCACAGAAACCTGGTTTTTCATAGGGTTCGTGTCTCCCAAGGTTGATTTTGTACCAAGTTTGGTTAAAAAATATTAATCCGTTCGAAATAGAGGTTTACAAGAAAGTGTCCTAGAAATACATATATATTATATATTATATATATATATATATATATATATAATATATATATAATATATATATATATATATATATATTATAATATATATATATATATAATATATATTATATATATAAGTCTCGCGAAAATTTTTTTTCGTCATTAGGGACCTCTGAACGGATTTGTGTCGGTCGAGTCGAATTCGATATCCATTCGAATTTTCCCAAGGAATTTCGCTAAAAAGTATTTATTTATACAAAATAGAAAATAAATAGAGACATTTAGAAAACTTACAATAAACACGTAACGTTTTCGAACTGTTTTAAGTTCTTCCACAGAGAAAGAGAGGCTTATATATATATATATATATATTATATATATATATATATATATATATATAATATATATATATATATAATATATATATATATATATATTATAATAATATATATATATATATAATATAATAATTATAATATATATATATATATATATATATAGATAATATATATATATATAATATATAATATATATATATATATATATATACTATATATATATATATATAATATATATATATATATATATATAATAGTATATAATTACAATGAAAAGGAAAATACTAAAAGTATAACAAACAATCTTTTATAATAATTAACTTACAGGAGTGAGCGAAGAGATTTAGAGGGGTTTTGAAAATTTTCGACATATGTCTTCTTCGGTCAGGTAAGGTTGGGAAGTCACTCGGACTTCCCACCCTTACCTGACCGAAGAAACATATGTCGAAAATTTTCAAAACCCCTCTAAATCTCTTTGCTTCACCTCCTGTAAGTTATTATTATATAAAATGTTATATTATATATATATATATATATATAATATATAATATATATATTATATATATGTATATATATATATATATATAATATATATATTATATATAATAATATATATATTATAATATATATAATTATTGATAACACAATATAATTGTTAATTTTCCTAGGTGTTGCATAATTATATGTGTCAACTCTTAGGCCGTATTCAAAGACTTTTCCTAACTTTCCTAACATTTTCCTAACATTCTCCTAACTTTTTCCTAACCCTAACTTTTTCCTAACATTTTCCAACACTCACCTTAGGTTTAGGTAAGGGAAATGTTAAGCACGAAATTTAAATGATCGTTCCCTGTTTTAAAAGTCATTTAGAGGCTTCGCATGATTTGTTTTAGTAAGAACCTAAGGTAGTTAAGTCAAAAGTGATACCATTGTAAATAACGTAATATATCGCAAAATATCAATGTTATTAACTTATTACCTGGATTTACGACACACTTTGTCGTATTAAACTATCTACATAAATTTACATAATACTGTTAATCCACTTACCTTACTATTAGGGAGTTTACCCTAAAATTCTTTTAACAAAGCAGATTTTTTATTTTCTATGGTCTGTTTGTGGCGGGCTATCGATTCAACAGGAAATTCAGTGGTCAGGTGTGAATAATTCAGCCATTATTATAACAAAAAATTTTACACAACAAAAATGAATTTGATGACAAAATACGAAAACAAAATGGTGTAATGATTTAGCAAAATGAAAACAGTGTTGCACTGATTAACAGGTCTTCATTTAGACACCTTGGATTCGTACAACCTGGTCCCCGTTCAAACTTGAAACGCTTGATACTGCTTATTATGAAAGCTGTTACAATAATTGAACTTGTATTTGTATTAACTACTGTTTACTTATATATTTAACATTTGCCAAAGCAAGGCCGCATTGTTATTTATGACAAAGTGTGCCGTAAATCCAGGTAATAAGTTAATAACATTGATATTTTGCGATATATTACGTTACTTACAATGGTATCACTTCTTGACATAACTACCTTAGGTTCTTACTAAATAAATCATGCGAAGCCTCTAAAAGACTTTTAAAACACGATAGAGAACGTTAGAAAATGTTAGGGGAATGTTAGGAGAATGTTAGAAAAGTTAGGAAAATGTAGGAAAAAGTTCCTCTTTGAATACGGGCCTTAGACTTTATTTAACTAATAATATTTAACTAATACTCCTTGGTTCAGTTCTGTAATAGTTAAAAGAATAAACATTTTCTTGAACTTTTTGGACAAAAAACAATATCAGCCCTCTTCAAAAAAAATCTGTGTACGTCTGCGTAGAACTTTGACGTTCATACTGGGACTTGGACTCATTGTTGTCGTATCAAAAATGTATATTTAGAATTAAAACCCAATCGAATAATTTAGTATAACTCTATTTGTTGAATAAAAACAAATGTTAGAAAAAGAGAATCGTGAGGACTTAAGATATTTTTTTCGAAATTCCTTCAAGAAATTTTTCTTAAAAAAACTTAAATATTAAAAAAGGCAGGATCTGAATTAAAAAGAATCTAATAATGTTTGGTTGCATTATCTAACGGAGTTGAGCAAAAACCCATCTAAAGGTGCCTCAGGTTGGTGCTATACGGATAGATGGAGCCTTTCTCTCGCTGCCACTAGAAGGCATCCTTTTAATTATAACAAAAAAGTAATATTGAGAAGAAAATTGATCTCGGGTATTATGGAATAAACCATACGAGCTCAGTTCAACTTTTACTTTGAAATTCCAGCTTAAATATATTATTAAAGGTTGTGAGCTGGATTTTTAATCATAAAATCTACTTCCTTGTTAAACAGAAAGTATTATCCTCTATCTCATTAGCTCATTTTTCTATTGGTAATTCGCTTAAACACTTTAAAATAATTCCACGTCTCATCAGTCTGATTTGGATAAAATACATTTTAGCTCATTTATGGCATAAAGAGGAAAGCGGAGAGGGGGGGATCGATTAAAAAATATGCCCTAAATTTATATATATATATAAATATATTATATATATATATATATATATATATATATTATTATATATATTATATATATATATAAATATATATATATTATATATAATATATTATTAAGTCACATTTATTGGCTCTCTTATTCGTTGAAATTTGGACCGCAAATGGTCCAAATTTAGGGTTTAGGTGCACTGAAAAAAATCAAATTGGTCCGGAGTTAATACGACTATTTTAACCGAAAAAATCGAAAAACCGTGGTAAATTACTGGAAAATTTTAAATTAAAGTTTTATCGATAAATTTAAAAAAATCTTAAAACTGAGCATCAAATAAAGCCAGACCAGAGTCAAAAGTACTCAAAGTACTTTGAGGTAACTCAAAGCCAGAGTTCCAAGGTTTGAATTTTGGTTCTGGTAATAATTTGTTATCGTCATATTTATAGTTCATAAATAAATCTGGGGTCGAGGTACGCAAGCCGAGAAAATTTCTTAGAAATGCGTATTTTCTTGCTTATGTTTTAGGTATTGAACCTGCGTAGTAGCGTTACAACTTGTTATTAAAATGCGCTAAAAATTAGCATTAAAACTGAGAGCTTCATTTGAGTACGAAGAATGCTGTGCCGTGCATTGGTATAATCTACGGGCATTGGTATAATCTAATTTTAAAGATCGGTACAACATAATATAAAATAGAGCCTGTAAAATAGAAACGATTCAAAACTATTGTTTCCTCAGGATCTATCAAACTAAAATATGCTTTAAAACGGGCAGAATTATAATTTGAAGAAATTTGTAATTAATTAATCTTTACTTTCTTCAAACGAAATTCCATCAGAAAACGACGTTTATGAGATTGTTTGGATGACGGGAAGTAATAGAGGGGAGTGAGGTAGTTACCAGTCAAAGAGACTAATACTTAGAGGGAGGACATAGGAAGAATAACACAGTGATAAAGAGTCTGGAAGTGAGACAGTTTCCGTAAGTACCGTAAGGACAGTAATTACTCCTACTAAAGCCTGTCTAGGTAGAGATCCTAGATCCTACCCCTCTACAACCCCTATCGGAGCACATATTTAAAATTCGCCCTACAAACGTCGTCGCCTTACTGACGTCACAATATATTTTTTTATACAACAGATAATTGAAGAATATAAGTATAATAATTATAATAAAGTAGAAATAAGTAGGATACATAGATAATAATTACAACTTATTTTAAATTAATTTTACTTATTAAAATTTTAATAAAAAATAAAATATAATTTAAATAATTTATTATTATTAAATCTATATAAATAAATTCAAATGTCGCTACCGATGTTCCCTCTAACTCGAGAACGACTGGACGAATTTTCACGAAAGTTTTTTTACAAAATTAATCCACAGTGATGGGAAGGTTTGAGCCGAGTCTTAAGATGATTTGGGGCATCTAAAGTGGTCTACAGGGGCATCGAAATATTTAAAAAATCATAGCCTTTTTAGAGAGCATAAAATCATGCATGTCTAGAGCTATTATTTTAGAGCAGTACATTTACAATATTTTGATGCTAAAAATTTTGATTTTAGAGCTATAATAAGCTTTTTAGGGCAGTAAATAACTTTGAATAAGTAATGAATATAACTGACAATGGCCTCGGAATTAGTCTAAAAATTATGTCTATAATTAACTTACGAACAGGAAATAATAATTGTACAAGTCTCAAAATCTTTAGGTGTAGTTAAAATAACTTTAAAGGACTTCAGATTTGTTTTGTAAATTTTATCATTTTACTGACTTTAAAACACGGATTTCCAGTGATTTTGTTAAAACTTGGTATAAAGACTAATTTGTAGATGCACTGATTTACAGGCTATGTAGTGCTATAAGCAGACAAATGGGAATAGTTTTGCACAGGGGCATAAGTAATTAGTTTACTTGATTTTGATTAGATTTAGTATAGTATATTTAGAGGGTGGACTGATTACTGGCTATGTATACTATAAGCAGATAAAAGAAAATTGTTGTGCACTGGGGCATAAGATATTAGTTTACTTGATTTTGATTAGATTTAGTATAGTATATTCAGAGGGTGGACTGATTTACTGGCTCTGTAGTACTATAAGCAGATAAAAGAAAATTGTGGTGTACAGGGGCATAAGTTATTAGTTTACTTGATTTTGATTAGATTTAGTATAGAGACTATTTAGAGAGTGGGCTGATTTACTGGCTATGTAGTACTATAAGCAGATAAAAAAAAATTGTGGTGGACAGGGGCATAAGTAATTAGTTTACTTGATTTTGATTAGATTGTATAGTATATTTAGAGGGGGACTGATTTACTGGCTATGTAGTGCTAAGCAGATAAAAGAAAATTGTGGTGGACAGGGGCAATACATTATTAGTTTACTTATTTTGATTAAATTTCGTATAGAGACTATTTAGGGTGCACTGATAAACAGGTTATCCAGTGCTATGCAACTAATTTGCAGGTTCTATGCAGAAATAAGGGAGTATTGTTCCAAAGGGGCATAAACTATTAGTTTACTAGATTTTGATTAAATTTAGTATAGAGACTAATCAATAAAACTATTTGGTGTAGCTCAAATCAATTTCAGGGACTTTTACTTATTATTTAATTAATACAAATTTTACTAATTATGTAATTGTCAACTTCTTGACAATGACAGTTATTTTATTTTATTTGCCATTTTTTTCTTTAGACGATTGTTAAAAATCTAATTATTGGTTAAATATCTTATAAAACGGTTACATGCATAATATATTTTTTTTTATATATTTGATTAACCATGCCTAGAATTAAACAAGATATAGGCCGACTGCAATCTATATCTAAAATAGTAAAACAAAGGCGCGAAAAAGAATCAACTGAAGAAAAAAATTTGAGACTTTTAAAAAATCGGTTGAGAGCTGGCACGTCTGCACCAAATGCACAAGAGCATGAAAACAGGCTGAAGGAAAGTAGAAAAAGATTCGCAACATATAATGTCTTCGTTGACCTCAGAACAGCAAGAGTATAGACTTCAAAATTATAGAAATAGAAAAAAATACAAAAACTGGTAACTGTGAGTTTAAAGTTAGAAGGATTCAACTATGATCCGAGTAAAGAGTAACTTACGAACAGGATATAATAATTGTACGAGTCTCAAAATCTTTAGGTGTAGTTAAAATAACTTTTATGGACTTCAATTTTTTTTTTGTAAATTTTATCATTTTACGACATTAAAACACGGATTTCCAGTGATTTTGTTAAAACTTGGTATAAAGACAAATTTGTAGATGCACTGATTTACAGGCTATGTAGTGCTATAAGCAGACAAATGGGAATAGTTGTGCACAGGGGCATAAGTTATTAGTTTACTTTATTTTGATTAGATTTAGTATAGTATATATAGAGGGTTGACTGATTTACTGGCTCTGTAGTACTATAAGCAGATAAAAGAAATTGTATAAAAAATTATTTACTTCTTTAACGCCCGTGCGAAGCACGGGTATCCCTGCTAGTAATTAATAAAAAGCTTTGATTTACTGACAGTTTTCTGTCATTTATTCTAAATTATTTTCAATTTTATAACTATTTTTCATTATGTTACTATTTTATTTTGTGCGATTGATATAATCACCGGAAGATGCTGAGTGAAACGTTCGCTCAGAGAAACGTTGTGTTAATTATTAAATAAAATCATATTATTATTGGACTGCAGTCTTCGTAAATTTTAATTATATATAAGAAAAACAAGTTGAAAAAATGTAATATTTGCATAAAATTTTAATTATTAGAAAAATAAAAAAAAATGACGTCACCAATGTACAGTTATGGTACCAAGCTATCCAAGGAATGATAAGAGCTCTTGTATCCTCCCCCTAAGTATTAGACTCTTTGTTAGCAGATACAATTTATCGGTCAAATGGACATAACAAAGTATAAAATCAGGACTTTAATTACGATACCTCCTGAAGTACCGTAATGAATTTTTTCCTTACAATTAAATTTTTCATTTAAATTTTCATTTCGAGTGAAAATTGATTTCAAGAAACTTTCCCCAAGTATGCCTCTTTAAAAGATCCCCTCTAATATTTAACAAATATTGTCAAAAATACTAAATAAACTAAGAAAGGATTAAAATAAATATAAGAAGTAGCTACTAAAGGTGTATAAACAAAACTGAAGATAAAGATATGATACGGTAGAAGGATAACAAGAAAGGTGGTACAAATGATTTGAAGGTAGGTTTACAAGATGTGGTTAACCAGCTGGCAGGGGGCACGTGCTGTCGCGACATCTGCTAAGCAGGTGGCAGCGAGCAGCACTGCATCTTACGCGGTTGTTGTGCATCTGGGCATGGTGACAAATAATGTAATTTACTGATGCAATATTGCTAATGCTTTCATCAATAAATTCATCTAAACTTTAAGTTAAAAAAACCTGATTACTTAATGCATTTTATCAGGAAGGCTAATTTTAAAATTTAAAAGATTATTTTGCTGCTTTTATTTAAGTTATGTAAAAACATTATCTGACATCATAGAGATATTAATTTTAGAAGGGCTCTATTGATTGAATTTCGCAATGTCGAATAATTAACGTGAACACCTTCGACTAATAATATAATCAAACAAACAGTGTACAATTTCAGTAAATTAAATAAAAAGTTTAAAGTGCATAACAAGACTAAAATTCTGGCGCAGCGGTCCGCATGCCGAGCGAATTTTGAAAAGATATTATAAGTTTTTCAATGTATCAAGATAGGCTACGCCATATTGTTTCGATTTCTAGACTAAATATATATATATATATATATATATATATATATATATATATATATATATATATTATATATATATATATATATATATATACGAATGAATCAGGATAAGGCTAATAAAAACACACTTACTTCTCTCGTGTCGGCATTTTATGACTATCTTTTTAACTTAAGTCTTCTCTAAGTGCTGTTATTTCTTGCTCTATACTATGTAATGTAGTTTTGAGTTATCCAATTTTGCATCGTGTTTTTATTGTATTTGTTTATTATATTGTCTTTAGGTTGCCCTGATGAAGAGCATGTCCATGTTCGAAACATCAGCTCAAGAGTAAGTGTTTAATATATATATAATAAGTTTTTGTATTAGTAGAAACTAAAACGTAAATATTTGATGGAAATATTGGGTGTCAAATTTGTTGCTATTTAAGTGTTTTCTCATTCATGTTGATTGGAGAAGCAATAAACAAAAATAATAAAATACAACTAGAATCCTATTAGTTTTTTGAACTATAATACACGTAACAGTGAACGGTACCATCTCACTGAGAACCGGTCCCAGGGCAACAAGTAATTTTGTGCTGTTTTTTCACCGAGATGTCCGAAGTGCCGAGGTTAGCTTCCTTATTGTAGAATCGTGATCATCTTCCGTATACATGAGATGGAAGTAAGCGGCAAGTTTTAGGTTTTGGACCGGTACATTGACTTGACTCTCATGTGAACTTGTACTTGTACAAACAACTTTACAGATAAAAGTATTTATTTTCTTTTTTTTCACGACTTGATATTCTAAGTGCGAATATTTTTATATCTAGTAGTTTTATAAATATTTAACACATTCTAAAGCAAATGCATTTAAAGCATAACGATGCTCTCAATTTTAAAGCGTTATAACATTAAATTTTAAAGATTGCGAAAGTTATTAACAGAGCTTTTCGTACCTGGAGGCTGTTCTTCAAATAATAAGTAAACTTGGCTAAAAAAGTAAATATTGTTGTAAATAAGGAGTATCAATAGTCAATCCTATATTTTAGCAAATTTCTAAATTAAGGTCCAAATGCCTCTTTTGTTTCTGAAACCTGTTTCAATGAAATCTTTCAATATCGGAATCATAGAGATATTATTACTAGATGGGTCTATCGGTTGAATTTTGTTCATCCTTGAGAATTGATATGATGAAATAAACATTAAAATATACAGAAACTTCTATAATAAAACCTTTATAATAAAAAACAAAACCCAAACAATGCGAAAAAAGGCGACAACGATTGATTTTTTATACCTTAACTTTTTCTAGAGGAGGTTTCAATGACGTTACACAGAGCCCCTGTGGGCCTCAAAAAATGTTTTAGGCCTCTCAATGTATTAAGATAGACTATGCTTCCCTAGTATATATCTCTATGATCGGAATAATGTTTGTAATCGAGAATTGTTAAGGGATCGTTGGCAATAAATAATTTTAATTCCTAAATATATTTCGGAGCCAAGCAAAGCCGGACCTTCGCCATACTGTATGTCGTAGTACGTCACGAAAGTTAACATAAAAGATTTAACTAGTCAACATAATAAAGAAATTCTACCCAAGGAACTTACATAAAGGGGAAGGGACATATCAAGCCTTCACAATGTAAAAAGGTGTCGCCAACCCCCACCTCTACTCCTTCTGCACTCGTAGCACTACTACATCCTTCCTATTAACACTTCATAAACACGTTGAGTAAAATTTTAGCTCTTTATTGTTTAAAGCAGTTAGTTGTGCATATGTAATGTTATTCTTACCTTTTTTTAAGATTATAAAGAAAATAAAGAATTACTATAATTAAAGTCAGTTGACACTAAGCGTTTTCGATCTTATAAGAGAAAAACAAACTTTATACGCTTCTCCAATACGTTTAAACTCTATATAGGACAAGTTGTCTTATGCTCATCTATTTTCCTTGAAAACAGTGGCGACACGTTTTTGCCTTTATGCTCCCCCTGTGATTCTACCAGGTCAGTTTTGAAACATAACAAACAATAACAAAATCTGATTGGTTGCTTATGTTTTGCTTTCAGCTAATATTAACTTTATGACATAACACTCCGTAAACTTATTGCTTATCACTTTCACAGAATAGTTGTGTCCAGGTAGTATAGGGGAAACTTGTACCAGTATTACATTATGACCATAAGCGAATTATTCTAGGCGGGGACTACGGGGGCTTAAACTCCCCTCCTGGTTTAAAATTAGCCTTCCCAAAATTATATTGGGTTTATCTACTAAAACTAAATTTTACTTAAAAAATATATTAAAAAAATAATTAAAAACTTTTACATTGCCATATTGTGCAATTATATTTTGTAAGGGGGTCGAAGCCCCCCCCCCGATATTTTTATCAATGATCACCAATGATTATATCTATAAACTACTTAAGAAATTAGTTTAATTAGTAACTAAGTGTATTACCTTGGGATCAAACTCTGAGACGACATTGATTTATCTGAAAGGAAACAAAAGCAATTATTATTATATATAAATCAGTTTATGACACAAAAGAGACTAGATTTTATTATTAAATAAAATAGACAATATTCCACTACTTACACGTAGCATAGTCATGTTAGGTGATGCTAATGCATGCAAAGACAATTCTAAACATAACGTCTAATGGAATTGTAACATTATGTGTCAACAAACCGAGCAGGCCCACCGAATCATGAAATGGACGCAAGCGGCTCTCATGATTTGTTAAACACATGGCGAAATGCCACGTAATAAAAAGTAATAATAAACCATCAAATAATTCAAAACATTTTCAAAGCGGACAAGAGACACGCGAAGCACAGGCTGCAAAGGCTCCTTATTTTTTGTTAGTTATTACATATACTGCTTAAACCATAAGACCTTCACATTTACGTGTGTTTTATACCACTTGTTAGGGTCATTTATTAATTCCTCTTATTAAGGTCTTTAGACGCTGCAATCTATTGCGTTTTTAACAAACAAAGCAGAACTTTTTAGATCACCTGTCAGGTGGCAAGTTTAAACATTTCTTATTTACACATCTTATTATTACGCGAGTAAACTTAAATGGCAACACGTCAATAACAATTGATATCAATCATTTCTTCACTTAAACCTCAAATGAATCTAAATTTCTTCAAAATGGAACGAAAGTATAATGTAGATTATCTTTATAAGCCGATCTTACTTAAAATAGAAACCACTAATCTACACCGAAAAAACAAGTTTTAATAGGTATTAATTTTATTAAAAACTATTGATCCCTTCAAACTTGTTTCTAAAGGAAGTGGCGTTATCCAACTGCTTCTTCTAAACACCGGACAGACGGACAAAAACACAAAAAAACACGAGTAAAAAAGACAAAAAGACTTAAGCAGGTGGTACCCATATCCTTCTGCTTTTGTTCTTAGTCTATTTAGAACTTTGAACCAATTTAGTACATCGTGAAGGTTGGATACATCAGGTGTTTTTATTGAAACACCTGGTAATACGGAAACAAAATTAAATTTTAAAACTACTGTATGTATTTACGAGTATAATGATAAGTATTACTGTAAATTCACCAACAAATTTAAATAAATTTGTTATTGTTGATGAATCGAAAAACTATAAATGTCTATAAATATTTGTTTGCATATAGTTGTTATGGCATTAGTCTAGAAAAAGATTCATACTTCCCAAATAGTCATAGAATTAGTACGTAAAATGATAAATGTATCAGGGAAAACTAACCACTGATAGTGCTAAAATATCAGTAGACAGCTGGACTACATTAGAAAAGTTGGTAGCTCTGACTGGTGATAAGGCCTTCATTGTCTAAACAATGCTAACTATACGAGGGGTTTGACAAAAGTTGATTTATTTAATTTTTCTCAATATTTAAGGCAACATTTGATGCGTTTTATTTAAATTATATGTTCTTATATTCATTTCAAAAGAGATAAATTCTTAAATATCACTTTTCATTGATAAAAATCAGTCTATATGAAAACATTCCATCGAAACGGATAGGATGTTTAGAGAATAATTTGTGGCTGGAACTCAAAAACCTCCCAATAAGGTGGCCTACAGAGGTTACCTTTGTCCAGCTGTCTATTAATATTACTATGGATATAGACGGTCAAAGTAGGGTTTGCAAAATTTAAAGGCAACTCTGGGGACACTAGAACCTTAGGGGGGGGGGGACAAGAACTTTATTGAAAACCAGCTCGTTGTGATCTCATCAACCCGGTTTGCCATGTCAGCAAATTTAAAAAAATTGTTATAATACGTTTAATGTTTCTGCCGTGAAATAGATCTTTAAATACATTTTTAGGGCGCTGAATCGAATAAAACCAGTCTGAAGTCCGATACGACCCCTCATGTAAAGAAAGAACCGAAACAACCGTGGTATATAATCGGAAACAATTTTTATCAAATTATAAAAAATTGCAAAAAAAAATTGAAAATAATCCAATCAATTTGGAATTCGGTACAAGTGTATACCTATATGTAATAAATTAGTAAAGTGAGTTTTTCGTTTCAATACAAACATATCTATGGTTTTTGTTGAATCATAAAAATTAAGCAGCAACGAGCGTGGTCAGTGTCTGGATACGTGATTGCTGGGAATAAAACTAATATATCTAAATGAGGACGAGCGAAGAGAGTTCATAGACATTTGCAATTTGTATACGATCTGAGGACGAGCAAAGTGAGGAGTGAGGATGAGCGTAGCGAATCTGATGCAGTGAGTAAAAGTTCTGAGGTACCCGAACCCGATTTTGTATCGGGTTGTAAAATGTAAATGTAAGACACTACCAAGAATACTATTGAGTAAAACTTATTCATATAAATGTTTAGGGCATTATTTAAGAACACTACTTTAATCAAGTTACTATTAGTGCTAGAGATAATTAGGATATTTATCAAGAACACAATTCGATTGAGCTAACTTAATGAAAATATTGGGCAATATTTCAAGAACACTACTTAATCAAGCTAAGTATAGTCCTAGAGATATTAGGAATTATCAAGAACACAATTCCATGAGTTAGACGTATGGATAAATATTTGGGCAATATTCAAGAACACACTTAATCAAGTAAGATAGTCCTAGAGATAATAGGATAATTTATCAAAAGAACACTAATCGATGAGCTGACTTAGTGATATAAATATTTGGGCAAAGTCAAGAACACGACTTAAAATCAAGTAAGTATTAGTCGAGATAATAGGATATTTATAAGAAACACAATTCCATTAGTTAGACTTATTGATATAAATATTGGCAATATTCAATAACACACTTTAACTCAAGAAGTATATCCCTAAGATAATTAAGGATAACAAGAAAACAATTCCATTGAAGTAGACTATGAATATAAATATTTGGGCAATTTTCAAGAACACTACTTTAATCCAGTAAAATTAGTCCTAGAGAAATAGGATATGTACAGAACACAATTCGATTGAGTTAGACTATGATATAAAGATTGCAATATGCAAGAACACAATCGATTGAGTTAGACTATTGAATAAAAGTGGGCATACAAGAACGACTAATTCCAGAGTTGACTATGATTATAAATATGTTGGCAAACTCAAGTGAACACTAATTCGATTGAGTTAGACTATGATATAAATATGTTGGGCAATATAGAACACAATCGAGATTAGGACTTATCATATAAAATATGTTGGCAATATTCAGAACACTAAGCGATGAGTTAGACTATGATATAAATATGGCAGATATTAGAACATAAATCGATTGAGTTAGACTTAGGAATAAAATGTGGCAATATTCAAGAAACAATCCATTGAGTAAGACTTATGATATAAATAGTTGGAACAATATCAAGAACACTAATTCGATGAGTTAGACTAATTAATAAATAGTTGGCAATAATCAAGAACACAATCGATTGAGTTAGACTATTTCATAAAATAATTGGCAATTCAAGAACACTAATCCGATTGAGTAGACTATTCAATATAAATGTGGGCAATATTCAAGAACACTAATTCGATTAGTCAGACTAGTGATATAAATATTTGGGCAATTCCAGAACTAATCGTGAGTAGACTTAGTGATATAAAGATTGGGCAATACAAGAACAACAATCGTGAGTTAGACTTATCCAATAAATATGTGGGCAATACCATGAACAATAATTCGATGAGTTAGACTTATTCAAAAATATGGAATATTCCAAGAACACAATTTGATTGAGTTAGACTATTCATATAAATATTGGGCAATAATTCAAACACTAATGTCCTTTGAGTAAGACTTATGACAAATATGTTGGCAATATCAAGAACACAATTCATTGAGTTATGACTTTTTATAAAATATGTTGGCAAATTCAAGAACCACGAAGCCATTGAGTTAGACTGATTTATATAAATATGTTGGCAATATTAAAGAACACTAATTCGATTGAGTTAGACCTACAATAAAAAGTTGGGCAAAATCAGAACATAAGTCGAATTGAAGTAGACTTATTGATATAAAGTTGGGCAATATCAAGAACACTAATTCGATTAGTAGACTTATTATATAAAATGTTGGGCCAATTCAAGAACCCTATTCGCATTGAGTTAGATATGATATAAATATTGGCAATATTCAAGAACACTAATTCCATTGAGTTAGACTTATTTATATAAATATGTTGGGCAATATTCAAGAACACTAACGATGATAGACTATCAATAAATTTGGGCAATATTCAAGAACACTAACGATGAGTAGACTATTTATAAATATGTTGGGCAATACAAGAACACCTAATTCCATTGAGTAGACTTATTGAAAAATAGTGGCACTATCAAGAAACAACTAATCGATTGAGTAAACGTAGTGAATAATATGGCAATATCAAGAACACAAATCGATTGAGTTAGAGATCATATAAATAAGTGGCAATATCATGACAATAATGATGAGTTTAGACGTTCATATAAATATATGGCAAATCAAGACACTAATTCGATTGAGTTAGACTTTATTCATATAAAAGTTGGGCAATATCAAGAACACTAAGCGATTGAGTCGACTTAATGATAAAATAATGTTGGCAATATCAAGAACACTATTCATTTGAGTTAGACTTACGTAAAATATAATAATTGGGCAAAATTCAAGAACACAATGCGATGAGTTAGACTATCATATAAATATGGGCAAATATCAGACAATAATTCCGATTGAGTAGACTTATTCATATAAATAATGGGCAATATCAAGAACACGAATTGATTGAGTTAGACTTATATATAAAAGTGGGCCAATATTCAAGAACAACTAATCCTTTGATAAGACTAGCGATATAAAAGTTTGGGCAATATTCAAAGAACACTAATTCCATTGATTAGACTTTTATAAATATGTTGGGCAATATTCAAGAACACTAATTCGATTGAGTTAGACTTATTTATATAAATATGTTGGGCAATTCAAGCACTAATCGATGAGTTAGACTTATCATAAAAGTGGCAATATCAAGAACACTAATTCGATTGAGTTAGACTTATATAAAGTTGGGCAATATTCAAGAACACTAATTCGATGAGTTAGACTTATTGATATAAATAGTTGGGCAATATTCAAGAACACTAATTCGAGTAGACTATGAATAAATGTGGACAATATCAAAACACATAATTCGATTGAGTTAGACTTATTGATATAAATATGTTGGGCAATATTCAAGAACACTAATTTGATTGAGTTAGACTTATTCATATAAATTGGGCAATATTCAAGAACACTAATTCGATTGAGTTAGACTTATTATATAAATATGTTGGCAATATTCAAGAACACTAATTCATTGAGTTAGGACTTATTATAAAAATATGTGGGCAATATTCAAGAACACTAATTCGATTGAGTTAGACTAGTGATATAAATATGTTGGGCAATATCAAGAACACTATTCGATCGAGTTAGACTTATTTCATATTAAATATTTGAGTTAGCTTATTCATAGAATATGTTGGCAAATCATGAACAATTAATTATTGAGTTAGACTTATTCAGTATAAATATGGGCAATATTCAGAACACTAATTCGATTGAGTTAGACTTATTCATATAAATATGTTGGGCAATATTCAAGAACACTAATTCGATTGAGTCAGACTTAGTTGATATAAATATGTTGGGCAATATTCAAGAACACTAATTCGATTGAGTTAGACTTATTGATATAAATATGTGGCAAATTCAAGAACATATTCGATGAGTACTATTCATATAAAGGTGGGCAATTATTCATGAACATAATTCGATTGAGTTAGACTTATTCATTATAAATATGTGGGCAATATTCATGAACACTAATCGATTGAGTTAGTTACTTATTCATACTAGAATATGTTGGGCAATATTCTACACTAAATTCGATTGAGTTAGACTTATTGATAAATATATGGCAATATTCAAGAACACTATTCGATTGAGTTAGACTTATTCATATTAAATATTGGCAATATCAAAAAACTACCATTCCTTTGAGTTAGACTTATATAAATATGTTGGGCAATATTCAAGAACACTAATTCCATTGAGTTAGACTTATTATATAATAGTTTGGCCAATATTCCAACGAACACTTAATCCATGAGTTAGACTTATTATATAAATATGTTGGGCAATATTCAAGAACACTAATTCGATTGAGTTAGACTTATTCATATAAATATGTTGGGCAATATTCAAGAACACTAATTCGATTGAGTTAGACCTTATTTATATAAATATGTTGGGCAATATTCAAGAACACTAATTCGATTGAGGTTAGACTTATTTATATATAAATATGTTGGGCAATATTCAAGAACACTAATTCGATTGAGTTAGACTTATCATATAATATGTTGGCAATATTCAAGAACACTAATTTCGATTGAAGTTAGACCTTATTGATATAAATATGTTGGGCAAATATTCAAGAACAAATTCGATTGAGTAGACTTAGATATAAATATGTTGGGCATATCAAGAACACTAATTCGAATTGAGTTAGACTATTTATATAAATATTGGGCAATATTCAAGAACACTAATTGATTGAGTTAGACTTAGTTCATATAAATATGTGGGCAATATTCAAGAACACTAGATTGAGTTAGACTTATTCATATAAATATGTTGGGCAATATTCATGAACACTAATTCGATTGAGTTAGACTTATTCATATAAATATGTTGGGCAATATTCAAGAACACTAATTCGATTGATTAGACTTATTCATATAAATATGTTGGCAATATTCAAGAACCTAATTCGATTGAGTTAGACTTATTGATATAAATATGTTGGGCAATATTCAAGAACACTAATTCCATTGAGTTAGACTTATTTAATATAAATATGTTGGCAATATTCAGAACACTAATTCCATGAGTTAGACTTATTATATAAATATGTTGGGCAATATTCATGAACATAATTCGATTGAGTTAGACTTATTCATATAAATATATTGGGCAATATTCAAGAACACTAATTCAATTGAGTTAGAGTTATTCATATAAATGTTTAGGTCGCATCATTCAAGAACACTACTTTGATCAAGTTAGTATTATTCCAAGAGATATTTAGGGGATTATTCAAGAGCATCACATAGATTTTAAAAGTTAAGTTTAAAAGATTAAGTTAAACTTATTCTAATAAATATACAGAGAATTATTCATGACCACTACTTAGATAGAGCTAAACTTATTCATATAAATACTTTGGGCATTATTCAAGAACACTAATTCGATTGAGTTAGACTTATTTATAGAAAAATTTAAGGCATAATTCATGAACACAACTTTAATCGAATGAAACTTTTTCTTTTAATATTTAGGGAATTACCTCGGAACATTACTCAGATTAAATAGTATTTGATAGACACTTAATGCACGAAAAGATCTTGGGTTTTATTTAAGTTTAATATTAATTTCGCTTACTATACTTTTAACAAACATCGTAAACCTCAAAGATCCAAACTTAAAGTACAACAAAAACTACAAGTAAACGATCAATAAATTTAAATTAAAAAAAAACAATTAGCAGCATGTTTAAAACATCCAGGCAATGAAAAATCAAACAGAAGGCTGCTCTAGTAATCACGGCGATGGTTAAACCGGTTAGTACGTGTTTTTTCCTCTAAAACACTGTAATTTCTACCTCAAGTTATCTTGTCAGCGAAGTTAACTAATAAATCATTATAAATTATTACATATAAATAACATATTAATAATAGTAATACAAGTGTTTTTATTTATGACAAAATAACAATAACATAAATAAATCGTTTAAATTGAATTAAAGCATGATAAATGGGACTAGGACATACAAATGCTACGACTAATTGCTTTTTTATACATTTATATAAGTCTTAATAGATTATGACATAATTAAATTTATTATCATAATTAATTAATAGGTATAAAAATAAATATAGGCTTAGGGAATTTAAGTTATCTCTACTTATAGTTTTAATAACTAAATTAAAAAGCCTTTTGATATTAAAGAAAAAATCAGGAAGACAAATTTGCGAGCATAATATAATAAGTTTTATGGCAGGGTTACGCAAAGTGCGGTTCGCGGACCCCTGGGGTCCGTAAGCTAATGGAAATAAAATCGAGTACGGACTACCTCGGAACTTTTCCTCATCACATCGGATTTGCAACGCTCATACTCTCATCTTCGGGCTGATTCGCTCGTCCTCAGCATCCGTTTCATTCCAAGCAGTCACCTATCCAGGCACTGACCACGCTCAATGCTGTTTAACTTGTATGATCCAAGATCCAACAAAAATCATGGATATACTTGTCCTTTTGAAACTAAACTTGGAGTACTTATTTATTACGCAGAGGTATAAACAAAATTTCAAATTAAGGAAATGACGTAACAAAAAATTAGTTTCCGGATAGCTCAACTATACCTATAGAGTGCTTTTTGTACTAAGTTTCAACTCTCTAGCATAAATACACTGAGAGTTACGATGATAACAGACTCACACACAGACAACTTAGTAAAAACCACTTAAAAAGCCTTAAAACTCCTTAAACGGATAATTCTGGTGACATCCCGGTTTCGAATTTTTTACAAACACAATAATTTTCCTATATACCTACGGAATAAATGAGAGCAATAAAAACATATATTTAAAATTACTATTAGTATTAATGAAAGAAACGAAGAAAAGACTCTCTCCACAAAACTATAAATTCAACCTTAAAAGAGGCCATCAACAGTGCCTGTACAAATAAGTAAAAATAACAAAGAATTAAAAACAGTTAACTGTTTTTGTTATTTTTGAAAGCGATTTGAATAAATTAATAGTTTTGTGGAGTGACTCTTTTCTTCGTTCCTTTCATTATGAACAACTCCACTAGTGCTCATTCAAAATCATACTATTAGTACTTATAAAATTAGCAGTTTATAAATAGTAAATATAATACCAGCAAAGTATCAATTAAGTAGACACTAAATTGGCTGTGAATAAAATTGATTGAACTCAAAAAAGCATGGAACATTCTTAAAACCAAAGATTACCAACAGTCGCTACCCAATCCCATGTAAGAAAGGCGTAAACAATACCCAGTTAATTCGTTCATAGTATTGAGGAAAAGATAAGGAAAATAGAAAACACAACATACAATTAAATAAAATAAAAAAATAAATTAGATCAAAAATAAAATAGCTAGGGATTTAACAAAGTTGCTTGATATCATTAAATGTACACAGTCACAAAAACCAGGCATCTTTAAAAAGTAAATATTAAAAAAAAGTTATATATGAAAACATAGTAATGAAAAATATTAAAAAAATAAACAATCAAAAAAATCGGGTATGGGGTCCTTTAGAAGCTTTTCCTATCACACAGGATTCGCTACGCTCATCGTCCCCACTTCGGACTCGATTCGCTTGTCCACAGAATATACAAGTCGTTAAATTTATACGGCAACAAGTCATCGGACTCACTTTGCTCTTCTTTAGATAGGAAATCCGTTTCATTCCTAGCGGTCACCCATCCAGGCACTATGCTGCTAAACTTTTATGATCCAACAAAAATTATGTACATACTTGCCGTATTGAAACGATACTTGGACTTAGTTTAGTACGTAAACGTACACACTTGTACCGAATTAAACTCAATTAGATTAATTTTAAGATTTTTTACAATTTATAAAAAAACGAAGATAAGTCATTTGATAAAAATTGAACTATTATTGATGATACTTGTTACATATGTTGAGCTCATTATGACTGCATGCTTGCCAAATCTCAAATCTAACGAAACATTTTTATGTCGTAAAAAAATATTTTTCGGATAGCTCAACTACATCAAAAGGTTGATTTTTGTACCAAGTTTTAACTCTCAAACATAAATACGCTACGGTAATAGCGTACACGCACACATATAGACAGACAACTTCGGTGATAAAAACTACTTAGGAGGCGCCTTAAAGTTACCAACCTAAAACGGATAATTTATGTATTCTGAACCGTGGAGGTAGTAATTAAATAAATAAAGCGACAGTCACTTCACCAAAAAAGTGGAGAGACTGTCGCTTTATTTATTTTGAATAATTTAGGTGACATCCCGGTTTCGGAATTTTTTGTGAACACAATACTTTTCCTATATACCTACGGTATAAATGAGGGAAAGTGAAAATAAGTAGTTTATAAAATACAAGAAGAAATAAAATAAGCAGTTTAAAAAAAATTAAATATAAGCAATTGAGCAAAGTAAAATATATAAAATTTAAGGTAATATCAAATAAGTAGTTTATAAAATACAAGAAAAAATAAAATAAGCAGTTAAAAGATTAATGAAATATAAGCAATTGAGCAAATTAAATAAATATAAAAATATAAGGTAATATAAAATAAGTAGTTTATAAAATAAGTAATTTACAATAAAATATAAGTAAACATAAAATAACCATAGGTTATACAAACAGATTAAACAAAGTAACTAGTTCAAAAATAAAAAAAAAAAATTAAATAAAAATAAAAATTCTCAACATTGAACTAACATAATGACTAGTGACTTTTTAGGTCTCGACTCCATTGTAATCAAATATCCAATAGGAATTTAATATTTGTCTTATAACTGTTTACATATTGATGCCAGAAGAGGGATCTTAATGTAAATACATCCCAAACATAGTTCTACTAAATATAGATACTAGGCAGTGATGACGATCAACATAGGAGTGTTTACGTAAAATTTACCGTGTAGTTGAGAACACAGGGGTACTAGATTATTTTAAAATAGATATAAATATTATTTTCTCCCCCAATACATTAGTCAGACACCCTCACATATTTTAGTTTTAATTTATTGGTTTTTATTTTTAATTACATTAGTTTAAATTATGTGTTAATGTTGACTTTTAAAAATAGTTTTAGAGGTTTTGAGATTAGTATAGATTCTTTAAGACATTTCATATCTTGTTAATTTGTCGTTGAATTATTTTGTACACTTTCGAATTCTAGCACTTGAAGCGAAAATTAGGTAGATATGGTCATTTTAGTGTATTATCAAAGAAAAAAAATAGCTCACGAAGTTAGGATTACGGAGGGGAAGGAGGTAAAATACAAAAATTTGTATTTTAATTTATTATTTAACCAGTTAAGTTTATTTTATTAATTCCTATAAGTCAGTCAGTCTAGAGGTGTTTTAAAAGAAGAGCGGGCTCACACACTATATGTGTGTGTATCTGATACATACACACAAACAGATGTGTATGTGTGTGTAATATAAATAAATATATAAATATATATATATATATATATATATATATATATATATATATTATATATATATATTATACTACTTTTTGTTCCTAGACGTTTCTATGGCGCACGATAGCTTTCGAACGCTTAAAACAGATCGGATAAAAACTTGCTACAAATATTAACCTCATTATTTTCCAGAAACTTATTAATAATAAAGTGTTTATGACGTCAAACGTCTACAATAATGAGAGCAAAAAAATTCATTAAAAAATCACAAAACTTCGGGAAGTTGTTTGATGGCGGACTGCAATTTTATACACCTATACAAATATGTACGTTTAGTTACTTAACACATTAACAATTAGATTTTATTATCAGCATTTGTTCTGATTTTATCGATTGACATATATGAAATTATGTAAAAATACCACGTTTTTACTTTTCCTCACCTACTTTCAAAGGTATAAGAAAAAGTATATAATGTTCACCCTAAAAATCCGAAACTGAGGTTTAATGATAATTATCCGTTTGAGGCATTTTCATGACGTTTTGATTGGTTTATCATTACGCTGTCTGTGTGTGTGTGTGTATGTCTGCGTCAGGCATAACTACACAATTTTGCTTGATTATTAGCAAGCTAATAGAGTTTATAAGGTTGGAAGGTTTTTAAAAATGAAATCAATTTTTTACATGTTAGGTTATAGTCTGGAATTGACGTCATTGCAGTAATAAATAGAGAATTTTCAATGTTAACCGCCTATACCATTTAGAACCATGTTAACCGACTTATATAGAACCATAGATGTCTTAGAAACATACATTGACCTTTCCATGCATAGAATTATATATACTTATGTATGCCATTTGCGCCACTTAAGATAATACCATTAAGCTTATCCTCTAACTTAACGTGACATCTTTTTTAACGCCATTTTAAGTTAAAAAAATTATGAAATCATTAAATTTACATAGTATAATCCTGTTAACATCCATTGATACCTAAGTACTATTTTCGCCCCACTATTAAAGCCCTCTTATCATATTTCATCGTTTGTTTCTAAACGATTAAAAAATTAGTTAAATAATTTTTATACAGCCTTATATCAATTTCAAACATTTTAAAGTAAAAAAAGTGGAAAATGCAAATACACTATTCATAAGACGAACATGGGAGATAGGCGTTACAACTCCAATAATTAATTATTCAGGGGGCCACTAGAGGCGCTCGTGTATCTAAAGTTTCCTTTAAAAACTATCTCAATCTAAATTGTCTAAACCTACTAACTACTCCAGGGAGCTCTCTCTACTCTGTAATTATTCAATCTGTAAATCTGTACTTTTACTGTAATTATTCAATGAATAACAATTACGGTTCTAACTGTACTAAAAAGATAAAACAATACTATCTTAAACAAATAATACTAAATTTAAAAAATAGTATAAAATAGATAAAACTTACATAACTTCAAAATAAAAATGTTTAAAGTATTTAATAATTTGATTGATTATATTAGTTTTGAAATCACTTAAGAGTTATAATAGATCACAACTTTTGTTTTAAACTAAAGTATCAAGTACCGTACTTGATTGAAATATATACAAGTGAAAAACACTTCAAGTTTTAAGTAAAAACACTTTATCTAATAAGTTTTTACTTACCATATGATATAATTACCATATCTTATAGAATTTTTATCGTAATGGATATAAAAACAATGTATTATCGCTCTGATTTTCTTTCCTCACTTACTGTGTAGGTATATAGGAAAAGTATTGAGTTCAACCTAAAAATCCGAAACCAAGGTTAAATCATAATTATCCGTTTCAAGCACTTTTATGACGTATTGAGTGATTTTCATCATTCCATGAGTCTTTGTCACGTATAACTCCCGCTGTGTTTGTCGAGAGGATTAAAACTTGTCACTAAAATCAGACTTAAAATTTAGTTGTGCTGTCCTGAAGACTTGTTTAGACAACGGTAACCTACTTTACTCAGTTATTAAAAATGTATAGTTTGCTTTTTGGATAACATATGTTTATTTAAAGAGAAATATGATAATAAGATATGAAATATTAAAAAAAATTGTGTACGCTTCTGCACTCTTTGGAGTCCAGAAGCGTCACAATAATTTATCTTTCACTCTAGGCACGCTTCGCTAGTCTTCTAACCAAATGTAGATGTAGATCGTTTGCGTTGTTTCCTTTGGCTGTTCTGCAAATGCGGTTGGATTCCGTCAGAAACAAGTCTAGATCCACGTTTCCGGTGACTGCAGCTCATGTTAAAAACGTTCTTCCAGCCAGTGGTGGGTCGGAAAGATACTAAACCTTTGGACAGGGACTGTGAAAGTTGAGACCCGGATTTAGCGGTATCTGTGGTCCCGGGACTAGGTAGGTGATTAGGTATGATGTGTTCAATTTTGCAAGTCACCTTTTACGGAACCAGAAGAAACAGTTCCGTCATCTGCGGAACTTTGACTTTCAGGTCAGAGCTTTGGTAATAGGATTATGCACATGCACACTAACATCAGGGCTGCTACCGGTATCCCTTCCCGTCGGGCTGTACCGGACTGGACAGAGCAGTAAGTACAACGAGTATCTGGTGAGACTAGAGGAACTGGTGAGATTAGTGAACTAGTAACTGACGGGCTACATGAGACTAATGAGACCAGAGTCACGCTGCACCCTGGTGCAGCCTGTGCATAATCTCTAAGGGTTCTCAGTAGAGTGATATTAAAGAGTAGAAACGCTAAAATGACCCTACGGGTTCAAGCGAAAGAATATACTTACATACGTGGTATAAGTGTAATAAATTTGAGGCAGATCGGATGATCTTTTTAAATTATTGCTAAGTCATTATTGAGGGTTATCATGCGCATTTCATAAACATTAGGGTGCTAGACATTTATGAGGTCAACTTTTGTACTGCATTATTAAAATACTCGAAATCCACTAAAAGTAATAACCTGTTCCAAAAATTATAACCTGAGGTTATAAAAAATAACCTACCCTTATATGGTTGTAATTATTTATTATTACACTAAGCGTGAAATGTCTGCCTTAATAATGAAAATTGAGTCTGCCTCCCAGGGCGAGATCGTATACTCACTCGACTTTGGCGTTTAAGGTTCAAGCCTGGGATTTGCTTTAGCCAACTTGAACTTAAATTAGCTCTTACGGCATAGTGTTTTGATGGGCCGAAAGAACATAAGAAGGGTGGATATTATTTAATTTAGCGTGAAATAAATTATGAAGTCCTGAGTAATTTATTTGTCCTGTATTTATTTAACATCGCCGACATTAAAGCATACAGCTCATAATCAGTGTTAAGTCAATATAAATAACATAAAAAAGTAAAGTCAAGAATAACAATAAGTAAATATATAATTAAAAAATTCTGGCGCGGTGGTCCGCATGTCGGGCGAATTTCCTTTGGATGCGTGTTTCCGTGCCTTTTACAATATATAAGTTTACAACTACTAAATAAATAATTCCGGCGCGGTGGTCCGCTGTCGGGCGAATTTCATTTAGAATGCGTGTTTCCGTGCTAAACAACCCATATCTTGCTTATGCAAGAACCATGCCCATTGCGTGGTTCCGGTTCATGCTATCAAGCACTGCTCGTAACTCATTTTGTCTGTATTTTCCAAAGGAAATGCGCATAATTATCTAGTTGGTTGTACAAAACTATGCCTCTAAAATTAAAAGTACGCACTATTATTTGCACTAGTTTAAAGCTTAGTTACTTATCTTTAAGCTTAGTCAGTTATCTTAAAGGTTTTAGCGCATTTCCTTTGGAAAATACAGACAAAATGAGTTACGAGCAGTGCTTGACAGCATGAACCGGAACCACGCAATGGGCATGGTTCTTGCATAAGCAAGATTGGGTTGTTTAGCACGGAAACACGCATTCTAAATGAAATTCGCCCGACAGCGGACCACCGCGCCGGAATTATTTATTTTAGTAGTTGTAAACTTATATATTGTAAAAGGCACGGAAACACGCATCCAAAGGAAATTCGCCCGACATGCGGACCACCGCGCCAGAATTATTTTCTAGTTGTAAACTTATATTAGGTAAAAAAACGGTAAAAAATTATTGTCCCTACTAGGATTTGAACCCAGGTACTCTGGGTTTGAGTGCTCGCATCCAAAGGAAATTCGCTGACATGCGGATCACGCGCCAGTATTATAGTTGTAAACTTAAGTAAAAAAAAAAACGATAAAAAATTATCGACCCTTCCAGGATGTGAACCCAGGTACTCTGGGTTTGAGTGGTCGTATTGACTCCGCACCACTGGCATTCAACTCAGAGGCCCAAAAAACATTGAAAACGACACCCTACTCGAAATTTAATTTTCAACGACCGTAATTTTGGTTTTCTATTATTTTTGTGGTTTTTTCGACTTTTTGGTAACTTAGAGTGGTCGTATCGAGTTCGGATTCCGGTTTCATCTCAGCTTTTATTTTTTAAATACTCAAAATTTTTTATCGACCTAAATTTTGGTTTTTGGTAATTTACAATGGTTTTTTCGATTTTTAGGTCACTTAGAGTGGTCGTATCGACTTCGGACCGGTTTCATTCGATTCAGCGTCTCAAAAAACATAACTATTGACCTTTTTCGCGGCAAAAAATATTAACCCTGAATTTTGCCGATTTTTTGAAAATTTCGCTGACTCAGCAAACCGGGTTAATGACGTCACAAAACCTGGTTTTCAATAGGGTTCGTGTCCTCCCGAAGGTTGATTTTTGTACCAAGTTTGGTTAAAAAATATTAATCCGTTCGAAAGATAGAGTGTTTACAAGAAAGTGTCTAGAAATACATATGTATATATATACATATATATATATATATATATATATATATATATATATATATATATATATATATATATATATATATATATATATAGTATATATATATATAAAGTCTCGCGAAAATTTTTTTTCGTCATTAGGGACCTCTGAGACGGATTTGTGTCGTGTTCCGAGGTTCGAATTCCGCCATGACGCCTATCCCATTAGCGAATTTTTTCCCAAAGGAAATTCGCTAAAACAGATAATTAAGGAGATTATAAATGTATCAAGAAAACACTTTCCTAAACATCTAAATAACTTAAATATAGTAAAATAATTCTGGCGCGGTGGTCCGCATGTCGGGCGAATTTTCTTTGAATGCGTGTTTCCGTGCTTTTTACATTATATAAGTTTACAACTAGTAAATAAATAATTCCGGCGCGGTGGTCCGCTGTCGGGCGAATTTCATTTAGAATGCGTGTTTCCGTGCTAAACAACCCATTTCTTGCTTATGCAAGAACCATGCCCATTGCGTGGTTCCGGTTCATGCTTTAGAACCTAAGCAGTTACTCAATTGTCAAGCACTGCTCGTAACTCATTTTGTTTGTATTTTTCAAAGGAAATGCGCATAATTATCCAGTTGGTTGTACAAAACTATGCCTCTAAAAATAGATGTACACACTATTATTTGCACTAGTTTAAAGCATAGTTACTTATCTTTAAGCTTAGTCAGTTATCTTTAAAGGATTTAGCGCATTTCCTTTGAAAAATACAAACAAAATGAGTTACGAGTGCTTGACAATTGAGTAACTGCTTAGGTTCTAAAGCATGAACCGGAACCACGCAATGGGCATGGTTCTTGCATAAGCAAGAAATGGGTTGTTTAGCACGGAAACACGCATTCTAAATGAAATTCGCCCGACAGCGGACCACCGCGCCGGAATTATTTATTTACTAGTTGTAAACTTATATAATGTAAAAAGCACGGAAACACGCATTCAAAGGAAATTCGCCCGACATGCGGACCACCGCGCCAGAATTATTTTCTAGTTGTAAACTTATATTAGGTAAAAAAACAATAAAAAAATATTGTCCCTACTAGGATTTGAACCCAGGTACTCTGGGTTTGAGTGCACGCATCCAAAGGAAATTCGCCCGACATGCGGACCACCGCGCCAGAATTATTTTCTAGTTGTAAACTTATATTAAGTAAAAAAAAACGATAAAAAAGTATAAACCCTTCCAGGATTCGAACCCAGGTACCCTGAGTTTGAGTGGTCGTATTGACTCCGGACCACTGGTATTCAACTCAGAGGCCCAAAAAACATAGAAAACGACACCCTACTCGAAATTTAATTTTCAACGACCGTAATTTTGGTTTTTTATAATTTTTGTGGTTTTTTCGACTTTTTGGTAACTTAAAGTGGTCGTATCGACTTCGGACCGGTTTCATTCGATTCAGCGCCCAAAATTACATAGAAAACGACACCCTACTCGAAATTTATTTTTTATCGATCTAAATTTTGGTTTTTGGTAATTTACAATGGTTTTTTTTATTGTTTGGTCACTTATAGTGGTCGTATCGACTTCGGACTGGTTTCATTCGATTCAGCGTCTCAAAAAACATAACTATTGACCTTTTTCGCGGCAAAAAACATTAACCCTGAATTTTGCCGATGTTTTGAAAATTTCGCTGACTCAGCAAACCGGGTTGCTGACGTCACAAAAACCTGGTTTTCAATAGGGTTCGTGTCCTCCCAAAGGTTGATTTTTGTACCAAGTTTGGTTAAAAAAATTAATCCGTTCGAAAGATAGAGTGTTTACAAGAAAGTGTCTAGAAATACATATATATATATATATATATATATATATATATATATATATATATTATATATATATATATATATATATATATATATTATATATATACATATAATATATATATATATATATATATATATATATATATATATATATATATATTATATATATATAAAGTCTCACGAAAATTTCTTTTTCGTCATAAGGGACCTCTGAAACGGATTTGTGTCGTGGTCCGAGGTTCGAATTCCGCCATGACGCCTATCCCATTAGGCGAATTTTCAAAGGAAATTCGCTAAAAGATAATAAAATATTAGCGCCGGTATCAAGATTCGAATCTGGGACCCCAAGCTTAAAACGAAAATTATTATTTATCGACTGTTATTTTGGTTTCCTGTTATTTCCACCTTTTTTAGCGAATTTCCTTTGGAAATTCGCCTAATGGGATAGGCGTCATGGCGGAATTCGAATCTCGGACCACGACACAAATCCGTTTCAGAGGTCCCTAATGACGAAAAAATACGTTTTGCGAGACTTTATATATATATATATATATATATATATATATATATATATATATATATATATATATATATATATATATATATATATATATATATAATATATATATATATATATATATATATATTATATACATATATATGTATATATATACATATGTTTCTAGACACTTTCTTGTAAACACTCTATCTTTCGAACGGATTAATATTTTTTAACCAAACTTGGTACAAAAATCAACCTTTGGGAGGACACGAACCCTATTGAAAACCAGGTTTTTGTGACGTCATTAACCCGGTTTGCTGAGTCAGCGAAGTTTTCAAAAAAACGGCAAAATTCAGGGTTAATATTTTTTGCCGGGAAAAAGGTCAATAGTTATGTTTTTTGAGACGCTGAATCGAATAAAACCGGTCCGAAGTCGATATGACCACTCTAAGTGACCAAACAATAAAAAAAACCATTGTAAATTACCAAAAACCAAAATTTAGATCGATAAAAAATAAATTTCGAGTAGGGTGTCGTTTTCTATGTAATTTTGGGCGCTGAATCGAATGAAACCGGTCCGAAGTCGATACGACCACTTTAAGTTACCAAAAAATCGAAAAAACCACAAAAATTATAGAAAACCAAAATTACGGTCGTTGAAAATTAAATTTCGAGTAGGGTGTCGTTTTCAATGTTTTTTGGGCCTCTGAGTTGAATGCAAGTGGTCCGGAGTCAATACGACCACTCAAACTCAGGGTACCTGGGTTCAAATCCTGGAAGGGTCGATAATTTTTTATTGTTTTTTTATTACTTAATATAAGTTTACAACTAGATAATAATTCTGGCGCGGTGGTCCGCATGTCGGGCGAATTTCCTTTGGATGCGTGTTTCCGTGCTTTTTACATTATATACACAACTACTAAATAAATAATTCCGGCGCGGCGGTCCGCTGTCGGGCGAATTTCATTTAGAATGCGTGTTTCCGTGCTAAACAACCAATTTCTTGCTTATGCAAGAACCATGCCCATTGAGTGGTTCCGGTTCATGCTTTAGAACCTAAGCAGTTACTCAATTGTCAAGCACTGCTCGTAACTCATTTTGTCTGTATTTTCCAAAGGAAATGCGCTAAACCTTTAAAGATAACTGACTAAGATTAAAGATAAGTAACTAAGCTTTAAACTAGTGCAAATAATAGTGCGTACTTCTAATTTTAGAGGCATAGTTTTGTACAACCAACTGGATAATTATACGCATTTCCTTTGGAAAATACAGACAAAATGAGTTACGAGCAGTGCTTGACAATTGAGTAACTGCTTAGGTTCTAAAGCATGAACCGGAACCACTCAATGGGCATGGTTCTTGCATAAGCAAGAAATAGGTTGTTTAGCACGGAAACACGCATTCTAAATGAAATTCGCCCGACAGCGGACCGCCGCGCCGGAATTATTTATTTAGTAGTTGTAAACGTATATAATGTAAAAAGCACGGAAACACGCATCCAAAGGAAATTCGCCCGACATGCGGACCACCGCGCCAGAATTTTTTACTTTTTGGTCACTTAAAGTAGTCGTGTCGACCGGTTCATTCAATTAAGCAAAAATACACATTGCGAACTTTTTCTCGACGAAAAATGTTAATCTTTATATTTTAAGATTTTTTTGAAAATTTGACTGACCCGGTTTGCCGAGCAAAACGGGATAATAACGTCATGGCGTTAGGGAGAGACTCACTGATGAAGAATATATTTATATATTATTGAGGTTTATATAGATGCATGTACGTACTAAATTTTTGTTCCTAGTCGGTTACATGGGACACGATAACAGTCGAACGTTTCTTTGGATCGAAATGAAACTTGGTACTTATCCATTTGTTAATGTCCGATGTCGATGTTAATGTCCATTTGTTGTTTGTTAATTCAACTTTGTTAATGTTCCGAACCCTATTGTTTATGAATCATGTGTGATGTCATTAACCCACAATAATGTCTCAGCGAAAAGTTAAAAAATCACAAAGCTTCAATAAGTGTATAAATCGGGTTAAAATTTGCGCATGTACTGCTATGTATGGTTAACTGATATACACTGAATATCACGGCGTTATCAGAATAATTTTTGGTTTTATTCATTGACATATATAACGTAATGTAAACAAATCACGTTTTTTGACTAATACATTTGAAAATTTGCTTATATCGTGGCAGTATCCCACTTATATGGCAAACTGATATAGAACACATATTAGTTGCATTGCAGCCCCCAGCGCCGAGGCCGCAATGCGCCCAAGAGACCGAAGGCATTTTGTTTATTTACAATAGTATTATTATTTACATATGGTACCATTAGACCAATCAGATATCAAATACCAATGAAGAATTATTATTCTCTGAATTCCCCTGAGATGCCAATTAAGTGACGAAGTCAATTTTATTTTTTATTTTTTTCATTTTTTTAAATTTTTCTTCATCCTTATAATAATAATAATAATAAATAATAATAATAATAATAATAATATAATATCTTTATTTAATTCTTACATAGTATTTCTTACAATTTGACAATAATTGTACATCATGTGACATATTATTTTATTTTTATTTACACTTATGCTTATTTTTATTTGCTTTTATATTTACTTATATATAATTTTTCGCAGTCTTCAAGAAGCTGTACAGCTTGAAGCTGAAGACAGTTATTATTCTATATTTCAATTTATATACCTTATAATTTCTATTTTTATCATCTATATTATATAATTTGTTATAAATTAGGCTATTTATTATTATTTTATTTAAATAATTAATTTTAATATTAATTTAATTTAATAGATTAGTTTATTTTTTTTAAACTAATCTTATTTTTTATTTATCTTTGTTCACTCTCATATTTTATAGATAAAGCAGAACGTTGCAATTTTAAGTTGCATCCAAAATAAAGTCAAATATGGTTAAAAATGAAATTTCCGACGCGTCAAAAACTCTGGATCAGAAGAACAATTTTTCTTCAGAATTCTTTAAGTTTTGTTCCGCGGAAGCCTGCCGGCTAACCAGCCTTAAATATTATTGATTTTATCTTCATTTAGTCCATATAACCAGCCATAAAATATATCAATGTATATAATTATTGCATGAAGTATCTATGGTCTTTGTCGGAAAAGTTTTAAGTTTCAGTCCAATCAAAACTTTCTTTTGAAAACTGAATAAAATAATATTTATAGGCTTAAAAAAGCAAAATGTAACAGTTGATTGCATTTAATTATTTACTTTAATTGATCAAGATGTAGTTCTCTGTAACGAAGCGGAACATCTCTTTAAGAGAAATATGCGAGTCATGTTAGTATACAATTTTTACTTTATATTTAAAATGTTTACTACATGTTTGTTTTTATGTTGCTTTAAATCACTGAGAAGTGTCAGCACTACCTTACCTTTCTAATTAAGGAATCTCTCGTCTAACTCTTTCTAGCAAGCACAATTTTTAGCGAATTTCCGATAGAAAATTACGATTATGTGGTTGGTCACGTAATAGAAGTAGGGAGGGTGGAGGGATCGATTTTGCTTGGGCTACGGAAATATTATACAGCTTGCTTTATCAGAATGTACCTCTATCTTTTTCACAAAATCTAAAAATATATCGAGATGCAGTCTTTAATGGTTGGTTTCTTGTTTCAACAAGAGGCGATCGGATACCAATTGAATCAGCCCAACTAAGTCTGGTCGCTTGGTATGTGGGTGATTGAATCTAATATGACTTCGGTCTTACTGAGATTAATTCAGCTTATATATAGTTGGGCTTAATTCAACAAAGGCGCAGAGTTCTTTTCTCGGCTAAGAGGTATATGGGGGATTAGGTCCAACCCAAAGGTTGTAATGAAAAGTAAAAAGGTTCCATAACTATTTTTTATTTAAATAAACTAAGCAAGAAGCCAAATTAACAATAAAATATAACAAAACTTTTATTAATAAATAGAGGAGATTATAGAAATTATACATTATACCTGAATAGCAACTAATGGTCATATAGCTTAGGCAATGATAACAAAGGATAAGGTACCAAAACTAATATTTAAACGTAAATACTTATGCAGATACCATACGTCATCCTCATCCGCGACTACAATACGATGACACACGGGTAAAATCAGTTGACAGCGTAGGAAAATAATGGAAGGGAGCCAATGAGGTTAGTCCTGGATGTTTAACCACTCCCTCAATTTTAAATCTGGCCAATCTTATTGGTTCCTTAACACTACTTTCCCGCGCTGTCGACTGATTTTAGTCATGTGTCGTACTATAGGACCCTAAGACAACAGGACGAAAACAAATATAATTTAATGCTGCTTAAAGAAACAAAAGACGAGAGAATAAAAATGAAAGTGACATTAATCTCAGAATAGTAAGTTAGAAGGTGTCTGTCTACCTTCCATTAAGGGATGATATTCAAAATTTTAGAAATAAAAATTTACATAAAACTGATTGAAATACACCTAAAACCATTCCTAGGCCTCTAGAACATAATCCACTATAAAAAGTGTAAGGATTTAAAATAATAGAGTAAACAACTTAAAACTTAGCCAGACCATGGCCATGCGACTGGGCCGACCGACCTAAAAAACAATCACCAGTACAAAAAATGTTGACAAATTAAACACTTATTTATGAGTGAGTCTCTCCTTTGGAAATTCGCCTAATGGGATAGGCGTCATGGCGGAATTCGAATCTCGGACCACGACACAAATCCGTTTCAGAGGTCCCTAATGACGAAAAAATACGTTTTGCGAGACTTTATATATATATATATATATATATATATATATATATATATATATTATATATATATATATATATATATATATATATATATATATATATACATATATATGTATATATATACATATGTTTTCTAGACACTTTCTTGTAAACACTCTATCTTTCGAACGGATTAATATTTTTTAACCAAACTTGGTACAAAAATCAACCTTTGGGAGGACACGAACCCTATTGAAAACCAGGTTTTTGTGACGTCATTAACCCGGTTTGCTGAGTCAGCGAAGTTTTCAAAAAAACGGCAAAATTCAGGGTTAATATTTTTTGCCGGGAAAAAGGTCAATAGTTATGTTTTTTGAGACGCTGAATCGAATAAAACCGGTCCGAAGTCGATATGACCACTCTAAGTGACCAAACAATAAAAAAAACCATTGTAAATTACCAAAACCACAAAATTTAGATCGATAAAAAATAAATTTCGAGTAGGGTGTCGTTTTCTATGTAATTTTGGGCGCTGAATCGAATGAAACCGGTCCGAAGTCGATACGACCACTTTAAGTTACCAAAAAATCGAAAAAAACACAAAATTATAGAAAACCAAAATTACGGTCGTTGAAAATTAAATTTCGAGTAGGGTGTCGTTTTAATGTTTTTTGGGCCTCTGAGTTGAATGCAAGTGGTCCGGAGTCAATACGACCACTCAAACTCAGGGTACCTGGGTTCAAATCCTGGAAGGGTCGATAATTTTTTATTGTTTTTTTTTTACTTAATATAAGTTTACAACTAGATAATAATTCTGGCGCGGTGGTCCGCATGTCGGGCGAATTTCCTTTGGATGCGTGTTTCCGTGCTTTTTACATTATATACGTTTACAACTACTAAATAAATAATTCCGGCGCGGCGGTCCGCTGTCGGGCGAATTTCATTTAGAATGCGTGTTTCCGTGCTAAACAACCAATTTCTTGCTTATGCAAGAACCATGCCCATTGAGTGGTTCCGGTTCATGCTTTAGAACCTAAGCAGTTACTCAATTGTCAAGCACTGCTCGTAACTCATTTTGTCTGTATTTTCCAAAGGAAATGCGCTAAAACCTTTAAAGATAACTGACTAAGATTAAAGATAAGTAACTAAGCTTTAAACTAGTGCAAATAATAGTGCGTACTTCTAATTTTAGAGGCATAGTTTTGTACAACCAACTGGATAATTATACGCATTTCCTTTGGAAAATACAGACAAAATGAGTTACGAGCAGTGCTTGACAATTGAGTAACTGCTTAGGTTCTAAAGCATGAACCGGAACCACTCAATGGGCATGGTTCTTGCATAAGCAAGAAATAGGTTGTTTAGCACGGAAACACGCATTCTAAATGAAATTCGCCCGACAGCGGACCGCCGCGCCGGAATTATTTATTTAGTAGTTGTAAACGTATATAATGTAAAAAGCACGGAAACACGCATCCAAAGGAAATTCGCCCGACATGCGGACCACCGCGCCAGAATTTTTTACTTTTTGGTCACTTAAAGTAGTCGTGTCGACCGGGTTCATTCAATTAAGCAAAAATACACATTGCGAACTTTTTCTCGACGAAAAATGTTAATCTTTATATTTTAAGATTTTTTTGAAAATTTGACTGACCCGGTTTGCCGAGCAAAACGGGATAATAACGTCACAACAACCAGGTTTTTAAAAGGGTTCGTGTCCTCCCCAAGCTTGAGTTTTAGCACTAAGTTTTAATATTTAATATTTTTAATATTATTCCGTTCAAGAGATAGCGGGTTTACAAACATCCGCTAAAAATACATACACACTCACACACACACACACCCACACACATATATATAATATATATATATATATATATATAATATATATATATATATATATATATATATATATAATATATATATATATATATGAAATGTGTGTGTAATATATAATAGTTTCGCGACACGTATTTTTTCGTGGTTAGGGTCTACAACGGATTATAGACATATTCTGGGCGGCCCTCCCACCAAACGAGCCATTGCATGCGGAAATTTATTTCAAATAAAAAAAATCGCTAAATGAGATTATCAACAAAACGAGTACATATATTAGGTATGAAATCAAATGATTGAGAAAGATACAATATTAATAAATAAAATAAAATCAAGAAGTAAAGGCGAAAGCGTAAAGAAAGGTAATGAGGTCTGGTCTGGATATAGATGCACCCTCTTTGGTTATAAGCCAGATAATGACTGTTTACAAATATAAATACTATATTATTCATACTCATAAATGAAACGAACAATGAACTCGAGAAAATTATTATCTTTATCAGTTCCAAACATCTTTTCGTTCAATTTTACACTTAGCTTGTCTTTACGGGAAAAATTGCAAAAAGAGTATAATAAGACCTATGAAGTTTCTGAAAGAGTAAATATAAAGTCATAGACGGTATAAATGAAGAAAAGTAATAAGAAGACAAGATAAATTAATTAGAATTATTTGATCTTGTCAATTTGGATAACAAGATTAACAACAAGGATAACAAATTGAAGGTGAAAATTTGGAGGAATTTGTAAAGACTAAAAAATTAAGTACGTGAGGAATGTTTATTTTATAATAGGAGTTACTGATAATATTGTTTTGATCGGTTGATCGGTCTTACACAAAAATCAGCAAGAGAAGGAATTTTATTGGCAGATGGGATCTCTCCAAGAGGCGGGTTATACTGAAATAGTTTCAATATAAAAAGGCTAAACGAAATCTATTACCTCATCACTTACTCCCTCCACTTCCATTATTCAAGCAACCTCATAAGCATAATTTTTTGATGAAAATTCCCTAAAAAAATTACTTTTTCCGGTGATGAATTCTTGTAGGCCATCAACTGGTCATAAACAAGCTTAAATAATCCTTTATAATTGAGTAACTCCTGAAGTTATAGAGCATAAACCGGAAATTTAAGCAAGAAATGAATTGTTAATAATAGAAAAACGCATTCCGAAGGAAATTTGTTCAGCATGCGGACCACCAAGAAAGGATTTTTATTCTTTCGTCTCTCTTCCAACAAGAAAAAACTAAAATAGTTTAAAGAAAAAATTGGTGATTCCATAACCCTATAACTTTTGTAACCCGTCTTGTTATTTCCTGTTTCGTCATCATAAAAAAGCAATATGAATCCACCAAACAAATGTGGTATCATCACACCAATGAGGAATTGTCTCTGAATCCCCCTAAAAGTGCCAATTGGAAGACGAAGACAATTTCACCTTTCCTCTTTCTTATTATCTTTCAACGAGAAAAATCTCTTACATAAGATTCAGAATTTCTTTAAATCACAAGAAATGTGAAAATTGATGAGGAAAAATCAATAATGCATCCAATTTCACGGGAGAAATGATTCGAGAACTCGCAAGATTGAGAGGTGTAAGAGTGGATGACATAATGCAGAAAATCAACACTATTTGCAAGGAATATC
Organism: Microvelia longipes; assembly: GCA_018340805.1. Taxonomy (NCBI): domain Eukaryota; kingdom Metazoa; phylum Arthropoda; class Insecta; order Hemiptera; family Veliidae; genus Microvelia; species Microvelia longipes. Next base: position 21,359,180 of record JACMZG010001914.1, on the reverse strand, counting down.
ATCTTTCAAATATCGGAAAGTCTGCTTCACGCTTTATTAGGTTTTTAACAGATCATTTAGAAAGAAATATAATTTTATTTTCTCTTTTATCTTATTCTCTTTATCTTGTTTATAAAATTTACTTATTCAAAAATGTTTACATTTACGGCGATGACCTTACTTAAGGCTAATAAAAGAAAAGAAGTCTCTCCACAAAACAAAACTTTATTGGCGAAGCTCTTTTAACCTAACTAGAGGCCATCATCAGTGCTATACCGTTGAGATGTTAAAGAAGTAGAGAAGTGAGTCTATGTTTTCTAACAGTTTGACTCTAATACCTAGTAAGAAAACATAGACTCACTTCTCTACTTCTTTAACATCTTAACGGTTTTGCACTGATGATGGCTCTAGTTAGGTTGAAAGCGCTTTGCCAATAAAGTTTTGTTTTGTGGAGAGACTTCTTATCTTATATTATTTATAATGGACTCCATTCACGCTCATTCAACTAGTTTACTTAAGGATACATAAGGAGTACAATAAGTAACCTAAAAATGGTCATACTGGGCGAGGTAAATCGGGCCTGCCAAAAGAGGTGTCCACGTGTCGGGCATATGATAAACTTTTATAAATGCATAGAAATATGCCATGCATAACAAATAATATTAAAGCAACCAATAATACAAAAATAAGGAACTTCTTCTGAATTCATTTGTTGTTATAAGAATTGATCCCGATTCTAAGGATAAATATAGTAATTTAGGCACCTAGGTTATAAAATAAGCTATTTTCCCCTGATTTACAATTTGGTAATGATTTTAAACATATTTTTATTTATAGAAAAATATATATATTTATTGTATAAATATAAATATATATATATATATATATATATTATATATATATATATATATATATATATATATATATATATATAATTTATACAATGTATTTTATTTACTGTATTATGAAGATAATACAATTTGGAAATATAACTTTAAAGAATTTTGCGCATATGTAATTTGATTACGTGAGTTTTTAGTTTGAATTTTAGCGGGAAAATGTTTAAATTTCTTTAAAAATTTATAATACTTACCTTCGTAGATTCTAAGTTTCTCTAAAAAATGTCTTTATTATTTTATCATTGTTTTCATTAATTTTGTAATTTATTTACTATTTTAGTTTTGTTTTTTTTATTAAAAATTATAAATAAGTGTTTAATTTGTCAACATTTTTTGTACTGGTGATTGTTTTTTAGGTCGGTCGGCCCAGTCGCATGGCCATGGTCTGGCTAAGTTTTAAGTTGTTTACTCTATTATTTTAAATCCTTACACTTTTTATAGTGGATTATGTTCTAGAGGCCTAGGAATGGTTTTAGGTGTATTTCAATCAGTTTTATGTAAATTTTTATTTCTAAAATTTTGAATATCATCCCTTAATGGAAGGTAGACAGACACCTTCTAACTTACTATTCTGAGATTAATGTCACTTTCATTTTTATTCTCTCGTCTTTTGTTTCTTTAAGCAGCATTAAATTATATTTGTTTTCGTCCTGTTGTCTTAGGGTCCTATAGTACGACACATGACTAAAATCAGTCGACAGCGCGGGAAAGTAGTGTTAAGGAACCAATAAGATTGGCCAGATTTAAAATTGAGGGAGTGGTTAAACATCCAGGACTAACCTCATTGGCTCCCTTCCATTATTTTCCTACGCTGTCAACTGATTTTACCCGTGTGTCATCGTATTGTAGTCGCGGATGAGGATGACGTATGGTATCTGCATAAGTATTTACGTTTAAATATTAGTTTTGGTACCTTATCCTTTGTTATCATTGCCTAAGCTATATGACCATTAGTTGCTATTCAGGTATAATGTATAATTTCTATAATCTCCTCTATTTATTAATAAAAGTTTTGTTATATTTTATTGTTAATTTGGGCTTCTTGCTTAGTTTATTTAAATAAAAAATAGTTATGGAACCTTTTTACTTTTCATTACAACCTTTGGGTTGGACCTAATCCCCCATATACCTCTTAGCCGAGAAAAGAACTCTGCGCCTTTGTTGAATTAAGCCCAACTATATATAAGCTGAATTAATCTCAGTAAGACCGAAGTCATATTAGATTCAATCACCCACATACCAAGCGACCAGACTTAGTTGGGCTGATTCAATTGGTATCCGATCGCCTCTTGTTGAAACAAGAAACCAACCATTAAAGACTGCATCTCGATATATTTTTTAGATTTTGTGAAAAAGATAGAGGTACATTCTGATAAAGCAAGCTGTATAATATTTCCGTAGCCCAAGCAAAATCGATCCCTCCACCCTCCCTACTTCTATTACGTGACCAACCACATAATCGTAATTTTCTATCGGAAATTCGCTAAAAATTGTGCTTGCTAGAAAGAGTTAGACGAGAGATTCCTTAATTAGAAAGGTAAGGTAGTGCTGACACTTCTCAGTGATTTAAAGCAACATAAAAACAAACATGTAGTAAACATTTTAAATATAAAGTAAAAATTGTATACTAACATGACTCGCATATTTCTCTTAAAGAGATGTTCCGCTTCGTTACAGAGAACTACATCTTGATCAATTAAAGTAAATAATTAAATGCAATCAACTGTTACATTTTGCTTTTTTAAGCCTATAAATATTATTTTTATTCAGTTTTCAAAAGAAAGTTTTGATTGGACTGAAACTTAAAACTTTTCCGACAAAGACCATAGATACTTCATGCAATAATTATATACATTGATATATTTTATGGCTGGTTATATGGACTAAATGAAGATAAAATCAATAATATTTAAGGCTGGTTAGCCGGCAGGCTTCCGCGGAACAAAACTTAAAGAATTCTGAAGAAAAATTGTTCTTCTGATCCAGAGTTTTTGACGCGTCGGAAATTTCATTTTTAACCATATTTTGACTTTATTTTGGATGCAACTTAAAATTGCAACGTTCTGCTTTATCTATAAAATATGAGAGTGAACAAAGATAATATAAAAAATAAGATTAGTTTAAAAAAAAATAAACTAATCTATTAAATTAAATTAATATTAAAATTAATTATTTAAATAAAATAATAATAAATAGCCTAATTTATAACAAATTATATAAATATAGATGATAAAAATAAAATTATAAGGTAATAAATTGAAATATAGAATAATAACTGTCTTCAGCTTCAAGCTGTACAGCTTCTTGAAGACTGCGAAAAATTATATATAAGTAAATATAAAAGCAAATAAAATAAGCATAAGTGTAAATAAAATAAAATAATATGTCACATGATGTAACAATTATTGTCAAATTGTAAGAAATACTATGTAAGAATTAAATAAAGATATTATTATTATTATTATTATTATTATTATTATTATTATTATTATTATTAAGGATGAAGAAAAATTTAAAAAAATGAAAAAAATAAAAATAAAATTGACTTCGTCACTTAATTGGCATCTCAGGGGAATTCAGAGAATAATAATTCTTCATTGGTATTTGATATCTGATTGGTCTAATGGTACCATATGTAAATAATAATACTATTGTAAATAAACAAAATGCCTTCGGTCTCTTGGGCGCATTGCGGCCTCGGCGCTGGGGGCTGCAATGCAACTAATATGTGTTCTATATCAGTTTGCCATATAAGTGGGATACTGCCACGATATAAGCAAATTTTCAAATGTATTAGTCAAAAAACGTGATTTGTTTTACATTACGTTATTATATGTCAATGATAAAACCAAAAAATTATTCTGATAACGCCGTGATATTCAGTATATCAGTTAACCATACATAGCAGTACATGCGCAAATTTTAACCCGATTTATACACTTATTGAAGCTTTGTGATTTTTTAACTTTTCGCTGAGACATTATTGTGGGTTAATGACATCACACATGATTCATAAACAATAGGGTTCGGAACATTAACAAAGTTGAATTAACAACAACAAATGGACATTAACATCGACATCGGACATTACAAATGGATAAGTACCAAGTTTCATTTCGATCCAAAGAAACGTTCGACTGTTATCGTGTCCATGTAACCGACTAGGAAACAAAAATTTAGTACGTACATGCATCTATATAAACCTCAATAATATATAAATATATTCTTCATCAGTGAGTCTCTCCCTTCCAAAAAATCCACCCTAGCCCCTTCTATGTCCCTAACCTCACAAGCTCATGTTTGTTTGAAAATTCGCTAAAACCTGCCAAATTCAGAACTAGGCTTTTATATTTCAAACATTTAATATAACCAAAACACTCAGATATCTTAAGTACTGTGTGGTGCAGACCTAGTTATGCTGGACAAAAACACTTTAAACTGGCAATAACAATTATGTATTGCTGCAAACATATTTTTTTAACAATTCTTTTTTAATTTTTCTCATTTATATAGTAGGTATATAGGAAAAAGTATTGTGTTAGCAAACAATCGGATACCGGAATGACACTGGAGTTATCCGCTTCAGGTCTTTTTAAGACCTTCTGAGAAGTTTTTTTTATAAAGTTGTCTGTCTGTCTGTGTTTGAGTATGTGTTTGTTAGTGAGTCTGTTATCATCGTAGCCCTCAGTGTATTAATGCTAGTGTTCTATAAGTGTAGTTGTGATTTTCAGAAAATAATTTTTCTATGACGTCATTAATCCGTAAAAATTACTAAAAAAAATTTTAGTAACAAATTTTATAAAAAATCATAAAACGGGGAAAAATGATTTGGCAAGCAATTTAAATATTTATTTATTTAAAATGTTTAAAAACTTATTTAAGCTTAAATGCTTATTCTAACAGTATTAGACAATAAACTTTAGCAAATAAAACAACATAAACATAAGGGCACATAGGGGGCACTCCTATTTTATTTATAAGTTCTTGGCCTCTTGATGGATATAAATTGAGTTATTCTAAAGTTATTTAATTAAAAAGTCTATTACTTAAATTATGTTTAGCTCTTTCAATGAAATCATGACAGAAAATTGCGTTTTTATGTTTAATTCATACATACGAACAAAAGTTAAACAACGTACGGAATTGTTAGTTATTCTTTTATTGAGTTTTCCATAGACAGAAATCGTCATTGTGTAGGAAAAAGAGCACTTTGGCTTTTTGTTTTTTTCCTGTATGGTTTTTACTAAAGCGTCGTAGGGCAAGATACAATCGGAGGGATTGCGGGTAGGTATGGTTTTGACCAATTTATCCCCTTTAACGTACATTCTCTTTTTCCCACTCTAATACACTGATCAATGGTTTATCCTCTCCTTTTCCCTTTCTGAATCCACATTGATTTTCCTCGAGTTTTGATGGAATTGTGTTAGGTTGAAGGTTTTCATAGAGGCACAAAAACCTCCTCCTAAACTTTCTGAAAACTCCACTATAGGCTCGTTCCATTAAAAGGAAAGGGAAAATTCTGAACCCCACTTTTCCCTTTTTCTCTACGCACACTAAGACACTGCTAGACATCAACAGGTGTATATACACAACACAAACAACTTATAAACACACAATACAAACATAGGGAAAACCATATCCTTGCTCAAGGAAACCCATTCTTGCGTTACAATCTTCTTTTAGACGAAAAAAAGGTTTTATACACCTTGTTCCGTAGAAAATTCTAGCCTTCATATTCTTGTCCTTTTTATGAGTTTTCTTGCTTACTGTTCAACTTAACAATAGACTTTCCATTTTTCTCTCTTTTCACAATAAATTGATCACTTGGTAAGATCAATGATGAAACTAAATTACATACTTATAAACTTCTCATTTTATTTCTTTTTTTAGAAGCAATTAAATTGCTTCTACAGAAAACAAGATAATAATGAAATTAAAATTAATTATGACAGAAGTTAATTATCACCATAATATTTTTGCCGCCCTATTGCATTAGCCAAAATACCCATTTTTTTATCAAATTAAGACGTTTTAATACCTAAAGATCCCAAAAATCTAAACAAAATTGGTGTCTGTGTGTATGAGTATGTCTGCATAGTCTGTATGAGTATAGAAGTGAAAGATGTGCCCATTTCTTGTGAAGACTCTACAGATCAAACGGCTGATCCAATTTCCTAGCTCAAAAATGAAGTCCTATGACAGATAGAACTGATATAATTTTGGATTTAATACAACACGGCTTCCAATTTTAATCCAATCTAACGGGTTGTTAAAACTTTTTAAACACATTAGGTTAAACGGCAATATTATATGTTCCTTTAATATTTAAGCTTATGTGAGGGGGGTCTCGTTCTATAATTAGCAGCTTCTCTAATTCTATTAAAAAAACGAAAAGCCAAAATAAAAATTATTTAAAACATACCAAAGAAAAAAATCTAAGTTAAATCTGAGACGAATCTATCAAAATATAAGTAAGTCGCATTTCTATTTTATGCGATGTTTTAAATTAAGATTTTCTTGTACAAAAACAAATCATTTGTTACTTTTTCTCATTTATACCGTAAGTAAAAAGGAAAAGTAGTGTGTTTGCAAAAAATTCAAATAAGTATGACTTGGAATTTTCCGTTTCAGGTGTTTTTATGACCTCCTTAGTAGTTTCACAAAATTGGCTGTCTATATGTGGGTGTTGTTGTTAACATCTTAGGTCCCCAGTGTATTTATGCTAGAGAGTTGAAACTTTAAACAAAAATCAGTCTATAGTTGGAGTTGTGCTTCCCGGAAAATATTTTTTATGACGTCATTAACCCGCAATAATGACTGAAACATTATGAAAAATCATAAAAAAGGCGGAAAATGATGGCCTTCTTCTATATTATTAAATTTCCTTGGACTTGAAGGCTTCCAATTTCCTTGGACTTCTTTAAAGGCTAAATTACCGATTGAAAATTTATCTAAATGAAGCTAATACAACAAAATCATATCCCCGAGTAACTACCGCTCAATAAGAATAGTTTCAATCTATTCAAGTAAATAAAATAAAATGCCTGTTTGTGGACCTTTTAGCCCTTCACATGGTATTCACCACCTCAGGTGGGTTCCATCTACTATGCTCTAAAACTTAATTAAAGTTGGCGAAATCTTTTTAATACAAACACCATTCATATACTCTTAGAGCATAACCCAGGCTGCGAACCGAGTGCCTATACAATCACGGCCATGAAGGCAGATATATTTAAGTATTCACAACAAAACAATTGTCAATCCTTTTTTAAAAGTCAGCAAAACTATTAAGTTTATCATTAAAAGAAGTTACGTCGAGTTAACGGAGCAGGTCAAATCAAGGAGGTCACTCCACTCCATTGTTGCTTCTCCTCGACTGTCTGTTTATACAATCTCTGACACTGTTATGACAAACGGTTCTTTTTCAGCATCATTAACGATTCGTCACAATTGCAGCCAAGCTTATACTTATAAAAAAGCCTTTTTATTATTTAGTCTCTTCCTTCTTCCTGCATTAAACGTGAATTTTCAACATTAGATTGATATATATATCAAAACATAAGTCCATCACTAAGTTTTTACGTTTTAAACAAACAAGAAAATATTGTAACATCATTACTTTCACAACTTATTTCAAAACGGCGTCTTATGAAAAAAATGCAATTCTTTAATTTTAAAATTAAACATGTGTATATAGTTGTTTCTATACTCGAGGTAAAAATATATTTTTTCAATATACTAGTAACATATAACCACAATAATGCGTAAGGATTACTGAATTACTATATTTTAAATATTATACACTTTAAAACTATTTTTACTTTTCCTCATTTATACCGTAGGTATATAGGAAAAGTATTGTGTTTGCAAAAAATCCGGAACCGGGATGAACCGGAATTATCTGTTTCAGGTGTTTAAGGCCTCTTGAGTAGTTTTCTCAAAGTTGTCTATCTGTATGTGTGTGTGTGTCTATTATAATCGTAGCGCCCAGTGTATTTATGCTAGAGAGTTGAAATTATGTACAAAAATCAGTCTACCGCTGTAGTTGTGCTATTCGGAAAATATTTTTTATGACGTCATTAACCAGCAATAAAACGCGGAAAAACTATGCAATGATTGAGATTTAGGACGCAAGTAACCATGTATAAGACTAACATATGTGCCAAGTTTCATCTCATTATCAGCATTAGTTTTTTTATATATTAGTTTTTAGTTTTTATTGAATGACTGTTTTACAAATGTACGTTTTTTAAAAATTGTAAAAAACGGGGAAATGGTTCGATTTGAGTTGAAATTTAGTACAAGAGTATAATTTTACCTAATAAATAAGTACACTAAGTTTCGTGGCAATACGACAAGTATATCCATGATTTTTGTTGGGTCATAAAAAATAAGGATCTTTGAGCGTGGTCAATGTTTTATGGGTGAATGCTGAAATGATACGGATTCATTTACTATCTAAAGACGAATAAAGCGAATCCAAAGGTACGTTGCAGTATTAATATGGCGAACTGTACTTCTGAGGACGAGCAAAGCGAGTTCGAAGCAGGAAGGATGAGCTTGGCGAATCCGATGTAATGAGGAAAAGTTCCGAGGTACCCCGTACTCGTTTTTTAAATTATTATGGGGTATAGTAATGTAATCTTGTATTGCGTACTAAAGTGTGTAAATTAGTAGCATATTGGAAGTTAAAATTTTGAACACTTATGTTAACAAAGACGAAGTTTAGCTGAACGACGCACCGCTGTTAACTACTTCCAACTAATATGACAACAGAAACATAAAATTTCTGTATGCCGAGCGAATTTCCTTTGAAATGGGTGTTTCCGAGATTAACAATTTATTTTTTGGTTGTGTTTCCGATTTATGCTTTATGACTTGAGGAGTTACACAATTATAAAGCACTACTCGTAACTCATTTTTACGGCATTTGTCAAAAGAAATGAATGCGCATATGTATCCAATTGGTTATACAAAACTGTGCCAACAAAATTGTCATTGCAGACCTTTATTTGCACTAGTTAGCTAAGATAAAGCTTCCTTTTAAAGGTTAGAGCACTTTTTTGGAAAAATACAGGAAAAATGAGAAACGAGCAGTGCTTTACAATTTTAGATTTATTACTAATAATTTTTTTACGCTCGTAGAGCCCTAAAAATATATTATAATGTTTGAAGTACGTTAATCTCGATGAATAAGGATAAATAGACCAAAATTCAAACTATCTCAAGACATTTTCAGGTTATTTACAGTATAAATCAACTTTTCTGTCCCGTCAAGTCATGTCCGTTTTGGTTGGAGACGGTCATTGGTGATTCATAGGTAAGTTGTTAAAATTAAAGAGGTTGTATTTACTGCAAGTTGAAGAAGCAATTGAAGAAACAGCTGCCGTCGATACTCGCTGTCGATACAACAGCATATATCGACGGTAGCTAATTCTTCAATTGTAAATTGTTGGGTTGGTAATACTAAAGGGTCTTACTTAAATTGAGAGGCAATCATCAGCTTATTCTTCTTGGCGGCGTGCCAGCAATGAGAACAAGTTTTTGTGCTATATTTAAGATTTCATACAATTCATAAGTTTTGGTGGAGATAAATCATAACAGATTATAGCAGTTTTCCTTCATGGAGACAGGACAAATGAATTAAAAAAAGGAAACAATAAGGGTATAGTCAGGAAGTACACCCTTATTGTAAGCTCTTGCCAACACTACCTCTAAAGTTGAATACCTTTATTTTTGATGCACTTTGCTGGCACGCAGCCAAGGAGCAGAAGCTGATGTTTGCCTCTCAATTTAAGTAAGGCTATTCCAACCTAATAACTTCACTGTGAAACACCAATGACCGTCTCCAACTAAAACGGACAATACTTGTCGGGACAGAAAAGTTGATTTCTCTAACTGTTTGGACCAAAGACTTGTCGGATTTTTTTTAACACGCATGTGGTATTTGGTAAGATTTTATTAATTTTTTTACGGCTACTAATATTTGGACGGTTAATCAATGTGAAACATAAGTAAACAAACAAGTTACGTGTTGTATACATATATAGCTGTAAACTGTCAGACCAAACAAAAATCCTTCAGTAGTAAAGGCTGCAAGGTACGGGTCAAGGCATAAAAAGTACTTTTGCTATCATAATTTGTCGCTCTGTGTTCAGCATAGCAATATCTACAGCATAAGTATGAATACTCGAGCATTAGACGAATCCAAAAACTACCCAAACATAAAAATCTGTTCAGTAGTTAAGACTAAGCTAGCTTAGTCTTTTGCTCCGCGTTTAGAGTAGGAATGTTGAATTTGAGATTTTATCAAGAAGGAATGCACACGGGCCTAAGACGAATCCAAAAAGTCCCCACATATTAAAATGTGCTCAGTAATTTATACAGTGAAAGCGTCAATGTATGAAACTACTGTTCGCTAGCTTAGTTTTTCGCTCCGCGATCAACGTAGGAATATCGAATTTAATTTATGCTTTCCTACTTGATAACATAAGTATAGGAAAGCACACGGGCATTAAACAAATCCTCCTACATCAAGATCTGCTATGTAATTTAGACTATAGGTGCGTCAACGTATAAAAGCTAGCTTAGTTTTTAGCTTCGCGTTCAGCGTAGGGATGTCGAATTTGCAATTTTATCAAGTAGGAATGCAGACATAAGACGAATCTAAGAATCGTCATCAAAATCCGTTCAGTAGTTCAAGTTAAAGGTGCGTAGACAAAAAAGTGCAGGAAGAATAAAAATAAGAAGAAATCAATTTCAAACCTCTTTTTCTCTACTTCTACTTAGCTGATTTGAATGCTTTTTTTTTAATTTTTAATCTACAAGACACGCCCTTTGAAGATTCTAAAATTAGATTCATGTACCGTAAGCCGTTTTCACGCTCCAGACCCTTAAAAACCCGACTTTGTTGTATAATATACACTGGGAACTTTAGTGCGTTTTACTTTTTTTATTGACTGAGTGAGGTGGTTAGAGGTGGTTATTTTTACTAGCTTTTGACTTGTTGGGCGGAACGCTGCTGCGTTCCTAAATCCGTGGACTGTATCTAGGTAGCCTTTTAAGCTTCAAAATATAAAATAAAATATCACCAAAGATATATGTATAATATCGTCCTTACCAGAATTCGATCCTAGGTACCTAATAATTAAAGTGTTCAAATGGACTCCAGACCGCATTTATTTAGTCATAGACCCCAAAAAACACGGAAAACGATACCCCACTTAAAATATTTATTTTACCGATTGTCTGTTAAGTTACTGGTAATTTACCACAACCTTTTGGTTACCTTAGGTGGTTGCATCAACTTCGGACCGTTTTGTTCGATTCAGCGCATAAAAAACATCGAATCGTCTACTATCCAGGCGAATTTTCTTTGGATTTTTTTCTGGACGTTTCAAAAAGGAAATGTGTATTCTCATTAAATACGCTTTACAAAACAATTTTTGTTCGTCTAAAATTACTCGTTTTCCCTTAATTCATGTTAAAAATTAAAAGGTTTTAGTAAATTTCATTTGGAAGCTCTAAAAGTCTTACAAGTCGAAGTTACTGATCAGGCAATAATACACGAACAAATATTAAGCATGATATGTATTTTTGAGCAAGAAATCAAGCATCCCAAAGAAAATTCTCCCGGCTTGCGGATCTCCGAGGCAAAATACTTTGCAGAATTTAATTTTTTTTGTAATGTACTTATCTCTATGTTAATTTTTTATATTTAATTATTTATTTACACCAGTTGATTATTAGAGTTGATTATTAGAGTTGATTATTACACCAGTTATTATTGTAGAAAGGTAGCATTTTTAATTTAATGAATAATAATTAATTTAAAATATTATTTAATTACTTTTCATATATTTATCGAATGTTTGCGTTTTCTACAAAAAAATTCAAGGGGTCTAGGCTCTAGTGGAGGATTGAATCGAACTCGAGCAAGGCTCAATCAAGAGCCAGAGCCAGTTCTCTTCATTGTCTGCTGTTTAGTTTGGCCTAAGCTTCAGGAGAACTTAATTCAAGGACTATGCTATTATAGCTTAATATTTTAGGTGTAAAAGAGAACTAATTCTTTTTAGGTTTACGCTAAAATTACGCTGATGGGATTGTTCGGATCAGAAAAATACGCTTATGAGTTTGTTCCGATGAGAAAATTAAGCTCATGAGGTTGTCCAGATCAGACAATTACGCTTATGAGGATGTTCGGATCAGAAAAATAAGCTTATGAGGTTGTTTCTATGAGAAAATTAAGGTTATGAGGTTGTCCAGATCAGAAAATTACATATGAGGTTGTCCAGATCAGAAAAGTACGCTTGCCTAACGATGTCCATATTACGAAAGTGGATGGGGGATCGATTCGGTTTGGCCTCCTGATATTATTTACATTGAATGAACTCCTCCCTTAATTTACTTAATTAAATAAAGGACTTTTTAGAAAAAAATCAGTATGAACGGTTCATAAAGATTTCAAAATTTAAACTACAATTACTTTTTATAAGGTTTTTTAATCAAATTAATTTGTATTTAGTATAAATTTCCTTCAATTCCCCCCCCCCCAGAAAACTGGCCAAGTTTTTTACCCTCTAACAAAAATTATTCATATTTTTCTGAACTTCTTTCCTACCTTATAATTTATCATTGTTTACTTTAAAAAAAATATTATAATTGCATTTAACATTATGATAAATCGAGCGAAGCCGAGGAGTAAAACAAGTAAAAAAAGTTTTAGAGCTCCTAAAAGCAACATAAAGTTTAGCTTCTAAAGGTGGGGTTTTTGCAAGGTTTATTCCTTAAAGGTAACTTAGTTGCTTAAGTTTCCCCCTTAAGAACAACTGTTTTGGCTTGAATAATATATAAAGGTTTCAAGCAAGGATAGAGAAGTGGGCCGTTCCTTTTTTTTAGTTCGCTTGGTGGTGAGGTGGGTTTGAAGGTGGTTGCCAAGTGGTTTTAGGAGTTTTGGGCTACTTGGCTTGCAGTCAAAAACTTTTTTGTTAGGCAACTTAATGCTTTAACAACAGTGTTTTCAATACTTAGGGTTTTTTTCAGAAGTGTTTTTTTTATTGCTCAGTTCTTTTTTAAGACCAAAATCGTAGCGATATAATTCTGTTAGTTTGGTTAGTTATTTTTGTTATATTTTTTCTTAAAAAGCCTACTAGTTCTTTTTCAATTGTTTATATGCCTTTTATTTTTACGTCCTTTTGTTTCTAGCTAATATTTAAAGAGAAATGTTCTATTTTAGTTAATTTATTTGTACAATATAAATTATATTTTCAGATTTTAAAAGTTCATGGCAATATAATTGTAACAAGGAGAAAATTAATACAAATAATCCTTAAATATATGTTATAATCTCATAAGTTCTAGAATAAATTGTTTTATACAGATATTGTTTTTTTTCTCCAAAGACTAACCTAGTGATCATTGTAACTTACCAAACTATAAGTTCTATTTTTGAAAACTAAAATTTAGAAGAAATTCATAAATCGTCGTTGAAATGCGACAACTGTAGATGATCAATGTAGTTAATAAGAGATAATATAGCATAAGATAGGTAGGAAAAGTAAGATAAGCGTAATATAATAAATAATAAGATCCATGGTAGGATAAGCGTAAATAATGAAGCGTAGATAAGATAAATACTAAGGGATGATCCAGATCATCTTTCACATGCATCAGAAATATTTAAGCCACCTAAATATAAAAACTACATTCATCATAAACGTAAGTTATATTATAAAATTACGTTCATATAAACGTAAGTTATATAAAATTACGATTCATATTAAAGTAAGTATTTAAAATTACGTTCATCATAAACGTAAGTTATATTAAATTACGTCATCATAAAGAATACTTACGTGAGGTATTAAAATCTTGATAGTACAAATTAAATATAAAAGTAACAAAACAATCAAGCATAAAAACTGACTTAATTTACTTCATTTTATGTCAGTAATAATAATTTTATTATAATCTTAAAACATTTTTATATATTCTTAAATAAAAAATTATATATTTTGGAGGAGTTGAAAAGTAAATAAATAAATAAAAAGGCAACCTAATATAAAAATGTTTATGAAAATGATAAGCAGTTAATATTTTTTAATAATAAAAAAGAATATTTGATAATTAAAGCGAAGAGTAAAAAAAGTTTTTTTATCTTATTTGTTGATAAAAGTAAAGTAACGGTAGCTTGGTGGAAAAACCGTAGAAAGCTTTCTACAGAAAAAGTTTTTTTTTAAAAAAAAAGTAGAAATAATAAAAAAAAGACGAAAAAACTGGGCCAGTCAGTAGGGGTTGATAGCAAGCTGATAAGGGAGAGAAAGAGAAAATAAGGGTGATATAGAGGATAGAAAGAGTTGGAAAGGGTCGATATAAAGGGGTCTCCCGCCAATATTGAGCGCGGGAGGGAAAGTGTAGCGCGCAATGTGTTACAGCGCATGATCATACGATTCTCCTACCTACCCTGGACCCCCTGTCTCATCAATGATTCAATCATGATCCCCACCGTACCTCCCACTCTGAAAACCAGAACTCCCCACCCTTCCTATCGTATCACTTCGGATTCAACTCTAATGCTTGTAACTTTTTTTTAAAAAAATGTTTTCAATACTTATATTATTTTTTTTTGAATAGGCAAAGTGGATTTTAGGTTTTTTCAAAATAAAATGTCAAAATATCATTATTAGAATTCATAAAACGTAATAAATAATTGCATACTTAAATTTGAAATAGAGAGAAACACAATATATTTACAAAAAAAAAAAAAATACATAGTGGGGCTGCTCATATACAATGAGTTGCTAAACACACAGCGTACTATCAATCACATAAAACATGACAATTAACAATGAAATAAGTAAACTATAGTAAAAAAAAATTAAATACATAAAATAAATTATTAGGTTAAACAAACAGAAAATTAAATTTGTACATTATATCTAAAACTAGATAAGTTAATTATACACAATGGTTATTAATTATGCCTAACGAATCTAAAATATATCTCAGATATTTGCGTCAGTTTTTTGGGGTCAATTCCCATATCGTCGAAGATTTTGATGTTATTGTAGGAATGGCACCTCTCGAGCCAAACCATAGTCCTATTACTCGGAACTCTCCTGTCGCCCTGTTGGTCTCTATATTTCTCTTTATAATAATCAAACACTTTTCGTAAATCTGTTTCTTTTTCTCGTGGACTTTCTCACCTTGTAAAGGATCGTTAGTCTCGTACCTCACTGTAGGGTCAATCACCAAAGGATTCCTTACTGTTTTTTTAAAGGCTATAATGTCTGCGTACCTCGTGGAACCTTTGTATCAACGCCGAAGACTTCCAACAAGTGTAACCTTTTTCTCTTAACAAAGTCAATGATGGTGTGTTTGACATTATGGTGGCGGCGAGTAACAAGAAGCATGTTGTTAGGACAATTACCAAGCACATGTGGCTGGTGTTTCAGTCTCTCTGCTGCATTTGCGACAGAGGGGTCCCACGTCTCCTGTATACTGCTGCCCTGTAGTCGGTACACCACGTAGAGGGGCATAGTTGATATTCAATTTGATCGCGTTGGTCCACTCGGAACCTGTAAGGATTTGCCTATTACTAATGAATTCGTTAGCTTTGGTGTTTTCCTTAAAGTGGCACACTCCGATTCCTTGCCACTTACACTTTGACCACTCTTCAAACGATTTTTCGCGAAGGGATTGTCGAATATTTTTTACTAATTCGACCGTTTAGATCTGAAGTTCAAGACCAAGACGATCAGCACAATCGGACAGTTCGGTGTTATAATCGAGTATACCTTGTAATTGCACTTCATCGACGTCTCTTAATTTTTGCAATACTCATATGTTGTAACGGAGCTTCCCACGAACAACGAAGAATACCTAATCCTCGATAACGGCGAGGCGCATACAGCATAGTTGTAGAAGTGTTGGCTGGTAGTCCTACGATTGCTTTGGTACTTCTTCTCCGGATCATGACATCAACACCTTCGAGAAAAGCCGGACGAAGTTTAGTCAGAGGAGCAGTTTGAAGAGGGTACGTAAGCGTTGGAAAATATACTGGTTTAATATGTTGAGTTTGGTCAGGTTTTAGCAGATTAGAAGTGACTAGACTGTCAGGTTGGTATTCAGTTTCTCTATTGCAGGGTCAATCATTAACAATCTCACCTGTAAAACAACATCCTAAATATTTAATAATTTCGTTATCGCTATTAGATGTTATATAGCTTCCGTCTTCTAGATTTAATCTGGAGCTTATTAGTTTACCTTTAGATAAAATAATGCACGTACTCTTAGCCGGGTTGATATTTAAGCCAATTCCTTGAATCTACTTGCTATACTGTTAATAACTCTTTCTGCTGCACTAACACTGGAGGCGGTGACAGCTTGGTCGTCGGTGAACCCCGATAGAATATTTTTCCTGACCTGGATTGAGGCCATAACGTATTGGTTGAGAACTGGGGGTCACAAAACTCTCTATAGATGTGATCTATAGCCAGGTTAAAAAGAGCAGATAGAGGTCCTCCTTGTGGAACGCCTGTCTCAACACGTATATCGTCAGTGTCGTGAAAACCGACGCGTATTCTTATTAGGTTAAAGCACAGTAGGGCTTCTATACATTTTATCAGATTGTCGGAAACGCCTCTAGCCTTTAAAGTGTTTATTACATGAAGATGACCAATATTATCAAAAGCACCGGTAACATCCAGAAAAGCGACAGCACTATCATTACCATTTTGTTTAGCGTGTTTTAAAACAGCATCAATGAGCCGAGAGTTGATATGACAACCAGGAAGACCCTTCACAAAACCTCTCTGACAAGAATGAAAAGTTACTTGCTGTCGAAGTTCGCCATCAATTACCTTTTCTATTAATCTTCTCAAGATAGAGTACATTGTAATGGGCCTCCATGACGCAACATCATCACTTCTGCCTTTACCTTTGTAAATAAGTACTGTACGACCTCTTCTAAACGCATCAGGCAAATATGAATATTTCAGAAAAAATATCGATTATGGTTTGTATAATATGGGCCACCTCAAGCCGTTTCATTGTCCTAATAAGAACACCGTCAGGACCAGGACACGTGTCTAACGAAGTTGATTTTATAGCTTTGTGTATTGATTTCAGGCTCACAGAAGTAATGTTTTCTTGAGGAACGGTTTGCTCGTAAGATTCACGTACGCGATTATTGGAATATTCAAATATAGGTCTGTAGTGATCTTCTACTTGCTTGATGTCAATAGGGCACTGTTTGGGTTTATCGGCAGTCATAATAGTTTGGACAACTTTTTTACGTCTGTTGTAATAATAATACTGAGCTACCTCATACTGATACTGCTCTTGTCTCCGTTCTCTGTCCTTCTTATTGCTTCTCTAAGGATTAGAAACTTTTCCGGCTCCTTTTCCTTTATTGTTAGTTTTATCCTTTTTACGTAATTTGAAATACCGTTGAGCAGGATGTTTTGGTCCAGGCAGCTCAGCATTCGCTTCTTTTAAAAACGTCAAAAAGCCATTAGTCACGTTATCGAAGAGTACAGGATCAAAGTCGTCATTAGATTTTAAAATAGATTTAAATTGTAATATTTGAATTATAAGCGCTAGTGGATTTTATACCATAAGGATGTAAATAAAAGTCTATCCACAAATAAATATTTGTTTATTTGTGGATAGACTTTTATTTACATCCTTTAGATTTAAATTGTTTGTCCCATGAGTCAATTTTATTTTTAATAGTAGGATCAACAGTTTTACTAGAGTGGGCTTGGTTAGAAATTAGACTTAAATAAATAAATAAATTAAAATAAATCATAAAAATAAATTAAAATAAAATAAATTATCACTTACTTAAGTGCTTAAAATTAAAAGTAAATAAGACAAAAAAAAACACTACAAAAGCAAAATTTACTAATTCTCTTTTTTCCAACAATTGATTATGTCGATATCGTCATTGCAATATATATTTAAATGAAAGATCACTTTTGCTTGAAATACAAAAATTTAAATGAAACGCAAACATATTATATTTGTAAACACGAGCTAACAGAGAATAAAAAGAGTTAAGATTAGGAAAACGGGGATACACGATCTACAGAAACCTAACATCAACAAAACAATCCCAACTTTAGCGATTTTTCAAAGAAGAAATGAGCTCATGAGTTTGGGTCATGGGAGGGGGTAAAGTGGGGGATGATTTTTGGAAAGGGACTTACTGATCAATCATATACACATATTTTTAGGGTATATGCATATATATATATATATATATATATATATATATATATATATATATATATATATAATATTTATATATATATAATATTATATAAATATATATTATATATATATATATATATATATATATATATATATTATATATATATATATATATATATATATATATATAATAGTCGCCGAAGCGTTGGCTAAGTAATAAGTTTATTTATTAAAGATCGATTACCAAAGATAAGAGAGGTGTAAACTGAATACATATATACTATATTCCATTATTATAACAAGTTTTTTTTTTTTTTTATTTATTTTATAGTGCGTGCTCCACTCTTAAGTACTACACGCACTGTTCAGTATTAGGAAAGAATCGATGAAAACTTATTTTTTGTAAATTACTTACATATTTGCATTTGAATAGTTCTTTATAATATAAAAATTTATTAATTGTCCTTAAGCGATTTATTTTATTATTATTATTATAAATTTTTATTTATTATTGTTTCCATAATTAAATTTAAGTGTTTTCCCCCCATTAAGTGGATGCCTTAGTGTTCGAAGGTATTTTAATAAACACAGTCTGAAGTAATAAACTTACAATTAAAATAAAAAATAAAACTAAATAAATAAATAAATAAGAAATATGTAGAACATATAAGAGTATTGAAATACAAAAAAAAAATTATAAACAAAGACAAGTAAAGGATACATTAATTGAAGAGAAGGATGAGGTATACTGGTAGTTATTCAATTTACAAGATCAAGATCAATAGAGTTTAAGAAAACGTTAAAATGGTGGATGAGGTCTGAGTTGATTAAAGTTGGAAGAGGCGGAGGCCAGCTAACTCCTTTTGTCATAAGTTCCTTCATCAATTTTGCTCGCTGCTGCTCAAAGACTACGCAGTCAAATACTAAATGGTTCCAATCTTGTTCAGATGTGTTATCGCAGGGGCAGTTTGGTGTGGGTACTATATTAAAGCAGTGTAAAGACTTTTTATGTTTCCCGTGACCAGTGAGGACCATGGTAAGTTTTCCATTCAATATTGAGGGCGTTTGTTGCCTATTTTTTACAGTAGGGAAGAACTCTTTAGTTATTGAAGCTTTCGTAGTAGTTCTCCAATCATTTTCCCAAGATAATAACGTATTTCTTTCCTCTTCTTTCAGAAAAGCACTCTTAGGAGGCAAGCAGGGCAGAAGTTGACTGGCTTGGTCTCTCGCTGCTGTTTTAGCCAACTGATCAGCTCTTTCATTACCGGAAGTTTTGTTGTGTGCTTTGACCCAACCGATTTCAATTAACAATTGTTTTTCCTCCTTTAACTTCTATATCTATATATTCTATATCTATACTCTTCTATATCTATATATTCTATATCTATACTCTTCTATATCTATATATCTATATCTATTCTATATTCTATATCTATCTATATTCGATATCTATCTATATTCTATATCTTCTATATCTATCTATACTTCTATATCTATATATATCTACTGTATTTTTTTGAGCACTAACGTGAAGCAAAATCGAGTGAGAGCAGTATCGATGAACGCTACTGTCACACTAATGATACTATCACACAAATCATAGTTTCATTATCATTTAAATGATAATGAAACTTACGTTTTTACTGTTAAAAGACAAAGGAAGCGAGTCCGAAGACAAAATATATATATATATATATATATATATATATATATAATATATATATATATATATATATATATATATATATATATATATATATATATATACAGGGTGGAACATTTCAGATGCACACCCCCTGCTAAAATGGTTAAAAATGGAGATAGAGAGTCGGGAAAAGTCTCCACCCCTAGGTAATCGACCTCAGTGACCTCAAATATGTCATTATTTTTTTGGGTAACTATTTGGCAAATATGGTAATTTTATTACCCAAAATAGTAATTCCTCGGTAACTTTAAAAAGTTAAATTAGAGCATACCATGATATGAACATTTTGAAAACTACATTATGTTCTGAAAAATTTGATACCATATCATAAAAATCCGGTAATTTTTCTACGACCTATTGTGTAACATACATACACACTTTTATGCTTGAAAATATTATTTTTGGAACAACAAAATGCACACCCCCTGCTAAAATGGTTAAAAATGGAGATAGAGAGTCGGGGGAAAAGTCTCCACCCCTAGGTAATCGACCTCAGTGACCTCAAATATGTCATTATTTTTTTGGTAACTATTTGGCAAATATGGTAATTTTATTACCCAAAATAGTAATTCCTCGGTAACTTTAAAAAGTTAAATTAGAGCATACCATGATATGAACATTTTTGAAAACTACATTATGTTCTGAGAAATTTGATACCAATATCATAAAATTCCGGTAATTTTTCTACGACCTATTTGTGTAAACATACATACACACTTTTATGCTTGAAAATTATTATATTTTTGGAACAACAAAATGCACACCCCCTGCTAAAATGGTTAAAAATGGAGATAGAGAGTCGGGAAAAGTCTCCACCCCTAGGTAATCGACCTCAGTGACCTCAAATATGTCATTATTTTTTTGGTAACTATTTGGCAAATATGGTAATTTATTACCCAAATAGTAATTCCTCGTAACTTTAAAAAGTTAAATTAGAGCATACCATGATATGAACATTTTTGAAAACTACATTATGTTCTGAGAAATTTGATACCAATATCATAAAATTCCGGTAATTTTTCTACGACCTATTGTGTAACATACATACACACTTTATGCTTGAAAATTATTATATTTTGGAACAACAAAAATGCACACCCCCTGCTAAAATGGTTAAAAATGGAGATAGAGAGTCGGGAAAAGTCTCCACCCCTAGGTAATCGACCTCAGTGACCTCAAATATGTCATTATTTTTTTGGTAACTATTTGGCAAATATGGTAATTTTATTACCCAAAATAGTAATTCCTCGGTAACTTTAAAAAGTTAAATTAGAGCATACCATGATATGAACATTTTTGAAAACTACATTATGTTCTGAGAAATTTGATACCAATATCATAAAATTCCGGTAATTTTCTACGACCTATTGTGTAACTGATTTTTTTAAATGATATTTAGATAACTATAAAGTCAACCTTAAAATTAAAAAACCTAATCCTGAATAGTGGATAGTTTTTATGTTGCATGTTTTATTATTGGTTTTTTCGTATTTATTTTATTTAAAAAAGGCTGTTTTTAAGTAAGAACAGTANCCAGGGGAAACATTTCAGATGCACACCCCCTGCTAAAATGGTTAAAAATGGAGTAGAGAGTCGGGAAAAGTCTCCACCCCTAGGAATCGACCTCAGTGACCTCAATATGTCATTATTTTTTTGGTAACTATTTGGCAAATATGGTAATTTTATTACCCAAAATAATTCCTCGGTAACTTTAAAAAGTTAAATTAGAGCATACCATGATATGAACATTTTGAAAAACTACATTATGTTCTGAAAAATTTGATACCAATATCATAAAATTCCGGTAATTTTCTACGACCTATTGTGTAACATACATACACACTTTTATGCTTGAAAATTATTATATTTTGGAACAACAAAATGCACACCCCCTGCTAAAATGTTTAAAAATGGAGATAGAGAGTCGGGAAAAGTCTCCACCCCTAGGTAATCGACCTCAGTGACCTCAAATATGTTTATTTTTTTGGTAACTATTTGGCAAATATGGTAATTTTATACCCAAATAGTAATTCTCGGGTAACTTTAAAAAGTTAAATTAGAGCATACCATGATATGAACATTTTTGAAAACTACATTATGTTCTGAGAAATTTGATACCAATATCATAAATTCCGTAATTTTTCTACGACCTATGTGTAACATACATACACACTTTTATGCTTGAAATTATTATATTTTGGAACAACAAAATGCACACCCCCTGCTAAAATGGTTAAAAATGGAGATAGAGAGTCGGGAAAGTCTCCACCCTAGGTAATCGACCTCAGTGACCTCAAATATGTCATTATTTTTGGTAACTATTTGGCAAATATGGTAATTTTATTACCCAAAATAGTAATTCCTCGTACTTTAAAAAGTTAAATTAGAGCATACCATGATATGAACATTTTTAAAACTACATTATGTTCTGAGAAATTTGATACCAATATCATAAAATTCCGGTAATTTTTCTACGACCTATTGTGTAACATACATACACACTTTATGCTTGAAAATTATTATATTTTGGAACAACAAATGCACACCCCCTGCTAAAATGGTTAAAAATGGAGATAGAGAGTCGGGAAAAGTCTCCACCCCTAGGTAATCGACCTCAGTGACCTCAAATATGTCATTATTTTTTGGTAACTATTTGGCAAATATGGTAATTTATTACCCAAAATAGTAATTCCTCGGTAACTTTAAAAAGTTAAATTAGAGCATACCATGATATGAACATTTTTGAAAACTACATTATGTTCTGAGAAAATTTGATACCAATATCATAAAATTCCGGTAATTTTTCTACGACCTATTGTGTAACTGATTTTTAAATGATAATTAGATAACATAAAGTCAACCTTAAAATTAAAAAACCTAATCCTGAATAGATAGTTTTATGCATGTTTTTATTATGGTTTTCGTATTTATTTTATTTAAAAAAGGCTGTTTTTAAAGTAAGAACAGTATTTTTGTATACATTGATATATTTTGAATAGCACTTTAAGGATGTATAGTTTTTTTATATGTATTTAATTGTCATTTATTTAATTCCTGTAAAGGTCAAAAAAAAAATATTTATTAAATATTTATATTTATTTAACATACATACACACTGTTATGTTTGAAAAATTGCCAGAAGGGGTAATAAATTTATTTTTACTAGTAACTTACATATTATTAACTCTTGAAGAATAATTTATTATGTTCGGATAAATTGTTGTGTTTTTATTTTTTTAAAATGGTTTCTTATAATATTATTTAAGGTAATAGTTATTTACTCAACTAGAAAGGAAGGATTCTTTACCTCGAGGTCCAGTTGGAAAATTGAGTTAAGTAGAAACGTTATTAAGGAATTGGTAACGTTCCTTAATTGGTAACTTTTGCTTGACTTTTACGTATCACATTGATGTTAATACTCCTGATTTAAATTATCGATTTCATTTTATGAAACTTCATTTGCTGTTTGCTAAAACATTTTCAACAACCGAATGCAAGGCTAGTTAAAAACAACAACAAAAAAATTTGGCGCGAAGTGATCCTAATCAAAATTAGGATAGACATTATTTTGGCTGCTTGTTTTTTATTTGCAATATTTATTGATAAAGATATAAGTAAACTTAGGAAATCTTATTGAGATAAGGAATGTAATGTTTACTTTCAGTCGCTATTTATTAAACTAATTACTAGACCCAACAAAATAAATTTAACGCTTTAATTAATTGACCCTTGTTCTTGTTTTAAATACCTAATAAATACTTTGATAATAAATAAATTGTTTTATATGAGAAAAATAATTAATCTTTCATCAGACTCTGTTTGAAAGAGTTGTTCACTTTTTTTATACATTTTGCTCTTCACTTTGTGCATCTTTTTATCATGCCTTCTTACTCAAGTATTGAGTTTAGAGACATGCTTGTTGTATGGAGAAGCTAGATTAAGTGGAAGAGCTGCAGCTCGAATATATCGAGAGCGGTATCCTGATCGGCGCCATCCTCACCGGCAGTTGTTTCGCCGCTTACGAGAGATCGGTATAAAGTGGTGCATTTGCTGGCATACGAACCAAAATAGACCACGGCCTTCCCGCAACGACAACCTTGTTACTGTTTTTGGCATACGTTGCGGCTTATCCTCATGCTAGCAGCAGGAGATAGCTGAGGAATGTGGTAGCAACCACACTACCATCCAGCGAATTCTTCGTGGAAATGAATTTCATCCTTTTAAAATACATCTTCACCAGGCTCTCACCCCAGGTGACTACGTTAAAAGGATGGAGTTTTGTGAGTGGGCCGAAGAGAAGCTGGAGGCAGATAACACGTTTTTTAGTAAACGAGTGCTATGGACTGACGAGGCTACATTTTTCAGCGATGGTAGTGTAAATAGACACAATTTACACTATTATAGCGATGTGAACCCTCACTGGCTGAGAGAAGTGGATTCTCAACACCGGTGGTCAGTTAACACCTGGTGTGGGATCATCAGTGGCCAGATAATTGGTCCATATTTTGACAGAGCGCTTAATGGAAGAATGTTTTAGATTTTCTGGAAAATGAACTTCCAGTACTCACTGAGCACCTTCCAATGCGTCTTCGTCAATCAATGTGGATCCAACTTGATGGTGCGCCGGCTCACTTCTCTCGGGGAGTTAGGAGCACTGGATCAGGAGTTTCATAGAAGATGGATAGGCCGAGAGGTACATGTGCATGGCCCCCTAGATCTCCGGATCTTACACCCTTGGATTTTTACCTTTGGGCGTCTTAAAGATATGGTTTAAAGGAGAGACCAACAACTCCAGAAAATATGAAGACTAATAAGAAATGCCATTTCCTCACTATCCGCCGCGAGATAAATTTAGCCCTAAGATCATTTAGCAATAGAATCAGACGATGTCAGCAAGAAAATGGGCAACACTTTGAACACCTTTCCTGAAATAACCTAAATTTCTTAATCCTTCCTATATCTTATATCAGTAATCCTAGACCTCTCAAATCCATCTAAGTCCTAATATTAATTCTAAATTATTAACCTATCTAAAAAGTTTACCTATCCATCTACCCCCTCCCCAAATCTCTTCAAAACTAATTTATAACTATCTATCTATCTCAAATATCACATCCATCTACTCCTCCCCAAATCTATTTAAAAACTAATTTATAACTATCTAATCTATCTCAAACATCACATCTATCTACTCCCCCCCCCCAAATCTCTTCAAAAAACTAATTTATAACTATCTAATCTATCTCAAATATCACATCTATTACTCCCTCCCCAAATCTATTTAAAAACTAATTTATAACTATCTAATCTATCTCAAACATCACATCTATCTACTCCCCTCCCCCCCCCCCCAATATCTTCAAAAACTAATTTATAACTATCTAATCTATCTCAAATATCACATCTATCTACTCCCCCCCCCCCAAATCCATACAAAAAAATAATTTAAAACTATTTAATCTATCTCAAATATGACATCTATCTACTCCCCCCCCCAAATCTATACAAAAAAATAATTAAAACTATTTAATCTATCTCAAATATGACATCTATCTACTCCCCCCCCAATCTACTCAAAAATTATATAGGTATCTAATCTATCTCAAATATCACATCTATCTACAACCCCACCCCCTCCATCCCAAATAATCTACTCAAAAACTTATTTCTAACTCTCTAATCTATAACTCTATCTGCTATGAATGTATGTTACACAATAGGTCGTAGAAAAATTACCGGAGTTTTATGATATTGGTATCAAATTTCTCAGAACATAATGTAGTTTTCAAAAATGTTCATATCATGGTATGCTCTAATTTAACTTTTTAAAGTTACCGAGGAATTACTATTTTGGGTAATAAATTACCATATTTGCAAATAGTTACCAAAAAATAATGACATATTTGAGGTCACTGAGCGATTACCTAGGGGTGGAGACTTTTCCCGACTCTCTATCTCCATTTTAACCATTTTAGCAGGGGGTGCATTTTGTTGTTCCAAAAATATAATTTTTCAAGCATAAAAGTGTGTATGTATGTTACACAATAGGTCGTAAAAAATTACCGGAATTTTGATATGGTATCAAATTTTCAGAACATAATGTAGTTTTCAAAAATGTTTATATCATGGTATCTCTAATTTAACTTTTTAAAGTTACCGAGGAATTACTATTTTGGGTAATAAAATTACCATATTTGCCAAATAGTTACCAAAAAAAATAATGACATATTTGAGGTCACTGAGGTCGATTACCTAGGGGTGGAGACTTTTCCCGACTCTCTATCTCCATTTTTAACCATTTTAGCAGGGTGTGCATTTTGTTGTTCCAAAAATATAATAATTTTCAAGCATAAAAGTGTGTATGTATGTTACACAATAGGTCGTAGAAAAATTACCGGAATTTTATGATATTGGTATCAAATTTCTCAGAACATAATGTAGTTTTCAAAAATGTTCATATCATGGTATGCTCTAATTTAACTTTTTAAAGTTACGAGGAATTACTATTTTGGGTAATAAATTACCATATTTGCCAAATAGTTACCAAAAAAAAATGACATATTTGAGGTCACTGAGGTCGATTACCTAGGTGGAGACTTTCCCGACTCTCTATCTCCATTTTAAACCATTTAGCAGGGGTGTGCATCTGAAATGTTCCACCCTGTATATATATATATATATATATATATTATATATATATATATATATATATAATATATATATATATATATGTCTTCGGACTCGCTTCCTTTGTCTTTTAACAGTAAAAACGTAAGTTTCATTATCATTTAAATGATAATGAAACTATGATTTGTGTGATAGTATCATTAGTGTGACAGTAGCGTTCATCGATACTGCTCTCACTCGATTTTGCTTCACGTTAGTGCTCAAAAAAATACAGTAGATATATATAGATATAGAAGTATAATAGATATAGAAGATATAGAATATAGATAGATATCGAATATAGATAGAGAATAGAATATAGAATAATATAAGATATATAGATATAGAAGAGTATAGATATAGAATATATAGATATAGA
Source organism: Microvelia longipes (assembly GCA_018340805.1). Classification (NCBI taxonomy): domain Eukaryota; kingdom Metazoa; phylum Arthropoda; class Insecta; order Hemiptera; family Veliidae; genus Microvelia; species Microvelia longipes. The sequence goes on along the minus strand of JACMZG010001914.1, from coordinate 21,332,338 downwards.
AGTGTATAGATATAGAATATATAAGTAAAGGAGGAAAAACAATTGTTAATTGAAATCGGTTGGGTCAAAGCACACAACAAAACTTCCGGTAATGAAAGAGCTGATCAGTTGGCTAAAACAGCAGCGAGAGACCAAGCCAGTCAACTTCTGCCCTGCTTGCCTCCTAAGAGTGCTTTTCTGAAAGAAGAGGAAAGAAATACGTTATTATCTTGGGAAAATGATTGGAGAACTACTACGAAAGCTTCAATAACTAAAGAGTTCTTCCCTACTGTAAAAATAGGCAACAAACGCCCTCAATATTGAATGGAAAACTTACCATGGTCCTCACTGGTCACGGGAAACATAAAAAGTCTTTACACTGCTTTAATATAGTACCCACACCAAACTGCCCCTGCGATAACACATCTGAACAAGATTGGAACCATTTAGTATTTGACTGCGTAGTCTTTGAGCAGCAGCGAGCAAAATGATGAAGGAACTTATGACAAAAGGAGTTAGCTGCCTCCGCCTCTTCCAACTTTAATCAACTCAGACCTCATCCACATTTTTAACGTTTTCTTAAACTCTATTGATCTTGATCTTGTAAATTGAATAACTACCAGTACCTCATCCTTCTCTTCAATTAATGTATCCTTTACTTGTCTTTGTTTATAATTTTTTTTGTATTCAATACTCTTATATGTTTCTACATATTTCTTATATTTATTTATTTATTTTATTTTATTTTTAATTGTAAGTTATTATTACTTCAGACTGTGTTTATTAAAATACCTTCGAACACTAAGCATCCACTTAATGGGGGGAAAACACTTAAATTTAATTATGGAAACAAAAAAATAAAAATTTATAATAATAATAAAAATAAATCGCTTAAGGACAATTAATAAATTTTTATATAAAGAACTATTCAAATGCAAATATGAATATATATTAATTAATATATAATTAGTTATTTATATTAGCGAATTTTCATAGAAAATTCCGCTAACGAGCTACCCGGTATGAATGCAGCGGAGGGGATGTAGAGAAATCTATTCTGCTTGTCGTGCTGTTTCCGTAAATACATGTCAATGGTTTATATTTAGACGTTTCCTTTGTCTCACACTATTTCACTAACGCTTACTTTAATCAAAATGAAACTTGGCACATAGATTTATCTGAAGCACTAACCCACAAGCCAATTGTTTGTAAAAAAAGTAATTACTTACAATTAACAATTAAAACTTACTGTACGGACTGAATGTTTTTAAAAGTATTATAAAAAGTCCTAATGCTTCTTAGCAATGTTATTATTTAATATAATAGATACCTGACATTATTTCAATGACATTAAGTTCATTTATATAATTCAATTTTGACTAAAATTGACACATCTCATTCACTCCAAATAAAAAATAATCGGGTATGTGATACCTCGGAACTTTTTCTCATTGTATCAAATAGAGTATTTGCAATGTTTTTGCACATAAAATGATTAAATGTGTTTAAAAAATATATTAAGTTGAAAAAAAGTTAATTTAATTTTAAACAATCGAAATAAGCATTAAAAGAATAGGAAAGGGGGAATGGGTGAGAGAGTGGGGTGAAAACAGAACGTTCTAAAGGTTGGGTCGTTTAAAATACAGATGGGAGTTTTAGTTAGAAAAATCGTAAGGTCAACAGTTGCTTACAGTTCAATAGAATTTAAAGAAGCCTGAAACAATTCCTTGTTCCAGGTAATACAATGCCTAAGGAACGTGATGACTACAGCAGTCACTATCATCGAGCGTGGTCAGTGTCTGGATAAATGACCACTGGGAATGAAACGAATGTATTTACTATATGAGGACGAGCGAAGCGAGTCTATAAACGTGTAGCAGTATAAATTAAACGACCTGCATATCTTGAGGACAAGCAAAGCGAGCCCGAAGTAGAAAATATGCGTAGCGAATCCGATGTAATAAGGAAATTTTTATTGTTTGTCCTTGCTTTCGGCTCGTGGGCTAATTAATGAAACTCGCTCGCAAAATTCCATTTTGCTGCCTAGTAGCATAATATACTTTAATAACAAATATACAGTGACGAAAGAATTTACTGGAATCACTATTATACACGAAACAAGTGTCAACATCCTTATTGAATACTTCTTGGTTGATCTGTATTACATAAATAACATTAAAAGCAAGAGAATTCTGTTAAATGACCGGATTACTATTTAAGGTTATTTTGTCTATAATTTCAAGGATCATTCATCAAAAATCAATGATTTAAATTTTTAAATTCGCGAAGGAAAAGTGGAGATTTTTTAAGATAATTTTTATTCCTTCCTTATACTTATAAAGGAAGGATTTACACTACCTGTCTACTCATGATATGTGGGAGACAGGAAATTAGCTTACTGAACTACACATAAAACAGCATTCTTATTCATTTTTAACCAAAAGATGTACAAAGTATCATATAAATGTAAAGAAATCATTTACAGACAAGATAGGTTCAAACCAGAGGAGAATCATTCAGCGAGAATTCAAATTCTCGCTGAATGAATATTTAACGTCAAAATTCTAAGCATAAACGAAAAGATTTAAAAAATGGAGTACGATTACGTTATGAAGAAAGCAGAATTTCGGAAAAATAAATTACTATAAAGCAGCATTTTTTGTGTCCAGTATGCTTTCTCACCACATTAGAATCTGCTCTTCTTAGAATATAAACATTTTTATATGTAACTTTATCTTCCTTCGGCCTCTGAGTCTTCTAGTCTCTGCTTAACGGGCCTTCGGTCTCTGGCAATAGCTTTCTAGCCACTGCTACACGGGTCTTTAGTCTCTGGCAATAGCTTTCTAGCCACTGCTTCACGGGCCTTCGGTCTCTGGCAATAGCTTTCTAGCCACTGCTTCACGGGCCTTCGCCCCTAGCAATACTAGCCAATGCAAGTACTGTCTGTGCTCTAGGGAGCACTGAGTCAGTCTTTTTGTAGATTGGTTGTTGTTTTGTATTATTTATTGTTTTATTATCATTAGCTAATAAACGGCATTTTGGCTGGTAGTTACATAAATTTCGTATTGTGGGCCGCCTTGGAGCCATACATGTTTATGTTTTCAAGCAACTTTGGTAACTAAAGAAAACATGAACTCGATTTAACTAACAACTGAACCTACTTTTTTACGACAAAACATCGTTTATTGGATACAGCGCGACTTAGGAAAGGGTATTCATTCTTACTTAAACACTAAAGCTGACTGTATCAGTCAGGATAGAACTAGGAGAAACCCCCTTCCTAAATATCGCTTCTCCTCATACCAGCACAAAAACCTTACAGATGTCATATAAATCAAACAAATAAAGTATATATTATATATATATATATATATATATATATAATATATATATATATATTATGTAGTATTATGAATGTGTTTTTGTGTCAATTACAGTTCGAGGTATAGATTTTGTGCAAACGAGTTTTAGTTGGTGTCAAAATCATTTTAAATAAAATTTAAAATATAATGAATGAAACAGATCTGATGCAACTTCATAGAAACCCAAAAGACTATAACAGTAAGAAAAAAAATAGAAAATAGTTAATAAAATGTGTCAGATATAAGATTCCCTACTTACTCCAACCTTTACTAATCGATTTAAAAACGTAACAAAGTAAAAGTTTGGAGGTATTTTTATCAAAAATCAGACTTCATTGCGTGCGAGAAATAAGGTCTTAACTAACAAACTAAAGAAAAAATCTATGTAAAAGTATATTTTTATACGGAATATTTAAAAGGTGGGGGGGATATAGAATGTTGGATATTACGAGTTAAACACAAAACTAGAGTAATTGAGCTAAGCATAATAAGTTAATCATATATAAGCATATATAAGCATAATAATTTAAGCATATATATAAGTATAATAAGTAAAGCATATAAAGTAACGTATCCTTATACCTTATATCCATACCTCAAGAGGTGAAAAAGTTTTTCAAATCTTAATCAATCCCTATAACGGAAATTTAAATTTGAATTTTCAAGTTAAATAAAAAATATAAAATATAAATCCGCGGGATTTGTATGGCAATTTCTCAAAAATTTACTTTGGATAGTTTTATTTTGCGTCTGGTTTATTTTTTTTTACTTCTTTTGGTGTATATTTTATGTTGGCTAAATAATTTTCATTTTGCAGTATAGTATTGAGAAAGCGTTAATTTTTCACACGAAAACGAGGTTAGGAAATTTTGGTTGTCTGCTTTTGGCCTCGGCGTCACAGAGGGCAAGCCCCGGGTGTGTAAATAAATAAAAAAAGTATTGTATAGAGTATACTATAAGTATAGTATAAGAGAGTATAGTATTATATTGTATAGTATACAATACTTTAAAATGTATATTTATTATATATTTAATCAATCTTTAAAATATATTTAATATATTTTAATCAATACTTTAAATATACCTATTATATATTTTTAATCAATACTTTAAAATGTACATTATTTAATATTTTAATCAATACTTTACATGTAATCTATTATATATTTTTAATCAATACTTTAAGTATATTATAATATATTTTAATAATACTTTAATAATGTTACTAGTAATATTTTAATCAACCCTTAAAATGTATCTATTATAGTAATAATACTTTAAGACCATATTAATATATATTTTAATAATACTTTAAAATGTTATTATTATTATATTAAATCACCTTAAAATGTATATATATTATAGTTAATCATTTAAAAAATACTTTAAATACTTATAATATATTATATATTTCAATCAATACTTCCCTTAAATAATCTTGAGATGCTAACTCACTACTTAAATTTATTTAAATAACTTCCACCCACACATGGCGCCTCTATAGTTTTTGTCAGATAGTTGTCTGGGCAGATAGTTGTTACGACAGAGGTAAGGTGTCACTAAGTTGCTCAGGGTACCGTATCTTCCTGGTCGTGCATCTTTAAACACAAGTTATGAAACTTAGTCCTTTATGACCTCTTGTTAGTATTATAGTTAGTTTGTTTTCATCTTCTTTTATTATAATGAATAGAACAATTATTCAGAAAGAAAATAAACCTGACAGATTCTTAAAAGAAATGAAACTTTCTTATTTACTTTTTTTATTTTTGAAACATAATTAATATAATCTATAGAATAATTTTCTAGTCAATAAAATTTAGGAATATAGCAACAAATCGGGATCGGAGGAAGGTATTCCAAAACTTTTCCTCATTTAGGATTCGGAGAGGATATCTTCGCCACTTTGAAATGGCTTCGTTAATACTTAAATACCAATTTCAAAGCATAGGAGTGGTATTCTAACTTGCTTCGTTAATCCTTAAAACATATGAATTTCATAGTATAGGACTAATATTCTAAATTGCTACGTTAATCCTTAAAAATAAATCAATTTCAAAGCAGAAAATTCTAACTTTGCTTGATATGATTGCTTAATATAACCTGGACCAGGTTTGGCTTAACACCATCATCAGCAAGTAGGGCAACACTCGAGCTTTCAGCCAAAAATATTATATCAGTACTGATATAATAGTACGGGTCGTACAGCAAGCACTGATATAATAGTGCTGGTCGTACAGCAAGTACGTCAATAGTGCTGGACGTGTTGCAACCAGAGTACTACTGCACTAAACCCACGGTATTGAGGAAGAGTATTTAAAACGAATTTTCAAAGGAAAAACATAGTTTGAGTTACAGAGAAGAGGTTTAAATTTAGTTCAATAATCGACTTTACAAATATCTCGAACCCTATAAAACAGGTATAACGTCTTAAAAACCACAACTATTACTCGGCGAAAAGAAGTATAAGGTCCAGGGGTTGCGTTTTTGCCTTTTACAGGATATTTTAGGTAAGGTACTTTTATACCTATTATAAGATTTCTTAGTTAGTTATACCTATTATAAGTATTATAACGAGTGTGATTAAAAAGGGCCATAAATATTAAGACCATTTAGGACCATCTTATAGTAAATAAATAAATAAAGTCTTTATTTCCATCATGAATAAAAAATTAACAATAGGATAATGTCAAATCAATAAATAAATAAATAAAAAAAAAGTACTCAAACGTTATCCGAAATAATGGTCAAATTTTCCTAAAAATTAAATCATAAAATTATCAACTCAAGGCACATTTCTATAGCATGGAAAAATAGCAATCAGACTTATTCTGTGTCATAGTTAATTAGAGAAATCTAAGATTTTAGGAAACAACTACACAAAGAGATCGGAAGTAAATATTTATCCATTTTTACAAAACTTGAAATTCGATGGCATAAGTCCTTAAAAATGATATCGAGCGAGGTCTTCAAAACACAAAAAGAAGAAGTAAAGAAGAAACAAAAGGATTATATATACATATATAAAGAGGAGAGGTAAAAAAAGTGGGAAGCAAGGGGAGAGAGTAAAAGGATATTTATAAACAACAAATAAAGGAAAATAATTATTTCTTCATTTTATGGATAAGTTCTTTTTCATTTTATAAAAAATATGTTCAGTTCATAATGTTATAATACTTTAGTATGTGTTTCACAATTAGCGCAACCTCTTCTAAAAGATTTATAATGCCCTTTCAATTATTTATTTATTGAAATTATGAATAAATATTACACCCTGCAAATTACAGACCCATATCACTACTATCGAATGTGGCTAAAGTAATCGAAAAATGTATTAAGCACAGATTATTAGAGCATCTCGAAGTCAACAGTATAATATCTAGCAATCAGTTTGGATACATAAAGAAGAAGAGCACTGCTGACGCAGTGTACAAACTGACAGAACTAATCGTGAATAATCTAGATCTTGGCATCAAATCAATAGCTGTTTTTATTGATTTGAAAAAAGCATTTGACACAATCTCTCATGCCAAATTGATTGAAACCCTCTATTCTGCAGGTATTAGAGGCATTTGTTTACAAATGTTGAAAAGTTACCTTCGAAATAGACAACAAATAGTTAAACTTGATGGACTGCTTAGCAGTTCTGAACAAGTTAAGTTTAGAACCCAACAGGGTGATTTCACCATGGATTTTTCTAATTTACGTAAACAGTTTACTTGATTTAAGCAATACTTACATGGAAATAATATCTTTTGTAGACAATACTTTATTATACTTTAGGGGACTTAACTGGAATCAAGTTTTTTCTAAAGCCACTATTGGTCTGGCTGAAGTAAAATCTTGGTTCGAAGACAACTTACTGACAATGAACTTAAAGAAAACTAAGTACATTTGTTTCTCACTCGACAAACGCGGACAGCCTCCCATGCACTTAAATTTAAAACTGCACCAACAACTTTGTACTTACTCGACGCAGTTACTGACACAGACACGACAAAATACAAATCATTTTAATAAGACTGCAAGTGTTATAAAATAGAAAGAGTTGACAAAATTAAATATTTAGGGGTTATTGACAATCACTTGAACTGGAAAGCTCATACTATAGAGGTAGTAAAACGAGTCAGAAAAACCATGTATGCTTTCATCAGGGTCAGAGACTTCGCTAATAAACGAACTTAAAAATGCTATACCACGCACTGACTGAATCAGTTTTAAACTACTGTATCCTAGCTTGGGGAAGTGCTGCGAGCACTTACCTTAAAGATGCGGAAGTCGCTCAAAAAGCAGTTTTAAAAATAGCACTTAAAAACCTGTGTTGTATTCCTCAAAACAAATTTTAAAGACTTTAATGTATTACCTGTGGAACAATTATTCAAAAAAGCTGTTATAATAAAAATTATCAAAATGAAAAACAAACAAACACTACACCATACTTACCTGACAAGAACACAACAGACTAACTATGTACTAACACCTTTATGTAAGACTGATAAGAAACAAAAACACCCAATATACCTAGGACCACTTTACTACAACCAACTACCTAACTCTTTACAAACTATTGAAAATATTAACTCATTTAAAACAGAAATCAAAACCTACTTACTGGACCAATTTCTTAACTCACAAGACTAACTAACTACTTGACTCGAAAAATAACCTGATAACCACTTGAATTTATTTATATATAGATATATAGATAATAATGTATAATAAGGAAAAGGACAAATAAAATTCTATAAAAATATAAATATAAATATGGAGAAAACTCGAGCAGAGCCCTCGCTCTAGATGAGCTTTACATCTACTGAGGGCTCTCACCAAATGAAAAACAGTTAAAAACAATTAAACTTAAAGTTAATCTTTTTTTATTAACATAAAAGAAATATGCTTTTGTAAAAATATTATTGTACTTATAATTTTTTGGTGAAAATAAAGAAATTATTATTATATAAAGCAATTATAATTAGTATAATTTGAAGTGTCTTTTTGTAGACTCATTAAATAAACAAATTCTACGAAATATTAATTCCACAAAAGTTTTTTATTTTTAGCAAATTTTCCATGAAAAATTTGCTTCGCTTCCACACTGTGGGAGGCATTTTTAGGGATGTAGGACATCATGGATGAACACACAATACTCTACAAAACTGTTTTCAGTTTACCTGGAAAACCTAAATCTATATAACAATAACCGCGGAAGCTTACGCAGTTTAAAATTTTATTTTAATTTTTGTATTTTTGAAAATAAAAAAAAAATTAAAAAAAATATCCTTATCCTAAATAAATTTTATTTACAATGACTCTATATTTATTGTAAAAACCAATTAGAAAAGAAAAATAATTAACTAGTAAACATAAACATATTAAAAAACAATATTTCTCATAACTATTTTATTATCTTTATCTTCACCTCTTTACTTACCCAAGTTATTGACCTCATCATTTCAAAGAATTTCCTAACAGAAAAAAAAGGAGAATAAAAATATCAAAAGGTAAAAAAAAAATAATATTACTGGTCAATCCGTATAAAACTATATGTTAATCCTTTATAACATCGCTAGCAACAACAAAAAAAACTTAGCGCTACCGAGGTGAAAGGCACCTAGAGGCCTCTAACGGACACTTCGAAAATATATCCGTATCTTTGGATATAACTTAATGCGTATACTCGATATAACGGAACTATTATAGGTTACAAACCATTGGCAGTAAAGCCCTGTGAAGATATGACCCGGAGCTATAAAAGTATTGCAAATTTCTTGAATCTAAATTGAAATAAAATTATAACTTAGTCCGCTTTGTTAAACTTAAACAGATAAATGTTTACTTCAATCTAAATTACAGCTATATAATGAAATTAAACTACGCCATAACCTAGTCATCTGATAAATAAAATAGACCAGGAAAAAAATTGATAATTGTTTTTGTGATACTTTGACAATTAATTTCAGCTGTAATCACCGCTTTTTTGGTACTGAAATGAAAGATCCCGTAGTAATCCTAACAATTAAATGTATACCAAATAATAATCTTTACTTAATACTTACTAATCTTATGGTATACTACATAATCTTTAATTTTACAAAATTCAAAGATTATTTAATATATCTAATAATATTCTTAATAATAATCTTTACTTAATACTTACTAATCTTATGGTATATAACATAATCTTTCAATATACTAAAATCAAAGATTTATACCTAATAATAATAATCTTACTAATACTTACTAATAAGGTATTTTAATTTTACTAAAATCCTAATATATACTAAAATAATCTTACTACTTACTAATCTTATGTATACAACATAATCTTCATTATACTAAAATCAAAGATATTTTTATACCTAATAATAATAATCTTACTTAATATTACTAATCTTAATAAGATACTACAAATCTTTAATTTACTAAAATCAAAGATTATTTAATATACCTAATACTTATAATAATCTTTACTTATACTTACTAATCTTAAGGTATACTACATATCTTTAATTTACTGAAATCAAAGATTATTAATAACCTAATATACTAATAATAATCTTTACTAATACTTACTATCTTATGGTATACAACAATCTTTCATTATACTAAATCAAAGATTATTTTTATACTAATAATAATAATCTTTACATAATACCTAATCTTATGGTATACAACATAATCTTTCATTATACTAAAATCAAAGATTATTTTTTATACCTAATTAATCTTTACTTAATACTTACTAATCTTATGGTATAAACATATCTTTCATTATACTAAATCAAGATTATTTTTTATACTAATAATAATAATCTTTACAATACTTACTAATCTTATCAACATAATCTTCATTAACTAAATCAAAGATTATTTTTACCTAATAATAATCTTTACTTAAACTTAATCTAATAAGGTATACTACATAATCTTTAATTTTACTAAAATCAAAGATTATTTAAAATACCTAATAATATACTTAATAATAATCTTTACTTAATACTTACTAATCTTAATATACTAGATTAAAAATCTACAGGGAAGCAATCTCTACCAAATTTCAAAGCGTTTGGTTAATTAGACTATTTTTAACCGTTTAGCGAATTTTCAAAAGAATAATAAGTGTATGAGGTTGGGGAGGGTAGAAGAGGTAGGTGGTGAAGTAAAGTGAGCGTTAATGAAGTGTATATGAATATGAAGAAGTCTCTCCACAAAAATATATTTCTTAATAGCAAAACGCTTTTAACATAACAAGAGGCCATCATCAGGCCTAGCCATTGAATAAAGAAGAGTGATAGATGAGTATTACATATTAGATATTAAAGATAGATGAAAGATTGACTCTGGGTAGGTGAATTTCAAAAGGTGAGGACTCACTGATCTGAGCCTAGTGTATATGCTAAGAGTTAAAACTTTGTACAAAACTCATACCGCTGTAGTTGAGTTATTCTGAAAATATTTTTTAAGACGTTATTAACCCGCTATAATGGGTCATCAAAAATTTCAAAAAATCATAAAACGTGAAAAATTGATGCGATCAAATTAAGATTTAGCACGCCTGTAGTTATAAATATGACCAACATATGTGCCAAGTTTCATCTCACTATCAGCATTAGTTCAATTTTTATCAAATGACTTGTGTAAGTTTTTTAAAAAAATATTAAAAAGTTAGGAAACAATCTAATTGAATTGAAACTTGGAGCAAGTACATACCTTTACGTAATAAATAAACACACTAAGTTTGGTTTTAATACGACAAGTATATCTATGATTTTTGTTGGATTATAAAAAGTAAGTAGCATTTATATGTGCTGTTAATTAATATTGTTATATTTATGTGTAGGAGATCGCTGAGAATAAAAAACGGATGCATTTACCAGCTGAGGACGAGCGAAGCGAGTTATACTGAAGACATGCTGTAGTATAAATTTGGTTAATTATATATTCTGAGGACGAGTGAAGCGAATCCGATTAATGAGGAAAATTTCGAGGTACCCCGTACCCGATTAATTATTTTAATATATATAATATATATAATATATAAATATATATATATATATAATATATATATATATATATATATATATATATATATATATATGCATATTTGTTATTTACAATATGGAGCAGTGACATCTGGGAAGAGAAAAAAATAACTTCGTAGTTTTTTTAATTTTTCAAAATATTAAAAATAATTTTTAAGTATGTTAACTGTGTGAACCTGTATTCATGTATATAACATTACATGGTCGATAAATTCTTAAATCTAGCTCTATATTATTTAAGACTTTTTGAACCAAAAACATGCACCCACCCTAGGACGACTTTTAGCCATGGCTTTTGCCCTTTTTGTTCAGCGACTAAAAGTAACTGCTGCCATCAAAACAAGCAAAAAATAAATAAGTACTAAACCTTACGAATACAAACTTACTTAAACTATTCTACATACATATGCAATGCTAATGCAAAACATTTGTTTATCCCAACCTAAAAATTTATTTAATAAATTATTAGCTTTGTAAACAAGAACCTTAATAAACTTAAGACTGTTTTAACAAAAAATATAAAAAAACCTTAAAATTATTCAAACTGTAAACTTTTCCTTAGAATCAATGACATCACACGGCCCCTAAATTAAGGGTAAAAAAGAGAGGCAGGGCTACTCAAGAACCATCTGTGTCCCTAACCCTTAACTTACGCCAGCAAAGGGCCAACTGCCGTATAATCCTTCTTTTGTTAAATATACTGGACTCCACGAAACCTTTTACACGTTTTACATTTAAAGGGATATGGAGGAAAAATCAATAAGTCTTGCTTTAATCTTAAGTTAAGCTTTGAGTGGTTCAAATGTGTTTATTAGTCATCAAATATAAGTTGTAATGACAGCAGAATCAAAGAAATAATTCTGACACAAAATAACTAAATGATTTAAATTGGTTCAATATAAGTAGTTTAAATAAAACATAATAAAAATTTATATTTGATTTAATGAAATTTAATGTAGTAGTTTAAATACAACATAATAGAAATTTATATGAAATTTTATTTAATTTAAATGTGATACAGGCAATTTATGTATGTGATTCAATTCTATGTAAACAAACTAAACGCAGTCGCAGGTAATAATCTGACTTTTTAATTTTCCTCATTTATACCAAAGGTATAATAATAAGAATAATAAGAAAAGTATAACGTTTACAAAAAAAAACCCCAAACCGGGATGTCAACTGAATTATCCGTTTCAGATGTTTTTAAGACCTCTTAAGTGGTTTTTCACAAAATTTTCTGTCTGTATGTGTGTGTGTCTGTTATCATCATATCTCCAGTATATTATTGAGTTGAAACTTAGAATAAAAATAAATCTTTAGGTCTATTTAAAGTATATAGAACATAATTTTTCATGAAGTTATTAACCCAGTATAATGACAGCAAAAATTTAAAAAAATTTATAAAACACGAAAAAATTAGTTAATCGTTTGGGATTTGGCACGCATGTAGTCAAATATAAAACCAACATATTTGCCAAGTTTCATTAAATTATCAGCATTAGTTTTTTTAATCAAATGACTTGCATAGGTTTAAAAAAACAAAAAATCTAATTAGGTTAAAATTTGGTACAAGTGCATCCCTTTACATAATAAATAAGTAGACTAATAATTCAAGAAATGAGCTTTAGAGGATTTCATCATAATCAGAGTAATAATATAAGTCTATCCACTGATGTAAACATTTATTAAAATAAAATAGAAGCATAACCGGCATTTAACCATCTAAAGGTCATCATCAGTGCCTAACAAAGAAGAAATTAAAAAGAAAAAACAAAATGGTAAAATAAAAAGAATCCGTCATCAGTACGATTAGGTTAGTATTATTAAGGGTAAAAAACAGCAAGAAAAGACTCAAAACTTCTCAACTCCTCACCGGTATGTTTTTTCTTTTTCTTTTTTTTATACCATTTTATTTATTTATTAATATTTTGTTTTTTTCTCGTTATATTTTTAACTTAGTTTTAGAATTTTGATTTCACCATTTTGTAATTTCTTGTCTGTTAGGCACTGATGACCTTTAGTTGGTTAAAAGCCAGTTATGCTTTAATTTTATTTTTAATAAATGTTGACATCAGTGCAGACTTATTTTATATAAAAATAATTTAAATATGAAATATCAATGATTTTTTATCATTAAAGTAAGCAGCGTCGAGCAAGGTCAGTGCTTGGATTGGTGAAGAATGTATTCACGCTGTTAATAAAACAATGTAACGTCTACGGACGAGCAAAGCGAGGCCTCAGACGAGTTAAATATGACGATTTGTACATCTGAAGGAGAAGCGAAGCAAGAATGTGTTAGCGAATTCGATGTGTTAAGGAAAAGTTCCGAGGTACCCCATACCCGATTTTCACTAATATATCTACTTATTACTACAAGACGAGTAATACGACAACCTAATAGAGAACAACAATGTTGCCGCGAAGCGGCGTCCAGAGCCACGAAGCCAAAAGCCACTTCTTCTGATTAAAATGCTTTCCTTTCCTCTTTTTTAACGAAATTTTAAAGGAAAAATTAAATATTGTAGATCCATTTATGACTGAAAAGATATATTTTAAGTGAAACAACGATGCTCTAGATCTATAGTTGAGCGTATATAAATAAATAATTTTTTTCTCCAATAATATTTATAAATTATTTTTACATGTATAACAACAATATATTCATGGAGGCCCCTAAAAGGCAAAGCCTTGAGCCGGGGCTAGTAGTACGTATTAAATAATAATTAATAATATTTTTTTGAGATCTAAAATTTAACTATTAGACTAAACTAAAACTAATAAAATTCTAATTCATAGGTGGAGATAGAGCGAGAGAAAGAAACAAAGTGAAAAGGAAGAGAGAGAGAGAGAGAAGAGAGAGAGAGAGAGAGAGAGAGAGAGAGAGAGAGAAAAGAGAGAGAGGAGAGATAGAGAGGGAATAGAGAGCGATAGCGAGAGAGGTGCATACTAGTAATTGTTGGTCCATGCTATTATCATTTTTTTTAAACGTTTTAAACATTGTTGATATGTTGCGGTAGTGAGTTGTAGCTGTAATATAAAATGTTTTGAATAGGAAAGTTGTATTGTAAGTAGGGTTTTTGTAACTATACTTTATACGATATCTATACAAGCACTTACATAGAAATAAATCCTAAAATCTATAAATTAAGATCAATGCGTAAATTCGCTAATAACCTATAGGTTTGGTTTTATTCGTCCTTAGATTAAACTCCGTGGCACAAACACAAAAGTTATGCGTGATACACACACATACAACAGGACAGAATGAGCGATGAAAACCACTGTACAAGGTCACGCAGTCTTTTTAGCAAATTTCCTTTGGGAAAAAAATCGCTAATGGGATAGGCGTCATAGCGGAATTCGAACCTCGGACCACGACACAAATCCGTTTCAGAGGTCCCTAATGACGAAAAAAAAAATTTTCGCGAGACTTTATATATATATATATATAATATAATATATATATATATATATATATATATATATATATATATATATATATATATATATATATATATATTGTATTTCTAGACACTTTCTTGTAAACACTCTATCTTTCGAACGGATTAATATTTTTAACCAAACTTGGTGCAAAAATCAACCTTCGGAGGACACGAACCCTATTGAAAACCAGGTTTTTGTGACGTCATTAACCCAGTTTGCTGAGTCAGCGAAATTTCAAAAAATCAGCAAAATTCAGGTTAATATTTTTTGCCGCGAAAAAGGTCAATATTATGTTTTTTGAGACGTTGAATCGAATGAAACCGGTCCGAAGTCGATACGACCACTCTAAGTGACCTAAAAATCGAAAAAACCATTGTAAATTACCAAAAACCAAAATTTAGGTCGATAAAAAATAAATTTCGAGTAGGGTGTCGTTTTCTATGTAATTTTGGGCGCTGAATCGAATGAAACCGGTCCGAAGACGATACGACCACTTTAAGTTACCAAAAAGTCGAAAAAACCACAAAAAATATAGAAAACCAACATTACGGTCGTTGAAAATTAAATTTCAAGTAGGGTGTCGTTTTCAATGTTTTTTGGGCCTCTGAGTTGAATGGCAGTGGTCCGGAGTCAATACGACCACTCAAACTTAAGGTACCTGGGTTCACATCCTGGAAGGGTCGATAATTTTTTATCGTTTTTTTTTTACTTAATATAAGTTTACAACTAGAAAATAATTCTGGCGCGTGATCCGCATGTCGGGCGAATTCCTTTGGATGCGAGCACTCAAACCCAGAGTACCTGGGTTCAAATCCTAGTAGGGACAGTAATTTTTTACCGTTTTTTTTACCTTATATAAGTTTACAACTAGAAAATAATTCTGGCGCGTGGTCCGCATGTCGGCGAATTTCCTTTGGATGCGTCTTTCCGTGCTTTTTACATTATATAAGTTTACAACTACTAAATAAATAATTCCGGCGCGGTGGTCCGCTGTCGGGCGAATTTCATTTAGAATGCGTGTTTCCGTGCTAAACAACCCATTTCTTGCTTATGCAAGAACCATGCCCATAGCGTGTTCCTGTTCATGCTTAGAACCTAAGCAGTTTCTCAATTGTCAAGCACTGCTCGTAACTCATTTTGTCTGTATTTTCAAAGGAAATGCGCTAAAACCTTAAAAGATAACTGACTAAGCTTAAAGATAAGTAACTAAGCTTTAAAACTAGTGCAAATAATAGTGCGTACTTCTAATTTTAAAAGGCATAGTTTTGTACAACCAACTGGAGAATTATGCGCATTTCCTTTGGAAAATACAGACAAAATGAGTTACGAGCAGTGCTTGACAATTGAGAAACTGCTTAGGTTCTAAAGCATGAACAGGAACCACGCTATGGGCATGGTTCTTGCATAAGCAAGAAATGGGTTGTTAGCACGGAAACACGCATTCTAAATGAAATTCGCCGACAGCGGACCACCGCGCCGGCATTATTTATTTAGTAGTTGTAAACTTATATAATGTAAAAAGCACGGAAAGACGCATCCAAAGGAAATTCGCCCGACATGCGGACCACCGCGCCAGAATTATTTTCAAAATTGACACAAATGATTAAAATTACAGGTATTATAAACAAATACAAAATTAAGTTTGTGTATTTAGAAGTATTTGTAGGTCCAAATGCATACCAGGTTAAAATACAGATAACAGAGGTAATGCTATCAGTTTAATATTAAACCAAAACGGGTTTTAAACCCCCACTCCTTTCCTATCATTATCAATCCGAAGTATTTTGAAGTTTGATATGCATCTCTTTCATTAAAATATTGATTTTTCTCGGCGCTACGAATATATTTATGAAAATATAATGCTACGTAAACTTCTATTAATTTCTGGTTTTGTTATGAATATATAACCACTTGTTGATTCATCATAAATATTGTACAAAATATAAATATTTTTTTACAAACAACAGACTTTGTCAACTCCCAACGTCTTTCGTTGGGTTTTTATGGGCAGTTATTCCAATTTTAGCTATTTTTTATTTTCAAGCCAGATATTAGCTGATCACGCAGGTCAGATTTTTTTCACGCAGATTAGTATAGGAGTTTCTCTACTTGTATTTTATATTACATTAGTCCAGGTACATATTATGTTTGCCATTTTGAGACGACAAATATGATTTTCCTAAAACTAATCAGTTCTTCCTCGTAACGTACGGATTCAACATTTCTAGCGGGAAGGGGGGTTCTCAGGTAGGAAGTGATAAAAAAAGTGTGTGTGTGTGTGTATGTGTATATATATATATATATATATATATATATATATATATATATATATATATATATATATATATATATATATATATATATATACATACATACATACATACATACATACATATACATATATATATATATATATATATATTAATATATATATATATATATATATATATAATATATATATATATATATATATATAATATATATATATATATATATATTAGAGAGAGAGAGAAAGAGAGTTACTGGACGCTTTTTTGTCTCAAAATAGCTTTCGAACGCCTTTTTTGGATAGGAATGTAACTTGGTAAAATCAATCATATAAAAAAGTACATAACCCTTTTGTTTATAAAATATTTAGGACGACATTAACCCACAATGATGACTCAGCAAAAATTCACCTAAAATCTTAAACGTGTTGGATAGCTGTTAAAACTTGATACACACATATTGTCCAAGATAAGGCAAATAAAATCCAGAGTCAGAAATTTTCAGCATTAGGGTTTTTTATCGTTTGACATGTACAATTGTATGTAAAGCAATCACAGTTTTTAACTTTGACGCTTACAAGGACTTATAATGCGACTACCAAATACAAAAAAATCGGGTACGGGGAACATCGGAACTTTTCCTCATCGCATCGGAATCGCTAAGCTCATCCTCCCTGCTTTGTACTCGCTTCGCTCGTCCTCAGAATATACAATTCGCCAAATTTATACTGCATCATGTCTTCAGACTCGATTCGCTCGTCCTCAGATAGAAATGCATCCGTTTCATTCTTAGCGGTCACCCATACAGCACTGACCATGCTTAATGCTGCTAAATTTATATGAACCAACAATCATGGATATACTTGTCGTATTGAAACGAAACTTAATGTCTTTATTTATTAAGTAAAGGTACCAAATTTACTCGTATCAAATTTAAACTCAATAAGATCATTTTCTGATTTTTTTTACAATTTAAAAAAAACGTACACAAGTCATTCGATAAAAATTGAACTAATGCTGATAATGAGATAAAACTTAGCACATATGTTTCTCTTACACATAGTTACATGCGTGCCAAATCTCAAATCAATCACAACATTTTTCCGTCTATTTTGAATTTTTGAAATTTTTTGCTGTCATTATTGCGGGTTAGTGACATAATAAAAAAAAAAAAAATCATTTTCCGAATAACACAACTACAGCGGTAAATTGATTTTTGTACAAAGTTTGAAATCTCTAAATAAAATACACTTTGTGAAAACCAGTCAGGATGTCTTAAAAACACCTGAAACGGATAAATCCGAAAAAATCAGATTTTTTTTTCAAACACAATACTTTTTCACAAATAAGGAAAAGTAGAAACAAAAATGTGGACAAGAAACGGTCAAGAAAGAGCCTATAAGGTAATATAAGAGAAGAGTAAACAAAATAAAGACATTTAGATCCTATCCGCACCGAGACCTACCCTTAACCATTTTGCAACTAATTTGTTTAGTACTACACGAAGGTTTCATTCCAGGTTATTTGTTAAATTTTTAGTTATTACTCCCTCTGATGATAAAACTATTGCTACGACTTTCACTTTTTTCATTATATATTATATATTTCATCACATTATATTATATATTTTTTATTTATTATATATTATTATTTATTATTATATTTATTTATATATTATTTATATTTATAGACGTATTTTACAATAGTTTCTGATTCATTAGAAATGTAGATCATGGTTAAAATAAAAAAGTATAAAACAAATAACTAAACAAAAAAGATCATAACAATAAAAATATGTTAGCAAATCAGAGATTAAGTAAAATGAATAAGGAGAAGAGGTCATAAAATCTAAGCGGTCTAGGTAGGATTCGAACCAACGCCAGTAATTCCCTTTAACTCTCTTCCACTCAAACCTACTTTCCCTAAAATAAAACAATAAATGTGGTTTATTTCTACTTTTTTTTTTACAAAATATCATAGATAAATACAACGCGGACAAAAAAATGTGGAACGCTTCACGATTTTGCGTGTCATCCTTGCGCAGGGGCCATGCTAATCTTCTCTGTATCGTTCCAATTTTAGTATATGTACCGCCGAAGCGAGTACGACAGAGGGAGCAAAACCGAGCCTCTTAAGCTCTTTTCTACTTTAAACACATCTATCCCTATCCTTATATAACGATAGTTTATGCTTTTATCACTATTTATTCATATATACTCATTAGAATTTAAATATTTATAGAAATTATTTGACTTATTTTTTTACTGACAAGGTCATTTAACATAAAGTTTGAATTATTTCAAGCTTTTAACATTACATTAATATTTTGTTGCGTGTTATTTAAGTATTTTACGATTCTTATTCAATATAAGTATTTTTTTTAAATTTCGCCTTCAATTAAAATAGTAGATTGAATAACTAGGCTGTAAACTGAGATTTTATAGCTGCGGAACTTTGTATCTTGCCAAGCGAAGGGAGTCAATTATTAATTTCTAAAGTAATAAAACAGTCATGAACATGCATGTAAATTTAATATTTAATTTTTTGTTATTTTTGTATTATATAGAGGTTAATTTTTTCCGTTGTTGTATTAATAAATAAATAAAAATAAATACTATTTTTTTGGAGGGGGTCAATTATAGAAAAAAAGTATTTTGCTTTACTTACCAATATGCGTAGCGGCTGATATTTTTGAGGCTGAAGTAGATACTTTACAGTCGCCCTAAAAAAGACATTTTTTGTTTATTAGGCAACCTAAATTGAATGGGCTGAGACATATAGGAAACATTACAGGAATATACAATACATATCTCCACTATATAAATTAAGATCAAGATAATCTATGTATATACGATAATATCTATGTACGATGAAACGATTTTCAAGTCACAAACATTCCCTTAATGTTATAAAAATAGAGAAGAATGTGTCATCATACAGCTTAAGGAAAATGGAAAAAATAAGAGATATGTTAAACCAAAATTTGATATGCTAATCCTCTCGCAAGATCTTACTGATTTATAATTTGATGAATTGACTTCAAAAAGCCATATTCTATACTGAAAGTTTGAAGTCAGAATGAAATAAAACAGAACACGTGTGTTTGTATTCTGTATACGTGATATATTTACTACTCCCCACAGGTACAGAAACCCATATTAAAATAAAACTTGGAACAAAAAAACCAGGTATAACTTATTATGAATCTGATTAACATAACTAGTTGGCTATCAATAGGTAACAGACAGGTATTAAGTACTGATTCCAGAAACCTATACTTCTCAAAAAACAAGTAGTTTCATCATTAAGGACTGAAGGTATCTGGAACTAACATAATGCGCAGTATTTTTTTTTCATTATCAAATAAAAAATATGTGCTACAATTAAAATTATATTTAAAATCATAAAAATTTGCGTACATAATCTGGCTAAGATATTCGCAAAAAGTTCCAATAAGCGTAATTTTCATATGAAAATACTATAAAAATCATAATAAGTAATTTTCTTGATCTTTATTTGATCTTTCCGAGCTTGAACGAATTCAAACTTCTAAGACACGAATTAATATTAAACGGAGAAGCGTAAGAAAATGTAAATTCATGTTTGTAATTAAAATATTTCAAGAAACCACAATTAGATAAGACATATTTCATTGAATTCTCAACCTATTTAGAAGATGTGGTAAATAAGATGACATTCTTTACTTTTTATTTCTTTTTAACTTAATATGAGTTCGTGGGTATAGATGATATGTCTGGGAAAATGATACTTTATCAACTGTTTACAGAAGCAACAAGTGATAAGGGCTTATCAGACTTATCAGTCGTTGTTAATTTGAACTAACCACCTGTCACATTACTCTTAGATAAAATTAGAATGAATAATATTATTTAAAATTTTCAATATTCCACTTCGACATCTTAAACTAATTAGGTATGACCATTTCGTATACTAAAATCTTGGACTTAAGATTAGGGCCAAAAATGGTGTCAGTTATAGTATGAGTCTGATAGAAATTGAGTTCATTTAGTCTAATCATGGATTTTGTTCTGTAAATACTCTGACGCTAATGACCCAAATATAATATATATATATATATATATATATATATATATATATATATATATATATATATATATATATATATATATATATATATATATATATATATATATATATATATACAATACATACATAAACAACCCAAAATCTTAAGTATGTGAAGCACACATATCAAAGGAAATTCACCCGGTATACTGAACTCCACTCCAGAAGTTTTGAAATTTTGCTCAGCTTTTATTGGTGGTTAGTGTCAATAAACTTTATTGATTTTGGGTTGTTTATGTATTATTATATATATAATATATATATATATATATATATATATATATATATATATATATATATATATATATATATATATATATATATATATATATATATATATATATATATATATATATATATACAATACATACATAACAACCCAAAATCTTAAGTATGTGAAGCACACATATCAAAGGAAATTCACCCGGTATACTGAACTCCACTCCAGAAGTTTTGAAATTTTGCTCAGCTTTTATTGGTGGTTAGTGTCAATAAAACATTCGAAGGATGATTTGACTAGCCTATAAGTTAGATTTATACTAAGCTTTTAAGTTAACAGACTGGGTGAAATGTATACGTATGCCTTATAACACCTGAAATTGATAAGTCAGGTATAATCTAGTTTTAGTATTTGTAAAATTTAAGCAAAATAAAAAGTTATCTCGCTTTTATTTATTGAATATCTCATTCACTGAAGTAATATCAAATGTAAATGATTTTTTATTATTAATATTGTTGATTGATTTTAGTTTGATAAACAATTGTATCTGATGTTATACATTAAGTTCTTAATAAGAACTTACTTACTTACATTAAGTTTTTTAAGTAAGTTTCAGTTAAGTTCTTAGACTAAAAAAAATATAAGATTAAGTCATAAGTTAGAAGATAAAGTTACAAGAACACGAAGTTTTTTACTTCTATTTTATAAATAAATGGAGACATTAAGTTATTAGGTTTAAATTCGCAATAATAGAGGTATTGATTATAAAATGTGAGGAGGGGGTGATGAAATAATGATATCTATCACTTCATGTCGATATGACTCGTGGTCTTTTTACAAGCCAATAGATTTTTTTATTAATTGAATTTCGATAATAACCTTGACTTAATTTCAGTAATTACGTTTTAACTATTTTAAATATAGTTTACAGTAAAACAAATTTGAAGTATAACACCTTAAGTAATTTATTCTTGGTGTTAGTTTATAGAATTCACACATTTTTATAAATTAAAAACAATGACTTAAATTCTATAAGTTAAGTAGCTATAAAATTAAGCTATAGCCATTTCATTCAACACTGTGGGCATCATCAGGCTAATAAACTAAAAACTAGATTAACAACTAAAAATCACAGAAAACAAAAATATATAAGTAGTTTTATAATAATAAAACTGCGGTTTCGTAGAAAGTATAATTATTATTTAAAAGTTTTTTTTTTGTGGACTTATAAACAAATAAATAAAAACAGATTAAATACACAAAAGTCCTATATTTTTTAATACATAATAATTAACTAAGCTTTCGACTAAAAATTAGTCATCATCAGAGTTTAACAATATAAAATATAAAATAAAAAAACAAATTTTACTAACTACATTATATTGCACCTTGGTATGGTTTGGTAAGCTATGTTTTTTTATTTTATATTTTATATTGTTAAACTCTGATGATGACTTATTTTTAGTCATCAAAAAAAATATATAAGACTTTTGTGTAATTAATCTGTTTTTAATTATAATTATTATATTATTGCTTGCTTATCAAGTCCTGGTTATAGATAACGGCCAAAAGTTTTGCCAGGAAACTATTCTCTTCGTCTGACATCCTAGACTTGGTATTAAAACCAATAATTTTCCACGCAGAATTAGCGCAACTTTGATAAAGCCAGGATTTATAAAAAATAGTTTGATCTTTTATTCTTATCAACTACTATAATCACATTTTACTATTATCTACTATTCAACAATTATCTTTTACTTTTTATAATTTATTTGTTTAAATCAAATCAAAAAATAATACTAACAAGCAAATATAATCTTATTAAATTCACTGAACCTAATATTTAAATAAATAGCTCATATTAGTAATAAATAGCTATATTAGCTCTAAACAACCATATCTCAATACATTGAGAGGTCTGAAACATCTTTTTGGGGCTCTAAGGGGCTCTGTGAGTAACTTCAAGAGTGAGTTAAGGTTATAATAAATCAATTGTTTTTGGCTTATCTGTGTTTATACATATTTTAAACGTTCTTTAACATATGTTACTGTAATTTTGTTCCGTTTATTTCATTATATTGAAAGTCGAAGGAAGTCAAGTTATTTTTTCGATGTATTAAAATTCAACCAATAGCGTCCCTCTAGTAATATACCTCTATATGTAAACAACCATTTAGAAAAGATCCATCCATAATAAGTGTAAAATTTTTATTTTCGATTAAAATGGGTGTTTATATATACCGTAGGTATATAAAAAAAAGTATTGTTTGCAAAAAAAATCTGAAACCGGGATGTCACCAGAATTATTCATTTTAGGAGTTTTTAAGACCTCCTAAGCGGTTTTTAAAAAGTTGTCAGTCAGTGTGTGTATCTATTATCATCGTAGCTCCCAACGTATGTATGCTATAAATTATCCTGAAAATAATTTTTTCGTCATAAACCCCCATTAATGACTCATCAGAAATTACGAAAATTCTTAAAACGCGAAACACTTCTTGGACCGAGTTAAGATTTGAAACACATGTAGTCTTACATAAGACATAGAAATGTACCAAGTTTTATCTCATTATTAGCATTATTTCAATTTTTATCGAATGACTTGTACACATTTTTAAAAAACGAAAATAAAATGCAACTGAGTTTAAATAAGTTATACTAATTATATATCATTTTGATACTACCGAGTTTTGCAAAACATGAATAGTTGACACAATATAATTGTGCGAGAGACACCAAGGAAATGTAACAAGCAAAGTGCAATGCTACATCTGGGAACTGTTCCATCATTCGACATTCGTCATACTTGATGGCTCGACATAATGTCATGTCCCACTCTGTTTCGTTACGTCTAACTCATCAGGGCGCCGACAGAGCCTGAGTTCAGGCTCTGTCGGCGCCCTGATGAGTTAGACGTAACGAAACAGAGTGGGACATGACATTATGTCGAGCCATCAATGATGACGAATGTCGAATGATGGAACAGTTCCCAGATGTAGCATTGCACTTTGCTTGTTACATTTCCTTGGTGTCTCTCGCACAATTATATTGTGTATACTAATTATATTACTAGTAATGGTAATAAATAAGTATACTGAGTTTCCTTTCAATACGTCAAGTATATCTATTTTTAGATATACGAGCGAAATAGATATATAAGCGAAGCGAATCCTAAGTAAGAAGGATGAGCGTAGCGAATCCAATATGGTGAGGAAAAGTTCTAAGGTATCACGTACCCGAATTTTTAAACTGATCTTGGATCATCATCAACTTCTTTATCTCATCATGTTTTTACTAAACTATTATTAATAAGTAATAATAAAAAAAAAACTTAAAAAAACAAATCTTTAATCTTTTGGTAATTAATAAGTTAATAAGTAACTTATTTATGAAACTAATTTAAAATTAAATTTAGTAATATATTCAAATATTTTATCATACAAATAAAGTTATGAACTTTCTCTCTACCCAATATTCAAGTATAATTTTTTAAATCTATCATTATCTTTCATTCTATACTTGATAGATCAAGTATAGAATAGTGTGTGAACTTTCATTCATACAGCACACATCTCCAGTACTGACACAGTTATGAACAAACTTTCTACACATGATATAGATGAAATCGTCAAACTATTACTCAATATCCTCTTGTCAATCTGTGTAGGTTTATTTTATAGATTGTGAAGGCATTTGAAGGTATAGTCACAAGGAATCTATAGTCTCTGTTAAAGGTAATGTTGAATTGCAAGTTAAAAATACTAAATTATAACCTTAAATATATTAACAGATGTAATTAAGATATAATTAACCTTAAATATTAAACAGGTTTTAATTAAATTGTATTTAGCAGATAACTCACAGAATTTTTATCAGATTTTAGTCAAATTTATTAGACGTATTATTTGGATTATTCTAAACCGTTTCATCTTTCTAAGTTTTCTAACGATAAGAATAAATTTATGTTCATTGAAATTGTATAATGAACGTGATTGACAGAACCCCCAATTTTGGAAGAATTACGTCCCAACATTCCATTTTGTTGTCAAAGAAATTCAATTCAGTCCTTCTGATGGCCCCTAGTCTCTAACCAAAAATAACGAAAATTATAAAAATTATAATTGTGTAATATATTCACTTAGAATAATTCCTTTATGTAGAAGGAGCACAGGACCGTATACACAATGTAATTACATTGATAGAACGAAAGCCGGTTGACTGGTGCACTTCAGTATGCTGCCAGCCTGACAACAAAATATTATTTTAAATATGTGTCATAAATATCTATTAATAAAGAAAGATCGTAAAGAACAAATATTATAACTTAAAACACTTGCTGAGTATTTAATAAAACCGGTCTTAGATGGCAAAAGGGTGGCGGAATACAAGAATCTACGTTTAGTTGACGAGGACTACATTTAATATAATTTTAATAAATAAGTTAAACTACAATTTAAGATGCTTAAAATATTGTAATGCACCGATATTTATATTGGTATTTTATGAATAATCAATCATTAATTAATAATAGAACACAATAATTCAGCAACAGGAAGTATTGCCAAGTTTTTTTTATAAAATTGTATATTGTTAGGGTGGCAGCATTACTTAAGTCCACCAGTGAACCGTGTTATCAGTAGTACTCCTTCTATATATAGTATTATTCTAAGTATATTCATAACACCAAAGTCAAAGATGCCCAATACTCTGAGGTAGGGCCGAAAGAGCTCCTAGATACAAATGTTTTAAAGTAGTTAAAATATACTAATTTGTTATTGCTACCTAAATCTAAGGTCTTTAGGTCCCTATTTATTTTACTTGGCTCCTATACGGACGACTAGGGCCAAAATGGCCCCACTAAACTCGATCAGGGTCCTAAAGCAGCATAAAAGGGCGTTAGATATTTGTTCTTTTTAAAGTAATTAAAAATATATATTTTAAATTTCAGATCTTTTTGACCCCTACTCATTATTAAGGCCCCTAGATGTTTAAGGGCCTTTATGTTATTAGAAGACTAGAGTCAATGATGGCCCTCACATCATACTTGATCAGTAGCCTAAAGCAGTACAAAAGGGCTCTAGACATAAAACATAAAATAATTTCATTAAATATTACATTTAAATCAATAAAATAGGTTTTATTTCAGTTTAGTTTAATTTTACTAAGTTTATTTTATACTCACAACTTAGTTATTTTATTTACTTAAGATGATTTAATTTTATTTAATACTTTATTATACTTGTTATAATAATTAATACTACTTTAGTTAAAAATAGATCCCTCTACTTTGGAAGCAATATAGGACCCCCTCCCCTATTGTGCCCCTTAAGATCTAGGTTTAGGCTCTTTCAGACCAAACTCTCCTACTAGTAGGGCCTTTTTTGCTCATTCCGCCACTGTGGCCCGCTATTCTGTTGTTATACAAGTCAATGGTGTTAATAAAAGCTAATTTTCCTTTAAATATGCTTCAAAAGGAAAACCGCAGAAACGCTTTTATTTAGACTCTTAGTAGACTTAGTACAAAGAAACGACGTGATTTGTGATTGTCTGTCAAGAGTGTTAGTCGAGGAGTTCCAATGTATGTAAAAAGCTTCACAACCTTTTTAGTCCCGATATCACAAATTTTTATCACTGGCTATGAAGTGCCCCTAAGATTATGAAGGTTTTAACCTTTATAATTTTAGGGGCACTTCATAACCAACTTCATAATAATGTTCGTACACACAAGGAAGGAATAGTAGGATTGATCCAACTTGGTAATAATTATCTCATTAAAAATATTATCTTGATAATATTATCAAGGCTTCATTGAATTGGATTAGGAGAATTGTATTAACTACCAGAAATTGCATTTCTTTTCAAGTCAGATATGGTACACGTATTACTTGGTATACTCTAACAGTTTAATTTTTTTTTATTCAATTTTGTTTACATTAATTTAGATCAATTTTTCAGTTGATATACATCTCTCAATAGACTCTCTATAATATGTTAGGCAGAATATTTCCCACAGGTGTTGACCGATTTGAGTTAAATTAAATACAAAAATTAAAATAGTTTGACTTAACTTACTGACTAATTTGAAATATCTGACCATTATGTCGTTTTAATCCTTATTTTTTCTATAAAAATTTGGATCCTTATTTTAATTGATCTACACCTTGTCTAAAAAATATCTATTAAATTATTTTCAGTAGCATATTTTTGTTCGAGTTAAGTATAATTTAACATGTAACAAACAAACGGCATGTATAATTTAACATGTAATAAACAAATTTAAGGGCTATTTTTTTCTTCTTTTGCGAAGAGTTAATTTGGGTGGACCCAGACCCCTTTTATTGTAAAAAAGTAGAAAAATAATGACGAACCTTATTCTTCAAAAATTCAGTCACAAGACAATCCATTTAAAGACTATATTATTAATATGCTCAAAGATAACATCATGTACGATATTTCTTATAACGTAGAACTAACTGTGACGCTGTATTAATCTAAGTAAAATAAAATGCAAATCTACATTAAAAAAAAGGAGACAACTTTTTTAGCCTTGTTTCATACAAAAATAATCTATATCGAAAATCGTGAACTTCATTCAAAACGTTTTCTCTTAAAAAAATCAGTTATTATGTTTAATTCTGGCACTTTTACAATTCTATTCAATATTCAATGAAAAATCAAGAATTTCTATCACATAAATGCCCCTTTTGGAGGTGATAAAGAAAAAAGGGTACAGATTTACAGATAGCACTGAAAGACCCCGGACTTGTCCGTTATTAAAGTGAACTTTTGACCGCAAATGGAGAAAATTTTTGTGCTTATCAAGAAATAGAAAAGAGATTTAACCAGAAGGTTATTTTAAGTAACAAAGAAAAAGGTAGAAATTTCTATTTTAAAATACAAAAATAAATTATAAATAATTACATATGTAAAACTTTAACTCGGTAATAATAGTTCACGTTTTTTTAAAAAACTATACAATCAATACACCATAAGTAGTATTAATCAACTTTGAAATTAAGCAATTATATGAACTTCAACAACTTACAATATAACTTACTTATTATATAGTTTATTTATAGTTTTAGATAGTGACGATACTACATCGTGACTTCCAAACGTCCACTGGACTTTCTCAATAAGTTGCAATGAAATTGAAAATGCGACTCCGCTCTGACTAGTAAGGATCTACATGTACAATGAGGTACTCGTATTTGTCTTAGATTACTAATTTTAACTTTTAAGTGAAACTAATGTTCATTCTGATCCTATTAATAACAATATTTTATCATGCATTTAGTTAAAAAAGATCTTTAGAAGACTCGTCGTGGACATTGGAACTAGAAATTATTGATAGCTCGAGTGTAGTCCCGCCTGCAGATAATCGTGTTAAGCCTATTTCAAGGGTTGCCAAATTTCAGCCAAGACCAAGCGGGAAAAATATGGCAAGCGGTGGAGGAAGGGAGTAATAAATATCACTTTACATCAATGTTGTATAAGCAAATTTTAGATCATCAGCAAATCAAATTTTTCATAACGTCAGTCAGCACTTCGTAAGACCAAAAGTGGAGAGTAGAATGTTTTGTCTCTTTGCCTTCTTGACTCTAACAAATTGTTCACAATCCAAACATACATTCAAAATAATTTTAAATAATTGAAAGCAGATCAGTGCTAGGGTTAAATTGGGTTGCCTTTAGATTTTGTCGTATTTAACATAATATTATAGACGAAAATGCTTGCACATTTTGTACATTATGAAAAATTAATTTGAAACAGATAATATAAGGACATTTTTAGTTTAGGCGGGATTTTAAATTTGAGTGGGTCAGAGGCGTCTATATCGGGACTGTCCCACCGAAACCCTGCAACTTTTTGACTTTATTAATCCGTTGAACAAATTGGTGAGAAATTCCTTAATATATTAAATCGGGTTCAGCTCAATCATTCTAACATTTCGGCCGGGTAAGCCGAAAATAACCGGAAAATTATTTACCTAAATTTGTCTCATCATGTTTGTTAGCTATTGTTAGTTTAAGGCTCATAAGCTAAAAACCCCAAGAATTTCTGTAAAACACCATGTAACTACGAATAATACAGACAAAGAGATATATTAATGGACTGTAAATAAAGTGGCGAGAAAAAGTTTACAAACATGGTGTGTTAGCAATCCAAATGATTTGAAATTTAACTACCGAGCTCTTAACCAGGGATCCTAGTCGTCATCTGGGTAACGAGATTTTATTAAAATATAAACAAGAAAACACTAATAAATTAGAAAAATTCACATTAGTGTAATTCTAAAAATTCTGAAAGCTTGTAAGTGATTATAACTGATAAATAACTGAAATTATAATTGTATGCATTGCTGATGAAGAGGTGAACCACTTGTTAGGTTAAAACCTAGCGAGTAGCCTAGTTATTTAGGGCCATAGATGATACTAATCCCCTCTCGGTTTTAGTCACTTTAATACACAGTGTGTCGCTGAAGAAAATAAAACAGACACCGGCTGATATAGGCATTGCTATTTAGTTAAATGATATTACAGCAAAGCACCTTAGAAACCTCACCTATTCGACCAGATCTCTATTTAACTTATCACTTAATAATGGGCTAAATACGAAACTAATTGTATTTCATTAGCAATGTTTAAATACGTAAATTAAGGTATGAAAGAATGTGATTGTGACTATAAAAATTATATCTAATACTATGGCTAATATCTGTAATTAACACTAGACCGATAATACCTTATTACTTGGGAGTTAGAGGTCTTATAAACAATGATTTCTCTTACTATTTTGGCACTCTTGCAGGTTTTTACTTCTAAAAAAAATTTTATATCGTGCATATTCATTCATAATAAAGTCTATTATTTCCTGTAATTTAATATTTTTTAAAGAAAATATGACATATAATTTCCCTTTTAGCGAATTTTCATAATGAAAATGACGCTTATGAGGTTGTTCGGATGACGGAAGTTGAGGGTGGGAGTGAGTGGAATCGGTTCCTATTGGCTTCCTGATAACAAAAATATATGTCCGAAAAAAGTTTATATATATATGTATATATATATATATATATATATATATATATATATATATATATATATATGTATATATATATATATATGTATGTAAGAGTTTCTACCCTTTCGTATGGCGAACGATAACTCTCGAAGGCGTTCTCAAATTGAAACGAAACTTTGCAAATCGCGAGATGTTGAGGAGGTTACGAGGCCTATTGTTTATAAAAATTATGACGTCATCAACCAAAGTTATGACGTCATGAAAAAAAATTTTTTGAACTTAAAATGGCTTAAACAAGGTATCTAGTATTTAGGTAGACGGCTAGCTGAATCGATTAAGACCAGTTTCAGCTTAATCGAACCATCACAAATGGCGCAAATGGTATACATATATATATAATCTTGTATATATGTATACGTCTAGGTCAAAGACTCGTACGATATCTGTTGGGTTCAGTAGTGTTAGAGGGTGGGGATATAGTATAAAAGAGAGACCTCTACCTCTTGCTCCATCATGGTAAGCCTACTGTCCCAGAGAGGCAGGGCAAAAATGGCTTCCACTGAACCACGCCGAGCTAAGCAGACCCGTAAAGAGGAAGAACATCGAAGTAGTCTTTATATGGTCGAAGTTATTCTAAAACGAATGCGACCAGTTTCAGCTCAATCGGACAATCCTAAGTGTCGCAAACGGTATTTTTATTTTAAATAATCATGAATATATTTTTTTCAACCTTAAAATTTAACTCAAATAAACAATTTGTTTACAAAACAAATTTGACATTTTTCTTTAAATTCTATAAACAATCATAAATGTAAGTAAGAGTTTATACCCTTTTGTATAGTGGACGATAACTAAAGCTGATGAAAGATGGAACTATAATCTTTTCTTTAAAGCCTCTCAGGCCCGCGAAGCGGGCCTGTGAAACGAGGCTGTGAAAATTCGCTAAATACGTGGCAAAATGCCATGTAACAAGAAACGATAGTGAAACCATACATAATACAAAAACAACAATGTGACCGCGAAGCGGTCACTGGGAGGCCCCCGGGCCGCGAAGCGGCCGGCGGGCCGACGCCGCGGAGCGGACGAGGCGTGAAGCGCCGAGGCCGCGTAGCGGCTACGGGCCGAAGGCCCGTATTTTTTATACGGTTAGATTTAATTTTTTTTTAAAGTTATTAAAATTCTTAATATATCTAGACTAATAACATTTAAAATTGCATTCGTGTTAAATTATAATGTGGGTTTAGATAGTTATAATTTTACAGTTTAGCATGAATTTCACGATTTCAGATCGTGATGGATATTAAGTATGGATATTAATGAGTTTTAAAGTATTGTTTTTTTAATAGTTTTGAATTTTGATTGACTATAACTAGACAGAATCTAATTGTTCTTTGTTCTTATTTCATATATTTTACACTACATAAAAATGCCCAAAAGTCCCGACTATCAAATTATATTTATTCGAAATAAAATTTGCACTATAAAAGATAATAAAAAATTAAATTTAAAGTAAGTGCAGCGAAAAAAATACACTTCACGTCCGAGTTGCATAATATACTGTTTTTCACTACCAAATGACGCTATATAAAAATAAGTACACACACACACACATACATACATACATATATATATATATATATAATATATATATATATATATATATATATATATATATATATATATATATATATATAAACAAGTTTCGAGCACTTTGTCTTTAATTTAGCAGCAGACAAAATAGCAATATTTTTCTTATACAATTGCAACAAAATTATAATAAATTGTCTATTTATTATAACATTTTTTTGGCTTATATCCAATAAAAGTACACAACAAAAATTTAATGCAATTATGAATAAAAATGAGACTGAAATTAAGTAATACAAATTTTATTACTTAATTTTCTTCACCATATCAAATTCGCTACCATCATCCGTACTCCTTCGTACACGCTTCCCTATGGCTCAGAATATGGAAATACCCTATTTTAGCACGTTAAAAGTTCATATTTTCAAGTGTGTGAATCACATTTGATAATGTGATTTTTTCTGAATCACAGTTGATAATGTGAACTTTTCTGAATCACATTTCATAATGTGGACTTTTTAAGTTGTTAGTTTTTACTCCAATTTTAAGTTTTCTTGTTTATGTTTTAACAAAATCTCGTTACCCAGATGACGACTAGGATCTCTAGTTGAAAGTTTGGTAGTTGAATCTCAAATATTTTGGATTGCTAACACACCATTTTTGTACACCTGTTCTCGTCACTTTATTTACAGTCCATTAATATATCTCTTTATCTGTATTATTCGTAGTTACATAGTATTTACAGGAATTCTCGGGGTTTTTAGATTACGAGCCTTAAATTAGCAATAGCTGACAAACTTGATGGGACAAATTTAGATAAATAATTTTTCCGATTGTTTTCGGCTCCCCCCCAAAATTTTAGAATGATTGAGCTGTACTGATTTTAATAACAGAAACCGAATTTAGACATCCAATATTAATAGATCCAGGACAAAAATATACAGACAACAATTTCTCACCAATTTTTTCATCTGATTAATTAAGTCATATCGTTTAATTTCATATCGTTTAATTCATAATAATTCATATCGTTCATAATAATTCATATCGTTTAATTTCATCTGGTTAATTGTGTCATAATTGTTTTATAAACAATAGGTTCCATGGAACCTATTGTCATGAATACAACAGGGTAACATGGAAACAATGTATCTATGAGTTTGCATCTTGATCTCTACAGTGTGCAAAATTACATATGGATCTCCGTGGTGTTCAAAATTACATCTCGATTTCCGTAGTGTGCAAAACTACATCTCGATCTGAGAAGGTTTTCGAGAGTCCTAAATCGTTGCACAACGAAACCTCTATACCTCAAACACATTTGTGACAGACATTTATGGAATCAAAAAGAATAGATCTCACCCACTTCTCCAACCAACTTCATAAGCATAGTTTTCAATAAAAAGTTTACCTACGTTCAAGCTTTCATTTCAAATTAACAATTATGTAATTGTAAATTTGAAATAAAAGCTTTTTGAAGATACGTCAAAAAGATATTTTTAAAGAACCCAAAAATAAATAAGTTTTAACCGACATGTAATTAGTTTAGCCTAAGTTATGATCTAAAATCATTTATTAAAATAGCCCATTAAAGAACATTTTCTTTTGAAGAAGAAATCCAACTAGTTTTGTATTTGGTTTTAAGTGAAATAAAGGCAAACGTTCATAATCGTGACTATGACCCCGAGCTCGTTTCCATACAAACAATGCAATAAACACTTAACTATTTATAATTCAATCGAATTTTCTAGCACTATGATAATGTTAAGCCAATCTAAAATAGATTGTGATAAAAAGTAGTGCTTATTATACAAATAAAAGTTACAAGTAAGCGTATTAAAGGAAATAAAATAAAAGTTACAAGTATGCGTATTAGAAGAAATAAAATAAAAGTTACAAGTATGCGTATTAAAAGAAATAAAATAAAGTTACAAGTATACAAGTATGCGTATAAAGGAGATAAAATAAAAGTTACAAGTATGCGTATTAGAAGAAATAAAATAAAAGTTACAAGTATGTGTATTAAAAGAAATAAAATAAAATTGTTAACATTGTAGTAAATAATTAAATGTTGTCTTTTTAGAGCCTGTACCTTATTAGAAATACCCCTGCGGGAACTACCATTACTAAAGTTGGCGGCAGTTTACTAATAATAAAAACGATTCAAAATTTATAACAAACTGAGGATATAATCTAGGATGCGAACCCAAGACTTTCGATCATGAAAACGCAATTGACAGTAAAAAATCCACTCCCAATAATTTATTAGATTCCGACTATCAAAAATCTCAACTTAGCACTCACTTTACTCGTCCTAAGAAAGTCATGACTATCAAATTTTAAAATGGTATTACTTTGTTCTCGCCACGCATGATCAATTGTTATGTAAGCCAAACATAGTATGGTGTCATAACTTAGGCGCCTAAGAATATTCTGCCTTATAAATCTAGGCGGTATAAGTTAAGTCTCGCTACGCTCAAGCGAGACCTAACTAACACCGCCTTGCTAAAACTTAAAGAAGTAATACAGTAAACAACTATTATACGGAAAATACTTTTATATTAATTATGTTCACGAATGAATTAAAAACATCAGATCAAACTTGGCAGCCTAGTTTTTTACACTTAAACCCGTAGGGTCATATTTACCCTGACTTAAATCTCACTCAACTAATCCACCCCAAAGTTTGTTCAAACACCCAGTCATCAAGGAAGTATACATATGACCAGTCTACAGTGCGCCCAGTCCATCTAGCCCAACCAGACTCCATCCAAACTCACAGCTTAAGCTAGTTCCGCGACTAGCTCACAGTGGCTAGGCACACTGCTAAGCTAACGCCGACTACCAGTCCAACAGTGTGCTTAGTTCATCTAGTCTTACTATAAATATCATCTGATCACATTAGTCTCACTTGGTCCGCCCCCATTTAACCAGTCTCACCAATCTTATCAGCTCTTCTAGCACCACCAGACTCTAGCTAGTCTCACTGCTCTGGCTAGTCCAGCGCCACGATGAGTTAGTGCACAAACTCATTCTATATAGCCCTGACCTGAAAGTCAAAGTTCCGCAGTGCTACTAGGAGACGTCTGTCTTCAAGAATCAAGCACTTCGCTCCGAGTCACTTACGTTATTCGTGTCTCCACTTTCAATTTCACTGACTAAGTTTTCAGACATACGAAGCCTCAGTATCTTTCCGACCTTCATCTCCATCAGCCCGCAGAAGCTTAACTTTTCGTGAGCTGAGGACAACGGAAACGTGGATTCATACTTGTCTCAGATGAAACAGCAACCAACCCCGCATTTACGTATTAGCAGCTAAAGAAACCACGTAAAACCTTAGCTGGGTTAGCCGGGCTTGAATTCAAGACCTCCCGAGTGTACGGTACAAGGGATAACCTTATATTAAGGTCCTCCCCGGGGACTGGATTTGAACCCTCGACCTACAGGTCGAAAGGCGAGAGCTACCGGACTCGGCAGGCAACCGTTTTTAATAGTTTAAACTGTCCATCAGAATATATATTTCTTTATAGTGATATATTTAAACATTATATCATATAATTTGTTAATTTAAACTTATGCAGTAAAACATCATAATTTTGACAGATGCATACAAACCTCTGCCTATAATATTAAGTGTCGCACCAATATACATCTGTTTTTGCTAATAGCTCAAAAATTAAAATATAAACAGTTAAAGCATTTATTTATACAACTAGTTTCTTTTTGAGTTACGGTATTTGACGATATGACGTCGCAAAAACAGTAAGGAAATAAAAAGTTATAAGCCATCAAAGTTTTTAAAATTAGAAAGTTGATATTTTCGAAATAGCCAATACTACCCAAATGAAATCTAGTGGTTCAATTTACCAGTGGTACAAATAGATGTACATTTGTGTCAAATTTTCTCTCGAGCAATCAAATAATAGATAATTGTACATTTTTCACTTTCTTCATGACTTAACAAAACACAGTCTCACTAATTTCTAATTAGAGTAAGTTAGTCTAAGTCTAAGAATAATTTTTGTGTTAAGCTTCAACTTTCTAGAATAAACACAGCGGGAGTTATACGAGAAAGACACATAAACACACATAACATTATGAAAACCACTCAAAACGTCGTAAAAATGCCTGAAATTGATAAGTCTGATGAAACCTCGGTTTCGGACTTTTAGAGCGAACACAATATTTTTCCTTGTACCTACGGCAATAGGCAAGGAACAATATAAAGTGAAACGATATAAGTAAGTGCGCTGTTGCCGTTGTGTATAATTAAATTTGTATGTATCATTTGATACTACTGAGTATTGGAAAACACGAATACACGAATAGTTTACACAATATAATTATGCGAGAGACACCTAGGAAACGTAACAAGCGAAATTCCATGCTACATCTAGAACTGTTTCGTCATTCCACATTCGTCATCATTGATGGCACTTCGTTATGACATGTCCCACTCGGCTTCGTTATGTGTAACTTATCAGGGCGCCAAAAGCCCACTGTCGATCCCCTTAAAGTTTAAAAAATATCTTAAATTGAATTTTTATTTAAGAGATTCCCGTCAAGTAATCAATTTAAATAAATAAATAATTGTTGTACTTTGTTGTAGTCAATAAAAATATTTACCCTGCGGGAAAAAACATAGGGTGCGTCCCCTCTATGCTTAAAGTACTAATTGTTTAGTGCTTTGAGCTGCTAAAAGTAATAGCTTCTTGGTAGTAGTCTAAGAGCCATCCACAAAAAATCTGACAGTCATGCTTCAAAGATTCAACCTACTACCTACAAGATGAACTTGTTGTGACTCCCTAATAAAGGATTAGGTGGTCTGCCAATTTAAATGGGGGAATTTTCGCTTTAAAGCCAAAATGAATTTAGAGCCATTTTCTGGGCTTTGAAGGGACCCTGGGCCAAAACTCCCGATCTGAAATGGCAGACCACTTGATCCTTCATCAGGGTGCTAAAAGATTAATCTAGTAGATTCAACCTTTGGAGCTCAATGGTCACGTCGGGCTCTTGGACTGTTATGTTATAATAAAAGTTTTGGGATGCCTATTTCAAATAAAACTCCTAGCTCTCTGCCATTTGGCTATAACAGTAGGAGTAGGTTAAGGTATTTATCTGCTTATAAAAACCAGATTATCAAATTATTCATTCTAAAATAAAGATTACAATAATTAAATCTTTAACATCGATGAATAAATCAAGTTATATTTCTACTTTTAGATTATTCAAAAGAATATTCTTAGTATAAATATTTTGAAGCAAACGTAAAAAAAGGATGGCTCAACTTTACCGTCAGATAAGTAGAATAGTCTAAAAGAGAGAATAGGAAAAACGCAGAAGAGAATAAGAATGGAGAAAAGAAGAGGGAGAGTGTTGCTTGAATTTTCTGTATAAAGGTTAGACTTTAGGGGTTTATATAAAGGACCTATATAGGGTTTTAGGGGGGAATAGAGATGGGCTTGCCTTCAAGAGGAATAAGATTATAGCGGGGTATTGTGAGAGTAGAGTAGGGAGTGAGACAGAGAGTAACAGTGGCTCCCTACTGGAAAACCTTTCTCTTCTAACTTTTCCAGATCGATCTCCAAAAACTGGACAAGATTGGTGTCGGAATAGCAACAAAAAACCTCTCTTTCAAATAACTTAAGCAGCTTCAAAATATAAGCTTTTTGAGAAAACTACAT
The DNA here is from genome assembly GCA_018340805.1 of Microvelia longipes. NCBI lineage: Eukaryota > Metazoa > Arthropoda > Insecta > Hemiptera > Veliidae > Microvelia > Microvelia longipes. The sequence continues at coordinate 21,294,625 of JACMZG010001914.1, read as the reverse complement.
TCTTGGTTGATTTTCGAATTAAGATCGATAAAATTGTAATTATTTAGAATGAAGTAAAGATCTGATTAGTAAACTAAAAGAATCGGTTTACAAGTAAAGAACAAAAGCAAATTAAAGAAAATAAAATATAAACGCACAAGAATATGTAGGTAGAAACGAAGACTACTTTGCAATTAAGTTAAGCCCGCAAAACACAGTATAAAATCTCGGTACACCAGTTGTATGTACTATATGTACTTTTAACAAAATTGGGTACACCCCGTACCCTATTATTTATATTTTTACTTTTCTCATGTATACCGCAGGTATATAGGAAATGTATTGTGTTTGTAAAAAATCCAAAACAAAGTGGTTTTTACAAAGTTGTCTGTATGTATGTGTGTCTGTTATCATTGTTATCATTCTCCTAATGTATTTAAGCTAGAGAATAAAAACTTGTACAAAAATTAGTCTATAAGTGTAATTGCGCTATCAACAAAATATTTTTATGACGTCATTAACCCACAATAATGACTTCACAAAAATTACGAAAAAACATAAAACGAGGAAAAATTATGCGATCGATTTAAGATTTGGTAAGCATGTAGCCATGTATAAGACTAACATATGTACAAAGTTTCATTTCATTACCAGAATTAGTTCAATAATTCTTGTAACAGAACAATTCAATAAATGACTTGTGAACGGGTTTTTAAAAATATAATGTATCGGAAAATAATTGAAACGTATGGACAAGAGTTGAAATTCGATACAAATGTTATACTTTCATGTAATAAATAATTTCACTAAGATTCGTTTTAATACGACAAGTGTATGATTTATTTTTGTTGGATGATAAAAATTAAGCAGCATCGAGTGTGGTCAGTGCTCAGATGGGTGACCGCTGGGAATGAGACTGATGTATATACTATTTGAGGCAAAGTAAAGCGAGTCCGATGACGTGTAGCAATATAAATTTAACGCCTTTTATATTCTGAGTAGAAAAGATGAGCGTAGCAAATCTGATGTGATGTACCGTTGCAGGTACCGATTTTTTTAAGTCAATATACCCAAAAGTATATGTTTGAAGAACTTCACCTCAGAATCTTGACTCACTTAGCTCTTCCTCGGGACAAGTCAGGTTACGTATTCTTATTGCACTCGACCTCTGAATAGTGATCTAACTTCTAGGTTATTCTGAACTCGATTCCCAATTCCGTGCCACGTTACCCCAAGACTTAAAAAGTATGACGGATGTTGGACAAGCATTGATCCGCCTAAGAAGAATAAAGTATCCCAATGTCTATGTCGAAAATCCTAAAGTAGGGTTAATACTAAAGCTTAGGGAAATACTAACATGGATTAAGTCAATCCATTTTAGCAAACTTTCGAAGAAAATATGAGCTAATGAGGTTCGGGTCATATAGAGAGAGGGAGAAAGTGTTTTTTTAAAGGGGGGACTCACTGATTAAGAATTTAATCAAATTGTTTTTGACTTTAGTAATGAAGTAAATAAATAAAGAATCATACAAATTTTATATAAATCAAATGAAAATATTGGGAGTTATCATACTAAACACTATTATAAAGACAGACTGTAGTGCCTAAGGCGTAAGTTCTCGTTAAAATCTTTAGAAATCATCCTTTCTTTTGCCTAACTGTATAAAGAAATTACCTCAACATATTGTAAGCGTCAAGTAATTTAAAGCTAAAAACAAAAATAAACAAAAGAGTATTCTTTTAAGCGACAATAATTTTAACAAGTTTATTTTATACTTTAAAATAACACAGACAAAGATTAAACTTAAGTAAAGTTATTAAGAATAAGAAAAAAAGAAAGATGAAACCAAGAAGATAAAAGCAAGGTGAAAAAGAACCCAAACAAGATGTGCTCGCATTCCGCTCACCTCATATATGCTAACACTACTTAAGATTTTGCTTCTAAATGACCAATTTACCCAGATTAAATTATATTAAAAATTTTAGTTAACAACAATTAATTAGAATGACATTGCAAACTAAAAATATTAATATGGTTTGAATTGTTCTTCATATGATTTTAGGTAGTTAAAAGATAACATAAATAACTAATAAGAGTTCAAATAATGAAGTTTCAAGTTCTAGAGGGGTCATCTCTAGTTGAAAACTTCAGTATGGGTGGGTGGCAAAACTAAGAAAAGTATAAAGAAGCACGAAGTGGCTAATGGTTTCTAGTGTCTAAAAGACTTGTCCGTAAGATCTTTTCTGCAAAATTCTTTTTACCTATGGTAATAGGAAAAAACAAGATGCCGGACGATTTGGCTTAACAATGAACTTTAAAGGACGATGATCTTGTTTAAGATCTATTGGAGACAAACAATCATTATCCTTTCAGGTTATTCTCATATTTTCCTAAACTTTTCCATTCGATAGCAATCTTTACCTTTTCTATCCTTTTTTTTATAGAGTCGTCTTTAAAGAAAAGAAACTAGTGTGTTGGGAATGTATTTTAAACAAGATTTATAAAATGAAAATGATTTTATTAACTTATATAATCATATTGAAGATTGGAAAGATAATGATTACCTAACTTATTTTACAGATACCTTTGTACGTAAAATATTTGTCAGAGGTTTAATTAAAAAGAGGTCAATGTGAAAAAGTTTAACGTAGGTTGTGGTGCATGAGTAAAAGTAAATGAGTATGACTAAAAGTGGAAAACAGTGAGTGGTACATAAGGTGGAGAAAGTGAGTGGTACATAAAGTGGAGAATAGTGAGTAGTACATAAGGTGGAGAAAGTGAGTGGTACATAATGTGAAGAACAGTGAGTGGTACATAAAGTGGAGAACAGTGAGTGGTACATTAAGTGGAGAATGGTAAGGGTACAAAAGGTAGAGAGCGGTGATGGTACATAAGGTGAAGTGCAGTGACTGGTACATTAAGTGGAGAGCAGTGAGTGGTACATAAAGTGGAGAATAATGAGTGGTACATAAGGCGGAGAACATATAGGTTAGGAATCTTGATATTTTAAATTTTAATTGGCAAAATTTCTTAAAAAATTGAATTCACATTTTTACTTTCTTTTCGTCATACCCTAGGTATATAGGAAAAGTGATATTTCAGAATCTTTTACGAAAATTTCCGTCCCGGAAAAATTAACTGATGTAATATAAATATATTTAAGATGTCTTTTAATTATAAGAATGCAAATTGTCAACACACAATAAATGAAGTCTTTAATGGCAAAAGAAGTACATGTAAAAGTGTCCTCCTGACACGTACCTGCTCTATACCATTCACCTCAATAGTGCATTCATTGTGTCTTTAAAGGATCATTTTTTCAATAACAGGTATCCAAATTTCTCGGTTCACAAATCCCTATAGGTTACGTTGACAAAATGACAAGTTGAAGGTCTAAAAAAATGTGTCCTGCAAAGGGTACAGGTACCAAACAAAAGAAAAACTGGTTTGTACCGAGGTCACAACAAATTCAGAAAAGAGTTTTTTTTTGCAATAAAAGATTCACCTTTATCCGTTTCTAAGGTATGAATAAAGAAAATAAAGACATTCTGAGAAAACAAACCAAACATGAATGAAAACCGCTGAAGATCGACAAACTCAACAAAAACAAGTTTTTTACCATAAAAACGAGTTTCACTGTGAATAAAATAAAATTTGTAATCTTTTACACAAAACACAAATTTGTTAACGTTCCCGTATTTAAATAAATTGTCACATTTAAATTTTAAAGAAATAATTTAATTATATAATCAAAATTAAGAATTATAATCAGTATTTTTGGACCACAAACATTTTGGTTTATTTGATGATTTTTTTTTAATAAAGTTCAATGACACGTGATTAAGTTTGTAATCATTTTTTTTTTCAAAACTAACCGCAACGTTTTTATTGTAGCCTGTCTTGGTAATTAAATAACTTAGACGTCTTTATTAGCTAACTGTAGTTTAGGTCTATGTAACATTTTATATTTTAATCAAAAATCCAATTTAAATATTAAATATGATAATAAAATAGTTGATTAGTGATTAGATATATTGTGATTCCTGTGCCGTAATTTCCCACAAAGTTGTTCAAATTTTGCGACAGTTCTCATACTAGTTTGGAAGTAAATGGTAAAAAAACATGTTTAGCTAACACAAGCTTACAAAAATGAATGAAATTACAACAAAGACACATGCGTGTAAAAAAAGATCCAAGTCTAGCGTAAAAAGTTGTGAGATCATTGAATAAGCCAAGTCGAAGGTTCCCAATAATGCTTGTAAATATATGAGGTCTCGGCGGTTTTCAATTAGTGACTTGGCCATTTTGCAGCACACACAGAAATGCATAATATGCCTATCAAATAGGCTGAATATAATTATAGTGTATGTCTACACTCAATACAAGATGTTTAGTATCACACTACCTTAAGCTGCGTAATGGCCAAGTCACAAGTATATTGGGAACCTATGTCTTGGTTTATTCAATGATCTCACAACTTTTTATGCTAGATTTGGCTTTTTTGTTGTGTTTTTGTTGGAACGTTTCTTTTCCTCATTTATACCGTAGGTAAATAGAAAAATCCGAAACCTGGATGTCACCGAAATTATCTGATTCAGGTGTTTTAATGCCTCCAGAGTGGTTTTTGTAAAGTTGTTTGTCTGTATGTGTGTGTGTCTCTTATCATCGTAGCTGCCAGTGTATTAAGCTAAGTAGGGGAAACTTTGTACAAAAATTAGTCTACCGCTGTATTTGTGTATTCCAAAAATATTTTTATGACGTCATTCACCCGCAATAATGACTCAGCAAATTTCAATTTGCAAAGATTTCAGAAAAATCATAAAACGCGAAAAAAGGATGCGATCCAATTGGAATTTGGCACGCATGTAGCAATGTATAAGACTAAAACAAGTGTTAAGTTTCATCTCATTATCAGCATTAGTTCAGTTTTTATCAAATTACTTATATACGTTTTTTTAAAAAAATGTAAAACATCGGAAACTAATCTAATTAAGATGAAATTTGGTTCAAGTATACACCTTTACGTAATACATAAGTGCACTAAGTTTCGCTTTAATACAACAAGTATATCCATGAATTTTGGTGGATCATAAAAGATAAGCAGCATCGGACGTAGTCTGTGTCTGGATGGGTGACTGCTGCAATGAAACGGATGTATTTACTATCTGAGGACGAGCGAAGCGAGTCTGAAGAATTTTTGCAGTACACATTTAACCACTAGGATATTTTAAGGACGAGCGAAGCGAGTCCAAAGTAGGGAGGAAGAGGGTAGCGAGCCTGATGTTATGAGGAAAAGTTCCTGTATACCCCGTACCCGATGTTTTTTAATAATTATGTTCAACAAAAAATGAGAACAGAAAGATATATAAGAACATTCAGGCGCAAAAAGGCGTAATTATTTTTTAAAATTTACTAAAAATGTATGCTTAATATTTAAGCTTGACAATTGTAAAGCTCAAATGACAATTGTGAAGCTTGTAAAGCCAATTCATTTGAAGTTCACAATTGTGAAGTGTAGTCACATTTAAATAAGAGTTAACGAAACCTAAGTAGGTAAGTATCGACACTTGGAAACGAACGGAAGGAAGATGATGAAACTTAGTTCTAACAGGGTAAGGTACATCTGGAACAGGTGTAACCTGATAGACACCTGCAACCTTCACAGGGCATCCCAGACTTACCCTTCAAGGGCATAGCCCCTATCATAATATTACTTAAATATTAACACCCTTCTTAACTTATATCATATTGAGTAAGATAAGTTTTATTATAAGTTCACATAATAAATTCTTTAGGAAAAGCTTGGACAGATTGGTGTTTTAAGACAGGGCAAGAAATGAAAGAAAAATGAACAGAATAAAAATATGAACTATAATAAAAATAAACTAAGAAAAGGTAAAATAAAAAGGTAAAAGGTAAAATAAAAAAATGGCAAAATATCATTATAAAATAATTGATGATTCTTATGTCCTAATTTAAAATAAAATTGATGTCTATGGCATGAAGACTAACACAATTTAAATAATGATATAAAATAAATTTTAAAATTAAAAAAGTATTAAATTACCAAAAGGAAAAACAGATGCAAAACTAACTTTAGATACTACTTGGATTTTAACCTACTGCATCATTTGCAAAGTATCGCGTGTCATCTGTCAAAAATATAATAAAAAATGCATATAAGACCAAACAAATTGCAACCGAAATTACAGGAGCTATCATAAATAAAAGAAAAATGAAACATCAATTCATACAGAAAAGATAAAAATTAAATAAAAATTTGAATTTTAAACTACCATCTGGTAAAGATAGCTGTCTTATTTAAACTTTAAGACGCTAAAAAGGAAGAACATCAATTTGGTTCAAATCAATTAATTTGAAATGTTATTTTATTTATAATTGTATCACAGATCTTTGAATATTCTTGTCAACTTTTACCATATATGTGTTTTACGAAGCTAAAAACGGTAAGAATCTCGTCCAAAAATCTTTAATTTAAAAATGTTAATTTTAAAAAATCCTAATCTTTATCTGTATCTTAATATTTATTTGAAAATTTAATCTTATTATCTGTATGTTTAATTGTATTTCTTAAACTTTTACTATTTTTTAAGAGATTAATAACATCATAATAATAATTTAATCTTCCGCATGGCACTAGACCTAAAGGTTAATTTTTATGTTAATTATTATAATATAAATTATTACAATATTAATTATTACTTAACAGGAAGGGCAGGTGCGAACACTAACCGGCGATTATAAATCTTATATCAAGTACAATGAAATAATGCATGGTATTTAGATTTATTATTTGGTTGTTTTTGTTATTTGTTACAACCAAGGTACAATGAACTTAATAAAATCCTAAAGATAAACTTAAATCTATAACTTAAAATAAAAAAAACCGAAAAAAGAGTTTAAATTTTTCTTTCTTGTTCTAATTTGAATATTCATAAAGTTTATTTTTTCAAGTCCGGTTTTTTTCGCTAAAGGGTAATATTCAGGAAATTTTCCTACGGACTTTAAGTAAAAGAATATGAAGTTTAAATTAGACTTCTGAGTTAAAAAACCCAAACTTTATTGATGAGTTACAAACAAGAAGCGAAAAAAATAAACCAGAATTATATTTTATTAATTTTAAAAGATACGCCCCCTTTGGAGAAAAAGAAATATTTAAATAGCAGAAAAATAATGCCGCGAGTTAAAAATAAACTAGTTTGTGTTCGAGAATTAATCACAGAGTCCTTTTTTATTGAAATAAACTAAATATACAAGAAATGTGTATGATAAATGATTAAATGGTAGAAATATACTTTTATAAATAGGTAGCTTTGCCTTTAAAATAAATTTACAACAGTAGGGGGTAAAATCATCCAAAAAATACATGAAAGCAGCAACTTATTATAAAATTGTAATTTTTCTTTAAAGAATTATAATTTTTTTCTTTAAAGAATTGTAATTTTTCTTTAAAAAAACCTATAATTTTTTATATACAATTGTAATTTTTATCAAAAGTTGCATTTTTTACTTTTCTCATTTATTCCTATGGTATAAAAAGTATTGTGTTAGCAAAAAATCTAAAAAACCGAGATTTCACTTAAATTAACAGTTTCAGGTGTTTTTAAGGCCTCCTGAGAGTAAAATTATTATATTTACTATCTGAGTTTGTTCACAATATTTAATAAGAATTTATTGTTACATCCAGATACTAAAGATACTTTAACAGTAAGACTGTCAACTCAATGGTAGGAAAGTTCTAGTTGAGTACATTTTCATACTTTGTATACAAATACTTTTAACTAGTCGAAGCGCCTCGCGAGCCTACGGCGTCTTAAACTTACACAGAGCGCTTCTGATGACAAGTCAGGTTTTCATTCAATTCATCTATTATTTTAATCAGTGTGGTTAAGAACAATAGTGGTTAAATTATCCACGTTCTAGAAGATAGAATTTGGCATTTAATGCAGCTTGAAAAAGTCAATTTAAAAACTATATTTTAATTACATCGGCAAGATGCTCACATATGAGGATTACCTAATCAAATCAATTAAATTAATAAATTAATTGAATGAAATGTAAACTTAACTGCCATTAGTAGCGTTCTGTGAAATTTCAAAAAAATGTAAAAGGATGTAAACGAATTTTTTACTCTCCTAGCGCTATTTTCAACATTATGGTTAAACTCTAGATACAGAAAACTATAAAAACCACGTTTCTTCGCTACCAGATATCAAGTGGAGCTAGATGTAGCCTAAAACAGAAAGGTGGTCATACCTTTAGCGGCGTGAACATGGAATTTTCTGATGAAAATTCAATAAAATTAAGTAAGTCCAACATAGGGTTAAAAAAAAATGAAGAAAAAACACTATATTTTTTCTTCTGCTCTCTTTGCTTGTACTATCTATATAAAGAGTACTTTTATCTATATATCTAATTTATTAAATTTATTATGTGTTAAAGCCTGCTTTATTATTAAAATATGACAGGAAAACAAATTCGAGTTATACATAAATAATTATTTAGTCACTATTATTAGTTATAGTTATTAGTTAAATCCGCGATCCTCCTTGAAATATAAATTTCCAATGCCTGAATATAATTGTTTTGAGAAGTTTTGTTATAAATATTTTGTAGACAGATATACAAAACTCAGCGATACAAAATATAAATAAATAAAATATAATTAGTTTGTACTAATACTTACTTTTAACACGTTAGGATACAATTTTTAAGTTAGGTTACTTTTAAGATATTTGGATACAACTAGTTCTATTTGTCCTCTGAAGGTGAGCTGCTCGAACTAGTTTAGAAATACCTACATGATTCATCCCTTGAAATTCTAACACTTGACAATTTTGTACAGATGCTAAGTAAGTATTGACTTTTATACAGACATTTTTATCTATTATACGTTTATTGCTATGGATTTTGAATTATAAATGTTTCACAATATACCAAAAAGAACTAAATGACATCCAAACAGACATGTTGTTGAATCTATTCAGGGATTTCAGGGGATACAATAAATACAAAAACATTTTTGAGTAACTAATTTTATCCTTACATCTCATTATTACTTGTTTTAACCTCGTGTTAAACAAATCGTTTACTAAAAACAGTAATAAAAGGTTAAAGAGATAGGTGAGTGGGAGGGAGGCGGTAAGGTAGAGGAAGCAGTAGGTAGAATTTAGATGGTTTCTTTTTAACCTTTAACCTTTAAAGGTCGCTATCAGAATATTATAAGTTTATTTCTGAACTTGTCCCACCCCTATAATCTTATTGTGTGTATTTTTCTTCAATTTTTTTAACCCTATGTATGACTTACTCGGTTTTATTGAAGTTTTATCAGAAAATTACGTTTATGAGATTGTTTGGACGACGAAAGTGGAAAGGAGGAGTAGGGGAATCGATTCTGATTAGCTTCTTGTTCCCAGGAATATATATATATATATATATATATATATATATATATATATATATATATATATATATATATATATATATATATATATATATATATGTGTGTGTGTGTTTTTATTTTTATTTCAAAACTAATAATTTAGAACATAAGCTACTTTTACAAATATCATATAAACTCAATAAAAAACTTATTTTCTTTTATACTTACTCTCGTTATAAAAGACTAACAAAAAATAAAGTGAGAATTTCAACGGAGAGCTAGCCACGCACAAGCCTTAAGCTATAGTGGTTTAAGTTAGCAACATTTTAATTATAAACAATTATATCTATAGTAAATAGATCTAACAAAAATATTCGGAGCTTTTTCATGATTATATTGTAAATTATTTTTTAAATAAAATTTATTTATTTTACTAAATTTATAAGTGTTTGAATTTTAAGGGAAGAATCATGAAGGTATTTCTAAACTAGTTCGAGCAGCTCACCTTCAGAGGACAAATAGAACTAGTTGTATCCAAATATCTTAAAAGTAACCTAACTTAAAAATTGTATCCTAACGTGTTAAAAGTATTAGTACAATATCGCTGAGATATCTATCTATAAAATATTTATAATAAAATTTCTCAAAATGATCAAATTCAGGCACAGGTAATTTATATATCATGGACCATCGCGGATGTAACTATATAACTAATAACAGTAACTAATTAAAAACTAAATAATTAGTTAAGTATGAATGAAATTAGTTTCCCTGTCATATTTTAATGATAAAGCAGGCTTTAACAAATAATAAATTAATTATCTATAGCACAATCAAAGGGAATAGAAGAAAAAATTAGTGTTATAAATTTTTTTGGGTAAAAATTCAGAGGAGGCTAAACCCGGTGCCCCCTCTATTTTCTTCGTCTCATTATTCAGGTATAAAAATTACAAAGTATCGTATAACATAAAATTTTATCTCTAGTTTACTATTTAACACATCACTATGTTTAATAGACCTTATAATGGAATAATATTAACACTAAAATTCATCAAAGTTTTAATTTCCAAGTTAATATAAGTCAAAGGGCGTAGCCTCATTATGTATTAGTTGGTTATAACTATGCACGCCGCACCGCACGCGATTTAATAATTTATGTAGAGTCTAGACTCAAGACTTCTGTTTTAGAGTGATTATAAATAGGATATAAAACAGAAATAAAATAGCGAAATAATCCTAAATTAGGTAGTATTAATTATACTATTCGTTATAATTCTGACTACGTATTTTTAGCTGGTCAAGAGGCAGGATCAATATAATTTTCAAGGCTAGTGAAACTTTTCTGGGCATGAATGAAGTGAATTTTATTCATTTGCTTCCGTAGCTTATCTTTGTCTACCTACCGTAGATAGGAGTCTTCATACCATAGGAAAAGTATTGTTTGCAAGATAATCCGAAACCGGGATTTAACCGGAATCATTTGTTTTATATGTGTTTTTAAGACCTCTTGAGAGGTTTATATAAAGTTGTCTATCTGTGTGTGTGTGTGTCTGTTATCATTATAGCTCCTAGTATGTTTAAGCTAGAGAGTTGAAACTTAGGACAAAAATCTGTCATTATGTCATCAAAAACTTGTTACCCTTCAAAAATAAGTAACAAGTAGAATTGTTAAAGCTCACGTTATAAACCATAAACCCAAAACTTAAGCAAGAAAGGATTACCGAGCAAGGAAGCACGCATTGCCTTGCTCGCAACAGCTTGGGGAGCACCGTAACCAACAACATTACATTAAAAGGAACATAAATTACCATTGAAAATGGTAACCTATAATTGTACAGACTTTTTTTTTATAAAATCACTGACTTACGAAACCAGTTTAATGACGTCACAACAATCTGGTTTTCAAAAGGGATCGTTTTCATCCAAAGGAGGGTTTTTGCACAAAGTTTGATTTAAAAATATTAATCAGTTCGGAAGATTTGTCTAGTAATACATACACATAATACATATACACACGTGCATATATATATATATATATATATATATATATAATTACACAAACTCATATAATGTCCCTGAAACTGATTTTGGACATACTCTCGAGTCTGACTACTGCCATACCACTCATGCGATTAGCGTTTTTTTTTTTTTTAAAATATCAGTATTTGTAAAATTTAGGCCAAAATATATAATAACTGATCATAACTTTTTAAATAAAGTAGATAATGTTCTAAAGTAGCGTATTGCAACCAAAGCAATCTGACAATAAGGTTTTGGGTACCAGTTACTGGTTTTGGCCACCAATAATGTCGAAGCTAAAGTTGTAAGAAAGTTTCCGAGGTACTATCTACCAGATTTAAAAAAAAAAATTCTCTACCCTTTGCCGAAGTATCAATAACAGCAAGTTAAATAAATTATCTGAATTCCTCATAATTCACCCAAGAAGCCACTTCTTAAAGCTACTTAGAGAAGAAAATTTTGATAATTTATACCTCTTAAAGGTGTAAACTCAACAAGCTAAGTGACGATATCTTGTTTAACAACCGAACTTTAACATTAAGGGTACTTTAGGTCAAAGGATATAAAGACCTTTTCTATTGGTCTGTTTTTTGTGCTACTTTGTCGGGGTTTTTTCCAATAAACCCCTCCTAAGACCACACAGACAGATACAGAAGGCTTTAGCATACCTGCTAATAGGATCCCTACCTGATCTTGGGAGCAATTCTTTTAAATATCATACGAAAATAAAACGCCAGCAAGATAATTAAATAAAATTATGTACTGCAGAACTATCATGCAAATTAAGTCTCTTACGCTGAAAAGAGAGGCAATTGCAACAAATTAAAGAAAGAAATAATTCTGTTCTTAATAATTACATGAGCTAAGAACTTTTGGCTCCTCGGACCTCATGGCTATATTATTTTTCTTAGTGCCATAAGTACAATTGTACAATATTGTATTCAATAATATTTCTTCAAAACTTGAGGATTTAAATAGGATTGTTGTTACATCAATTTGCATTAGATTTTTGATACGTACATTTGCATTTGTTTGGATTGTTGTAACATCCATATGCATGGGATTGTTGTAACATCCATAAGCATGGAATTGTTGTAACATCTATATGCATGGGATTGTTGTTTACGTGTTGTTTTTTATTGTTGACTGGTTTTCCGATATCACACTTTGCTGTAGGAGGCACGCACTTTACGGGCCTCTTCCGCTCCCCGTGGCCACTCTGACGCCAAATGTTTTATAACGTGGCTGGTGCCCACGTAAATGCGCATATTCAAATACGTGCTTTCGCTAAGTGGGTCAACGGTCCGCTACTTATCAAATAATTGATTTTTTTTTGGTCCCGTGTAGTACTTATTGCTTCGAGACCCCTTTCATTCAATGTAGCATCCCAAAAAACTTAAAAAACAACACTTATATTTTACGTCCTTTATCCATTTGTAGGCTCCAATTACGCTGAAGCTGTTTTTAATCGACTCAGGACATCTGTAAACCAATCCAAATACCAAAACTGAAACCCCCCTCCACTCCCCCTAATTTTGGGTATTTTCATAAAAAATGACACATAAGTTCTTTGAGAGTTGATAACGTTATTGATATTGATATCATACACTTTTTAAAAATAACAGGGAGTTCGCGAGTTAATTTTTTTTTATCATGTTACTATGACCAGCTCCTATGGAAAATTCCACTAGTAGTTGCTATAGCCAATTCATAAACAAGCATGAATCTCAAACGATTTTGACAAACACGTCCCAGTTTCGAAAAATAAATATTTATAATAAAAGTAATCCTTAATTCAAATTAAATAAATAATTTTTTTCTTGTTATAATGTAGGAACACTGTTTTAACATTTATTTCCTTTTTTAAATTTAATACATAAAAAGATAAAGATTTTTCAGTGTTTTTATTTTGTTTTGTTCTACAAAATTCTGGAATGGTTAAAATATAAAAAAGTTTGTTTTAACTGCTGGTAAAGAAGATGGTCCCAGGAGGAATGCGAAGGTTTTCCCAAAATGTTCCTCTTTTAGAACCTTGTTACGCCTTGAGGGCCTTCAAGCTTCTGCCAAAACTTTTGCTCTCCCCTTTAAACCCCAGTTTTACCCCTTTCTAGAATTTCCACAGAGAAAACTTCACCGTACTAAGTCTTTGGGTTTGAGGGAGGTACTTGGAAAAGCTAGAAGGGTGATGAGAAAATCGGATAACAGAAAGGGAAGGTTTATAAGGAAAAGGAGAAAGACTTCAAGAAAAGGAGCGGGAATAAGTAGAAGTTAAAGTAAACTAGCTTCACAAGGCGAGGCCCTTTTCTTCTCGGTACTTCTAACCCTTATACTGGGCCAAAATTTTACCCATAAAGACAAAAACTAACTTTTCTTTCTTAAACTGTATTAAAAACAAAATATTATATTAGATTTTTTTAAAGCAAGAAAGAAACTTTTTTTGTAAACAATGAAATTTTAATGCGTTATTTTTTTGATAAAAAGAGGCCTGAAAATATAGCTTAATGACCTACATTTTACAAAAGAATTTCCTATAAAGCCGTGATTTCCTTAAGTAATCACTATAGCACTATAGCTTAACTGTAGCTAAACTTAACTTAACTTAGCTTAGCTTAACTTAATTTTAACTCATCAACGACAATTACTTGTAATTTTCAATAATATAAGACAGCATTTTATTTGTATATTCTGGGCTGAATTTTATTTCAATTTATATTCTTTATTTTTTAAAAAAAGCGGGCAATCACGGAAGGAGGCTTCCATGATTGTAACGAGGCAAGCATAGACTATTGCTATATAAATTGGATTAACCCTAAGTCTAATTACTTGTTTCCCTAATTATAGGATTTGATTTTTTATACAAGTTTCACTACAAATTGATTAATAGTTTGAGCTGTAACGTATTTAATAGATAAGTGCGTGTCTATACGCACTCATACATACAGACACCAATTTTTTAGATTTTTGGCATCTGTAGATGCTGAAACGTCAACTCTCAATAAAAAAAAATCGGGTACGGGGTACCTCGGGACTTTCCCTCATTTCATCGAATTGGCTTCGCTCATCCTCTCTACTTCACTCATTCTCAGAATATACAATTATCGAAACTTATACTGCAATACGTTTTTGGACTCTCTACGCTCATCCTCGATAGTAAATACATCAGTTTCATTCCCAGCGGTCATCCACCAAGGCACTGACCACGCTCGATGTTGCTTAACTCTTATGATCCAACAAAAATTATGTACTTGTATAGAAACGAAACTTAGTATAATAATTAATTAATTAATGGTATACTTTTTTACCAAATTTTAACTCAATTGAATTATTTCCCAATTCTTTAAAAAAATTATAAATGTCATACCATATAAATTGAACTAATGCTGATAAAGGTACTAATTATCAGGATTAGTATAAACTATTAGTATAAACTAATTAAAGAAATAAGTAATAACCAAACATCTTACAAAAAATATAAAAATAATTTACCAAGGTCCATAATAAAATAAACAATTTCCAAGCAAAGAAAATTTTCTTTTATCAAGATTGTAAATTATTAATAATAACTAATCCATGATATTAAAAGTTCTTTAACCGATAAATTATCTTATTTTATATTTTTAATATTTTCTATCTAAATTCTAAACAGTTTTTATTATTTATTTAAGTCATAAAGTATAAAATAAGTATTCCATGGCTGTATGGTCCTAGTGCCAAAAAAAATGCTGATAATGAGATAAAACACCTATTGACTGATTTTTGTGTCAACACTGAGATAAAACACTGGATAAGAACACCTATTGACTGATTTTTGTGTCAACACTGAGATAAAACACTTGATAAAAACACCTATTGACTGATTTTTGTGTCAACACTGAGATAAAACTGGATAAAACACCTATTGACTGATTTTTGTGTCAAACTCACCACCTATTGACTGATTTTGTATCAACTCTGAGATAGAACACTTGATAAAAACACTGAGAGCTACAATGACCACAAAAACACTCATACACACACAGGGACAGACAACTTTTTGAACTTTTTGACTTACTCAGGGGGTTTAATAATACAGATAATTTCGCAGACACCTCGGTTTCGGATTTTTTTGCAAACATAATACTTTTCCTTAAACGGGAAAAATTAAAAAGAGAGGGTAAGGATTTTGTTAAAAAGAAACTTCCCCCCCTTTCAGGAGGTAGGGATGCAAAATTCAAACTAAACTATATTTTGCCATCTATTAATCATAGAACAAAATTTGAAAAAAATAAAATTATTTAAATAAATTATTTAAATTATAAGTTATTTATGCAAAATTATTATTTTATTATTTGATTTATTATTGTGATAAATTCATAAATATGCTGTGAATGTTGCAAGTTATTGTAAACTAGCAGCCATATTATTTTTTTCTAAATCCCAATATATAAAAATCTACACATTCGACAGAAATACAGTCAAGAAAATTTTCTAAAATAATTCCAAGAAAGTGACTAGTTTTAAAACTAAATAATAGTTTTATAATAATCTAAAAAGAATAATCTTTAACTAGATTCCCATGGGATATAAAGCATGTTTAAAAGATAAACATCCTGTCCATATGAATATAAGACTGAACGTCAGTCTGTGACACAAACTACACAATACATAGGTCTTCAAGACAAATCACGTCTTCAAAATGGACCTATGTAATAACAGGAAACATTTTTAGAACCTTCCTTCATAGGTCTCTTTTTAGTTTTGAAAATAACTAAACTAGTGACTTGTTTTATTGTTAACCTTTAAACTTGTGTATAGAAGTTTACAATCAGTGATGAAATACAAATTCTAGCGCAAAGGTCCGCAAGCCCGGCGAATTTTCTATGTGTGCTTTCTTGTTGAACAATCCATTTCCTTAATTTTCCGTAATATGCTTTAAACCTAAGCAGGAGTGTCACATCTGCTTGTTTACTTTTTCCGGATTGTTCTAAGAAAATGGGTACATTTATATTTATTTCATACACTATACGAGTACAACAATTTTGTCATCATTATAAAATTAGCACTGCACAGCATTATTCCCACTCTTTAAAAGCTCTCCTTATGTTAATTAATAAATATATTCGTGCATTTCCTACATCTGATGTTTTGTAATCGCATGTATATATATATATATATATATATAATATATATATATATATATATATTATATATATATATATATATATATTGTAGCAAAACAAACTAAACACTTAAATTAACAAAAAAAAATATCTTTTATTTCACAGACGCGAGACAGCCAACATTCTGAAGGACGCGGTAAGCATATAAAATCCCTCTCATAAAAATCCCAGAAGCCTGTGCTGGGATTGAACCTATGACTAAATAAACTCGGAAGGCCACTCATTCTGTGTATTGACCGCGTACCTTATCCGCTAACTCAGATTTTTGAAACATATTCTAAAAAAATATTTTTAACACATTACATTATAGATTTTGTTAAAAAAAAATTTCTTGAGATTTTTGTAAAATACTCAGGAAAAAATATTTTTAACAAAAATGTATGATACATGTTAAACAAAGCTTAAAGAAAAATTTCGGTATGCTTAAATTTTACTTTACAAAACTGATAACAAAATTACCGTACTTGGTAAATTTAAACACCCAAGAGTCAGTTTTCAGGAGTAGAGAAAATGTTTTTAAGGCTATGGCTATTTTTCCTCCGTATTTTAAATGATTTAATGTTGCATCAGAAATATTGCGCTCGGTACTCGGTACATTGCTGAGAATAATTTTTATCTCGCCTGTTTGCTTTGATCATGCTTCTCATTAAACCTCTCACTGCTAATCTTATCTTATGCAGTCTATGATCACTGAGGACCCAAGACTCACATTCATAAGTAAGAGAAAGTAGTACTACACTATTACAAAGTTTTTGTTTCTCTTTCATATTTATTCATATGTATGTATGAAAATACATAAATGTATCGAGCGCATTGGACTTGAGTAAATTGGATTGAGCCTTGATAGTACTATATTTATATATTTTTAAGATAGATGTGAAGGAGCAAAATAAATTTTAGTGAAAAAAACAATCGAAAAATCACATCACAATTAGTGGGGTGGACATTAGTTATGTTATTATTTGAGTTATTAAAAATTTAGACATTGTTATAACTAGAAAATAATATTACCAACTATCCTCATATCATAGTGTAAATCTGTTAAAGGTTAATATTTATACCTGACAGTTTCAAGTATTTGATTTTACACGTCAATCAATTTTCTCATAATCACTATTTTCAAATTTGATATAAATATATAAAAATTTTATTGAAAAACTTGATGAAAAAATGATTAGGTTATAGATTTTTAATGTCAAACATTCGAAAATAAAAAAATTATAAGTATAGAAAATGTTTGAATTTACATATAAATTACCAGGAGTATAAATTGGCATATTTGTAGAGTAATTTTAGCGTAATATGTCGTTTAATTAATAATAATATATTAATATTAATAATAATTAAATAATATTTTAGATGGTTAATCCCCGATACTTTGATTAAGGATGTTTGGCCTTTACTTGTAAATGGATCGAGAATAAGCACAAAAATTTTGCCTTAAATACCTAATCTAATTTTTTTCATGAACAACCAACTAGAAAAGTTGTTAAGGAGTGTAGCAAATTAAAGAAGGTTATAGTGTCGCATATACATTTTACGTACAAACATAATAATAATGTAGAATAAACATAATCTTATAGATTATAAGGAACAGCCAAGTATTGCTGTAGAAAAAAGCAATCAAAATAAAGAAAAGAGTACGGGGTACCTCGAAACATTACCTCATCACATCGGATTTTCAACGCTCATCTTCTGTACTCGGGACTCGCTTCGCTCGTCCTCAGAATATACAAGTCGTTAAATTTATACTGCAACACGACTTCGGAATCGCTTTGCTCGTCTTCTGATACATTAGTTTTATACCCAGCGGTCCCCCAACAAGGCACTGACCTCGCTTGATGCTGTTTAACTTTTATGATCCTACAAAAATCATGGACATACTTGTCCATTTAAAACAACATTTACTTGTATATTACGTTAAGGTATACATGTACTACATTTCAGCTCAAATAATTTTCCGATTTTTTACAAAGTATTAACTCTCTAGCATAAGTACACTGGGAGCTACGAAGATAACAGACACACACACTTACAGACAGACAACTTTGTAAAAACCACTCAGAATGCCTTAAAAACACCTAAAACGGATAATTCCGTTGACATCCTGGTTACGGATTTTTTTGCATACACAACACCTTTCTTATATAACCACGGAAGAAATGAGAAAAAGTAAAAAGAAAGTGGGCTAAAGATGAGGATATACTAATAAGGTAATCATTCATGTAAAGTTGGTTTAGCATATACCCACAAAATACAATTTTTACACTACTACTATCACCTCTTAATTAAACCATAGTGAATAAAAAAAACCATCTTTGATTTATGAAGTTACAATTTAGGGAGAATAAAAGATGTCCCGCCTCTTTTATTAGTATAACATAAAGGCAAATTTGTCATTATACACAAAAATTTGAATGAAAAATCAGAGGAGGAATACATATATATAATAACAAATAAAAAAGGTAAAGGAATAATATGCCACACTAAAGAATTGAGATATACTTTAATATTTAATACATATTTTTATACTGATCTGCTTTGGTTCCGGTTTTATCTATTGACATATATAACACATTGTAAACAAACCACGTTTTTTGATTAATACATTTGAAAATTCACTTAAACCGTGGCAATATGCTACTTAAATAAACTATTAATACGAAAAACTGATATTTGCGATTAAAAGACCGTAGCAGCGCAACCGTCGCTGATAAGAAATTAATAACGAATGATATGTACACGGGTTTCTTATTTTTTTCTCATTTTTGACGATTTACCATTAAATTTTTTCTTGAAGTAATTTATTTGAATTAATGTTAGAGTGTTTTAACTCACTAAAGTCACTCTTTCATGGGAAACAAACCTTTTAAATAGGTTGTCACAAGTTTTTAATAAACTGATAAGAAGGTGAAAATCACAGTATAGTGATTTATTTATATTATTTATTGTTAATTAATTTTACTATTGAATAGTTATAATTTGCACAAACTCACAAAATTACTCATTTGCATTAAATTAGTTGTAACAAGTATTTAAATTAACTGATAAGATTATATTTTCCGACCTTTGTGTTATGAAGTGTTACTTCTTGTTTAATATTAAACAAATATTTTAATCGCAGTTTAATATGAAACTGTGTTTTATATTTATATCGGTAAATACCAGCTTAAAAACGAACAAAGCCAAGTCTGTTATAATAAGAGCCTGATTCTATATTTAAAATCTTGGAATAATTTATGTATTTAGCCATAAAATATTGACAATATTTATAGCACCAATAGTCCTCCCATTTTTAACTCATTTATTACAAATTAACAAACAATAAAGAAACAAATGAATAATTTCGATCGGCTCTCATTATAATCCTATGATAAAAAAAGTTTTGATCACCCTTTTGTTTTCCCTCTATTGGTATTGCCAACCTTACAACTATCTCTTTGAATCGCGAATAAGACAACAACCATGTGGCCGGCCACGACACGGCCATGAGCTTGCCTCTTGCTTTGATAACTAAAGCAAACTGTAACTGTAAAGGAAAAGGGGTCAGGAAAGAGCAAAAGAGAGGAAGAAAGCTTCTTTAAATTAAATACACCCAACTTCTGGTGAATTTTTACTTCAAGCATTAAATATCATACGTGTGGGCATCTCTTCATTTCTCCTTTCTCCCATCCCACCCCAAAACAGACGTCACAAAATATCCACTGATTAACACAGACTATGCTCTGTATTAGCGATAACCTTGTAACTACTTTAAGGAGCAACCTGGTTGACCAAAATTCTAATAAAAGTGAATATGTGCCCAAAACTTCAATATTCTTTTAATATAATTTTTCATCAACATTTAGGACCCCTTTTTTAGCGGAGAACCTTATTCATTTAAGAATTAGTCACAAAATATAGAATTTATTCAACAATAACTAAAAAGACTTAACTCGAATAATTTTCCCGACCTCATTTTCAAATCAACACCAAAAACACTATATAAAGAAAATATATAAAAGTGATAAAAGAATAAGGGAGAAAGTGATACGGAATTTGATATTGTCGAGTCACTGTGATATGATAAAAGTGACAAGTCATGGTGATAAGAATATACTAAAAAAGTTTAAACATGACAATTATATACGTCAGTGGAAAAGTACGTAAAGTTTTTATAGTTCGATAATAAAAAATATTTTTTAAAATTGATGTTAAAATATATCTTAATATTTTCAACCAATTTCAACGAATTTTGTTCATTTAATATAACTAAAGGATATAAAATTTGTAAAAAAATGTTAGAGTATTCAGCTTTTGGTAAAGATTCCGATAACAAAAAAATAAAAACCAAGCAAGATCCTAAAAAAAAGTTTAATCTTCAAACTTACGGAAGTCCTTTTTTCTCATCCTCTTAAGTTGGGGCATGCGCTTTAAACTTACTCTACTTTTCTTAGTGTTTTTTCTTATCACTGAAAAAAAAAGAAAACATTTTATCACTAAAAAGGTATATTGAAGGAGTTTTTACTTTTGCTTTTATGCTGTAATAAGTTTCAGAGTATGTTTTTAGACGGAGTGTATAGACGTTTGTATTAGTATATTAACAGATTGGAACAAGTGTAGAAGATAAACAGAATGCACACATTTTATGCACTTATTAATATTTAACGCTTTCGAGCATACTGCTCATCATAATTTATCCAATAAACGTAACATAAAAATTATAATGAAAGTAAAATAAATGAGCTGTGCAGTTCCAAAAATAAAGAAAAAGAATGATGTCGCTCCGCTTAATGTATTGACAAAGCCAACTTAAGCGGAGAGACATATTTTATTTCTTCCTACAAAAATCTAGCTACAGTATAACCGTATAAAAAAATCGGGTACGGGGTACTTTGGAACTCATTACATCGGATTAAATACGATCATCCTCCCGGTGGTTACCTATTCAGGAACTGACGACGCTCGATGCTGCTTCATTTTTATGACCCAACAAGGTTATAGTTCTCGTTTGAAACGAGTGTGCGTCTAAAGTTATAGACTTATACCTAATTTTAACTTATTGGATTATTTGTCATTTTTTTACAATTTTTTAAAAAACGTACACAAGTCATTTGATAAAAAATTGAACTAATGCTGATAATGAGATAAAACAGCGTATATATTAGTTTTAGGCTGTATACTTGCCAACTCTCAAAATGATCACAACATTTTTCCGCGTATTATGTGATTTTTAGAAAATTTCGCTGAGTCATCATTGCGGGTTAATAACGTCATAAAAATATTTTTCGGTTTGCTTAACTAAACCTATTAGTAGACTGATTTTTGTACAAAGTTATCTCTAGTGTAAATACACTGGGAATTATGATGATAACAGACACAACTGTAAAAACGACTTAGAAGACATTAAAAACACCTAAAAAGGATATTTCCAGTGACAAACCCGGTTTCGGATTTTTTCAAACACAATACTTTTTCTATACACCTATGGTATAAACGAGGAAAAGTAATAAAAAATGAGGCAACTACCAACAGAAACATTTAAAACTAATCTCGAACATTTGAATGAGATTGAGCACAAGTGGAGTTATTCATACTAGGAAATGAAGAAAAGAGTCTCTCCACAAAAATAATTGTTTATTGGCAAAGCGCTTTCAACCTAAAGCGCTGGTCATCATCAGTGCCATGAAGATAAAGATGAAAGTTAAAAATACATAAAACTATTTTCTTTTCCGAGATGGTAACAGCTCGGTGAGTCGAGTAAGACTGATAGTTCCTTTTTCTTACTCGACTCACCGAGCTGTTACCATCTCGGAAAAGAAAATAGTTTTATGTATTTTTAACTTTCATCTTTATCTTCATGGCACTGATGATGACCTCATGTTAGGTTGAAAGCGCTTTGCCAATAAACAATTATTTTTGTGGAGAGACTCTTTTCTTCATTTCCTAATCTCGAACAAATACTAATACTAATCCAGTAATGAATTTTAGCAGATTAGGTGTAATCTCTTTCAACCATTTTTTATTTATTTATGTACTTATTTATACCGTAGAAATTTAGGAAAATATTGTGTTTGCAAAGAAATTCCAAATCCGGGATGTCACTTGAATTATCCGTTTCAGGTTTTTAGGGCCTGAGGTTTTTTTCAGGTTTTTAAAAAGTTATCAGACTAAATATGTGTGTGTGTGTGTGTGCGTCTGTGTCTGTCATCATCGTAGCTCCCAGTGTATTTGTGCAAGAGAGTTTAAACTTACAAAATTCAATATATAGGTTTAATTAAGAAAATATTTTATAACGTCATTAACCCACAATATTGACTCAGCGAAAAGTTCAAAAAATCATAGAACACATAAACATGTTGCGATCGGATTGAGATATGGAACACCATGTATAATACGAACATATGTGTAAAATTTTTACTAGTTACCAGATTAGATTATTTCTTTCAGATGAATTGTGTATGTTTTAAAAAATTGGACAAAATCGAAAAATAATACATTAGAGTGAAAATTTGTACACGTGTATCTCTTAATGTAATAAATCAGCATACAAAGTTTCGTTTCAATACAAAAAGTATATACAGGATTTTTGTTGGATCATAAAAGTTAAGGAGCATCGAGCATGATCAGTTCCTGGATGGGTGACCGCTGGGAATGAAACTAATGTATTTACAAAAGGACGATGTAACCTGATTTCTTTGTCTTTTACTCTTTATTGATTTATTTTTGACAATTGTGAAACTATCATACTGGTAATAATCGGTAAAGTCAAAATTAGTAATAAGAACTAATACAACTGCAAGACAACCGTGTGACCGAAAACATAAACACTATTTTTATTTTTAAAAGAAACCAATTAAAAGCATTTTTAGAAATAATGCAACAAAGGTTTTGTTAAGAGTAGAGCAAATTTCTAGTGAATTAACCAGTGGCTTTCTTACGAAAAAAAATGTTTTACATGAAAAAAAAATTTCAAAAATAATAAAGCTTCCAGGAAAAAGAGTCAATTTTGTATTCTTAAAAATTTCTGACTCTGATCAAAGCAAGTTTTATTTAGATTTCAATAACTGGAATCCATTTCCTGCTTCAACTAAGCTGATTAAATATAATCAAATAATTCATTTGATTATTGCATGTAAAAATAATTTGTTTAGAGGTAGGCTGTGAAGTAGTAACTATAGAGCCTAAAAACACACATAAATCCCCCGTCATACGAACTACCGCGTCGGAAATTTTTTTAAAAGTACGAAGAAGCTTTTTGTCGTAGTTTAAGATAACAAGAATACCTATAACAAAAAGAACATCTTTATATTCACTGTCTGGCTTCGCTCGAAGCGAGATATTTACTGTTGAGCGAAGCGAAACAGTAAATATAATTGCCGAAGACAAAGTAAATCTCGTTACATAAACTAGTAGAATTAAATACAATTTCAGTTTAATAGGAAGACTTTTTTGTAAAATTTTAAATCAGTCATAGAATTAAGGCTTAGCTACCCGTACCATTTTCCGATTCCGATTGCACTGTCGCTGGTTGTCACAAAATTTAAAAAATTTTATACCTCAGAAAATTATGGCGATGAGGCTACCATCTTCCGATTTCCAACATTAAAATTAGTAACTAATTATTTTCATTAAAAAATTCTGGTGCGGTGGTCCACATGTCGGGCGAATTTCCTTTGGATGCGTGTTTCCGAGCTTAACAACAATCCTGGTTGGAATGATATTTTTTATAGTTTTTTTTACATTATATAAGCTTACAAGTACTAAATAAATAATTCCGGCACGGTGGTCCGCTGTCGGGCGAATTTCATTTAGAATGCGTGTTTCCGTGCTAAACAACCCATTTCTTGCTTATGCAAGAACCATTGCGTGGTTCCGGTTCATGCTTTAGAACCTAAGCAGTTACTCAATTGTCAAGCACTGCTCGTAACTGATTTGTCTGTATTTTCCAAAGGAAATGCGCTAAAACCTTTAAAGATAACTGACTAAGCTTAAAGATAAGTAACTAAGTTTTAAACTAGTGCAAATAATAGTGCGTACTTCTAATTTTAGAGGCATAGTTTTGTACAACTAACTGGATAATTATGCGCATTTCCTTTTGGAAAATACAGACTAAATGAGTTACGAGCAGTGCTTGACAATTGAGTAACTGCTTAGGTTCTAAAGCATGAACCGGAACCACGCACTGGACATGGTTCTTGCATAAGCAAAAAATGGGTTGTTTAGCACAGAAACAAGCTTTCTAAATGAAATTCGCCCGACAGCGGACCACCCCGCCGGAATTATTTATTTAGTTGTAAATTTATATTAAGTAAAAAAAAACTATAAAAAATTATCGTCCCTTCCAGGGTGTGAACCCAGGTACCCTGCGTTTAAGTGGTTGTATTGACTCCGGACCACTGGCATTCAACTCAGAGGCCCAAAAAACATTGAAAACAATACCCTACTCGAAGTTTGATTTTAACGACCGTAATTTTGGTTTTCTATAATGTTTGTGGTTTTTTCGACGTTTTGGTAACTTAGAGTGGTCGTTGACCACTTGACTTCGGACCGGTTTTATTCGATTCAGCGCCCAAAATTACATACAGAACGACACCCTACTCGAAATTTATTTTTTATCGACCTAAATTTTGGTTTTCGGTAATTTACAATGGTTTTTTCGACTTTTTGGTCACTTAGAGTGGTCGTATCGACTTCGGACCGGTTTCATTCGATTCAGCATCTCATAAAACATAAATATTGACCTATCTGGTCTAATATGACCTATCTGAACCTAATCTGGTCTATCTGGTTTTCTCTTTTTCCTTATTTTTATTAATCTCCAGGGTTTCGCTCTTGATTGCTACCATTTTGCTACGGTTTTTGGGTCGGAACCTGTATGGTTCTTTCTGTGTTGTGGCAATTATGGTATCCGTCCTTGTGGCCCCCTTTTTCTCTATTCTTCCTTTTTATTTTGGTTTATATTCCTTTTATCTCCTTTGGGGTTTCTTATGAAGAATGGGAAACTGGTTCTTGTCCGCCATGTTGTTGCGCTTACGGCATAATGCGCTTGGCCAGGTTCTTCTCTTTTTAGGTAACCTTCCATTGTTTTTATTTACATTTTATGCCTCGTTTTAAATGTACTTTTATTGTAATTTTATTATTTTTCTTAAGTGCTGTTTTTTTTCTTGTTTTGTACTTTATTTACTGTAGCTTTGAGTTATTGATTTTACTTTTTGTTATTTTCTTGTGTTACAGATTTTTTATTTTAACTTACTTATAGTACGAAGGTAACGGCTTCGTTGGTTAAGTTTCAAAAAAATTCAGGATTTGAATTAGGCGCCATTGCTTTCGTCACTTTTTGTAGAGGTTACGTCATTTTTTTTTCTGTTGCCAGACGCGTTGTTTGTTTGCTCTCGTGGCAGAAGTTTCTATGTTTTAGGATTTTATAGGAGTTTCAATCCATTTTGGATTTTCTAGTTGTTTTGTGAGTGGTGTTAATTTAAGTCCTAATTCTTATACTTCTGTTTACATTGTGCTATATTTTTTTCTTTATTTTATTTTTCTCAAGGTTTCTGAGTCTCTCTGGTCCATTGGATCGGACGTCAGACGGACAAGAAGCGTTTTCCAGAGTGATACTAGAGGCTTTCTAAGAGCTTCAAGACTATTCTTCTCTTTAGCGTTTTGGTCGAAGCAGGGAAGCTTTTATAATCAGTATGAGGTCGACTTGAGGCGAACTTGGTCATGATTCTGGACGCTTAGAGGACCCTAGATAACTATTATCGACTTTTATCCTTTTCTTTTA
This sequence comes from Microvelia longipes, assembly GCA_018340805.1. Classification (NCBI taxonomy): domain Eukaryota; kingdom Metazoa; phylum Arthropoda; class Insecta; order Hemiptera; family Veliidae; genus Microvelia; species Microvelia longipes. The sequence goes on along the minus strand of JACMZG010001914.1, from coordinate 21,268,301 downwards.
ATTATTTATAATCATTCTTGTTATATTAAATTATACTTATATACTTCTCGTATAAGGATCAATAATGCAAGTACCATATATATAGGACAGCTAGGGAAGGCCTTCACATTTTTGTAAAGATAGGTTTCATACTTTTAATTTATTGTTTATTTTTAACAAAGTTTAAGTATTCTTTTGAAGGTAACCTGTTGTCATCTAAACATCTATAAATATATATTGTTTATACTTAAACAAAATAAAAGCTGTGTATGTGTCTACTTTTAGCGACCTGGTTACTGAAGGTTTGATCGTCCCTACATTAATAAAAAAAACGATCTGGCGCCCCTATTAATTACTGCTTCGTTGCACATTAAGGTATCATTTATTAACCAATGTTTATTGGCCCACGGCCCACAAAAACTGGACTGAGGCCGGAAAACCGTAATAAAGATTTGGCGCCCAACGTGGGACTTATTTTGGCAAACTATTTGATATTTTGCTAACTTAAAAAATAATTTTTGTATGTAGTTTCATTAAGTACTTACTTGTTTACCTGTATGTTCTCTTTTGTTTATCTAGGTTTCTCTTATGTGCCAGAAATGGTCAGCTTTGTTCATCACCTCTAAGTGGTCAGGTACTTTTGGTATATCTCAAAAAATAGTACTTTGGTGGTAGATATATTACTTGTACAGTGAGATTAGTTCCTGCCACAGCTATAGAGGCAAAAATATTTTCATTCCTGTTTATAATTTTTCACTTATATGCCCATTTACCCTTGTACTTGGAAAACGTTTCTGTCTGTCAAAAATTTTGTCAGATTCTGGAAAATATCAGTAAATCTAGTTAATTATTTGAGATCTGTTAGTAGTATTGAGTCTATTAGTTATTATTTCAGTAATTATATTTTATTTAAATACCTTGTATTAGTCACTATCGACAAAAATTCATATTCAGTTCCATAGGTCATTTATCAGTCAGTCGTTTTACATGATAATTATCCGTTTAATTCACTTGCTACAGCCTTATCCTCCACTCTCTCCACTCATCCATTCCTTAGCAACGTATTTTCACAAAAATAGGATACAAATTCAATAAAATTTCTTCACAAAAAATAATTTATTTAGCAGACGAAATCGTTTGCAAATTATCAAAACAAACTAGCTGGTTTGACACATGCGAGATAGTGCCAATATAACAAAGAAATTATCTTATTAATACAGTCTGGCTTATCAATTACTAATAATATATCCCCCTTTTCCGCTTTTCCTTACAAAGAAATTCCGTCATCCCTTCCACCACCATCTTCACCTCTCACTACAGTAATAATCTTCACTACTTACTAGATTTTCTTTATTGGTTCTTTTATTCACCTTACATTTAATTAAGGATTTATCTATTAAGAATTTTCTATAATAAAACTTCTTCAAAATCTTTTTGTTGGTACTTAGGATAGGTATTATTGGATTAATCCCCAATTTAGATTATAATTTAGTGTTAAAATTTCCAGGCCTGGGTAGGATAGTTTTTATCTTAATTTTATTTCCTTTTGCAGTAACTTTTGATTCTGTCTTTTGGAAAGCTTTAAGATTCGATATTAGATTTAAATTCCTTTCGGAATACTTAATTTTATTGTTAAATATAATTTAAATGCAGCTTTATGCACTTTGCATTTATTTATTTTTTTAAATTAAGTCTAGCTATAGGTTGTCTTACTAAGTGGGATATAGGACTTCTTACAATATAATAACAGTAACTTTGATAGAACTTTGATCTTCCTAGATTACACTTTTATTATCCCTCCTATATTTTCCATGCTTAATTGGACTTTATATGTATATTATTTGCCTAAATTTGCAGTTATTCTTTATCAATAAATATTTTTGCACTGGAATTGATCGTCTCAACGACCTCAACGTACTTAAATATAATAAACATATTTGATACTTTGTACTTTGTCTATCCGTTTTCAACGAAAATCAAATTATTGTAATTTCGATAGAAATTGTCAACCCTTTATTTCCTTTTATCCTTTTTTGAAAGACTTTAATTTAATTTTAATTATAGTTTATCTTTATAATTTAATTTTACTTTTGGTGAATATAGTAGGTTTAGGGGGATTTTTCTTATTTTCTATTATCTGCAAGAGAACTTCTATTACCTATCACCATGGATGCGCATAGACTTTCAGCCGATGAGCTTGAGTATGAGCTTTTAATTCGAAAATTACGGATATAAAACAAATTAAACCGATGAGAGATCGCTTACGAGGCTTATTTATTTTAGAACGTCAGGGAAAAATACCACGACCTCAAGGTCCATTTCCGTTTTTAAAATCTGAGGCGGAACTTGAAATTATAAAAACTAAAACATCTGAAGTTTCTGAATTGATCGAAGCGTTTGCTGGAGTAAAGAATGATAGTGAGTATAGGAAAATCGATACTTTGCTGACTCATCTTCATCTTCGAGTTGAGCGAGTAATGCCTAAAGAGGAAACACCTATGTATGATGATTTTTCACTTTTACAAGGAGAAATATTAGACCTAGTTGGTAGGTTAGAAGATAAAATAACGGCTACTACAAGTACCGAAGGAGAATGTAAAACAACAACGACAACTGCTACAACTGAAACGTCATCATATCATGATTTTACACCTAGAGCTCGACCTGTTCCAACAAAACAATGGGATCTCACATTTTCTGGAGATGGTAAGGGACTTAGTCTTCAAGCTTTCCTGGAAGATGTAGAGATTTACAAAGTAGCCCGTAATACTTCTGATCAGGACTTATTTAACGGAGCCATCGATTTGTTTTCCAGTAATGCGTTACTCTGGTTTAAGTCTATACGTAAAGAAGTTACATCTTGGCGTCAGCTAGTTATTAAACTTAAAGCTGAGTTTGAAGATGACGATTACCAACATGAACTCTTAATGGAAATAATGAACCGTCGACAGGGACCAGAAGAAATTTTGGAGCGTATTTCGCTGTCATGAATACATATTTATCACGATTATCGAAACGTCTCGCCGAAGGAGAAAAATTGCGTATTATTATACGAAATCTTACGCCTTATTTTTATGAAAGGCTTACGCCTTATCGTGTTACGACTTTGTCTGAACTTGCAGAGGCAGGTAGACAGATTCAACTTGATAAACACCACATGGAGAAGTATCAACCACCTCCTCGTGCTACGAAGAAGGCCCTTCTAGCTCCTGAATTGGCGTATACAGGCCCTAGAGAGTCGCGTCAAGCCAATATTAGAACTAATAAGCCTTTAGGAGGAAATTCTCTCTCTATGGAGTCTTTATCGTTGTCTGACAGTTCGACTCCTCGAAATCTCAAAAATCGAAGACAAATTCATTTAATAATACTAAAAAGAAGGTAGTGACATGTTTTAAGTGTTCTGAAATTGGTCACACATTTTATAACTGTCCTCTTCTTGGATTTTGCACTAGATGCGGCAATAAAGAGCTTAATGAAACAAATGTTTAAAATGTAGTTCTAATAACTCGGGAAACTTCCGAGGGTCACGAAAGTAACGGGTCAACCTCGTGATCCTAAGAAGTTTATGGCCTGTGATCATAAAGAACGCGATGATTGGTTGCAGTATATTAAATCTTTCTTTAATGCTCGCATAGCTAGTTCGATTATTTTCCCCGATGATGATAAGAGACCACACCTTGTTGTGAATGTTTACGGTGTAAAGATTAAAGGACTTCTTGACTCTGGAGCTTCCCATACCCTTGTTGGAAGAAAAGGGTGGGAAATTCTTAAAAATATGAAACTTACCGTTAGGAGAAGTTCATTAAGATGTAAAGTTGCTAATGGTGAGTCCTGGGAAGTCCGAGGAATTGATGACATTCCTATGGAAGTAGATGGGGTATTTAGATTAATACCCACTTTTAATTGTTCCTACTATTAAAGACACATTAGTGCTTGGCATAGACTTTTGGAAGTCAATGGGTATTGTTGCGGATATGGTCCAAGAACGATTAGAAGCGAGAGGAAATTCGTCTGATAAGGTATCTGAAGTTCGACTAGGGTCAACTTTAGTATCACAAGACCACCTTTCATCTAAACAACGCGATGAGTTAAAAGGAGTTGTTGAGAAGTATTTTGACCAGATGGATCTGGCTTAGGTTGCACAAATCTTGTTCAGCACGTTATTGATACGGGGGACTCACCCCCTATCAAACAACGTTATTACCCGGTATCACCAGCCGTCCAGTCCGAATGAACAAAGAGCTTGATGACATGCTTGCCAAAGACATTGTCGAGCCCTCAAAATCTCCTTGGTCCTCTCCCGTTGTTATGGTCCTCAAGCCTGACGGATCCTATAGATTTTGCGTAGATTTTAGACGCGTTAATGCGGTTACTAAAAAACGCATATCCTCTTCCTTATGTCTCACATATCGTAGATCGCCTCAGGAATGCTCGTTACATTTCTACGCTCGATATAAAATCTGCTTTTTGGCAAGTCTCTGTCGAAGAATCGTCGAGGGAAAAAACAGCATTTACTGTGCCTTCTAGAGGACTTTTCCAATTTAAACGGATGCCCTTTGGCCTTCATAATAGTCCTGCTACTTGGCAGCGGCTTATTGATCGTGTCTTAGGTCCAGAATTAGAAATTTATGTCTTTGTTTATCTAGATGACATAATTATATGTACTTCTGATTTTGAAACTCACCTTAAAGTACTTTCTCTGATATTCTCGCGACTAATTGAAGCTGGACTTACTTTAAACAAGGAGAAATGCCGCTTCTGCTGTCCACAGTTAAAGTACTTAGGTTATATTGTTGATTATCACGGTTTGCGCGTCGATCCAGATAAGGTAAGTGCTATTGTCGATTATCCGGTTCCTGAGACTCCGAAACAAGTTCGAAGACTCCTCGGTATGGCTTCATGGTACCGTAGGTTTGTACCAGGATTTTCTTCCATCATTGCACCTCTCACGGAGCTGTTAAAGAAGAACCACCATTGGCGTTGGACAGAACAGTGTGAAAAAGCATTCTTACGCCTTAAAGAATCTTTATCCTCTGCTCCTGTTCTAACCTGTCCAGACTTTTCTTTGCCATTTTTACTCCAAACGGACGCAAGTTCAGTTGGCCTTGGAGCAGTTTTGAGTCAAAACTTTTCTGATGGGGAGAAAGTTATTACTTATGCTAGTCGATCTTTAACTGCTTCGGAAAGAAAATACAGTGCGACCGAACTTGAGGCTCTTGCTGTTATCTGGGCGATCGAGAAATTCAGACCATATTTAGAGGGACAAATTTTTACGGTCATCACTGATCAATGGCTTTGAAGTGGATTCAAGGGTTGCGTGAGCCAAAAGGAAGACTCGCTCGTTGGGCACTACGTCTTCAACAGTACCCTTTTGACATCGTTCATCGCCCGGGAAAACTTCATGCGGTTGCTGATGCGCTGTCAAGAGCGCCTGTTGAACAAGTGTCCGCTATTCAAGTCTTTCCTGACACTACCGATAAATGGTATACTAGGATGTGTGAAAAAGTCCAAGCTGAACCGGAAAAGTACCTTTACTGGTCAGTTGATAATGGTATTCTTAAGAAGAGGAGGCCTGTTCCTGACTTCAGTGAAGAGGACCCTTGGAAAATTGTGGTTCCTAAAGATTCTAGGAAACAAATTATGCACGACTTTCATGATGAACCTACTGCGGGTCACCTGGGAGGTTTTAAGACAAGACGCAGGATTATGGAGAGGTATTTCTGGCCCGGTATGGCGTCAGATATCTTTCGTTATGTTCAACGCTGCCAAACTTTTCTTGCTACTAAACCTGTCCGGAAAGCTCCAGCCGGTTTGATGGTCAGCATAGAGAAGCTGCTAGTCCTTTCCACACCCTTAGTATTGACTTGATGGGACCTTTCCCGAGGTCAAATAAACAGAACAAGTTCTTGTTAGTCGTCGTGGATACTTTCTCCAAATTTACGTTTCTGCGTCCTCTTAGATCTTCTACAGCATCTTCTGTTTGCAAATATTTAGAAGAAGACATACTAATGGTCTTTGGCGTTCCAAAGTATTTGATTTGTGACAATGGTCCTCAGTTTATTAGTAATGAATTTAAAGGACTCATGGACAAATATAAAATCTCTACACTCTACAATCCTGTGTACCACCCACAATCAAATCCTACGGAACGGTATAACCAAACCATTAAACAGATGATTGTCTCTTACATCGAAGACAATCATAAACATTGGGATCGCTATCTCCTCAACTTGGTTATGCCTTAAGGACAGCAGTAAGTGAAGTCTCGGGATATTCGCCAGCCTACTTGATGTTTGGGCGGAAACTTGAAGTATCGGGTCAAGACTTTCAGAAGAGGGATAATGACGTCAATCCCACTGATGATCGTCTCCGTAGGATCGATGTTCTGGCCGACGTCACTGAGGAAGTTAAGTATCGCTTACGCAATGCACACCAAGAGTAGGCACACTATAATCTACGCAGGCGCCCTATTAACTATAAAGTTGGAGATATCGTGTGGAGAAGGTCTCATGCGCAGTCCGATGCCACAAGAAACTTTTCTGCGAAACTTGCTCCTCGTTACATCCGCTGCAGAGTCACTAAGAAGATAAGTCCTTTGGTGTACCAACTCTCCGATGTCAACGGCATTGACCACGGTAGATGGCACGTCAAAGACTTGAAAACTCACCCTGGTGAGAATAATTAAGAAGTGCTTATATTAAGTTATTTTATTTTTTTGAATATTGGAATTTTATGTATGATATTAGAATGATCTCCCTTATAATTTTTATTCCTATAAAGTTATTGTAATGTTCCTTTTTTCCTTTTTTTCCTGTAACCTTTCCTTCAGTCTTTCTTATTTTTTTAGGAGGGAGCTTTTGTTACAGATTTTTTATTTTAACTTACTTATAGTACGAAGGTAACGGCTTCGTTGGTTAAGTTTCAAAAATTCAGGATTTGAATTAGGCGCCATTGCTTTCGTCACTTTTTGTAGAGGTTACGTCATTTTTTTTTCTGTTGCCAGACGCGTTGTTTGTTTGCTCTCGTGGCAGAAGTTTCTATGTTTTAGGATTTTATAGGAGTTTCAATCCATTTTGGATTTTCTAGTTGTTTTGTGAGTGGTGTTAATTTAAGTCCTAATTCTTATACTTCTGTTTACATTGTGCTATATTTTGGAGTATTTTCTTTATTTCTCAATTGAGTTTCTGAGTCTCTCTGGTCCCATTGGATGTCGGACGTCAGACGGACAAGAAGCGTTTTCCGAGAGTGATACTAGAGGCTTTCTAAGAGCTTTCAAGACCTATTTGAACTTCCTGCTCTCTTTAGGCGTTTGGTTCGGAAGCAGGGAAGCTTTTATAATCAGTATGAGGTTCGCAACAACTTGAGGCGAACTTGGTCATGATTCTGGACGCTTAGAGGACCCTAGATAACTATTATCGACTTTTATCCTTTTCTTTAATTATTTATAATCATTCTTGTTATATTAAATTATACTTATATACTTCTCGTATAAGGATCAATAATGCAAGTACCATATATATAGGACAGCTAGGGAAGGCCTTCACATTTTTGTAAAGATAGGTTTCATACTTTTAATTTATTGTTTATTTTTAACAAAGTTTAAGTATTCTTTTGAAGTAACCTGTTGTCATAAACATCTATAATTATATATTGTTTATACTTAAACAAAATAAAAGCTGTGTATGTGTCTACTTTTAGCGACCTGGTTACTGAAGGTTTGATCGTCCCTACATTAATAAAAAAACGATCTGGCGCCCCTATTAATTACTGCTTCGTTGCACATTAAGGTATCATTTATTAACCAATGTTTATTGGCCCACGGCCCACAAAAACTGGACTGAGGCCGGAAAACCGTAATACTTGTCTCTATTGTTTTTGTTTATTATATTGTCTTCAGGTTGCCCTGATGAAGGCATGTCCATGCTCGAACGTTGGCACGAGAGAAGTGAGTGTGTTTTTATAAGCCTTATCCTGATTATATTATATATATATATATATATATATATATATATATATATAATATATATATATATATATATATATAATATATATATATATATATATATATATATATATATCATGACTTCGCCATGACGCCTATCCATTAGGCGAATTACAAAGGAAATTCGCTAAAAATACAAATCAGTCAGATTTCAATAAGGCAAATACCAATTTTGATTCGGATCTGATAGTTTTGTAATGTCACAAAGTCAGTTATTATTATGATTAAAAGTCAGTCAAGACATTATGATTATAATGTAAAAATTCTGGCGAGGTGGTCCATTGTAAATATATATATATATATATATATATATATATATATATATATATTATATATATTATATATATATATATATTATATATATATATATATATATATTATATATTATATATATATATATATATATATATATATATTATATATATATATATATATATATGTATTTCTAGACACTTTCTTGTAAACACTCTATCTTTCGAACGGATTAATATTTTTTAACCAAACTTGGTGCAAAAATCAACCTTCGGGAGGACACGAACCCTATTGAAAACCAAGTTTTTGTGACGTCATTAACCCGGTTTGCTGAGTCAGCGAGATTTTCAAAAAATCAGCAAAATTCAGGGTTAATATTTTTGGCCGCGAAAAAGGTCAATATTTATGTTTTTTGAGACGCTGAATCGAATGAATACGACCGGTCCGAAGTCGATACGACCACTCTAAGTGACCTAAAAATCGAAAAAACCATTGTAAATTACCAAAAACCAAAATTTAGGTCGATAAAAAATAAATTTCGAGTAGGGTGTCGTTTTCTATGTAATTTTGGGCGCTGAATCGAATGAAACCGGTCCGAAGACGATACGACCACTTTAAGTTACCAAAAAGTCGAAAAAACCACAAAAAATATAGAAAACCAACATTACGGTCGTTGAAAATTAAATTTCGAGTAGGGTGTCATTTTCAATGTTTTTTGGGCCTCTGAGTTGAATGGCAGTGGTCCGGAGTCAATACGACCACTCAAACTCAGGGTACCTGGGTTCACATCCTGGAAGGGTCGATAATTTTTTATCGTTTTTTTTACTAAATCTAAGTTTACAACTAGAAAATAATTCTGGCGCGGTGTTCCGCATGTCGGGCGAATTTCCTTTGGATGCGAGCTCTCAAACCCAGAGTACCTGGGTTCAAATCCTAGTAGGGACAATTATTTTTTATCGTTTTTTTACCTAATGTAAGTTTACAACTAAAAATAATTCTGGCGCGGTGGTCCGCATGTCGGGCGAATTTCCTTTGGATGCGTGTTTCCGTGCTTTTTACATTATATAAGTTTACAACTAGTAAATAAATAATTCCGGCGCGGTGGTCCGCTGTCGGGCGAATTTCATTTAGAATGCGTGTTTCCGTGCTAAACAACCCATTTCTTGCTTATGCAAGAACCATGCCCATTGCGTGGTTCCGGTTCATGCTTTAGAACCTAAGCAGTTACTCAATTGTCAAGCACTGCTCGTAACTCATTTTGTCTGTATTTTCCAAAGGAAATGCGCATAATTATCCAGTTGGTTGTACAAAACTATGCCTCTAAAATTAGAAGTACGCACTATTATTTGCACTAGTTTAAAGCTTAGTTACTTATCTTTAAGCTTAGTCAGTTATCTTTAAAGGTTTTAGCGTATTTCCTTTGGAAAATACAGACAAATCAGTTACGAGCAGTGCTTGACAATTGAGTAACTGCTTAGGTTCTAAAGCATGAACCGGAACCACGCAATGGACATGGTTCTTGCATAAGCAAAAAATGGGTTGTTTAGCACAGAAACAAGCATTCTAAATGAAATTCGCCCGACAGCGGACCACCGTGCCGGAATTATTTATTTAGTAGTTGTAAGCTTATATAATGTAAAAAAAAACTATAAAAAATATCATTCCAACCAGGATTGTTGTTAAGCTCGGAAACACGCATCCAAAGGAAATTCGCCCGACATGCGTCCGCATGTCGGGCGAATTTCCTTTGGATGCGAGCACTCAAACCCAGAGTTTTATCGTTTTTTTTTTACCAACTCAGAGCGTCATGAAAATGCCTAAAACGGATAATCATGGAGAAACCTCGGTTTCGGATTTTTGGGTGAACACAATCATTTTCCTTAAACCTATTAGTATCATTTTCCTTATCATCTATCTTATAGTAGTAGGTGAGGAAAAGGAAAAAACAATATTATTAAATTTCTTCATTAGGCACTCGGAATGGGACGGAATGAAAACACTTTCGAGTGTCCAATAAGAAATAAAATTTAGATACTAGAGACTGATGCAAATAATAATATAAAATAATTTTTATTTGTTTTGTTCTTTTTGTTTAGATTTACAACCTTTAAATGACAAAACAAAGTGGTAAAACTTCGGCTAAAATAAAAAAAATTTTATATTCTAAAACAATTTTCAGAATATACGATTAACGAAATTTGCATTATTACACAATGTGTTTCTACCAATTGGGCATCTTTTCCTATCAAACCATTTTCTATGGCATCTTCTCATCAACAAGTATTGTGTATTATTATATAATAATCTAAAAAGAATATTTTAAATAAATAATTACCCTTAATTTGACCCGGTGGTAGCCTCTGCATTTGTTTGCTCTTCAACGACTCCTTAATACCTCCTGGCAGGGTGGAATACTGAGTCATTTCAATAATCTACTTATTTATTTTTTAATTAAATTTTTAAACTCGACCCGTACATATTTTTCCCGTAGGACAATATATCTTACCTCAGAGCAATGGAGTAGATAGATATAAAAATCAAAATAATAATAATATTATCAGTAATAATCATAAGTTGCTATGTCAGCAGGAGCATCCCATCTTAAATCCATTATATTTTAGGATCAGCATCATAAAGATGACCATATTGGCATTAAGATGATAATACTCTAATAAACTCCATTTAGACTGAGGGGATAGTCCTAATCACTCGTTTTTAGCTTCGCACAGTGTAAATATAAACGAACTAAACTATTATACATCCCTATAAACAAGTTTGGTAGGCAACAATATGGAAGCACAGCGTCTGTAACAAACAATAGACATTATTTTTTCAACGATCTTTTCCAAACGATATTATTTACTCATAAATAATAGTAGAAACTGCTTTAAATTCGATAGTTCAAACAACCAATAACACAAATAAATTACTAAAATTACAGTAATTAGGTATAAGGAAAGGTTACATTATCATTACCTGGTAAAGGCAATAAGAGCATGTCCATGCTCGCAACGTTGGCACGAGAGAAGTGAGTGTGTTTTTATAAGCCTCATCCTGATTCATTCGTAAGTTATATTCTGAGGCTGATTCTGTTCTATTTATACATACATACATATATATATATATATATATATATATATAATTATATATATATATATAATATATATATATATATGATTTATATATATATATATATATATATATATATATATATATATATTATATATATATCACATAGACTTTTTGTATTTTAACAGAACTTAGTTCACATATTTATTGCGTCAAGGGGCAACACTTGCACTTTAAACTAAATTGGAATATTTTCCGATTTTTTACAATTTTTGTAAAAAACGTATACAAATCATTCGATCAAAAATTAAACTAATGCTGATAATGAGATGAAAACTTGGAGCATATTGTAGTCCTACACATTGCTACATACGAGCTGTTTCAATTGGATCGTATAATTTTTCCGTGTTTTATGATTTTTCGAAAGTTTTGCTGAGTCATTAATGCGTCATAAAAAATATTTTTCGAATAGTAACTACAGCCG
>JACMZG010001914.1:20906592-21255515 GCA_018340805.1 Microvelia longipes | reverse complement strand
ATTGTGCTATATTTTGGAGTATTTTCTTTATTTCTCAATTGAGTTTCTGAGTCTTCTGGTCCCTTGGATGTCGGACGTCAGACGGACAAGAAGCGTTTTCCAAGAGTGATACTAGAGGCTTTCTAAGAGCTTTCAAGACCTATTTAAACTTCCTGCTCTCTTTAGGCGTTTGGTTCGGAAGCAGGGAAGCTTTTATAATCAGTATGAGGTTCGCAACAACTTGAGGCGAACTTGGTCATGATTCTGGACGCTTAGAGGACCCTAGATAACTATTATCGACTTTTATCCTTTTCTTTTAATTATTTAATCATTCTTGTTATTAAATTATACTTATATACTTCTCGTATAAGGATCAATAATGCAAGTACCATATATATAGGACAGCTAGGGAAGGCCTTCACATTTTTGTAAAGATAGGTTTCATACTTTTAATTTATTGTTTATTTTTAACAAAGTTTAAGTATTCTTTTGAAGGTAACCTGTTGTCATCTAAACATCTATAAATATATATGTTTTATACTTAAACAAAATAAAAGCTGTGTATGTGTCTACTTTTAGCGACCTGGTTACTGAAGGTTTGATCGTCCCTACATTAATAAAAAAACGATCTGGCGCCCTATTAATTACTGCTTCGTTGCACATTAAGGTATCATTTATTAACCAATGTTTATTGGCCCACGGCCCACAAAAACTGGACTGAGGCCGGAAAACCGTAATAAAGATTTGGCGCCCAACGTGGGACTTATTTTGGCAAACTATTTGATATTTTGCTAACTTAAAAAATAAATTTTTGTATGTAGTTTCATTAAGTACTTACTTGTTTACCTGTATGTTCTCTTTTGTTTATCTAGGTTTCTCTTATGTGCCAGAAATGGTCAGCTTTGTTCATCACTCTAAGTGGTCAGGTACTTTTGGTATATCTCAAAAAGTACTTTGGTGGTAGATATATTTACTTGTACAGTGAGATTAGTTCCTGCCACAGCTATAGAGGCAAAAATATTTTCATTCCTGTTTATAATTTTCACTTATATGCCCATTTACCCTTGTACTTGGAAAACGTTTCTGTCTGTCAAAAATTTTGTCAGATTCTGGAAAATATCAGTAAATCTAGTTAATTATTTGAGATCTGTTAGTAGTATTGAGTCTATTAGTTATTATTTCAGTAATTATATTTATTTAAATACCTTGTATTAGTCACTAACGACAAAAATTCATGTTCAGTTCCATAGGTCATTTATCAGTCAGTCGTTTTACATGATAATTATCCGTTTAATTCACTTGCTACAGCCTTATCCTCCACTCTCTCCACTCATCCATTCCTTAGCAACGTATTTTCACAAAAATAGGATACAATTCAATAAAATTTCTTCACAAAAAAATAATTTATTTAGCAGACGAAATCGTTTGCAAATTATCAAAACAAACTAGCTGGTTTGACACATGCGAGATAGTGCCAATATAACAAAGAAAATTATCTTATTAATACAGTCTGGCTTATCAATTACTAATAATATATCCCCCTTTTCCGCTTTTCCTTACAAAGAAATTCCGTCATCCCTTCCACCACCATCTTCACCTCTCACTACAGTAATAATAGCTTCACTACTTACTAGATTTGCTTTATTGGTTCTTTTATTCACCTTACATTTAATTAAGGATTTATCTATTAAGAATTTTCTATAATAAAACTTCTTCAAAATCTTTTTGTTGGTACTTAGGATAGGTATTATTGGATTAATCCCCAATTTAGATTATAATTTAGTGTTAAATTTCCAGGCCTGGGTAGGATAGTTTTTATCTTAATTTTATTTCCTTTTGCAGTAACTTTTGATTCTGTCTTTTGGAAAGCTTTAAGATTCGATATTAGATTTAAATTCCTTTCGGAATACTTAATTTTATTGTTAAATATAATTTAAATGCAGCTTTATGCACTTTGCATTTATTTTTTTTTTAAATTAAGTCTAGCTATAGGTTGTCTTACTAAGTGGGATATAGGACTTCTTACAATATAATAACAGTAACTTTGATAGAACTTTGATCTTCCTAGATTACACTTTTATTATCCCTCCTATATTTTCCATGCTTAATTGGACTTTATATGTATATTATTTGCCTAAATTTGCAGTTATTCTTTATCAATAAATATTTTCGCACTGGAATTGATCGTCTCAACGACCTCAACGTACTTAAATATAATAAACATATTTGATACTTTGTACTTTGTCTATCCGTTTTCAACGAAAACCCTTTATTTCCTTTTATCCTTTTTTGAAAGACTTTAATTTAATTTTAATTATAGTTTATCTTTATAATTTAATTTTACTTTTGGTGAATATAGTAGGTTTAGGGGTTTTTTTTTCTATTATCTGCAAGAGAACTTCTATTACCTATCACCATGGATGCGCATAGACTTTCAGCCGATGAGCTTGAGTATGAGCTTTTAATTCGAAAATTACGGATATAAAACAAATTAAACCGATGAGAGATCGCTTACGAGGCTTATTTATTTTAGAACGTCAGGGAAAAATACCACGACCTCAAGGTCCATTTCCGTTTTTAAAATCTGAGGCGGAACTTGAAATTATAAAAACTAAAACATCTGAAGTTTCTGAATTGATCGAAGCATTTGCTGGAATAAAGAATGATAGTGAGTATAGGAAAATTGATACTTTGCTGACTCATCTTCATCTTCGAGTTGAGCGAGTAATGCCTAAAGAGGAAACACCTATGTATGATGATTTTTCACTTTTACAAGGAGAAATATTAGACCTAGTTGGTAGGTTAGAAGATAAAATAACGGCTACTACAAGTACCGAAGGAGAATGTAAAACAACAACGACAACTGCTACAACTGAAACGTCATCATATCATGATTTTACACCTAGAGCTCGACCTGTTCCAACAAAACAATGGGATCTCACATTTTCTGGAGATGGTAAGGGACTTAGTCTTCAAGCTTTCCTGGAAGATGTAGAGATTTACAAAGTAGCCCGTAATACTTCTGATCAGGACTTATTTAACGGAGCCATCGATTTGTTTTCCAGTAATGCGTTACTCTGGTTTAAGTCTATACGTAAAGAAGTTACATCTTGGCGTCAGCTAGTTATTAAACTTAAAGCTGAGTTTGAAGATGACGATTACCAACATGAACTCTTAATGGAAATAATGAACCGTCGACAGGGACCAGAAGAAAATTTTGGAGCGTATTTCGCTGTCATGAATACATATTTATCACGATTATCGAAACGTCTCGCCGAAGGAGAAAAATTGCGTATTATTATACGAAATCTTACGCCTTATTTTTATGAAAGGCTTACGCCTTATCGTGTTACGACTTTGTCTGAACTTGCAGAGGCAGGTAGACAGATTCAACTTGATAAACACCACATGGAGAAGTATCAACCACCTCCTCGTGCTACGAAGAAGGCCCTTCTAGCTCCTGAATTGGCGTATACAGGCCCTAGAGAGTCGCGTCAAGCCAATATTAGAACTAATAAGCCTTTAGGAGGAAGTTCTCTCTCTATGGAGTCTTTATCGTTGTCTGACAGTTCGACCTCCTCGAAATCTCAAAATCGAAGACAAATTCATTTAATAATACTAAAAAGAAGGTAGTGACATTTTTAAGTGTTCTGAAATTGGTCACACATTTTATAACTGTCCTCTTCTTGGATTTTGTACTAGATGCGGCAATAAAAGAGCTTAAAGAAAACAAATGTTTAAAATGTAGTTCTAATAACTCGGGAAACTTCCGAGGGTCACGAAAGTAACGGGTCAACCTCGTGATCCTAAGAAGTTTATGGCCTGTGATCATAAAGAACGCGATGATTGGTTGCAGTATATTAAATCTTTCTTTAATGCTCGCATAGCTAGTTCGATTATTTTCCCCGATGATAAGAGACCACACCTTGTTGTGAATGTTTACGGTGTAAAGATTAAAGGACTTCTTGACTCTGGAGCTTCCCATACCCTTGTTGGAAGAAAAGGGTGGGAAATTCTTAAAAATATGAAACTTACCGTTAGGAGAAGTTCATTAAGATGTAAAGTTGCTAATGGTGAGTCCTGCGAAGTCCTTGGAATAGTTGACATTCCTATGGAAGTAGATGGGATATTTAGATTAATACCCACTTTAATTGTTCCTTCTATTAAGACACATTAGTGCTTGGCATAGACTTTTGGAAGTCAATGGGTATTGTCGGATATGGTCCAAGAACGATTAGAAGCGAGAGGAAATTCGTCTGATAAGGTATCTGAAGTTCGACTAGGGTCAACTTTAGTATCACAAGACCACCTTTCATCTAAACAACGCGATGAGTTAAAAGGAGTTGTTGAGAAGTATTTTGACCAGATGGATCTGGCTTAGGTTGCACAAATCTTGTTCAGCACGTTATTGATACGGGGGACTCACCCCCTATCAAACAACGTTATTACCCGGTATCACCAGCCGTCCAGTCCCGAATGAACAAAGAGCTTGATGACATGCTTGCCAAAGACATTGTCGAGCCCTCAAAATCTCCTTGGTCCTCTCCCGTTGTTATGGTCCTCAAGCCTGACGGATCGTATAGATTTTGCGTAGATTTTAGACGCGTTAATGCGGTTACTAAAAAACGCATATCCTCTTCCTTATGTCTCACATATCGTAGATCGCCTCAGGAATGCTCGTTACATTTCTACGCTCGATATAAAATCTGCTTTTTGGCAAGTCTCTGTCGAAGAATCGTCGAGGGAAAAAACAGCATTTACTGTGCCTTCTAGAGGACTTTTCCAATTTAAACGGATGCCCTTTGGCCTTCATAATAGTCCTGCTACTTGGCAGCGGCTTATTGATCGTGTCTTAGGTCCAGAATTAGAAATTTATGTCTTTGTTTATCTAGATGACATAATTATATGTACTTCTGATTTTGAAACTCACCTTAAAGTACTTTCTCTGATATTCTCGCGACTAATTGAAGCTGGACTTACTTTAAACAAGGAGAAATGCCGCTTCTGCTGTCCACAGTTAAAGTACTTAGGTTATATTGTTGATTATCACGGTTTGCGCGTCGATCCAGATAAGGTAAGTGCTATGTCGATTATCCGGTTCCTGAGACTCCGAAACAAGTTCGAAGACTCCTCGGTATGGCTTCATGGTACCGTAGGTTTGTACCAGGATTTTCTTCCATCATTGCACCTCTCACGGAGCTGTTAAAGAAGAACCACCATTGGCGTTGGACAGAACAGTGTGAAAAAGCATTCTTACGCCTTAAAGAATCTTTATCCTCTGCTCCTGTTCTAACCTGTCCAGACTTTTCTTTGCCATTTTTACTCCAAACAGACGCAAGTTCAGTTGGCCTTGGAGCAGTTTTGAGTCAAAACTTTTCTGATGGGAGAAAGTTATTACTTATGCTAGTCGATCTTTAACTGCTTCAAAGAAAATACAGTGCGACCGAACTTGAGGCTCTTGCTGTTATCTGGGCGATCGAGAAATTCAGACCATATTTAGAGGGACAAATTTTTACGGTCATCACTGATCACATGGCTTTGAAGTGGATTCAAGGGTTGCGTGAGCCAAAAGGAAGACTCGCTCGTTGGGCAACGTCTTCAACAGTACCCTTTTGACATCGTTCATCGCCCGGGAAAACTTCATGCGGTTGCTGATGCGCTGTCAAGAGCGCCTGTTGAACAAGTGTCCGCTATTCAAGTCTTTCCTGACACTACCGATAAATGGTATACTAGTGTGAAAAAGTCCAAGCTGAACCGGAAAAGTACCTTTACTGGTCAGTTGATAATGGTATTCTTAAGAAGAGGAGGCCTGTTCCTGACTTCAGTGAAGAGGACCCTTGGAAAATTGTGGTTCCTAAAGATTCTAGGAAACAAATTATGCACGACTTTCATGATGAGCCTACTGCGGGTCACCTGGGAGGTTTTAAGACAAGACGCAGGATTATGGAGAGGTATTTCTGGCCCGGTATGGCGTCAGATCTTTCGTTATGTTCAACGCTGCCAAACTTGTCTTGCTACTAAACCTGTCCGGAAAGCTCCAGCCGGTTTGATGGGTCAGCATAGAGAAGCTGCTAGTCCTTTCCACACCCTTAGTATTGACTTGATGGGACCTTTCCCGAGGTCAAATAAACAGAATAAGTTCTTGTTAGTCGTCGTGGATACTTTCTCCAAATTTACGTTTCTGCGTCCTCTTAGATCTTCTACAGCATCTTCTGTTTGCAAATATTTAGAAGAAGAATACTAATGGTCTTTGGCGTTCCAAAGTATTTGATTTGTGACAATGGTCCTCGTTTATTAGTAATGAATTTAAAGGACTCATGGACAAATATAAAATCTCTACACTCTACAATCCTGTGTACCACCCACAATCAAATCCTACGGAACGGTATAACCAAACCATTAAACAGATGATTGTCTCTTACATCGAAGACAATCATAAACATTGGGATCGCTATCTCCCTCAACTTGGTTATGCCTTAAGGACAGCAGTAAGTGAAGTCTCGGGATATTCGCCAGCCTACTTGATGTTTGGGCGGAAACTTGAAGTATCGGGTCAAGACTTTCAGAAGAGGGATAATGACGTCAATCCCACTGATGATCGTCTCCGTAGGATCGATGTTCTGGCCGACGTCACTGAGGAAGTTAAGTATCGCTTACGCAATGCACACTCCAAGAGTAGGCACCACTATAATCTACGCAGGCGCCCTATTAACTATAAAGTTGGAGATATCGTGTGGAGAAGGTCTCATGCGCAGTCCGATGCCACAAGAAACTTTTCTGCGAAACTTGCTCCTCGTTACATCCGCTGCAGAGTCACTAAGAAGATAAGTCCTTTGGTGTACCAACTCTCCGATGTCAACGGCATTGACCACGGTAGATGGCACGTCAAAGACTTGAAAACTCACCCTGGTGAATAATTAAGAAGTGCTTATATTAAGTTATTTTATTTTTTTTGAATATTGGAATTTTATGTATGATATTAGAATGATATCCCTTATAATTTTTATCCCTATAAAGTTATTGTAATGTTCCTTTTTTCCTTTTTTCCTGTAACCTTTCCTTCAGTCTTTCTTATTTTTTAGGAGGGGCTTTTGTTACAGATTTTTTTTTTAACTTACTTATAGTACGAAGGTAACGGCTTCGTTGGTTAAGTTTCAAAAAATTCAGGATTTGAATTAGGCGCCATTGCTTTCGTCACTTTTTGTAGAGGTTACGTCATTTTTTTTCTGTTGCCAGACGCGTTGTTTGTTTGCTCTCGTGGCAGAAGTTTCTATGTTTTAGGATTTTAGGAGTTTCAATCCATTTTGGATTTTCTAGTTGTTTTGTGAGTGGTGTTAATTTAAGTCCTAATTCTTATACTTCTGTTTACATTGTGCTATATTTTGGAGTATTTTCTTTATTTCTCAATTGAGTTTCTGAGTCTCTCTGGTCCCATTGGATGTCGGACGTCAGAGGACAAGAAGCGTTTTCCAAGAGTGATACTAGAGGCTTTCTAAGAGCTTTCAAGACCTATTTGAACTTCCTGCTCTCTTTAGGCGTTTGGTTCGGAAGCAGGGAAGCTTTTATAATCAGTATGAGGTTCGCAACAACTTGAGGCGAACTTGGTCATGATTCTGGACGCTTAGAGGACCCTAGATAACTATTATCGACTTTTATCCTTTTCTTTTAATTATTATAATCATTCTTGTTATATTAAATTATACTTATATACTTCTCGTATAGGATCAATAATGCAAGTACCATATATAGGAGCTAGGGAAGGCCTTCACATTTTTGTAAAGATAGGTTTCATACTTTTAATTTATTGTTTATTTTTAACAAAGTTTAAGTATTCTTTTGAAGGTAACCTGTTGTCATCTAAACATCTATAATTATATATTGTTTATACTTAAACAAAATAAAAGCTGTGTATATGTGTCTACTTTTAGCGACCTGGTTACTGAAGGTTTGATCGTCCCTACATTAATAAAAAAAACGATCTGGCGCCCCTATTAATTACTGCTTCGTTGCACAATAAGGTACCATTTATTAACCAATGTTTATTGGCCCACGGCCCACAAAAACTGGACTGAGGTCGGAAAACGTAATACTTGTCTCTATTGTTTTTGTTTATTATATTGTCTTCAGGTTGCCCTGATGAAGAGAGCAGTCGCTCGAACGACGTGATGTGTTTTTTTTATAAGCCTTATATGATTATATATATTATTATATTATATATATTATATATATATATATATATATATATATAATATATATATATATATATATATAATATATATATATATTGACTTCGCCATGACGCCTATCCCATTAGGCGAATTACCAAAGGAAATTCGCTAAAAATACAAATCAGTCAGATTCAATAAGGCAAATACCAATTTTGATTCGGATCTGATAGTTTTGTAATGTCACAAAGTCAGTTATTATTATGATTAAAAGTCAGTCAGACATTATGATATAATGTAAAAAATTCTGGCGAGGTGGTCCATTGTAAATATATATATATATATATATATATATATATATATTATATATATTATATATATTATATAATATATTTATTATATATATATATATATATATATATATATATATATATATTATATATATATATATATATTATGTATATTATATATATATGTATTCTAGAACTTTCTTGTAAACACTCTATCTTTCGAACGGATTAATATTTTTAACCAAACTTGGTGCAAAAATCAACCTTCGGAGGACACGAACCCTATTGAAAACCAAGTTTTTGTGACGTCATTAACCCGGTTTTGCTGGTCAGCGAGATTTTCAAAAATCAGCAAAATTCAGGTTAATATTTTTGGCCGCGAAAAAGGTCAATATTTATGTTTTTGAGACGCTGAATCGAATGAATACGACCGGTCCGAAGTCGATACGACCACTCTAAGTGACCTAAAATCGAAAAAACCATTGTAAATTACCAAAAACCAAAATTTAGGTCGATAAAAAAATTTCGAGTAGGGTGTCGTTTTCTATGTAATTTTGGGCGCTGAATCGAATGAAACCGGTCCGAAGACGATACGACCACTTTAAGTTACCAAAAAGTCGAAAAAACCACAAAAAATATAGAAAACCAACATTACGGTCGTTGAAATTAAATTTCGAGTAGGGTGTCGTTTTCAATGTTTTTTGGGCCTCTGAGTTGAATGGCAGTGGTCCGGAGTCAATACGACCACTCAAACTCAGGGTACCTGGTTCACATCCTGGAAGGGTCGATAATTTTTTATCGTTTTTTACTAAATCTAAGTTTACAACTAGAAAATAATTCTGGCGCGGTGTTCCGCATGTCGGCGAATTTCCTTGGATGCGAGCTCTCAAACCCAGAGTACCTGGTTCAAATCCTAGTAGGGACAATTATTTTTTATCGTTTTTTTACTAATGTAAGTTTCAACTAAAATAATTCTGGCGCGGTGGTCCGCATGTCGGGCGAATTTCCTTTGGATGCGTGTTTCCGTTCTTTTACATTATATAAGTTTACAACTAGTAAATAAATAATTCCGGCGCGGTGGTCCGCTGTCGGGCGAATTTCATTTAGAATGCGTGTTTTCCGTGCTAAACAACCCATTTCTGCTTATGCAAGAACCATGCCCATTGCGTGTTCCGGTTCATGCTTTAGAACCTAAGCAGTTACTCAATTGTCAAGCACTTGCCGTAACTCATTTTGTCTGTATTTTCCAAAGGAAATGCGCATAATTATCCAGTTGGTTGTACAAAACTATGCCTCTAAATTAGAAGTACGCACTATTATTGCACTAGGTTTAAAGCTTAGTTACTTATCTTTAAGCTTAGTCAGTTATCTTTAAAGGTTTTAGCGTATTTCCTTTGGAAATACAGACAAATCAGTTACGAGCAGTGCTTGACAATTGAGTAACTGCTTAGGTTCTAAAGCATGAACCGGAACCACGCAATGACATGGTTCTTGCATAAGCAAAAAATGGGTTGTTTAGCACAGAAACAAGCATTCTAAATGAAATTCGCCCGACAGCGGACCACCGTGCCGGAATTATTTATTTAGTAGTTGTAAGCTTATATAATGTAAAAAAAACTATAAAAATATCATTTCCAACCAGGATTGTTGTTAAGCTCGGAAACACGCATCCAAAGGAAATTCGCCCGACATGCGTCCGCATGTCGGGCGAATTTCCTTTGGATGCGAGCACTCAAACCCAGAGTTTTATCGTTTTTTTTTTACCAACTCAGAGCGTCATGAAAATGCCTAAAACGGATAATCATGGAGAAACCTCGGTTTCGGATTTTTGGGTGAACACAATCATTTTCCTTAAACCTATTAGTATCATTTTCCTTATCATCTATCTTATAGTAGTAGGTGAGGAAAAGGAAAAAAATATTTATTAAATTTCTTCATTAGGCACTCGGAATGGGACGGAATGAAAACACTTTCGAGTGTCAATAAGAAATAAATTTAGATACTAGAGACTGATGCAAATAATAATATAAAATAATTTTTATTTGTTTTGTTCTTTTTGTTTAGATTTACAACCTTTAAATGACAAAACAAAGTGGTAAAAACTTCGGTAAAATTAATAAAAATTTTATATTCTAAAAACAATTTTCAGAATATACGATTAACGAAATTTGCATTATTACACAATGTGTTCTACCAATTGGCATCTTTTCCTATCAAACCATTTTCCTATGGCATCTTCTCATCAACAAGTATTGTGTATTATTATTATATAATATCTAAAAAGAATATTTTAAATAATAATTACCCTAATTTGACCCGGTGGTAGCCTCTGCATTTGTTTGCTCTTCAACGACTCCTTAATACCTCCTGGCAGGGTGGAATACTGAGTCATTTCAATAATCTACTTATTTATTTTTTATTTAAATTTTT
This sequence comes from Microvelia longipes, assembly GCA_018340805.1. Taxonomy (NCBI): domain Eukaryota; kingdom Metazoa; phylum Arthropoda; class Insecta; order Hemiptera; family Veliidae; genus Microvelia; species Microvelia longipes. The sequence goes on along the minus strand of JACMZG010001914.1, from coordinate 21,244,651 downwards.
AAACTCGACCCGTACATATTTTTCCGTAGGACAATATTACCTCAGAGCAATGGAGTAGATAGATATAAAAATCAAAATAATATAATAATATCAGTAATAATCATAAGTTGCTATGTCAGCAGGAGCATCCATCTTAAATCCATATATTTTAGGATCAGCATCATAAGATGACCATATTGGCATTAAGATGATATACTCTAATAAACTCCATTTAGACTGAGGGATAGTCCTAATCACTCGTTTTTAGCTTCGCACAGTGTAAATATAAACGAACTAAACTATTATACATCCCTATAAACAAGTTTGGTAGGCAACAATATGGAAGCACAGCGTCTGTAACAAACAATAGACATTATTTTTTCAACGATCTTTTCCAAACGATATTATTTACTCATAATAATAGTAGAACTGCTTTAAATTCGATAGTTCAAAAACCAATAACAAAATAAATTACTAAAATTACAGTAATTAGGTATAAGGAAAGGTTACATTATCATTACCTGGTAAAGCAATAAGAGCATGTCCATGCTCGCAACGTTGGCACGAGAGAAGTGAGTGTGTTTTTATAAGCCTCATCCTGATTCATTCGTAAGTTATATTCTGAGGGCTGATTCTGTTCTATTTATTATACATACATATTATATATATATATATATATATATATAATATATATATATATATAATATATATATATATATATATTATATATATATATATTTATATTATATATATAATATTATTATTTAATCCACACATAGACTTTTTGTATTTTAACAGAACTTAGTTCACATATTTATTGCGTCAAGGGGCACACTTGCACTTTAAACTAAATTGGAATATTTTCCGATTTTTTACAATTTTTGTAAAAAACGTATACAAATCATTCGATCAAAAATTAAACTAATGCTGATAATGAGATGAAACTTGGAGCATATTGTAGTCCTACACATTGCTACATACGAGCTGTTTCAATTGGATCGTATAATTTTTCCGTGTTTTATGATTTTTCGAAAGTTTTGCTGAGTCATTAATGCGTCATAAAAAAATATTTTTCGAATAGTAACTACAGCGGTAGACTGATTTTTGTAGAAAATTTCAACTCTCTAGCCTTAGAATAATACTATATATAGAAGGAGCACAGGGCCGTAAACACAATGTAATTCCACTGATAACACGAAACCGGTTGACTGGTGCAACTAAGTAATGCTGCCAACCTGACAACAAAACATTATTTTAATATTTGTCATAATATCTATTAATGAAGAAAGATTGTAAAGAACAAATATAATAACTTAAAACGCCTGCTGAGTTTTTAATAAAACTGGTCTTAGATGGCAAAAGGGTGGCGGAATACAAGAATCTACATTTAGTTGTCGAGGACTACTTATTATATATAATTTTAATAAATACGTTAAACTACAATTTAAAATGCTTTAAATATTGTAATGCACCGATATTTATATTAGTATTTTATGAATAATCAATCATTAATTAATAATAGAACATAATAATTCAGCAACCGGAAGTATTGCCAATTTTTTTTAGAAAATTGTATATTGTTAGGGTGGCAGCATTACTTAGTTGCACCAGTCAACCGGCTTTCGTGTTATCAGTAGTGCTCCTTCTATATAAAGTATTATTCTAAGTCTCTAGCACAAATACACTGGGCAGTACACCCATAAGGTTGATATTATAGCCATGTGGTGACGAGGAGGTAAGAGGAAACCGTCATTGATAGTGTGTTCATAAGGAAATAGTCTCTTGGGAATGAGTAAGATGGTAACATAGGTTGAAAGTGTAAATGACAAAGAAACTGCTAGAATTAGTGAGCATGTTTGGAAAGATACAGCGTTTTTACAAGGTAAGTTGGTGAAGAAATAACTACTGCAGTTTAATAATAATCAAATTTGGTTAGTAAAGAAAAAAAGAATGCACTTAGAGGTTGAATGCATAAGCAAATATTTCTATAAAACATATTGCCTTTATAAGACAACTTTTAACAAAAAGCTAAAAGACCTATATATCAACATTAAAATATATTGGATTCAGGGCCACTATGGCATAATAGGTAACGAGCAAGCAGATGATCTAAAACCTCCTAAAACCCACGTAAAAAAAGCAACCCGGGCATTAAGCTTGGATTAACAGTGGAGAAAGAGCGAAAATGCCCTATGTACCAAGTCATTTTTCCATCCGTCAAATCAAGATTAAAATGTGACTTAAAATTGGATCAACTGATTATGGCTTTTACTTATCACGGAGCTCACAGAGCTTACCTTCATCGATTCCATATCATTGAAACCCACTAATTTACTTGTGATGTTATATACATACATACATCATATATTAGACGTCATATACATATGAAACTGTAATTAATACATTTAAAAAGGTGACTCTATCTACGAATAATAATTGTTTGAGAATACATAAAAAACCTAGCAAACATTAAACATGAATAAAATAATAATAAATAAAATTTTATAGAAGTATAAAAAGTAATGTTTTATAGCAAAAATGAATCTCCCCGGCGGGGAATCGAACCCCGGTCTCCCGCGTGACAGGCGGGGATACTAACCACTATACTACCGAGGACTGGTGATGCAATCAGGAAAAACACCGAATATTACACCTACCCTTAATATTATTTAGAAGATAGACTTCATATTTCGTCGAAATTAATAACTCTGTTTACATGGCAATTTACTTAAAAAAGTAACAGTTGAAAATACAAAATAATTTGCAGATGTTAATGCAATGCTGTAAAACAAAACTCACCGTAACTATCTTAAAAATATAACGTGTAACATATATATATATAAAAATAGTTAAAATTATTTTATTATATTCATTAAGTAAAATCATACTAAAGTAAAATACGTGTTTGTAGTCACATAATATCATTATAATAATATTACAATTTATAATTTAAATAAATAAATGATTACAGACTTAAATTAAGACACAACATAGAGGATCACTTAAAGGGAGACGCCAACACTTTGTAATACAAAATAAAATTTCATCAATTTATTTTCCTCATTAAATATTAAATGATTTATGTGAGATTTTTGTTATATTTATAGCGTGGGATTCTTCTTGCATAACAGAAATCAAAATTTTAATTAAAATTACAATAAAAAAAATACCAATAGCGGTATATGTTTATTTTAGTATAATGATTATTATTTCTATTAAATTGTTATTATTATTATATTGTATTAATTATTTTATTGTGTTATTATTGTTTGTCGGGTAGTTGCATAGAGATGTTTACTAGAGGAGGCATAGCTTATGTTTATACATTAACAAGCCTGAAGTATTAGTTTAAGGGTTTTCTCATTCAAACTTCCTTGAAAAGAGTGAGTTCCTTGAAAAGAGTGAATTAAGTTATATAAAAATGGTAAGAAACATTTCATATTTTCGATCGATTCTCAAAGTTCACTGAATGCTCTAAGTACATATATTTCATCAACCCTGAAAATTATTTTATTTATGAAATTGCTCTTAGGGTCTCAACAATTACTGACAAATTCGTGCGCGGAGGTCCGCAAGCCTGGAGAATTTTCAATAAAATTCTTGTTTTTTGCGGTGCTAAATTTAAAAAACGCTAGGGTTCTCAGGTTCGAAACTTGGTACCGGCGCTAAATTTTTAAAGTTTTATTTACAGTAATTAAGTTTATAACTTCTAAAAAAAATTCTAGCACCAAGATCCGCAAACCGGGCGAATTTTCTTTGAAATGTACGCTTAAGTTTCCGGTTAACGACTAATATCGCTTCTGTAATCCAGCCAAACGTATGAAGGTAGTTGATTTTGACCAAAAGAAAACAATTGTTTATCAAAGTTTTTTTTTCTTATTTTTAATTTCAAAGGTCTACCATTAAGAACAGTTTTATTTTTATAATCTTAAAAATTAACAAATTAAACTTGTCAATATGTTATTAGTAATTAATTAATTTATTAGTAATTAACAGAAAAAAAGCAGAGGGTTTTGAGAAATATCTATTAGTCCAAGAGCCAGGCCTAAAAAAGTTGTGACTCATTTTGTACTATTTCAAACTAAATTTGTCTGACAATATACTTTTAATTATGAAGGAAAAACATAGTCTGCCTATCCAGAGTGGAGCCCTTCATATGAATACGCTCGCTCAAAATATTGGAAAATCGCTCAAATTCCAGTTTTAGACCTTAATTTAAGTTAAGTAAGTTTTAGGCAGAAAAAGTACTCAGATCTTTTTTCTAGCAGTTTTTAAGTGACAGTTTTTCTGTCTTCTTTCCTGCTTAATATTAGTCCATTAATGCTTCACTTTGCTGCCGCGAGCAGATAAAATATTTTATAGAACATTTTATAATAACTAAAAGAATAACTTTTTTAACATCCTACTTACATCCTGTTTTGATAGCATAATAACAATAAATAATAAAAAGGGGTTTTAAAATTAGGTGAGAAACATAATAATATGATAAGTAGCTGCTTCTGAATTTTAATTAAAATTATAACCTGTCAGATCTTGTTATAAGATTTCAGTTTTTAATAGGGTTAAATAATATTTATAACAAGAATACTTTCAAAACATTGTATTAATGTAAAACAAACTGTGGAACGAAGCTTCTCTATCTAATTTTTAAAACAGACTCGACCTGCGGCCCACAGTTAATTTAAAAAACAAAGCTAGCCGCAGTTGTGGTTGTTGGTCTTGTTGAAGTCGCAAAACTCCCAACAAGCACTAAAAGTCATTTTTAGAAATATTAATTCCAAATAGAATTGAAAATTATAAAAGTTTATTAAAAAGAAAGCCATTTTTTACTTTTCCTTATTTACACCGTATAGGTATGCAGGAATTGTGTTTGAAAAACCCGAAGCCGGGATGTCACCGAAATTATCCGTTTCTGGTGTTTTTAAGGCCTCTCGAGTGGTTTTCACAAAGTTGTCTGTCAGTATGTGTTTGTGTGTGTGTGTGTATAATCATCGTAGCACATAGTGTATTTATGCTAGAGAGTTGAAACTTTGTAAGAAAATCAGTCTACAGGTTCAGTTGTGCTAGTAGGAAAATAATTTTTTAAGACGTCATTAACCTACAATAATGACAGCAAAAATTTCGTCAAATAATAAAACGCTGAAAATTATGCGATTATTTTGAGATTTGGCATACATGTAGACATGAATAAGACTCACATATGTGCTAAGTTTCATCTCATTATGAGCATTATTTCAGTTTTTTATTAAATGACTTGTGTACGTTTTTAAAAAAAAAACAGAATTCAAGTATTTACGTAAAAACCCTTATTTACGTATATACCTTTACATATTATAGCTTCACCAAGATTCGTTTCAATACCACAAGTATACCCATGATTTTTGTTGGTTCATAAAAGATAAGCAACTTAGAGCGTGGTCAGTACTGTATGGGTGACCGCTGAGAACAAAACGGATGAATTTATTACCTCAGCACAAGCGAAGCGAGTCCGAAGATGTGTTGCAGTATAAATTTGGCCAATTGTACTATGAGAACGAGCGAAGCGAGTCCGAAGCAGGGAGGACGAGCGTAGCGAATCCGATGCGATGAGGAAAAGTTCCGAGTTATCCCGTACCCGATTTTTAAATGCTATGTTGCATTTTGCTTAAAGAAACATAGGTTTCAAAGAAGCACTTAATAATAATTAAAACAAATTATTTGCAATTTCTATCAATGATTATGTGATAAATCCTATTTTTTACAGTTTGACATAGCTTTATTTGACCCACGTTTTATTTTTTCGTTCCTAAAATATAACTTTGTGGACATTTTACTAACAGTTCTATTTGAAATTATTTCAAAATTAAAAAAAAATGTTTATTTGAAACATTTGCATTTACAAAAAATTAAAACTTTTGAAAATATTAAGTTTAAGCATCCAAACGCTACAAAAATAATCATTTTACTCTAAGCAGAATTTTAAGTACAGCCAATTTCTTAGTCAAAGAAATGACGAAAAATCACATTTTTTGGAGAACACAGCACATTGCTGCATCAAAACGGCTGCACGAAGTGGGCCAAAAATCTGCATTTTATGTTCTTTCTATAGTGCCTATCTGTGAGCTAAATTATATTAAAATTGGAGATATATATTGGTGTTTTTGCCTGCGTTAATATGATATGACCTACAGAAATTTATTGAAAAATACCCAAACATTTTACTATAACCTACGTTTCAAAAAGAGGTAATCGAGATTATTGCAAAGGTAGCAGGATCGAGCGAAAGCCCATGTAGCAGCTTCTCTTTGGAAAGTGTTGTTAGCCTCTAAGGTTTTACTAAAAGTTATAAGATATTAAGTCAATTGACAGCAGCAAGTATTCCAAAGGCATGCTTGCCGAGGTTTTTTTAAGAAAACTTGCATTTTTACCGAATTTTCATTAGAAAGGAGGAAATGGATCAATATTTTGTAAATTGTATAAAATGCAAAGCCCGATAGAAATAAGTTTTAAACTTAGTCATAACTTAATGAGAACAAAAACTCATCATATCATAAGTTAAAGTATCATATTTTCATGTAAAACTAATATGAAGACTGTTGTAAAAAATGCTTAGTACTTATTTAAAAACTTACTTTGACCAAAAAATCATCATATCGTAAGTATAAAACAGAGCAATAAATAAGGTTATTTTGTTAAAGTTTAAAAATAACAAACTTACGCAATAGTCGATGAGATAAAGTTCTTAAAGATTATTAAAGAGTGAAAGGAGAATATAAAACTTAAGATTCCTTGACATTTCGTCAAAACTTTGTACACATCATCAGGTGTTAAAATAATGATACGAGGTAAACTGTTGCGTTTGTAGAGAATTAAGTGAGCTATATTGTGAGGATACATATATAAAATATGCTTAATTTTCAGGGTGACAATTGGCTAATTACGTATAGATGGCAGTATTTTAGTGTCAGCATGAATGCTTCCTTTAAATATATAAACACTGTAACTATTATTATTATTAACTATTAAGTATATGAACTAACTTATTGGTTAGGAATATTATCAGTTATAAAGGCTTTTATCACTTATATTTAAAGAAGCATCTTAAGAGTTTAATGATCAAGTTTTTTCCTCATTTAAACCGGTATATAGAAAAAGTATTGTGTTTGCAAAAAAATATGAAACGGGATGAAACTAGAATTATCCGTTTAAGATGTTTTTAAGGCCTCCTGAGTGGTTTTCTCAAAGTTGTCTGTCTGTATGTGTGTGTGTTTTTGTAATGATTGTAACAGCATGCTCCACAAAAGTGTGTGTCTGCTATCATCGTAGTTCCTAGTGTATCTATACTAGAGAGTTGAAACTTTGTAGAAAAATCAAATGCTGCAGTGGTGCTATTCGAAAAATATTTTTTGTGACGTCATTAACCCGCAAAAATGACACTAATGTTACTGTAATGATTGTAACAGCATGCTCCACAAAAGTGTGTGTCTGCTATCATCGTAGTTCCTAGTGTATCTATACTAGAGAGTTGAAACTTTGTAGAAAAATCAAATGCTGCAGTGGTGCTATTCGAAAAATATTTTTTGTGACGTCATTAACCCGCAAAAATGACAGCGATAATTTCAAAAAATAATAAAACGAGAAAAAATTAAGTGATTCGATTGAAATTTGGCAGGCAGGTAGACATGTTTGCTTGTAGAAAAGACTAACTATATGTGCCAAGTTTCAGCATTAGTTCATTATCAGCATTAGTTCAATTCTTATAGAACGACTTGTGTACGTTTTTTTAAAAAATTGTTAAAAAATCAGAAAATTATGTAATTAAGTTGAATTAGTGCAAGTGTGTACCTTTACTTAATAAATAGGTACACAAAATTTCATTTCCATCTGAGGACGAGCGAAGCGAGTCCAAATCCGATGTGATGAGGAAAAGTTCCGAGGTACCCCGTACCCGATTTTTGAGTTTATAAACGAAATCTAATCATCGAATTGAATAATCTAGTATCGAAAAAGAAGTAAATACTCAAACGAAAAGGTGTGTTAAAAAATAACTTATTGACAGGTTTTTGAAAAGTAAACCTTTCCAAATGCTTTAGTCTCATTAAAAAGACGTAATTAAACTAACGAAATAAAAATTTTAAATAATTGTTGAGAACAGATTACAAAATTGGTTAATAAACTTTAAAAAGGTGAATAGAGGTCACTATGAACAAGGTCACATTTACTTTTTGAGTACAAGCTAGTAAATATGGTTAATAAACAGAATATGAAATTAGTACAATAGTCTTTATTCCCTGTCATTTTTTATAGATTTTTAATAATTGAGACAAATTATTTAGGTCAATATCAAATGTTAAGAGTTAAGTATCCTTCCAATAGATTTGCAATTAAATATTTAATTGTTAACATTTTAAGTATATTATGTAGTAATTATTACATATTCCTAAGACTTATTGTAAACCTTTTACTAAAAGACTGTTTTATTGGTACAGTAGCTTGTAAATTGAAAATAATTAAAACAAACCATTAATATTTTATTAATAGACTATTAACAAAATAAAGGAAACAATGTAAGTTCCTTAAGGATATAAGTAGATAGAGATAGTAATGGAAACGTACTTAAATTCATTATAAAATAGACTATTAACAAAATAAAGGAAACAATGTAAGTTCCTTAAGGATATAAGTAGATAGAGATAGTAATGGAAACGTACTTAAATTCATTATAAAATAGACTATTAACAAAATAAAGGAAACAATGTAAGTTCCTTAAGGATATAAGTAGATAGAGATAGTAATGGAAACGTACTTAAATTCATTATAAAATAGACTATTAACAAAATAAAGGAAACAATGTAAGTTCCTTAAGGATATAAGTAGATAGAGATAGTAATGGAAACGTACTTAAATTCATTATAAAATAGACTATTAACAAAATAAAGGAAACAATGTAAGTTCCTTAAGGATATAAGTAGATAGAGATAGTAATGGAAACGTACTTAAATTCTGATGCAGTTTAAAAGGAATGGTTATTATATTATCTATAATATCTAGTCAATCTGGCCTACCTAGCAACCTATCTAGCCATTATGCATAATATCAACATAAAATAGATAATGTGATAAATATTAATAAAAAAATTACTCCGATAATAATTTAGTTTGATAAAGTGATAAGAAGAGTGAGGAGCAGTTTTGTTCTCTTCCCCACCAAGGCAATAACTGTGAAGTACAGAAAAACATGTGAAAAATCTTTGCTAATTTGTGATTATTTATTAGTCTATATCAATCTTTAGGTCTACTTGTGCTTTTCATATAATATTTTTTATGACGTCATTAAGAATGACACTGAAGAATTAAGTAAATATTTCGAAAACTCATAAAATGCGAAAAAAATGTCGATTGGTTCAAGATTATGCACGCATTTAGTCGTAGATAAGATATGAGTTTTATCTCATTATCAGCATTACTTTAATTCTTATCAAATGACTAGTATACGTTTTTTTTTTTTAATTTCAAAAAATTGGAAAATAATCCAATTGAGATGTAATTTGGTAGAAATATATCCCTTTACGTAAAAAATAAGAACACCAAGTTTCGTTTTACTACAACAAGTATATCTGCGGTTTTTATTAGATCATAAAAGTTAAGCAGCATCGGGCGAAGTCAGTATCTGGATGGGTGACAGCAGAAAATAAAGCGAGTGTAAGATAGTATTTTACTATCTGTGGACAAGTGAAGCGAGTCAGAAGACATGTTGCAGTATAAATGTACCGACTTGTATATTGAGGACGAGTGAAGCGAGTCAGAAGACATGTTGCAGTATAAATGTACCGACTTGTATATTCTGAGGACGAGTGAAGCGAGTCCGAAGTAGCGACATGATCGTACAGAGATTCCGATATGTGTAAGGAAAAGCTCCAAGGTTCCTTGAAACAGATTTTCAATGTTTTCGGGTTTGATTTTTGTAATTTGTTTGTTCCTCTTTGTTTTTTTTATTATCTTATTTCACTTTTGCTTCATTTTTCTTATGGCTATCAAGGGACCTATAAGACAAGGTCCTAGCTCCTGGTATCACCATAGTATGTTTTTCATTGATTTCGAAAGAATCTAACTCACGAGTACCATCGACAGTGAGCTTATATGACACACCTCTAGATAGGGTGTTTTGTCTGAAGCCATCCCTTTAAACACATCAGCAGAACACTAACCTGCTGTCTATATAAGTAAGGTCTTAAAAGAACCAAGAATCAATGTTAGATAAATAACTACAAAAGGCCTACTTATTAAAGTGTAGGCGTTGAGTGGGGAGAATCACAGTCCGGTGAGTTGTCTTGTCTTTATGTTATGTCTTTTGTAAGAAAAATAAAAATTCTTCAAGGATAGATGAAAGAAGAAGGGACTTCGTGTTATATTATATCTATGTAAAACCGGTCTTTACAGCAACAGACAGATAAAGCGGTATGCGTCACATCCTTGTCTTGGTAGGTTTTTTAATTTTGAAAAAACAGAACCTACGCTTTAATGTCTCCTTATTTAACGTAGAAGATTATAAACTATGTCTATAAAATGAAACAAATTCCTCGAGGAATTTAATCCATCTATATCATAACGGGATTTTCATTAAAAAAACATAAATACCTATTATTCTTCATAAAAATATTACTTTGAAAGAAAATGTTTTTTGAAAAGTTACTTCATTATCTTTTTATGAACAAAGTAAACAAATATGGTAATGTGTTAAAGTATAATCAGTTTTACAGTTTTAACAATTGGAGAAAGAGCTTTGTTTAACTTCTTATCAACTTGAAACATCTTGAATTAATTTGAACAAAGTCATGAATAAACTAACAGCAATATAGAATTATGATTTAATAGTTTTGGGATATTGAGTATATACTCAGAGAGCTGTGGTTCTTAAGTTAAAAAATTAAACTGTTATGCACCTAAGGAGTAAAACTAGCTATTTTTTACGAGCATTAAAGCTAGTCCCTAAGCCTAAGCTAAAGAGACCAAAAAATTGTAAATCCCGAATTGTAGCTGATGAAATTATTTTATTTCCGCGGTGAAACCTAGAGTCTAATAATTTAATTTATTTACTTTTAATATATCGTAAAAATCATAAATAAATAATAAAATTATAAAGATTTATTAATATTATAATGTAATGTAAAAATGTCCTGACATGAGTTAGCAAACTAAACATGGATGTTCAATTTTTAGTAAGCTGAATATTATTCAGTGAATAACACTATCACAATTGTTTAACAAACAACAAGTCCGTTAAAATATTCTGGCGTGGTGGTCTGCATGACGGGCGAAATTCCTTTGGAATGCGCGTTTCCGTGCTTAACAATCCATTTGTTGCCTAAGGATCCCGTTTTCGCTTAATAACTTAAGCAGTCACTCAATTACCAAGCACTACTCGTAACTCATTTCTTCTGTATTTTTTTAAAGCAAATGCGCATAATTATCCTGTTAGTTACACAAAAATATGCCTCTAAAATTGGCATTGCACACCATTATATGCACTATTTTAATGTTTTTAGCGCATTTCTTTTGAAAAATACAGAAGAAATAAGTTACGAGTAGTACTTGATAATTGCAAAGTGATAAAGCATAAACCGGATCCTTAAGCAACAAATGGATTGCTAAGCACATATACACACATTCCAAAGGAAATTTGCCCGTCATGCGGATCACCGCACCAGAATTATTTTGTAGTTATAAATTTGTATAATGTAAAAAACGATAAAAAATTATCGTCTCTACCACGATTCGAACCCAGGTACCCTGGCTCGAAGTGCTCGTATTTAAGGACCACTCTCATTCATCTCACAGCTCAAAAAACATCGAAAACGACTCCTCATTTAAATATAAATATTCGACCATAATTTTGGTTTCCGGTAATTTACCATGTTTTTTCGAATTTTTGGTCACTTAGAGTGGTCGTATCGACTTCGGACCAATTTAATTCGATTCAGCGACAAAAAACATAAATAAAGATCGATTTGTGGCGAATTTTATTCGTAATCCTACAAACAAAACATACAGTTCGAGATCTTTTAAACTAAAAATCCAATACATCAGGACAAATAACAATATAAAGACACAAGTTAAGGATGATAAAGATAAAGGTGGTCAGCCAAAATACATGGCCTGCTATTACCCTCAAAAACCACTGTGAGGTAAGAATGCCTAAATAATAGTAATATACTAACTAAGCAAACATTTATTTAAATATTCACTAAATTAGTGTGAACTAATTAACACCAGAAAAGAAAAAACTTAATTTTATTCAGCTAATCTTCAATCTAGACATTCAACACAAATTCTTTAATTCTATTTTAAATATTTTTGTAAAAAGACACGTGTTAACAGGCTTTTTTATCACCTATAAATTACACTATTAGGCACGCGCCAAATCTTTCGACACAAATTTATTTATTTGATTTATTTTTATCAATAAAATGTTACGAACATTATTTACCGATAAATCTTTCAAAAAATGAATTTAAGAGTTACGTGATTAGAAGCATTTCATATATTTAGGCATTTTATACGACTTCAACTCACATTATACTATAGCCGGACCTGAAAAAATGTGACTTATTTTGTGCTATTTTAAACCAAATTTTTCTGAAAATACACCTTAAATTATGAAGAAAAACCATAGTCTGACTATCCAGAGTGAAGCCTTTCATATGATTGTGTATGCTCAAAATTTTAGAAAATCGCACAAATTTCAGTTTTTTTCAATAAGTGGTTCCCTGTGTGTCGTGTGCAAAATATGAATAAAACATTTTTTAAAGATAGTAAAATTTTCCATAAAACGAGTGTTTAATTATCAAAATCGAATGACTAGAACCAAAGTTATGGCTCTTTCAAAAACACCAAAAATATGGTTAGTTTATGCAAGTTTAGTTATCCGATTTTGATTTTGGTTATCCGATTTTGATGAAAAAACACTTGATTTATGGGATATTTTATCAGCTTATAAAAATGTTCTTTCCATGTTTTGCACACGACCTACAGGATACCACTTATTGCAAGAAAACTGGAATTTATGCAATTGTCTAATATTCTGAATAAAGGAATGACGCACTAAGCCAATTTTCCATAAAAAATGACCCCGTTAAGGATAAAAAGATTGAAAAGACTCCATCACAAACCATATGCTAAAAACAAATTGAACAAGCTAAATAGGAACTACGCATGCTTACAATGATAACAATAAGTGCCCGGGTCTTAAATTTAGAGGCAAACTTACCTTCCGACCAAAGGTTTCCTATTGCAGGTTATAAACAAATAATAAAGAGTAGAAAAGAAATATACTTTATATTGCTTGTTGCCACATCGTGTCTTAATATTTTTATTAAAAAAAATAATAGTTGGTCAATTGAATATTTTATTTGTCCTAAATTGTTATTATGTTAACCTCATTTTATTATTGTTATATATAATCTAAGTTTCGCTCCTTTACAATACTAGACATAATAGACAATATAAGAAGTCAAAACATAATAACAATGTAAAAGTTAGTATAAAATTAGACATAATAACTATAAACTTAAATCAAACAAAATTCATAAAATGTATCACCTAAATACGAAAACAAAAGAATAGGCGAATTTATTTGTTTTATTTATTGTTTATTTGTTTGTTATTTATTTGTTTTATTTATTTTTATTATTGTTTATTATTTATTTATTGTTTTATTTATTGTTATTGTTTATTTATTTATTTGTTAGCTCATAAATTTGAAATTTGGTAGTGAAAATTGTTTAAAATGTTCCATCAAACAACCTGTTGCGATTTGTTTTGAAAAGACGTATAAACTATATAATCATTGAAATGAATTTTTGAATTTATAAGTTAACGGAGTACGGTGACCTAAGCATAGTTCACTATATGAAACCGGTCTCTCATCTTTCCATATCCCACTATTAGGATTCCTCAGCACCACGCGTGAGCACCTTCCTGTCAACCCCATTTTGTTCTTTCATCCCACTTCTTTCAGTTCAAACAAGATTAGGAAATTGTAGCATTTAGATTCGTGTTTTTTTATGGAAGCGGTTTCGAGTCTTTTAAAACGCCCACTTTTGATGATCACACACGGTGACTAAATATCATCAAAAAGAAATAACCTAACATTGAAACAATCTACATTTAGAATAACATCACTAAATCAAGCAAATTATTTTAAAAAGAAAGTGTAATACTTTCAAAATTAATCAACAAATCTAAATTTATTATCAATTTATTAATCAATAATTTAGATAACAATGGACGTATTTACAAAAATATAATTAATATTTCTATTAATACTTGTTGCTTATTTTGAACATATTTTCTTGATATGAAAATAAATTATATCCTCATAGACTTTGTTATTCAGAATTTATTCTTTTAAATGTTTTCTTTGTATCTTTTGATGTTGTTACCGAAATGAATTATTGAATTAACTATAAGGAAAACAACATTTTAGCCAATTTCCAAAGGGAAAATGACCTAATGATGTTGAAGTTATGGAGGGGGGAGGTTTTAGCGAATTTTCAAAACATTATATATGTTAAAAACAATATATGTATGTGTGTGTATGTATGTATGTACGAGATTTTTGTTTCCAGACATTTCTATGGGAGACGATAACTTTCGATAGCTTTCTCGGATCAAAATGAAACTTGGTGCAAAAATCAACCTTGTTAATGTCACGAACCATACTGTTTATGAGGTATGTGCAACGTCATTAGCCTACAATAATGACTTTACAATAACAGTTCTAGAAATCACTAATCTTCAAGGTTTATATCGAGCTGCAATTTGTTACACATACACATCTATGTGTGATTAACAAAAAAAACAAATTTACCTCTATTATCAGTATATGTTCCGGTTTTGTTGATTGACATATTTAATTTCATGTAAACAAATCGCACGTGTTTTAATAAATACATCAGAAAATTCGGTTACATTAAATCATAAATTCCACTTATATGAAATAGTTTTATGACGAACTGGACTTAACAACATGTGGCCGCGAATCGGACACAGAGAAGCGCGTGGGCCACGTAACGCGGCCCCAGCCAAGACGCTTTTGCAGATCGGCATGAAACATGCTACACAAATCTGTATAGAAATGTGTATTAAAACGTTATTATTTCATAATAATGACTCAGCCAAAATCGCAAAAAGATCACAAAATTTCAAAACGTTGTCTAATCGGGCTAAAATTTTATACACATATAAAAATATGTACGGTAAACATATGTATGGTATCAGCATTAGTTCGGACATTATCGAATGATATTTAAAACATCATTTGTATCCCAGTACAAATACAATAAATAAACAAATAAAAATATAAATATCTTATAAATGTTGTTTAATTATACATCTGAAAACTAATTATAAGATGATATATATTTATAATTTATATGGTTTCTCTAAAAGTAAAATCTTAACTAAAAACTTATCTAAGAGATTTTCTCACAAATTTTCAAATCCTTTTGATGTTGCTTCCCAAAATGTATATTTGTAAGTTACAAGAGAAATAATGTATTAAAATTGATTCACAGTTTTGCGGGTTTCAAACCTAAAGTAAATAAAGGCGAAAACCTCTAAAACCCTCTTGGGATTTTAATAAACCACAAACTTACAGCAGTCTGGAAGTTTGATCTAATGGCAAGTCTTGTCTTATTCCATTGATGTTAAAATATCAATGAAGATAGATAACTAGAATATAATCGAGACTTATTCTGTTATCTTACAACTGAATCATAATTAAAATTATGTAAAGTAGCTTGGGTAAATACGGCCTTCGGTCCGTAGCCGCTACGCTGCGTCGGCCCCTTGGACCGCTTCGTCGCCCCAGGTGCCTCCTTGAGGCCACTTCCCACTGTTTTGTATTATTATTAATTTTTTTAACATTATTACATGCTTCATGGCATTTTACCATGTATCTAATGAATTTTCATCACCACACATCACGGGCCCACTTTAGTAAAATGTTTAGATAAACTATTTTGACAACCTGGACATTGCATTCTCCCTTTCACCTGTACAGAGGTTCTAAATAGACTTAAGGTTTTAACAAATCAATATGGTCTTAAAAAAGGTCATAATTATTCTGAATTATTTACTAAATGCAGGTACAATCTAACCAGGCCATTTTAAGTGGCGCTAATATCGATTAACTAAATTATGACGTCATCATCTTTGAGTATAATGGTTTATTATATTATACATATTTTTACATGAATACAGGCATCTAGAATTTTATAGCCGATCTTTATGTTGTGATGATGCTGAAATCGAATCTTAAAGAAAGAGAAAATAACTTCGAAATGAAACGGCGTAGTAATTCATTTCTTGCTTAAGCTTTCCAATTTAAGCATTATAACTTGTGCAGTAGCATTACGACTAGTTATTAATTTTTTCTGGATTCTTTTAAAAGAAAACGCCCATATTATTTATCCCATTGTCTAAACAAAACTAGGCCAATTCTTCCAAAATTACTTGTGCAAATCATTATTTACACTAAGTTAAAGCTTAGTTAATGCTTACATTTAGGTGATGTTAGGGCATTTCGTTTAAAAATACCTTATAATGCTACTGCTCAAATCGGCCAAGCATGATGCAAAAGTCGAATTTTCGATATAGACCGTTCGAAAACAAAACAGCACAAAAGCATCGCGGATTTAGGATTGCACTCGTATAGCCAACTTGGTACTGGCTATAAACACGTTTAAGGTTTTGGAGCATAACTACAAGATGGGGGAGGGGGTATCTCAAAAGTATGGAGGCTATACACCAAATTGTGTATAGCCCCCATACTATATAGCAGCCCTTCCCAACCCTTGGGTCGCGACCCAGATTGGGTCGCGAACGAAATGTTTTGGGTCGCCAAATTTTTTTATTATTAACAATCCAAAAAATGACAAAGATTTATGTAAAAACATTATTATAAGCAAATAACAGATTTGCTTAGACAGATATTATTTTTAGAAATTTATAATACTTTAAACATGCGATAACAAAAGAAGCCGCGGCCAAAATATTTCTTAGAAGTCCTTTACCGACAGACCCACCCTTTATCTAATTCTTGCTAACTTTGATGAATTGTTATACCTATGATAATACTGTATTTAACAGTTTCTTATCACTTCTTTTAAAGGTTCGGGTTATTAAAATTATAATGTTCAATTATATGTAAATTTGATTCTAACAATCATCAAAGTAGTTTAATATCGCGTACAAGTTTTTTAATAATTATTGTGTTACCAGTTTATTTATTTTATACATTTACGTTTCAATTAAATTAGTGAAATGAATAAACAAAACACGACTTGACTTATATGCGGAAAACCAACAGCAACAAAATAGTCATTGATATCATACATATTTTATTTTTTTATTCTTTTCAGCAAATTTCTTTTGGGAATAAAATTCTCTAATAGGATAGGCGTAATGGCAGAAGTCATAACTAGTGCGGAAATAAATAAAAACGCCTGCAATTTTCAGGTTATGCAAAATAAATGCATTTGGGTCGCCAAACTTTAGAAAAGCAAATTATAGGGTCGCGGTTCTGAAAAGGTTGGGAAACGCTGCTATATAGTATATTATATAGTATGGTATTTGGGATATACAGTAAATATAGTATGGTATGGGTATATATAGTGTAGATATATATAGTATGGGGGCTAATAGTAACGAACAAAATAAAAATTGTTGTAAAAAATTTCAAATCGATCAGGTAACTTTTTGAACAGTGATTTCTTAGAAATTTTCACTTTTTTACTCAATTTTATGTGGTGGGGGAGGGGGCAGAGATCGTCCATATATATATATATATATATAATATATATATATAATATATATATATATATATATAGGCGCATGGGCCGCGAGACTGTCACATTGAGGTGCAAGAGCGCGATGTGGACAAGAGGCCGAAGACCTTTTGTGTTTTCCGTTATATATATTGTTTGACATATATCACAGAATTTTGTTCAAAACAATTATTTTTAAACAATCTTCAGAATTTCGGGAC
The DNA here is from genome assembly GCA_018340805.1 of Microvelia longipes. Lineage (NCBI taxonomy): Eukaryota > Metazoa > Arthropoda > Insecta > Hemiptera > Veliidae > Microvelia > Microvelia longipes. The sequence goes on along the minus strand of JACMZG010001914.1, from coordinate 21,226,645 downwards.
AGGAATTACGAGCAATATTTTATAGAAAACTCTATGATGCATGTTAAATAATAGCGTTATATAAAATTACTCAAATAATGATATTAGTAGTATCAAATTTCTTAGGATTCAATGTGGTTTCTAAACGGCAATACTACGTTATCCTATAACTTTCATTTTTACAGCTACCAAAAGTAGTAAGAACATTAACATATTTGGGTAATAGTTACCAAATTAGCTCCGGGATACCCCCCTCTCCCTGGAATTCCACTTAAAAGAAACCCTGGGCATAAGAGGGTCTGGAGAAGGTCCATAAGACAGGCAAATGTCCTTTGGACAAAACAAATTTATTTTCAATTTTAACAATTTTCTTGTTAACAATTTATTTTTAAACAATCTTCAGAATTTCGGTAACGCTATTATAGTCTTAAATTGTTTAAAGGAATTACGAGCAATTAAAATTGAACCATAACACCCAGAGTGATGGAACTAAATATAATAATAATACGTTCAGAAAGCATACTAAATCCGCGGATCGTATTAAATAGGCTAGTTAAATACATTTCAAAACGCTGTAAGAACCAAGCGGATGGAATCCAAACGGATACGGTAGGACAAGGGACATGAAAACCTGTCCACTCCCCAGATTATAGGCTTTATGCACCTTTATAGGCGATCATACTTCGCCCCTGATTTTACAGAAAGAGGAACACAATTATTAATATATACATATTCATAAGTAATAGGTAAACAAAAAATTCACTCACCCAAAATATAAATAGTAAAATAATCTAAATAGTAGGAAGTAGTTGGGTACAATTTTTTACGGACTTTAGACGGCTTAATTACTTGCAGTAATTAAAATTCAACTCGTTATCGGGTTGCTCAAAGTTTTTGTAAGCAGTGTACCCTCTAATTATAAATAACAAAACTAAACTAAAGACACAAAATAATAAGAAGCGGTGTAAGCAGTACCAGAAGCAGGTAAAGAGGACGGGAATGAACAGGCACGGACTTCCGCCATGTTTTGCAAACGATAATTCCTCAGTCCTAAATCCATAGAGATATATTACTAGAGGGGCCCTATTGGTTGAATTTTGAAACATCGAAAAAGTAACCTGACCACATTCGATTATCATTATCATCAAATAAACAGAACAAAAAAACAATAAAGTATATAGTAGAATGTTTAAAATACAAATCACAACACAAACAATCTGCGGGAAGCCGAAAACAATTGATTAATTATAACCTTAACTCCCTCTTGGAGGAGGTTTCAATGAGGTTACACAGAGCCCCCTGAGAGCCCCACTAAAAATGTTTCAGGCCTCTCAATGTATTAAGATAGGCTATGCCCCCTCTAGTATATATCTCTATGCCTAAATCTCTCTCAACATTTATCGAATTAATTTAAATATTTCCATCAAACCAATTACATCACTGCATACGTTGCGTTAATATCTAACTGCTCAAACTAATTTTAAAGTCAAATTTAATGAAATAACTTTGTTTTAAATAAAAAATGTAAAAGGAGTACGTTTTAAGTAGCGTATAGTATAAAGACTACGCGGCTCGGAACTGACTCAAGGAACTTTGGTATGTGCGCGCGCAGGTTTACCTCTCTCAAGTGTTCAAAAACAAACGCTTTACAAACATTTTATTTTATTTAGCCTCTTGTATCCTGTTGTTTGATGTTCGTTGTTGTAAAAATTACTTTAGTTTCCACTGATTTTAAATAATAATAGTTTTCAGTAATTATTACGTAATTAATTCTGTATTACGATTATAATAATTTAACTACGACAAAAAGTTTGTTTGGAAATGAAAATGCAAACTAAAATTGATAAAAGCTTATTTTATTAGTGTGCCCCCGAAACCGTGATCGTATAAGCACTCAACTTCGGCACTGGAAGTCTGAGGTTCGCAGCCCAGGCAATGCTCTTAATTTATACTTTAATTTATTATTTATTTAGAGCATATGAATGAAATCCTAGCGTGAATTTCGCAGGGTGAATACCCTGGTGGCCCGATAGGTCCTAAAACAGGCATTTTTATTTATTTTGTTTTTAATAATGCAAATGAATAAGCATTTTTGTAAAAATCCTTTTGCTTTTTTGAAGAAGAGTTTAAAGAAAAAACATGAAAAGGCGTAACGTGAACAAAGCAATTTAATGTGACGACGATACAATTATTAAAAATTTATTGAAAGAGGCTAAATATAGCTTCGAGTTGATTCAAGTCAAGGATCTTTAAAACACGTTTGGAGTCCACTCTATGCTGCCTATGGAAAAAAACTGTTGCCAACCACCACTTTCCGACCCTCGTCAGCCTACACTACAGATCTTAAATAAAGGGTTTGACGCATTAAGGAACTTTTCAGACCCCATAGACGTTGTACCTACCAGTAGACGAATTTTGTTTGATTTAAATTTATTTATAACATTAACATTGTTATTATGTCGTGATTCCACAAATTTTCTATTGTCTGCTATGGCAGATTTGATTCAAATGTAAGCAATCTGCATGTATTCATGGCTAACATGTAATTCATTCTACATTCTAAGCATAACATTCTAAGAAGAAACAAAACTTAGTACACTTATTTATTACGTCAAGGGATACCCTTAAATTATTTTCTAATGTTTGCAATTTTAAAGTATTTCAAAAAAATTGAACTAATGCTGATAATGAGATGAACTTGGCACATATGTTAGGATTGTACAGGGCTATACAGGTGCTAACTTTCAATTGGATCACATAATTTTGTGTTTTATGATTTTTTGAAATTTTAGTGGAGTCATTATTGCGGGTTAATGACGTTCTAAGTATTCTGTATAGTCATAATATTTGCTATTAAAGTATTTCTAATTTTTTGCTTAAATTGTTTAATACTTTTTTATGTTTTTAATACATTGTGGTAACTTATTATTATACATTTTAGAACCCGTATACATGGGTGTTAAAATAAAATTAATTAAAGTAAATAAATAAAACAATTAATTAATTAAATAATAATTAAATAAATTTAAAAAAAATAAATATTAATTATAATTATAAATAATAATTTATTAATTAAAAACAAATTAATAAAAAATGAAAATTAAGTAATATAAATTTTAATTTATTAAGTAATTTGCTTTTTTTTAGTTTTTTAAACCAGTCAATATATTTATAAACAAAAATTAAGTATGAAGAAAAATATTTTCCGAATAGCACAACTTCAACAGTAGACTGATTTTTGTACAAAGTTTTAACTTTCTAGCATAAATACCAGTGGCGTAGCCTGGGGGGGCTGAGGGGGCTTCAGCCCCCCCCCCGAAATTTTTACATAACCTAAACCCGCAATAAATGTGTCAAAAAAAAAATAAAACCTATAAAAAATATATAGAAATAATAAATTACATAACATATATTTTTTACTATAAACTTATAATATAAATATCATAATATATAAAAAAATATACAATTAAATTAGAAGATATCAAAATAATTTGAAAAATATATATTATATATATTATAATATATATATATATATAATATATATATATATATATATATATATATATATATATATATATATATTATATATATATATATATATATTATATATATATATATAATATATATTATATATATATATATATATATATATAATATATATATATATATATATATATTATATTATATATATATATATATTATTATATTATATATATTTACATATATAATTTTAACATCCAGCCCCTCCCGAAATTAAATCCTGGCTGACCCACTGACAAATACAAACTTACTCAGGAGACAACTACTCAGGAGGCCTTAAAAATGCCTATAACGGATAATTTTGGGTCCATCCCATTTCGGATTTTTTGCAAACAATACTTTCCCTATATAGCTACAGTATAAATGAGGAAAAGTAAAAATTGTTTTTGCAAATTTTCAAAGAAAAATGAGCTTATTAAAATAGGTCAGGGAAGTGGGGAAAGTTTTGAAAAGATGTTTTGAAATAGAGGGTGTCCTTATATTTATTTATATATATATATATATATATATATATTATATATATATATATATATATATATATATATATATATATACGCGTATGTATGTATGTGCGAGATTTTGTCTCTCCGACGTTTCTATGCGACACAATAACTTTCGAACGCTTATGTGACAATTCTTGTCATTAATTGTCATTCTATGTATTTTTTGTTAAATTTATTATAGTGATTAATTTGTCTAAGTGTCGTCTGCATTTTAGTCTAATCTTTTACAAAGTGGTGCCGAAACCCGACTTCATAGAACATTTTCAATGGCTGAAAATAAAATTGGAAGACGAAGTTCAAGATCGAACATAGGAGTCCCGCCAGAAAGATACGACTCAAACTGGTATTTTACCAAGGAAGGTAACACTAGCGAAAGACCCCAGACTACTGCTGGTTACACCAGTCAGACGAGACCTGGGGCAGGGAGATCTTTAAGTGCCATAACTCGTATTGACAACCAAAATGTACCTGGTTCTCAAACATCAGCAATAGTCCAACCTCAAAACCCACTTTCTGAACAAATCCATAATAATCCAAATTTATCCGAAATTGATATTAGCCAAAACCTTACCGATCGAACCGTTATTAATAATCCTACTAGTCGTCATAGTCCTAGTACAAAAATGTTTTCCGTAAATTCAAAATTATCAAAGAGTTCGTCTCTTAGACGCAAATTAGAATTAAAAATTAAGCATTTGGAGAAACGCTAAATTGGAAAGGGAGTTCGAGACCAAAGAATTAGAACGTCAAAAAACGTTGTTGGAAGCTAGAGTAGCTCTTGAAGCGGCGTCGACCTCTGGAGCTTCTAGTCGAGGAAGCTTGAGGTCTGAGTTGAGTATCGACAAAGTCCAAAGATGGTTGTTTTCTGATAATACAGATAAGCCAATTTATGACGGCCTTCAGGAACCAGCTTTTGGACCAACTCAGACCAAAGAGGTCCCGCCCTCAAGTGTGATTATAGAGACCAATAACGATATTTTGCCTCAAAATTCTCCTGAATTTCAAAATTCTTTGTTTAACGTAATCCCTTCAAGTAATATTATTTCCAGTATGTTAATAATAATTTAGAATCAAATATTCCAGATTCCTCAAATGTTTTAAATAATACTAATTTGTGTAAATCATTTAAACCAGATTTCCCAAATGTTTCGAACGCTATCTCACCTAATGAAGCATATTTACGATGTGAAATAACTTCAAATAAAAATTCAGTGAAAAGTAAACAATGTCAAATTGACAATTTTGTAAATAAAAACTCAAATAATAATGTCGGAGTTAACTATGGTATTATCCAACCTGATAATAAATATAATCAGGATTGTGTTTATTTACCTAACGAGAAGTAGAAAACATCGCGGGAGCTGTGACGTCAGCTATGAATTCTTTATCCAAATCCCTTAAAACTATGGGGGACTCTAGTGGGAGAAAGAAAGATTTACCTCGTTTCGGGGGTCGACCAGATGATTGGCCGACATTTATAAATGCATATAATAGAGCAAATGCACGTTATTTGTATTGTGAGGACGAAAATTTAGTTCGTTTGCAGAAGTGCTTGACTGGCGATGCACTAGAGGCTGTACGTGCTTTGTTTGTATCATCATCAAATGTAAATGCTATAATACAACTTTAGAAGACTCTATGGTAAGCCTGAATTTATAATAGAGTCAATGCTATCAAAAATAAAATTAATTCAAACTGTCAAAGATGACGATCCTTTAGGTGTTATAAAATTTTCAACGTCAGTATTTAATTTTACCACCATTGCTACGTCTTTAAATATGGAGGCTTACCTTACAATCCTATTTTGTTGTCACAGTTAATAAAAAAATTGCCATCAAATTTAAAATATAATTGGGCTAGATATGTTACGGAAAAGGCAATAACAGTCCCTAATCTGAAACAATTTTCTGAGTGGCTCGATAAAGAGGCCACCATAATGAGTGTTTACCATAGGCCGATAGCTACATCGAGTAAAGCACATGTGAATGTTGTTACTGATTCTGACCGTCCTATATCGTGTTCATTTTAAAGCTGAACATAAAAATTATCAGTGCGAATTATTTCTTAAAAAAGACGTTGACCAAAGATGGAAAATGGTCATGGAAAGTAAACTTTGTTTTTCTTGTTTACTCAATCATAGGATAAAATTGTAATTTAAAAATCATGTGGTATAAAAGGATGTCGAAAGTATCACAACCGTCTATTACATAAATATGCAGGTTCGACCAATCCTACCACAACAAACTCAAAAACTAGTACAACTAATAAAAAGTAGATTGTACTCTTGTCACATCAAATAGTTGCGATGTAGTAAATACAGTTAATATGTCCAATAGAGTGTTACTTAGAGTTTGTCCTGTTTTGTATGGCCCTAAAAAACATGTCAACACCTTTGCTTTACTCGATGATGGTTCTACAACTACTCTTCTAGACTCGCAGCTAGCCGACGAGCTTGGATTGGAAGGGGACAAGGCAGCTCTAACAACATGCTGGGCGAACTCCGCTCGTCATGTTGAAGAAAATTCACGCAAGGTAAGTCTTCGAATAAGGGGTATTAATGAGAACGAAACATTTATTTTGGATGATGTACATACAATGTCGCAACTTGACTTGCCTTGCCAGTCAATCAATGCTGTAAAATTAAAACGAACGTGGACCCATCTAAAACTTATCGATCAGCAACTCCCATCGTATAGTGGTAAACCACGTATTTTAATAGGCCAGAATTATTCCGATATTATTTTAATACGAAAAGCTATAGAAGGTCCACCTAATTCTCCTATTTTGTCCTGGACGAAGTTAGGTTGGACATTACATGGTAAAATGGGGTTAATAGCGGGACGTGTAGATAGCGATTTTACCCTGACGTGTTTTGAAAGGGAAAAAGATGACTTGCTGTGTGATTTAATCAAAATTTCTATAGATACGGAAAGTTACGGTACTAAAGAAAACCCTGACTCCACAAGCAACCTAAGCGATTCTAATGACAGAGCTCTAAACATACTTGATGAAACGACCAAGAAAGTTGGGGCTAAATATGAAGCTGGGCTGTTGTGGAAGGCAGATAACTTTCAGTATCCGGAAAGTTATGGAACAGCACTGAAAAGACTTAAAGGCGTTGAAAAAAAATGAAGCAAAACCAGCAATTTAAGGATGACTACAACAAAAAAATAGACGAATACGTAGAAAAGGGGTATGCACGTAAACTAAAAAAAAGAAGAAATTGCAGACGTAAACGAGCATACATATTACCTTCCACATTTTGGCGTGATGAATCCAAATAAACCTGGAAAGTTAAGATTTGTCTTCGATGCTGCTTCCAAAGCGAATGGCGTATCGTTTAACGATGGTTTACTCAGCGGTCCAGACCTTCTCAACCCTTTACCGAAAATCCTCTTAAACTTTAGAATAGGAAACTTTGCTATAGTAGGAGACATTCAAGAGATGTTTCACCAAATTCGTATAAGGAAAGAAGATCAGCAAGCTCAAAGATTCTTATGGAGAAATGGTGACATAAATCGAGAACCTGACATTTATGTTATGGAGGCTATGACATTTGGAGCTACGTGTTCGCCAGCAACTGCCTTGTTTGTAGTTAACAAAAATGCCAATAGTTTTAAAGATCAATATCCAGATGCGTGCAAGGCTATTATGGAAAAGGAGTACATGGATGACTTGCTTGATACGTTCGATGATGTAGAGACAGGTATTAGACGGTTACAAGAAATTATTTCAATTCACAAAGAAGGGGGATTCAAAATTGTAAATTGGATCTCAAACTCAAAAACTATAATAGACACTCTACCTGATGATTTAAAAGCTAAGTCTGTCAAACAGCTCAATCCTGACTCCACATTACCGACAGAAAGGATACTCGGAATGTGGTGGAATGCAGACACCGACGTCTTTGAGTTCAGGCCTAACTTAAATCAGGAGGAAAAGAAGATGTTTGATAGAAAAGTTTTTCCAACAAAGCGGGAGATTCTTCGAGCAGCCATGGCCATTTTCGATCCCCTCGGCCTTATCACACCGTTTACCATAAAAGGGAGACTGCTCGTTCAAGACGTTTGGCGATCAAAAATTGATTGGGATGACTGTGTTTCTGTAGAGCTAAGCAATAAATGGCTAAGTTGGTTGGACGAGTTACAAACGCTTAGATCCTTAACAGTGTCCAGGTGCTACATCTCCAATATTTCTAAGACTATAAATATTGAATTACACACATTCGTAGACGGTAGCAAAGAAGCTTTTGCAGCAGCCACATATTTAAGAATCGAGACGTCAAATGAAATAGTCACAGTTTTAGTAATGGCTCGTGCGAAAGTAGCGCCTCTCAAACCTATAACCATCCCCAGAATGGAACTTCAAGCTGCGCTAATGGGAAGCAGATTGGCTAAAACCGTCACTGAAGACCTCGAATTACAGATAACAAGCAAGACGTTTTGGTCAGATTCACAAACGGTCCTTTATTGGATAAATAGTGACCCTAACAACTATAAACAATATGTAGCCCATCGAATAGGGGAAATTCAAGAACTGACTCGTAAGGAGGATTGGCGATGGATTTCCACAAAAGACAATGTCGCAGATCTTGCAACAAGGAGTAAACCTAAATTCTCAAAAGATCTGTCGGACCTTTGGCTTAATGGTCCCAAATTTCTCCAACTTGACAAGTCAGATTGGTCGACGCAGCCTATCATGACGACCGGAGAAGGTTTAGAAGAGAAGAATAAGAAGAATTTTGTAGGCTTACATCAAGATCAAGACGTTGAAATTATTCGGTTGGAATATATGATTCATGGCAAAAGCTTGTAGGAGTCTGCGCTTGGGTAACTCGATATATTCAAATACTAAAAGCCCGAATATCATCTCCTGAAAATAGAAAACCTCTAAAGAAAGCAGATCAAGTACCGTGTCTTAGTCCAGATGAACGCAAAAACTCAGAAAATTATATCTTTCGACAATTGCAAGAGAAAATGTTTGAAGAAGAGGTAAAGTTGTTAAGACAAAATAAAACAATACCTTCATCTAGCTGCTTACATCAATTAACTCCATTTTTAGATGCGGAAGGAGTATTGAGGTGTAGAGGTAGACTTATGTCAGCGCCAGACCTAAGCTATGACGAAAAGCATCCGATCATTTTAGACGGGAAAAATTTTACTGTTCGGCTCATTATACGAAAAATACCATCAAAAATGCTTCCACCAGGGGCTTGAAACGGTGATGGCGGAACTGCGTAGACGTTTTTGGATTTTACGTATGAGGGCTGCAGTTAAGAAAGTAAAGACGGTTTGCGCGTTGTGTCAGTTAAAATTTAGAATGCCTAAACAACCGGAAATGGCTCCTCTACATATTACACGAGTGAAAAAACCTCCTCACGCCTTTTACTACACCGGCATCGATTATTTTGGACCCATCGAGGTTACTGTAGGCCGAAGACATGAAAAAAGATGGGGAGTGCTATTCACATGTCTATCAATTCGAGCAGTGCATCTAGAGGTGGCCCATTCACTCAACACCGAAAGCTGCATCATGGCTATTCAGAGATTCATAAGTAGAAGACCTTGCCCCTACGAAATTTTATCTGATAATGGGACCAACTTTAAAGCAGCTGAGCGAGAGCTACGCACCTGTATAAAGTGTTTAGACCATGTCAAGATTCAAGAAGAACTGAACAACTTAAACGGGATCAAATGGTCATTTACGGCCCCTCGGGCACCCCACATGGGAGGCAGCTGGGAACGACTAATACGGTCCGTGAAAACAGCTTTAAATGCGGTACTCACCGGGAACGCTCTCAAAGACGAAGAGTTCAGAACACTATTAGTTCGTATTGAAGATATATTAAACAGCCGACCATTGACCCACATACCAGTGGACCTAGATGACAATTTTCCCTTAACGCCTAACGATTTTTTAAAGGAAGCATTTGGGCGAAAGATAGACGACAACGAATTGCCGAAAATACGATGTCGTAAGATAAAAACTATTTTAGACAACTTCTGGGCGCGGTGGTTAAAGGAATACATTCCCACATTAATAAAAAAACAGAAGTGGCACCTTCGTCAAGTGCCTCCAGAAGTGGAAGAGTTGGCCATCATTGTTGACGATTCCAGTCCTAGGGATAAATGGCCTATAGGGAAGATAGTCGCAGTATATCCAGGCAGTGACGGTCAAATTCGGGTGGTAGATATTAAAACAACCAGCGGAGCAACCTTTAGAAGGCCCTTAAACAAAGTCGTCGTTCTTCGGGGAGAAACTATGTGACAATTCTTGTCATTAATTGTCATGTCTATGTATTTTTTGTTAAATTTATTATAGTGATTAATTTGTCTAAGTGTCGTCCGCATTTTAGTCTAATCTTTTACAGCTTACTTCGATGGAAATGAAACTGTATGAAATGGTACAACAATCAACCTTGTTAATGTCCCGAACCCTATTGTTTATAAAATATGAGTGACAAAGTTAACCTACAAAAATGACCCCACAAACATATAAAAATCACAAATCTTTATATAATGTTTAGATTTTTCCTGTATATTTGTACTATGTATAGTTCACAATCATAGGAAGTTTCATTGTATTAACAGTATAAGTTTCGGCTTTATTAATTGACATGTATATGTGAAACATAACATTATGTACTTGATTGACATAATGTAAACAAATCACGTATTTTGACTAATACGTGAAACTTATATATCGTGGCAGTATGCCACTTATATAAACCGGTAATATGACGAACTGATAAAGTACAACAACCATGTGTCCGCGAAGCGGCCCCCAGCGCCGACGCCACATAGCGGCCATGACGCGAAGTGCAGAGGCCGTGGAGCGGCTAAGAGGCTGAGGGCCTCTTGTTGTATTATATAATTTTATTGTAATATTGTTTATAGTGTTTTATTTATTATACAAAATGTTGAATTTAAAAATAAAAGGGACAGTTAGAAATATGTAACATTTAAGTCGGAATAGCTTTAATAAGCCTGGCAATTATCGTTATTGCGTCAAAAATAGCAATATAGAGTATTTTTATGCTTTTTTATTTTTTTAGACAAGTTCACATAAAAAACTCATCATTTTTAATATTGTGGTCTAACTTTTTAAAATTTTTAATATTGTGGTCTAACCTTTTAATATGACCAATAACCAGATACAATTGCAGATTGTACAACAAGACAAGCGATTTCGAGTTAAAAATTTTGTCCCAAGCAATAAAACACACTTCAATGCTATCCTGCATGTGCATTAAATTTTAGAGCAATTTTGTAATTGTTGCAGTTTGGGGTAATTTGTGCTCTTTTTTATTATTTTATTAATTTAATATACTTCTTTGGGTTGTGAGGGGGTTTGTTTGGGTTTAGGATAATGGCTAACATAATAAAATAACATTATTATTGCCAAGGCAGTAAACTGGTACAATTTCTGATATTATTTAATTTTTACTTTTCCTCATTTATATCGTTGGTATATAGGAAAAGTATTGTGTTTGCAAAAAAATCTGAAACCGGGATGTCACCGGAATTATCCGATGCAGGGGTTTTTAAGGCCTCCTAAGTGGTTTTCACAAAGTTGTCTGTCTCTATGTGTGTGTGTGTCTGTTATCATCATTACACCCGGTGTGTTTATGCTAAAGAGTTAAAACTACAGTCTGCCGCTGTATAGTTGCGCTATACGGTAAATATTTTTATGACGTCATTAACCCGCATTAATGACTCAGCAAAAATTTCGAAAAATCATAAAACTTGGTAAAATGATGCGATATTTAGCCCGCATGTAGCTATGTATAAGACTAACATATGTGCCAAGTTTCATCTCCTTATCAATTTAGTTCAAATTTTATCAAGTCACTTGTACGTTTTTTAAAAAAATATAAAAATAAGAAAAAATCAAATTGAGCTAAAATTTAGTAAAAGTGTATATCATTACGTAATAAATGTACACCAAGTTTCGTTTCAATATGGCAAGTATATCTATGATGTTTGTTGGATCATAAAGGTTAAGCAGCATCGAGTATGGTAAGTGCCGTTGTAGAGTATGGATGGGTGACCGCTGAGAACGAAATGATGTATTTACTATCTGAGGACGAGCAAAGCGAGTTTGAAGAAGTTTTCCAGAGTACATTTGACGATTGGTATATTCTAAGGACGAGCGTAGCGAATTTAATATAATGAAGTTCCGAGTTACCTCGTACCCGATTTTTTGAAAGTGGAAAATTGTATTCTTTACGGCCGTTTTTTACTTTTAAGTTAATGTGTATGTACGAAATTAAGGGAATACATAGTACGCTATGAAAAATATTACCTTAAGAGCTAATGTGACTTTATACTCTTTTTTATAGCTCATTAATAAATTACAGGCAATAGCTTGTAATAGAAATTTTTCGCTTAAACCTCCTTAATAATCATCTTGTAGCCGTGACTATTTGGCAAATAGAGGCTACTTTTATCCTTCGATTCACTTAAAAATTGTAATTTTTAAAGTCTTAATTTGTTTTATTAAAACATTTAAACCAGTGCTACAGTGTTTTTTTTCTCCTTGCAACATAATAAATAATTATTATTTTGGTAGCAGTAGCAATTTAATTTATTATTATGAAATGATCGCAACTAAATTAGAATTTAAAAAAATACAAGTAAAGTACTGTAGACAAAGACAACATAACACCTTGATAAGTAAATAAGTAGTGTAGTTTACAGGCCGAAAGAACTACTCTACCTTAGTGTAAAAAATATCTAGAGGTAAGCGTTCGAGCTCCTACTACATTCTATATACCTGGTACTACAACGGACCTCATAAGAAATTTATTCATATAATTTTCTTTTTTATTATATTTTTTTTATTAATAAATAAAAAAATAGGGGGATTTTGTATGTATGATTAGATTTTCAGTTACACTTAGAAAGTTGAGAATTATAATACAAAAAGTTATAATACAACAGTAAGAAATCATGTTCTAGTTAAAACCTTATCCCATTAGGTGGTCGGTCTTTTCTTACTTACGAAATTGTTTTAAATAAATATTTTTTTGTATTTTTTGTTAAGGAGTTTTGCGAACAATATTGGTTGGTTTAGGTTGGTAGTATATTAGGAAGACAGACTGAGGTAGGAGCTTACTAGTTCATTACCTTAGTCTCCATCATTTTTTTTCCAACACCACCTCATTTCTTCTAGAAAACCCCAGTGTCAATCCTTTAAGTCTTACACAACTGATTAATTCGTTTTCAGTCAGGTTACTCGTTCTTATAAAACGATGCTTTGTTCGTCAAATAAGAGAAAGAAAGAGTTTATAGATTGATGTATTATGAACACCATTATATAGTAAATATTTTCGGTTATAAAACTCTTTCAACCCGCCAAAAATCAGTTATGGAAACAACTTATTTACCATTTTCATGAACTAAAACCGTGTTTTTTGACACATTAGGACCCGTTTTTGGCGTAAATGGAAGAGAAAGAGGTAGGCTTGAAAAGCAAAAATAAATAAAATTGCGCAAGCCAGGCGAATTTTCTTTGAAATGCGTGCTCTGATGCTCAACAATCCATTTATTCCTCACGTCTCCGTTAGCATCACAATTTATTCTTTAGTTTCACCTGATTTTTCATAGAAAACAACCATATATATCCCATATATTATACAAAACTACTACAATCATTCCGAAATTGGAACTGCTCATTCAAAGCTGTGCTTGCTTATGCTACTTTTTAGCTTATTTTTACCAAATAAAACATTAAAAACGGTACCCTCCTTGATTTTTTTTTCAAATTTTGGGTCACTTTGAGTGGTTGAGTTGTCGTATCATCTCCGCACCGATTTTATTCGATTTTCCGCATCAAAATTCAAAAATACAAACTTTTTTTGCCCCTTACCGGCCTTTTTTGCACATACATCCATATCTAGCTTCTTTAAGTTTCTATTATATGCTTTATAACCTGAGCAGTAGCGTCACAACTAGGTATTTAATTTATCGATTGTTTGAAAGAAAACGGAGTCCAGTAAATAAATAAATAAACCGTTTATTTAAATAAATTAATTAATTACAATATGATTTTAAATAGAATACATATTAATCTGATATATTTAAATTAGCAAAGCTGAGGTTTTTTCATGCAATAATATAGCATGTACATATTAATGTAATAAATATAATACTTACTAATCTAATTTATGATAAATAATAAATTAATGATTAATAATTAATGATTCTAATTAAATTTAGTGATTTTAAACTTAAACTACGCACTGACTACACACTTATACTTATATCACAATATTCATATACTGACAGAGAAAAAATTATTATTAATATTATTTTAAATAATTATTAAACTACATATTATTAATATGCAAAATTTTATTCAATATATTATTTACTTAATAGTAATTAACAAAAATCAATGTAATAGATAAGCGCATTTTCTTAGAAAACATAAATAACAATTAGTGACGATTCAGCTCAGGTTATAAAGCATACACCGGTAACTTAAGCAAGAAATGAATTAAAATGAAATTTGGCCCGGCTTGCTACTCCGCGTAAAATGGTTTTTAAATGTTGTGAAGTACAGTAAAAACCAAGTTACAATTGGTAAATTGCTTTTTTATTTCTTTTAGACCAGTTCCACCAAAAAAAACTCATAGTCATTGGTCATAATTAATTACATAAACATTACATAATCGTTTAAAAATTTCTTTCCTAGCTAATAATTATAACTATCATTCTCTTTTCCTGCAACTAATTTTCACCCTAAAAAGAAAATCTCTTAGATAGGTGAATTGTACTGAAAAACAATCCTTTCCTTTTATTTATTTCCTCTTTATGCAGTAATTTTGTAAAAAGGCAAAAAAAGAAAATTAATGGTAATAAACCAGGTTTACCAAGTTGTTAAAAATGTTGCTTTTCAAATTTATTGCAAGTATTTTACGACCTAAAGCTTTCCACGCAAATGGAAGGACTTAAGAAAAGGAAAAGTTTTTTATAAGAAATTGGATGGCCAAGAATACAAGGTCCAGAGAGTAACCCAAACCAAGTCAATATCGTTAAAGTACAGGTAGGCGCTTTTTATTTATTTATTTATTTATTTATTTAAACAGGCAATGCCCAACAGTTACAATATAATTACAAAGTATTAAGAAAAAAATAATAATAATAAAAAATACAAATAATTGACAGTTTTATAAACATATTTTTTCCACAAAAACAAGTATAAGAATGTAAAGTATTTTAAATTTAACAGAGAATGAAAGAAAAAAAAAAGTAATTGCTATAATAATAATGATAAAACAAGTGTTTACTGAGTAAAATTTCAATACGGGTGTTATTTATAAAATGATTTAAGATATAAAAGAATAAAAACAAAGAGAGAAGAGAAAATGAATAGGGGCTATGAAATACAATATTACTAATAATTAGAAATAATTAATGATAGATAGAAAATAGAATTTAAAATAGGAGATAGTGAGAAGTAAGTTGTAGTTTGAAAAATATAACAGGTTGGTAAGAGATAAAACTATGATAGGTTAAAAAAAAAAGTACATAGTAAAATAATATAGTAATATATAATAATAAAAAATATATAATTGAGAACCATCCTGATATTATTAAGTGTAAATAACAATTTTCAAATAAGATAAATAAATAATAATAATAGTACATAATATACTAGAAACAACAAACAAAAAAATTAAAAGTTGTAAAAAAGGATTGAGCAGAAGAGACGATTAGAATAAAAAGTTACATAATAAAGCAGAATTAATTATTCTGTACATTATATTACATATTATTACAGATGAGGTTATTACATGGTTAAATTTAAAATTAAGAGAGAGTACAAAACAAATTATTGTATAAAATGAAGGATATTTTTTTTTATTATTTTAGTTGAGCTATAATCGTTTAATATTGTTGACATGGTCCAAATAATCAATATCTAATCCTTTTATAGACCTAATAGAGCAAGAAAACAAATCAATATAGACACTAGATATGTTGGCAATACGGTGAAACCTGGGAATAGGAGAATTATAGGAATAATTAAAATAATAGAATTCTGTGTGAAATAATTTAAAGTTTCTAAGTGACCTGGATGGAGTATCAATTTGTATTAATTGGACAAGCTGAGGACAATCAATTTTAGAATGGAGACATTTATAGAAAAATACTAGGTCATTTACAGTTCTCCGGGTTGATAAAGGTTTTAAGTCTAGCCTAGCTAGGAGGTAGTCATAGTTAAGGTTTTCTTTTGGGATATTGAGTTTATAATTGATGTAGCTAAGGAATCTATGCTGAACTTTTTCTATTAGTTGGGAGTGGGTTTGATAATGTGGAGACCATACAGGGGAACTGAATTCTAATAAAGGTCTAACTATAGAGCAGTACAGGTGTTTGATAGAGTTGATATTGCGAAAGGATTGAGTATTTCTTTTAAGAAAACCTAGTGTTTGCATCGATTTAGTAACTATGGATTGAATATGAAGAGTAAACGTACATTTTGAGTCGAATATTATGCCTAGGTCCTTGATCTGATCAGTTCTATGAAGAGGGGTGTTATTAATATAATCTATGACTAAGGATTAGATTTATGAGTATAAGTGATAACACAACATTTAGATATATTTAGAGGTAGGAGGTTTTCATTACCATTTAGAAACTCTATCCAGGTTTTCTTGCAGTATTATGGCATCATTAAGGCTTTTTATGATTTTACTTATTTTCGCGTCGTCAGCAAATAATTGTATAAAGGCACAATATATAATATAAGTTATATCGTTTAGGAATATGAGGAAAAGTATAGGACCCAGGTGTGACCCTTGTGGGACGCCTGATGTCGCTACAAATAATCTAGAATTAACATTTTTAAATTTAACATACAGCTTCCTGTCTGATAAATAAGATATGAGCCATTGAAGTAAGGGTCCATTGAAGCCATATAGAATAAGTTTGTAAATTAAAAGAGGGATATTTATTGAATCAAATGCCTTTCTAAAATCTGTAGCTATGCAGTCTAACTGGGCTTTTTCTGAGAAAGCAGTATGAATGTGGTGCAAATGAGATAACAGGTTGGTGGTGGTGGAGCGATTGGGGAGGAACCCGTGCTGATCGACTGAAATTATGTTGTTTAAGGGAGGCATTATTTGATCTAAAATAAGGCTTTCAAGAACCTTAGCAAGGCATGATAAAACAGCAACAGGGCGATAATTACCGATATCTTTTTTGTCTCCGCCCTTGAATATGGGGCTTATTTTAGTCAGTTTCCAAAAAGATGGAACAATGCCTTGAGAAAGTGAGCTGTTGTAAAGTAAACATAGAGGAACAGCAAGAGATTCTGCACACTCTTTCACAAATTTGGGATGTACTTTATCTGGGCCAGGACCCTTACTTGTATCTAAAGATGTAAGTTTCTTGATAATATCATTTTCTGATATGATTACAATAGATAAATTCGGTGCATTTTCTACATTAAAGTTCGGGTAAGAGGTGGGTATGCAATCAGTATATACGCCTTCATAAAATGAGGCAAAAGCATCGGCAATGTTTTGAGGTTCATTATACTCTTTGTCATTATAAATCATAGTACTTGGAAATTCAGAATGATCTTTTTTCATGCTGTTTACAAAATTAAAAAAATATTTGGTATTCGAAGGAACAGAATTTTCTATGTTGTATATACTCCATGTAACAAACTTTAGCTAAGTTTTTGCATTTTTTACGGAGTTTACTATAAACTATATAGTCACTGTCTGAACCACTAGATTTATACCAGATATGTGCATCCCATTTTTTGTATATATTGTTAATGAGCTCATCGTCATACCATGGAGGGAACATACTGTTGCAATGACTAGTAATAGGAACATACTTATCAATTAAGTCATTAATTTTACTATAAAACAATTCAATATTATTATCGAGATCAGAGTTAAAAAGAGATGCCCAGTCAGTACAGGATAAAGCTGAATTAATAGCGTTGTAGTCAGCAGTAGAGAAGTTTTTAGTTTTACAAGGCCTATTAGGGTGCTGGTATTTAGAGCTGGCCTTCAGTGATATGCAGAGAGGTGGATGATGAATATCTGGTAGGACTAGGTAATCTTCAGTAGGGTTTACAGTAATTTCACCTTGCACTCCACTGTCAATCCTGGATAAGACTAGGTCAAGGGTTTTATTATTATTATTGCACACAGAATTATGCTGAGTTAATCCACATAGTGTTATCAAATCCACAACAGAGCGTTCAGTGGGTGTACTGGTTGGTAGAATGCTATGTGAGGACTGGTTCCATAAGATATTTGGAAGATTATAATCGCCAACTGCAATGATTTTTGCACAGTCCGTCTTCTGAATTAATGAATCAAGGTAGTTAAAATGAGCTTCATAAATTTCATTCTTAGCACTAGGAGGAATATACACTGCCACAAGTGTGATAAATACTGAGTTATAATTTACCTTTATAGCTACTTGTTCAAGTCCTTGACTTTGAAAAGGTAGAAGTGAGCATTTGTATTTTCTTTTTACTGCTATGAGAACACCTCCACCGCTGCGTTTGGAACTGGTAGATATAGAGCGATCACATCTATAAATATGGTAGTTATGCATTCCTAGTTCAGAGTTTTTTACATGCTTAGTTAACCAGGTTTCTGTCAATATAAATATGTCCGAGTCTATAAGAAAAGTTGAAGTTCTAAGAGTGTCTAGTTTTGTATTAAGTCCTCTCACGTTTTGGTAAAATAGAGTTAACGAGGAGGACTGGCTAGGTAGTTTTTTGGATGAATAGAAACAATTTTAGGTATATTATCAATATATTTTTAGTCAGATTTTCTCCAGCCTTTATTCTTGAAGCAAGTGTTTCTCTGAGGTCTTGGAGGTACAGCCTTTGTTTAAGAGTTAAATCAGCATTTATAGTTACCTTCTTGGGGCCAGGAGATGAATCATTAGCCTGGACTCCATTACTAGTAGAGCTTGTGTCTTGAGGAAGAGGGGTCTTCAAAATGAGTTTATTTTTTAATCTAAGTACTTTGCGGACATCTTGTTTAGAGTTTAAAGTTACCCGAAGTGGACGGGATCTGGCCTGTATTAGAGCTTTGCCAGCTATATTATCTTGCTGGGCACTGTCATGAGTTGTAGTTGTACTATCTGCCTTAGATTGAGTAATATTCTTATTTTTGTCACCAAGTCTTAAAGTGGTTATGCCTTTTAAATCAATGTTAAATGGTTCTAATGTTTTGATGGCTTGATTCATGTCATGGGTTGAGCAATCTTCATGACTGTGAGAGTCAGTCAGCTCATTTAAGTTAAATATAATAACATTACGACTCCTCCATTCTCTTTCCTCTATTTCAGAGTAAAATGATTCAAAATTATTATTTAAATCAGTAGGGCACGAAGATGTGGTAGTAAAAGAAGACACTGATAAGTTATTAGAACCTATGTTGCAGTTTATTTTGTCCAAAGTAATGCTAATTTCCTGAACTTTGGATTCAACATTAGAGATTCTAGAGATCATTTCAGAATTTTTATGATTGACAGTTGATATAACTAGGTTTTTTACTTTATCTTCAGTTAAATTAACAGTGTACTCACATGCATTGCAGACGAAGTAACAGTCTGTTACATTTATACTCTTCATGTCATCTGGGGTGAGACCGCTACAGGTAGCATGTATTCCCCGTCTACATTTATCACATTCTAAATTATCTGACGAATCAATCGAAGAATTACATTCGACACATTGCTTTCTGTTAATTAATGGCATTTTTATGCTTTTAAAAACACAATATAAGGATAAAAATTGGCAAAAACTACGAAAAATGTCAGCAAGATAGCGCGGGAGAGATAACGTCAGTGAAAATCAATGTTTTAAATCATTTAAAAAGGTAGAATCACGCAAATCGATCAGCCGAGAAACTTTAAATGATAAATACTTCAATTTAGGTACAAAATATTATTAAAAACAATAAAAATAACTTAAAAAAGCACTCAAAAATAGCACTCGCGATGTTAACAGGTGGAAGGTTATATTAGGCTTTGTGGCTCTCATGAAATTTAAAACAAGTAGAGCATTTATATTTCAACTTTTATAACTTGAGAACTAAGCTCTAAAAATTTGTAGTCACAAACTTTGTTTCAATTAGTTAAAGTTCAAACTCGTATATTTAAGAACTGGTTCGAAAATTTATAATTTTCTCTCCAATCATTGCCATATTTAATTTTTCAATGATAATATTTCGTAGGTAAACGGTAGCGAACAGCTAGAATTTCCACTGAGAATTTCCCTTGGAACTCTACAAGATTTACTATCCAAGACTCATCCAAGGTAGGAAACATCAAACTATAAACTAATTTATATGTCTGTTCATATTAAAGACGATTTGATTTTTTAAATAATAGTAATTTTTAAATTTTCAAAAGATTAAAGTTAAATTTAAAGAAAGTTTTCATTTTATAAATTTAGTATAGAGATGCTAAAATATAACTAATCTTTAAATATAATTATTTCAAAAGTTCACCATGAAAAGCTTAACTTCAAGAATCGCTTTCTTGTATAACTAGAAATGGAAAAGGTCCTTTCTTGGGTCTCCTGAGATTTTGGAGGGAAAATCCTTGTAGGATTTTCACTGTTTCCTATGTTTTCTTTACTAATAAACTATACCGAGTGGAATGAGATAAAACGATAGTAAATAAAATAGTTAGGGTTGTTATTTTTATTTTAAAGTTTTAAGTATAAATGGAGGGTAATATGAACTTGGTGATAGTTTACCCAGAACAAGGTCAAGTGCAGATTTTGAAAATGTTGACCTTTTAAGGAATACACCACATACATAAATAATCGGGTACGGGGTACTGTGGAACTTTTCCTCGCCACATCGGATTCGCTACGCTCAACTTCAATACTTTAGACTAATTTCGCTCGTCCTGAGAATATAAAAATCGCAGCCGAAATGCACTGCAGCACATCTTCAGACTCACTTCGAGGGATATATTTACAACCCTCTGTACTCGGTTGAAGAATTCTTTTCAATTAATTTTTAATTATATTTGTTGTAAAATCATTATTTAACTGTATATTTGATTGCATTGACTGTTTGCAATTGTACAAAAATCTATGTTATGCAAATAAAGGTTTTTTATTTATTTATTCGCTCGTCCTCAAGCAGTAAATACATATTCGTTTTATTACCAGCGAAAAATTCAGGCACTAACTTCCCTCAACCCTGCTTAATTTTTATTATCTAACAAAACCCGTTTATATAAACGGGTACTTGCAGTGTTGGAATGAAACTTAGTATACTAATTTATATTATAAAATAACTCAATAACTTTATTATATAATAATATAGCTGGATTAGATTATTCTTCGTTTTTTAAGAATTTTATGGAAAACTGAACTAATGCTGATAGTGAGAGGAAACTTGGCACATATGTTAGTCTTATGTATGACTATATGTGTGCCATATCTTAAATTGATTGCAATATGTTTTTTATCGAAATATTTCCTGAGTCATTATTGTGGGTTATTAAAGTTGTAAAATTTTATATTTTGGGTAACTCAACTAGATCTAAAGATTGATTTTCGTACCTCAATAAGTTTCAACTCTCAAGCATTTATGTAATTGTAGTTACCATAATAACAGACACACATGCACACATACAGATAGACATCTTTGTGAAAACCACTTAGGAGGTCTTAAAAATACCTGAAACTGATAATGCAGGTGAAATCCCGGGTAAGGTTTTTTTCTGAACACAATATATTTCCTTTATATCTACGGTATAAATGAGGAAAAGTAATAATAGTGAATACACTTTTAAAAGGTATTATACTCATTGTAGAAATTACTGGATACAATCACTGTATATTTACACTTTGAGTTCATTGAATAGCGAAATGCCTGGTAAGGCTAAATACTCTAAAACCTGTATTTATTTCTTATTATATACATCTAATACATACCCAATCTAACAAATAATACAAAAATAAAAATGCACGAACAGCACATAAAAGGTATTTTAGACGCGAGCTATATGTCGTCTAAATCCTAGACTATTAAGCTGGCGATATTTTTTCTAAATTACAATCTTTGTCAAAATGATCCAAAGTCACAAAAATAAAACATAAAATAATAACCCGCACTCACAGGAAAAAATTAGGGTCGAAAAAGTTTCCATTAATTTAAACTACAACACAAAGAGAGGGTGTGCTCACTACTTATTATATAAAGGGTGCTCCATCTTATATCTTAAAAAAATCGGCTTACTCTAAGGGTAGCCAAATCAAACAATTATTGGCCTATCCTAGATCAAGTTAACCCTAGAAATTCATTCTCACAGAAAGCTTTTAATATCAAAAGATGTTTTAGGGTTCACCCTAGGATTTTTTTGGCTGGTTGAAACTCCAAGAGTAAAGGGTGTAAAAAATGATTTCCTTCTATTAAGGGCGAAAGTTCATAATATATTAAAGGAGGAAAAAGAAGAAATAAACGGATTAAGACCCTAATTTTTTTTTGAATCCTAAAATTAATTTTATACACGCCAATTTTTAACATAAAAAGAACAATAAATCCCACAACTTCACACCTAATTTATATTAATATATAACCAAAAAATTAATAACTACAATTTATTATTATTTTAAACTTTTAATTTTGCAATTTAATGGGTAACATATAAAAACAATGATGTTAAGAGTAGAGTTTGAATAACCCTAAACACGTGGTATGATTGCAAAACCACGTGTTCAATTCTAATTCTCCAAATATTTTTTGTCAAGAAGGGAGTCTGACACGTGTAGTGACGTCATTTATCAACTGTTGCCCTCTATGTGAAGTTATATTGTTATTATTCTAATTTTTGTTTTGTAAATATAATGTTATGGAATAAATATTTATTAGAGTTGTTATTTATAGAGCTTAATTATTATAACTATTAAAGAGGGATATTGCGAAAGAAGCAACGATTCTAGTTGGAGCAGATTAGAAATAGTGTGTTTCATGTCACAATTAGTTTTCCGTTCGCTAAAAAAGCAACAGTAGCAAATGCAGCTCAGATATTTAGCAAGGGATTTATTTATTTTTGACCCTTTCGTATGACTAGGGATTAGCTTATTTTAAATCCTTTAAAACGAGGTAAGTTATAGAGTTAACTCACGAAGCGAAGGTGGGGGAGGGGGCAGAGTTCGTCCAAAATCCGTTTCAGAGGCCCTAAACCTCGAAAAAATACATTTCGTAAAACTTAGTGTGTAAGTATGAATGTGTATATATATATATATATATATATATATATTATATATATATATATATATATATATATATATATATATACATATATATATATTCTTATGACAACTATCTTATTGGCATAACAATGACGTGGTTCTGCCACACCATTTTACTGGATAAAGCCATGTATTTGTATTTTTGCACAGCTTGGAAGTTTGTAGAAAAAAATCCTATTTCTTTAGGAACACACACTCCTCGTACTGTTTTTACACAGTAAAATAACCATTTATGAGGTTGAGAAATGGTTATTTTGAATAAAATTTTCAGTTAAAACAGAAAATTTACAAAATAAATCTTTCCCTTTGTGGGGTGAGATAACTGGCTAAATGTTTGAAAAAGGTATTTTAGCCAGATTAAAATTATTAAACATTAATAAAGGGTTTTGAGGGAACAAGTAAACAGTCAAGTTAGAGGGGTTCTTTATATGCTGAGAAATGATTAGGAAAACATTGGAAGGGGGGAATACTGGCCCTGAGGGAGAGGTTAGCTTTGAATTGGTTTCATAGACTTTTCTTCTTACTATTCATTTAATGTATTGTTTTTACCTTTTTATTTTTTATTTTGCAAAAAGATAATTACCTAAATGGATTTTGTCTTCAAAATGTAATCAGCTAGATTTAAAATTGAGCGTTAAATATAAAATGTAATTTGCTAGTCATAGACCGTTTGAGCTGTACTAAGATTACGAGAAATGTTTACATCCATACACTCATACAAACAGACAGCATTTTTTCCGATTTTCGGGATCTTTAAGAGCTAAAACGTCGTAATTTGATGTGAAAAGTGTGTGTTAAGTTTTTGGCTTATGTAAGGAAGTTGGGAAGCAAAATATTAAAAGAAGATTTTATTAAATATCAAAATCCAATGTTATTTAAACTCACATAGATACAGGTGAATGAGTTTCAAACCAAGTTTCATTTATTAAACGCTTTTTAAATATTAGATAACATGTTCTGTCATCGTTATTCACAACTCAGTATCAAAGTTACAAGTGAGGGGTAAATTTTGATAATAAACAAGATTACTAGATAATTGATAAGAATAGAATATAGATATTAGGGTGAAGGTCATTCCCTTCATGAGGACCTAAACCTTATAAAGGGTCTTTCAAAGAGATCAATATTATACTAGCTAAGCTCCTTTCCTTACTTTGTGACAGGTTTAGATATTAATTGTAATGTATCAACTTATCAATCAATAATTTATAAGGTAGAGTTAGCTTTCAGATCATAGAGTTTAGTTGTTTATCTGAATTAATTTAACGTCAAGGTATTCTCTATGCATTATTGAGTTAACGTATGCATAAGGACTCTTTGAGCAATATTAGTTTACTAACGTTGTTTAATTGGTTAATTTAGTAATTAATTAGGAAATCATTTCACAAGCGTAACTAAAAGTAAACTGGTGCTCACGTCATTTTAAATTGCGCCCATTTGTAAATATTTTTGTTTACGACTGATGCATTATATATATATATATATATATATATATATATATTATATATATTATATATATATATATATATATATATATATATTCACAAGCGTAACTAAAAGTAAACTGTAAACTGTAACTAAAAGTAAAAAAAATATATATATATATATATATATATATATATATATATATATATACAACATACATAATATAGGTGTCAATCGATTTTATTGGTATGTGCCTAAATATGTAATACCTGGTTTTAAAGGCATTTCAAGTTCAAAAATTTGTTTCAAGTTTTGAAAAAAATGTTCAAAACTAACGACGTCATGAGTTAGGTTAAGGACGTCTTAAATTATTCACTAACAATAGGCTCTATAACCTCTCCAACATCTTTACATAAGCCCAGTTTCGTTTCGGCTAGAGAAAGCCTACGAGAGTTACCGCTGCGTAGAGGCGTCGGCCCATGACCGCATCGCTGTCTGTGGTCGTGGTTACTTGCCAGCCACATTCATGTTTGTTTTGTATTATATAATATATATATATATATATATATATATATATATATATATATATATATATAATATATTATATATATATATATATAAGGTTTCTATGGGACACCATAACTTTCGAACGCTTTCTTGGACCCGAACACTATAGCTATACTCTGTCTATTTGACGAAATAAGGGCCTTCGACCCTTAGTTATTACTAATAACCTTAAGAAATATTATGATCAACAACCTAAGAGTGTTCGTTGTTCTCGTTAAGACTACGGGAGTTATTCACTACTTCAACTTTATTTGTTGATAAAACTAGTGTTGCCCCACCTGCTGATAATGGTATTAAACCGAAACCGATACAAAAATATTAATATTTAACAGCAAGTATCCCCACTAGCTAATTCATCAACAACATGTTACTTTCAGAATAATAAAATAAATTCATACTTTGAATCCTGAATCATGTTACTTTCATTTATTTTAAGAAAGCACACGTCAAGGTGTTGAAAATCAAAAATTAGCGATTTTACATGTATAGGAATAGGTACTTCTTGTATATTAATCAGGCTGATTAAGACGTGAATCAGGTTGACTTTACTGATAGGAGGATTTTACCTCGGTGAAAAATTAATATCTTGGCATACGCGGATGATATTGCACATATTGGTAAAACGAAAGGGAATTAGAAAGACGATATATTTATAATAAGATATTCTTATTGTTCAGGCGAAAAGAGTTAGTCTAAAAATAAATAATGAAAAAACCAAGTACGTGGTAGTAGGGAGACAAGAAGAGCTGGATAAAAAGTTTGTGCTAAGACTGATAATTAATTCCCAAAGGTAGGAAAAAAGAATGGCGAAGAAGACGAACAATAGAGAATTATGACATGTAGATCAAGACTGCAAGACTTTGTTTGTATGACCATTTAATGAGAAGGGATGGAGAGACCATAAGAAATGTTGTAGTGAAAGAATGAGAAGGTACTAGACAGCCAGATAAACCCAAGCTAAATAGAAGAGATGGAGTGGTGAGACATTGCTATTGAGGAGATATTGATGCGAATAGTTTAATTGATAAAGAAGCATGGAAAACGCACTTCGTTATTTTAAAAATCACATTAGTGTCCCATCCTCTATGCGAAAACCCGTTGACTTCGCCTCAATTACGTCTTAAAGTATATCTCTATAACTCAAATGGACGGCAATAATATGCGAGTATTATCTTCGACAAAGTTATAATAGACAAACATTTTGTGAGTCAATAATTTTTAAAATTGTGTTTGATACTTTCCTAAACCATTAGTGTATAATTATTCTTTTGCATGACAAGACCTTAATTTTATTACCCCACCGAAAGTGTTTCAATCGGCAATTGATTATCATTCTCTCAAAATTCATTCACTGAATTCATCAAAACAAATTCAGATACCATCTATTTGCTTATTTATTCAACAGGAAAACTTCTGAAAAAAAAATATACGAAGATGGAACATATAAATCAAGAAAAACTTTATCCCTTAATTTTCTTGAACGTATAAGCTTTTCCCTTGTTCTCAATATAAGAAATGAAAACGACTCGGAGGGAAGTATGAAGATCCCTAGATCATCTGAATAATTTGACTGTCCCTAAGAATACAAGCGTCGTCCCTCGCCATCCAACCAGACCTTTTCATCCGGTTATTTTGGATTCAACCTCCCTCTTATTTGGCTTCTACTTGCGAATTTCTTTTGAAAATTCTCATCCTCCCAACTTTGGACTAGGTTCGCTCGTCCCCAGAATATCCAACTCGCCACATTTTGTACTGCAACACGTTTTCGGACTCGCAGTATATACATATTCGCAGTATAGACATACTTGTCGCATTAAAACGAAACTTGGTGAACACATTTATAAAGTAAAGGTATAAACTTGTGCCAAATTTCAACTCAATTGGATTATATTCCGTTTTTACTTTTCCTCATTTATACCGCAGGTATAGGGAAAGTATTGTGTACAGACAGACAACTTTGTGAAAACCACTCAGAAGGTCTTAACTTTTCAATACATCATCATAACTCATGGTAACATAATAATTAAGTTGTTTGCCAATTACGCCACTCTGGATGTTTGAGCTGATACCGTCAGAGTACCTACGACATCAATTAAAAAGATTACTTCGAGGACATTTCGCTTTAGAGGCCTGCTTAGCTCGCCGTGGTTTTATGGGAGCTATTTTGGTTTTATCTGCCTATAGGACAGTAGGACAGGGCGGAAGAATAGCTAAGGGCCTCTCTTTAATACTATCTTCCCACCTACTATCACTACTGAACCCAACACATGTCGTAGAGGTTATTGAACGTAGACATATATATATATATATATATATATAATATATATATATATATATATATATATATATATATATATATTATATATATATATATATATTATATATATATATTATATATCCGTTATCCAAACAACTTCATAAGTGGTATTTTCAAATGTGTATCGAAGGTGATTTTAATCCTTTTGGTTTTAATTTTAAACATAACTTTACATTATTATACAAATTGATTACTACCTGAAAAACTGGCGAAGGGAGATCGAGCTGGGCCCAAGACACTTGTGATGGGATGACAAGACAGGACTTCATCAAATTTTATTATAAGAGGTATCCTTTGACAGGAACCTTCATTTATATACTCCGCCTCATATATTTTGGCACTTCATATGTATTTATTACTGTTTAATATATTTATATTCCATCATATAAATTGAAAGAGAAATCACGTTAAATTATTCCGTACCAAAGAACCAAATAAAACTGGCTTTATTTCAAAATTATTTTATTACAAAGAACAACTTTATATTTTTAAATGTATTAGGTGACAAGATTTACGGGAAAATGTAAATGGTGCCAAGATATACGAAAAGATGTACAAAGGAAATTCGTCCGGTATGCTTCCCTAGCCGACATTTTATTCAATCCTTAAGCAAATGATTTTTCCAGGCCCTTTACTAGAAACCTTTTTTTCTTCAATACTGTTCGGTTTATTACCGTCACAGGAAATTTCATCCCTTATTCCCTCTTTCATTCCCTCCTGAACCTCCCCCCTCAGAAAACACTGTTGTCATAAATAGAAGGGAGTCAAAATCTTCACAAGGGATGATTCCAGCCAAAATAGAATGAGAATTATCCTCTTGCTCCCTCTCCTTAGTAAAAGACATCCAACACAAACTTAAATGTAAATGCTACTAGGGTGACGAAAATGTTTGTAAATATAATAAAATATAAATCCTTTATTTATTAATTTTTTACTACTCAATATACACGCATTAGTCGTTACCGACCATTCGATTTTATTACTATCCAGACCAAATTACCAGAAAGACCAACATATTTACTACCATAGGGTAAAATATAAAATTCTTGTAAACTAGAAAAATTATTGCAGTTACTCTTTAAGCCAGTTCCGCTTTGAGGGCGTTCACTTTGTTACAAGAGAAGCACTTTCTTACTTTTATAAGTAAATGATTATGATCGAGTGAGAAAAGAAAATGATTTTTAATTTTGCTCTTTAAAAACAGAAAGAAAGATGTCTGATGGACTGTTTGACCGGTGCCACGTGCTTGTCAAAATAAGGAGGTAACTTTGTGTTCTCCATTGTTCGTGTTTATATCAAAATAGTACAAATTTAATACTTTTTTAATAACAAACATTTTATTTATATATTTTTTCAAATTTAATGCAGCTTTGATTAAAAGCTCCAAAATAGCTAGTTCCAATTCTAAAACTAAACAAGAAGTAACAGAGGTACTAATAATTTGCACCGCCTCCAAGAAGCCTATCACTCCTACGCTTCCGCCTCTACTCAGAAACCCACAAAATTTTACCTAGCTTAATATAAAAGTAGTTCTTATGCTAGAGATGTTTAAATTCTATCAGAAACTATATTTTGTACCATGTGACTCATAAATTTATATTTTATAATATATATTTTATTGGTAAATATTTGAGCTATAAACAGAGGCCTTCAGCCCTAGCCGCTCCTTGGCGTGGCTGCTCAGAAGATGTCCTATGTGCATTGATTGTTGTTTTGAACTATATGATGAATAATTATACCTTTTTTTATTACATGTCATTTCACCAAAATTTCATGTGGGCCGCTTTGAGTGGCCCACCTTATATATAATTTATTTTCTAATATAAATGGTATTATTTTTTTAAATTGACCTTGGATCATCAAGTTCGCTATCTAATCTTGTTTTTACGTATTGACCTCAATAAATCAGCAAATCTATTTCTATCGCACAAAAATTGTATTTTAATTTTTTTCGTATTTCGGACTCAATGTTATCTGAATTGTACCAAATTTCGTGTAGGAATTATTCTGACCTGTAGAATGTAACACTGGACAGATTAGAATTATTATTTAAGCATCTGTTCAATAACTCGTCTCTACAATAGTGACGGAGCACTTTGAGGAATTAAAATTAGGTCCGGCAACACTGCTTAAATCAAATTCACTAACTACGATTTGTAATTCAAAGCATTCAGAGGGAAAAGGATGCTATACGGACTTAAATGATTTTAATAGTAGCGTTAAAAAATATTAAAAAGCTAATAGTGTAATTATAACCAGTTTCACTATTTAAGTGAGATTAATAGTCTTTGGTCTCCAATAAGCAAACCTTGTAATCTTCCAGGGAGAACTGCTAAGCAAATTTTACACCTATTTAATATTTATTATTTTTCTCTTAGAGCCTATACTTGATACTCTATTTAACTATAAACTCCATAATACATAAAAATCTATCAAATTATGCCTGCCATTTAAATATTTTACTATTTCTTCTCTATTATTTTTAACTGTTTTATTTTTTTTTATCAATTCGCTTTCTTTTGTCCTTAGAGTGACACCCTTCATCAACGTTGTTAAGATTTCCTCTTTTTTTAAAAAATATATTAAGGGGTTAGTTAACAAAAATTGATTTTTTGGTATGTTCATCAGTAGTCAAGTTATTATGAAGGCATTGGCCCTTATCCCAGTAGGGTAATTATTATAGCTTCTCTTTTAAAGGGGCCGCTTGGACTACGAAGACACCCCCTATATACCTACTTCACAACTGTTATTGAGTACAATAGGAAAAAATAAAGAGAAAAACTGTTACTAGGGAAGGGGATTATTAGTCTATGACGTAATGTACATCTGTCTTTTTTACAGACACTTGAATAATTATTACATCAATTTTATAAAAATTAGTTTACAAATAAAACATTAGTGAACGCAGTGGAATATAGTCTACTGTAATAATCACACTATCGCATCGTCTTTCCACTTAAACGTTTCCAGAACAGAGAGAGCCATTTTCTATAGATTCAGTACTTTGTAGTGTCATCAGGTACATAATGTCATCAGATAAAGTAGTAGGAAGACATTGAATAACTTATTAGAATCTGACTTCAAATACTGGATGACCAGCTTATGACATTGTTGGTAAGCGGGAACAGGGAGGCGCGGAGTGGCAAAGCGGCCCTCAGCGCCAAGTGCTGCTCTCGTTGTTGTTTATATTGATTGGACAGATTTATTATAAATTTACCTCTAACATCCTAACTTAAATTTGTTCGTTCATCTACTAATTCTTTACATATGAAGCATTATAAAACTAAATTACCTCATTTTACAGGTAGATACAGGTTAGTTTCTTACTAACTAGCTTAACACTGTTAGTTGTCAGGGTCATTCCAATTAATTTTCAACAAGACAGATCTGAAACATAAAATTTTCAAGTTAACATTAATTTTTAAATTGGTGCGTACATCCATATTCTGGGTATGCGCTGAAATATATAAACTGAAGCAAGTTTATGGGGTTTAGAATTTCCGGATTTGAAGAGTTTAAAAGAGAACAGAATAAAATGAATCGAGCTGTCATTGTCAACTGCCTAAGGAGCATTGCCTCGGAAAAATAATTTGCTTCTTTTAAGTTTTGGATCGTATTTCATGAGTTTTATTGATGATATTATTGTTCACTTCTTTAACCTAAGCTTTTGCCCCAGTTTCAACAATAATCTTTATCTTTTACCATCAGGACTGAGAGGTCATAGACAAAGAATTACATAATTATGAGTGCCTAATTTGATTTAAGTCCTAAGCGAAATAAGAGGACTATTAAGACACATTGTAATCTTTAAATAGACTCAACTTTTCTTTTCACGATTTTGCCTCGCAATCACTAGTTTACGATTAAAAAGCAGACTTAATTTGAAATTTAAAATACTATGATATATTAGTTAATAAATTACGATTTTACAATTAAGAAAGATTTAAAAGACAGATTAATCAATTTACAAATCCATCTTAGTCTTAATCGCCAGATTACGAAGTGTAATAATTTGAAGATAGTTTAATGCATGCTCGAAAAAGCAGATTGTTTCAACTATCAATTCTTTGTTACAGGTTACAAAAGCTAAGTTATCTTCTGTTATCACATCATTACACTTTCAAGGATTTAACCTTTAAAATGAATTTATATTTAGCCACATTTCACAAGATTAAATTGTATGTTGTTTGATTTAAATTTGGTGTTTTATTTAAATGAAAAGAATGAAGATAGAATGAAAGAATTCATTTATGTATAGAATGTAGAAGTTGAATTCAGATATTTGTAAAGAGTAATTGTGTGAATGTTTACACTCTGTGTGGTTTGACAGGTCTTTTTGGTCGTTGTTTCTATTAAGGATAAAAATAGAATAATTGTTTTGATTTTTATTTATGGTGGTAGCAACTTAGGGAATTGTTTAGCGTTCCAAGTCACTTTTCTCTCTGTTTAGTATTATTTTCGTTTAAATAAAAAAATCTTTTATAATACTTTGAGTGGTAAGTCAAGGGAGCGAGATGAATACAGGAATAGAAGCGGCTGCTCATGTGTGAATGTGCATACAAATGCCTTAAGTTACTCGAGTTTCAACACTGTGTTTGTGTGTGTTTATAGCTGGGATGCGGAGCGGATTCAAAAGTGGAAGGTTTGGAAGAGGAATAAGAGAGGCGGTCGATCGCATCGAGGGATAGAGGAGTAGAAAGGAGCCGAAAAATAGGCGGAAACACACGGGGGGTGTCACTCGGTCGATAGGGAAGGGTAGATGACTACGGGGGCGGTAGGACCCCAAGACATTCGGCCCGGTATAGAGACGGGAGAGGACTCTGCGCACAATGGCTTTCAAAGGAGGGATGAAGGTTTACCACAAGGCACTATTCAAGACCCACTCCTCTTCACAATGCTCTCACTCTTTCCCCTCATGAATTTGCCCCCAGCTTGCTTTTCCACCAATATACATGGTAATGCGACCTCCCCCTCAACAGATTTCACTCTCCCTTTCCAATCACCTCTCCCCATATGTCAACTTCTTCAAAAAAATAATCTTCAACAGTTAAAACAAATAAAACAAGTTTTTCCTCAGTAACAAGGCGATAAGTTTTGTGACATTGTGACTAATTTCAAATAATATCTAATACCATTCTCACTTCATTTACATAGCGCCACCAATCCTTTGCAAATATTTATCTACTCTTTTAATCTTGAATTAATTAAAATAAAATTTAATAAAATTGCCCAAGGATCCCACATAGAAAGTTTAATGTAACTTTGTTAAACGAAATATAACATAATTAACCAATAAAAATTAAATTATCTAATCAAATATAAATATTGCTTAATTAAATGAAATTTGCACGATAAAAATTGCTTAAAGCAAAATTAAATGTATATAAATAAAAAGAATCAGTGTTTGACAGTATTCTGATCTAACGATAAAATTCCTCCTCCGTCCCTAACAATTACAATTTTGAACATTTATATTCTCATTTAACGATAAAATTCCTTCTGTCGTCCCTCAAAATTACAATTTTGAACATTTATACTCTGATCTAACGATAAAATTCCTTTTATCGACCCTAACAATAACAATTTTGAACAATTATATTCTGATCTAAAGATAAAATTTATTTTCTCGTCCCTAACAATTACAATTTTGAACATTTATATTCTGATCTAACGATACCAATATGTGATAAATTGAGTTGTGCATTTCGGATTTGCCAACATAAAATTTTAAAAAATAAACATTGTCCAAGACTTTTGAAAATGGTCTATTACGCCAAAAGTGTAAAAATAACTTAAATTAACTTAATTTTAACAAATACTTATACTTGCAAATTATCGCCCAAAAGTGGTAATAACAAGTGGTTATTAAAGTGGTTATTAAAAATAAAGTGGTTACAAAACCACTTTCTCTAACTTTCAAAAGTTAAATAGGAGTATATTAGATTAAATAAAAACCGGAATATGGTATTTTTCCCAAGAAACCAAATATTTTAGCATTTAAAGTAGTGTCTGCACAATAGTTTTATCACGGTATGTTCCTATTTAGAAGTTTAAAGTTCCCATATTTGAAAATCATGACCCAAAACAGTAATGTTTAAGTTAATCTCTCAGGAATTACATAGGAAAGAGAGCATTTTTAAATCCAGCTCCATGATTTAACTTTATTTTTATGCTTTAATGTTGACACATCTGAAATGTCCTACTTAGGGTTCACGAAATAAAACAAAGCTGTAAACAGCTTTATCACTGCATGTGCATTAACAAATGCAAAACTTTGATATGAGAAGGGTGTTCAAAAGATTTTTGCATACGTTCTTTTATTTAAATAAAAACTTAAATAACTTATGCGGTTGTTTGGATGACGGAAGTTGAGAATGAGGGAGAGTAGGGTATATATATAATATATATATATATATATATATATATATATATATATATATATATAATATATATATATATATATATATATATATACATATATTGTTGTTGTATATAAGTATAATATAAGTATACGTCTAGGTCAATGACATAGTCGATATCTGTTAAGTTTAGTTGTCCTAGAGAGTAGGGAGGTAGTACTGTAGAGGGCTCCTGTCTCATGTTCTGCTCTAGTTAGTCTACTGTTCCAAACAGACAGGACAAAAAGTAGGCCTGCAAAGCGAAAGGACCTCAAAGTTGGCTTCTTGTGGTCGCAGGCATTTTAAAGGGATTGGGATAGGTTCAGCTCAATAAAATCATCCTAAGTGGAGCAATGGGCAAATAACTTAATTATGACGTCATCACTTATGAGAAAACAGAACGTTTCTTCTACTATACAGTGAGTTAAGATAATTGGTCAACGCTGCATAAATCAGAGGGGCTATAGCGATGTATGTATTAAGCGATAAAGTGATGAAGGTGTCATAGCGACGTATGCAAGTATGCGTCATTGTTGTATGCAGTTTGCCATGTTGTTACATGGCAAAATGCCATGTGAAAACATAGCACTGTTTATCAATGTTATTAATAAACAGTGCTACTCTCTTCGAGCACTGTTTGTGCAAATATGATTCCCTTGAAATATTTTTTATTGACACCCTATCCAAAACGTGTTTGAATAACGAGCAATTATTGCTCCAAACCTAATACATGTTGGGAATTTTCTGGTAAATAATAATTGACAGATTACCGAATTATAATGAGGTACTTACTACAGTGGTTTAAGAATTACTACAGGGTCATAATATCTGGGATAATAAGTTTTACTGAAATTCTAAGGCTACACAATCGACCTCTGTAAATAAATTGTACTTCGCAGTTTTTCATTCTGACCACTTCCCATCCCAAAAGATAATTTGATATTCATGAATGTAAACGTAATTTTGATAAAAGACTTAATTTGAAAAGTACTTTATACTTAAATACACTTTTAATTTCTATTATAAATCATTCAAATTATTTATGAACTAATAAAAAAGGCAGATGAAAATTAGTACGCAATTCCAATACAACTTGTTGCCAATTTTAGTTTAGAAAGTGTATAAGGTTTCTAAAAGAGTAAAAAGTCTTTTAGTAGGTTGTAGTGGAGCTCCCTTGGATTTATTGCATATAAACCTTCTAAAAACCTTACTCTCAGGTTATTTTCAAGTAACCATTTTCTTAGTTTTAACCTTCTACCTTGTGTAGTAGGAACATATTTCTTTTTTTTACTCAGTTAAACAACTACTATACATCTATTATGCACTGTATGGGGAGGGTAAAGTTCTATACGTGTAAGATATCCTTCGAATTTCAAACAAGGATACCCTTTTCTCTCTTTTTTCCTTTCTAGAAAATTCGACCTTAAAAAATTGCTCCTAGACTATGGAAAAGTTCACATTAGTTCAGTTAGTTCCCTATTTTTTTCTGATGATATATTTCTCTTTGTTTGACTTGGTATTTTTTTACTTTCTTAAAAGTTTATAAGTTTATTTTTCGGGGGGATTGCTCGAAATGTCTTGGGAATCATCTATCCTGTTTCTTTTCTCAAAAACACTTTTCTAAAAGAAAAGTCTCATTTTGGAAATAGCTAAGATAGGAATTTTTCAAACAAGGAAATTGAACTAAAATGTTTTAAAAATATAAATATTTCAGAAGAATTGCTTTGTTCACTTCTTCTTACAAATGTTCAAATATATTTCCTCATTATTTAAATGAAGTTTACTTGTACATCCAAACATATACTATTTTTATATTCTGACAAATACAAATACACTCTTGCCAAATTTTAATTTTTTCATTCCTCATTTATACCGTAGAAAAATATTATACTGTGTTTGAAAAAATATCCGAAAACGGGTTGTCATCGGAATTCTTTGTTTTAGGTGTTTTTAAAACCTTCTAAGTGGTTTTCACAAAGTTGTCTGTCTCTATGTGTCTATTATCATCGTATCTGCCTGATTACGATGATAGCAGAAAAAATCTGTTAAGTGCAGGATATACATATATCACTCATCAAGTGTAAAAAATCCTAAGAATTTTATCAAACTTAATTCAGTAATTCACTTAAGTAAGAACAATACTTAAACGAGAAAATACACCTAAGGGATGAACACGCTAAAGTGAGGAACACACTTAGGGAGGAGCAAACTTAAGTAAAGAGTACATATAAGCGAGAAGCAAACTTAAGTGTGGAACACACTTAAGTGAGAAGTGCTCCTCACTTAAATGAGGTGCACACTTAAGTAAGAAGTAGACTTAAATAAGGAGTACACTTCAGTAAGAA
Organism: Microvelia longipes; assembly: GCA_018340805.1. Lineage (NCBI taxonomy): Eukaryota > Metazoa > Arthropoda > Insecta > Hemiptera > Veliidae > Microvelia > Microvelia longipes. The sequence continues at coordinate 21,190,305 of JACMZG010001914.1, read as the reverse complement.
GTTGGTAGCGTCTTCAGCTCTTGACTTCAAGGTAACAAGTTCAGTCAGAAAGGGTAAAAAACCGATTCTTGAGCCGCTTCCTCTTCCACCCCTTCCACTACCTCCTCCTCAAACACCTCTTTAAAGTTTCATTCTTATATCCCCCACCCCTCTTATACTTGTATAGGAAGAAGTTTAGCTCCATATTTGTCAGCTTGTTTAAATATATCAAGTATTACTTGGACATGATACCAACATTTTGCCTAAACCTTCTGGCAAAAGGTTGTGCATTCCTTACCTGACAAAGAATAAGATATACTTAATTAATTAACTCGACCTATGTAATTATTTTCGACTAAATAGTGACGAAAAGTGACAAAAGCTTTCACTTTTTTTGTCACAATGACAAATCCTGTGTATTATGCTTAAAAATACAAAAACAAAAGAACTTTTAGTTTTTAGTTCATAGATGTCGTTCTTTAGAACACTATTTTCTCACATTAGACAAATATACGGAGCTAAGACAAGCTTTAATGTAGGTGTCAGATTTTATGACGAAGTTGCAATTTTTGAAAATATGTATATCATTCTTTAATTATATAATGTTATACAATTTTACTTATTAATTCAAAGATATTATTTTTGGTTTAAATTTTTTCTTATCATTTTCTATTCTAAGTATAATTAAATTGTTCAAATCTAAATATATATTCATGGTAGTATAATTTACAAAGTTGGATAAAGTAATTTTGTGTTAAATAGTAGTAATAGATACAGATCTGTCTTCTGGGCTATATTAAAAAGGTCTTTTTATTTGAAACGACTAAACAATGAAACTCTCTCAGATTAGACTTTTACTTTCTTTATCTAGTGTTTAGTAAACAGTTGTTCTTTAATAGAAAAGGTAAATAGTTCTATAGATGTTAAATATTTAGATGTACTATTATAAAAATGCATCTCTATGAATACTTAAGTACGCTGGGTACATAGTGGGATTCTAAAATAAAAAATCATTGTTTGATCTTGGTCATATGTTACATCTATTATAGATTGAATTGATTCGATGTATTAATATAAAACCTATTCAAGGGAGGCATTAATTAAATTTTATGCAAGGAATTTGATTCACGAATCACGTCGTCTTTTAAATAGGACGTTATGGTGACGGTTATTCTAGTCTGTCGTCAGGCTGTCCAGGCCCTAACTTCAAGAGAAAGCACAAAAGCCCTCAAAACCCCCAATACTGGCTCCATTATAATAATTTTTCGCTCACTGCAGTTGCTAATTTATAATTCGTTACGTGCCACAACAAAATAAGTAACAATAGACAATTATATTAAATGCCATAAGCAAATAATATGTATACTGTATTACTATTCTAGTAATATAGTATACTATAAGTATCTCTTTTGTTAATTAATTTGGACATCATCAAAGATACTAAGCCCTCAAAACTAGCTCGTATATATTGTAAAAAAAATAGGTCGCGGAGTAGTCATCATTAAATTTTTGTGGGTCGCGGAATATTTATTATCGAATTTTTGGGTCTCGAAATGGTTATTATTAAATATTTGGATCTCGAAATAGTTATTATCAACTTTTTTGGGTCACAATCAAAAATGTTCGGAAACGCTGCTTTAGACTTCTTTTTGAAAAATTAAACTTGTTTTATTTATATCTCTTTTTCGAGCTTTCTTCCTATTCTTAAGTTATTCTTCAGGTTGGGAGGGAGGGGGGGGGGGTATACTCGTGTAATATGGCTGCGGACCATGGTGAGTCAAGTATAAATAATATCCTTTTGCTTGTGTTCTACTGCAGTTTGATGGTTTTAAACTAAAAGTAGCTGAATCATTTTAATATTACTTATAATTAAGAAAGTTAAGATAAAGGAAATAACCAAACTTCACCTGTTTTAACTTATCAATTTCATACTTGATGAACCTTATTTTATCATTTTCATTAAAATTATCAAAATCAACTGTCAATTATTCAAAAAAACCCTCTCCTAGAACCGTCATCATCTTATGCTTAAGTACTCTTTAGATAAAGTTTAATTTTGAGGGACTTTTCGGGTAGAAAAGCCATAGAAGCTCAACTTGTTGGCTGAAAAGTTTTGGCTATTACCGTTAAGCACCCCATCTACTGAGACATCGTTTCACACGACCCCCCTTGGAATAGTTAGTTTGATTACTTAAGAGAATTTTCTCTTCTTCCTTTTAGTCTTAAGAAATTATTATGAAAGTTTCGAAATTTTAAACACACAAAATGTTTTATTTAAACTTGGCTTAAAAAGAAGTTAGTGAAGTAAGTTTTGAAAATTTTAAAATGAGAAGAGGTACCTAATTTGATTTATTTAAATTCGACTCTCTTGTTAGAGAAGGAAATCTTTTTGGTTAGTAATACAACACTATTTTCAGCACCAGGTTCAAGCGATCCCAAAATTAAAAAAATGTTAATTATTTATTAGACACTATCCTTTAACTGTTAGCCATACCAAATAAATGCAACTTCTCTTTGATACCTTTTAGCGTATGTCCTTTATGTATATATTACGTCATTAAATCGGTTTGTTGAATAAGGAAAGTTTTAAAAACATCGGCCAAATTCAAGGTAATTAATTTTAGTCGCGAAAAGGTCCTAATTTATGTTTTCGGGGCGCTCAATCGAATGAAACCTGTCCGACGTTAATACGACCTCTCTAAGGGACCGGAACTAATATTATCCGGTAATAAATTACCGGAACCAATATTACGGTCGTAGGGTGTTGTTTTCTATGCAGTTTGGGGTGCTAAAACGATATACACGGTCCGAAATCGATAAGACCACTCTAAGTGGCCAAAAAGTCAGAAAACCCAGAAAATACGGCCAGAAAATAACATATTAAGCATTAAACTAGTGCAAACAATTATGTGCACTGTCATTTGAGAGGCATAGTTTTGTATAACCAACAGAATAATTATGCGCATTTCCTTTGAATAATACGGAGAGAATGAGTTACGAGTAGTGCTTGATAATTGAGTACTTGCTCAAGGTATAAAGCATCAACCGGAACTGTGCGCAAGAAATTAATTGTTACACACGAAAACACGCATTTCACAACACGCAAGGAAATTTTCCCGACATACAGATCACAGCTCTAGAATCTTAAAACAATTTTCAAATTGCAGTATTAACGAATTATCATTCATTCTGATTTCAGAATATTAAATCTTCCAGTGTATAAATACAGGCCCGTAACCACTACGCGGCGTCGGCCCACCAGGCCGCTTCGCAGCCCGGCGGCCTCTTTGGCCATATTGTTATTGTTTTGTATTATGTGTTGTTTCATTATTGTTTCTTGTTACATGGCATTTTGCCATGTATCTAGCGAATTTACTAACTAAAAGTAGCCACTAGAATCTAAAAGACCGACGATGTCCTGACCCGCCACAACATATATCTTGTATCGAGAAAGACCAATTAACTAATAATCATATTAAATTATTTATGATAGTTTAATACATTATAATAATTTTTTTAATATATTTTATTTTTTTTAAATTTATTTATAATTTTAATTAATTTAATATTTCTAGTTAACTTATTGATTTTAAATAATTTTTTAAATATTGTTTTCATATTAATTTATTTTTAAACCAGCTAAAGATGTTAGACATATTGATTAATTAATCAGGAAAGGTCGATCAATAAATCATAATAATAGGAAAGGCTAACCAAAAAAATTATTGTACCAGTAGTGGCCAACCAAGTAATCATATTAACACTATGATATATATAAGGAAGGTTCGACCAAAGAACCATAATATCAGAAACGTTTGGCCAATAAACCATGGCATAATGAAACATGAACAATGTTTCTAATTTATTTCTGCATATATCGATCAAGAAGGGCGAACGATTAAGATAGATTCAATCTATTACTGCTTAAGTATTTACAATTTTTCTAAAACCTTATAGTTTTGTCTGTTTAGTTAAACTGAAAAGAAAAATTAAGTTTTGCTTGTCTCCTGTATTTGTTAACTTTTTAATTTTTTTTGTGTGCTACAATGTTAATTTATTAAATATTATTATTATTATTAAACAAAGCATTAATACTTACTTTGTAAACTTAACACGTAAGGATTATTACATTTTTAAGAAACAATTTCTTAAAAATGTCATATTTTTCTTATAAAAATTGCATTATATAAATATATCGCAGTATTATCTTTACAGAATTAATAATTAAAAACGCCCACATTAAAGTATAATAATAAGGGTAATATCCATGCAGAGTGTGCAGTGGGGCCCAAGGCCACCAGGGAACGCAATTATTTACGCTTTTAATAACAATATAAATTATTTAATAAAATCTTTAAATCACCATTTTATGTTTATAGAGAGCTTTATAGAGAGCTATCTTCTGCACGCAACCAGTCAATCAGACGGTCTTGTTTAAGTGACAAATTAATATATATATAGGTCAGCAACTGTTCTGTTTATCAAGTGGTTGTCTGCATTAATCTGTTATATCCAATGGCACTTTTCCTTATTCAGACCATAGGCAAATGGGAAAAGTTGTGATCCGTCTAAAACAGTCGACTTCCTTTGCTGCTTTAAAATAAAGCGTTGTGTACTTGATGGTCCACACCATATTTTTTAAAATGCTGTACAACAGGGGTTTTTTAAAAAGCTTTAAAAACCAGAAAACCAACTAATTAAGTTGTTTTATGTGCCATACGAAGGAATACAGTCGTGCCGACTGTATTCCTTCGTATAGTAAAGAAATATAAAACGTTACATATCAATACAGCAAGTGTATCCTCGGATTTAGTCGGATCAATTTTGTTGAGCAGCATCAAGCGTCGTCAGAACGAGGATGGGTAACAACTAGGATTAAAACTGTTATTTTTTATCTAAGCACACGTGAAGCGAGCCCGGAGGTATACTACATTTAAATTTTAGTTTTTTTTTAAATTCTGTAGGTGAGCGAAGCGAGTCCAAAGTGGTAAGGTTAAGCGAAGCGAATCTGATTAGATAAGAAAAAGTTCCGAAGTACCCCCGTACCCGCTTTTTTTTATTAAACTTATAAAATTTGTTTAACTAAATTTGTTCATTTTTTGTAAACAAATTCTTGCAATGACTTTTCCAATATTTCTATTCTTTAACATAGTCAAAGAAGAAAAGTTAAAATTTTCTTATTTGTGTAACTTATGAATATAAAGTTTTCTGTCACTATCAAGTTAAAAAATTTATTATTATTTGTTTAAGTTGATTCTTTTTATGTCTATTGTAGTTGAAAGATTGATAATACTTACTTGTCAGAAATTTCTTAGAAAATATAAAGTTAGGTTTCCTTTTTATACTCCAAAGTTTTTGGATGGAAAACTTGGCTTTTTTCGAAAAGAAAATCAGTGTAATTTTTCATGAAAACAAGCTTGTTTTTCTTGTTACCTGTTGAGAATTCAGTTGACTCAACGGTTCACTAAACCTTTTCATCAGATTTGTATCAAACATATTTTTAACTTCCTTGAATGTAGATCTAGTTCAAATTGTAGGAAAGTTATTTTCACACAAAATAAAAGTAAGACGTTTTTGTAACATTCCATAACCGTAGTTTAACATTAGACGCGTTTGCGTTTACACGTGCTGATAATCCATCGAGTCGAATCCACGGATCGATGCGTTTATGTTAAGTTTAGTTTAACTCTACACCAGACAGAAGTGACATTGACAAGATTACTATGATCGCGAAAAACATATTTGATAGGTAAAGTTAATGTTTTTTGTAAAAACGTCTCTACAACCCACACGTTCATTATAATTATAAGCATGGTATTTAATTAACTTATCTCTTATTTTAGCAATATGCAACATAGTGCCTTTAACCAAAAACATAAAAAGTTTAAGTTACTAAACAGATAAAGCAACTGATCGTCTCTTGGTATATTACTTGCGACTTATGGAGAGGATTGATTCAAAGGATCAACTACCTTTGCTTAGGATGTATCTACTATTTGAGTTAACTGCTCAAACATAGTTTATTAAGAATGTTAAAAAATTGTTCAAACTTAGAAAAATCTAATTAACTGATAGTATATAAATATCAGACAGAAACGTATTTGAAATCACAAAGGTTAGGTTATGAAGCAACAGCGAAAGATGATTATCTACGATTCTAAAAGGGCCCTTTCTCTTGAAATATTCCCAGCAAGACATGAAAAGGGAAAGTCAGAACTATAAGGGAGTATCATCCCCAGTATTGATTTCATAGTCCACTGTCTATAACTTATCTTAAATCCTTAGCTCCCTGTGGAGACTGTAGAAACCGAAGATATACAAGTTTTATAACATCCAACCAGAACAACACATCTTTATACTTCATTTCATTTTAGTAAAGAGGGCGAAGCAAGGGGGGAGCCAGGCTTTATCACGAGGATGTTTTAGTTTAATGTTTACAAACTTTATGAATGAGTCAACGATTTATCAACATGCTTTACAAACGGACTTAGCAATTAACACATAAATGATAATAACAATAAATTAATAAACAGCGTAGGCTTTTGTCATGAAGATTTTAGGTCTGGTGGTGCCATGTCAATAAAGATGAAGTGTCTCCATACATGATGTCTTATATCCCTGAAGATGCCTGAAAACGTCAGATTCCTCATCTTAAGCAAAAAACTTATCTTTTTTACTTGCTTTTGAAAACTTCAGCAAAATTGGATTAATAAGCAAGAAAGCGCGCATTTCAAAGAAACTTCGCCCGGCTTGTTTTACTTATTTTATGACATTTTTGTGATTAATGATTTTTAACATTCTCACGAGCAAAGAAAATACAACTAACTAATCACAAGGTTTGGTTAAAAGAACTGTTTTTATAACCCTAAATAATAATAATAATAATAACCTCTGTTCCAAAAAGAGGTAAGCGAGTTTTGCAGCGGTAACAAGATGCAGCGGAAGCAATAGAAGCAGCTTTATTTTGGAAAGCGTTAAGAGCCCAATGTTTGTGAAAAACAGGCATTTTGAAGTAGTGATTGGGTCCGGTTTCAGCTCATTCGGACTATCGTAAGTGGCGTAATTGACAAATAACTTGACTTCATCACCAATATATAAAAAGAAAGTTTCCCTTACTATTCATTAGGTGTAAGATAATAATTGTTCATAATTGTTCAACGCGACATTTAATTTCCTGTATATATATATAATATATATATATATATATATATATATATATATATTATATATAATTTATATGATATATAATAATAAAAATAATTTAATAATATATTAATATATAATATAATAATAATAGTATAATTTATATTAATAATTATAAATATATAAATATATATATATAATATATATATATATATATATATAATAATATATATATATATATAATATATATTATATATATATATATATATAATAATATATATATATATATATAATATATATACGTCTATAGAGCCTATATAGTCTATATATACGTCTATAGAGCACTGAAAAGACCATAGCGAGCCTCACAGCAGGCCTTTGAGGTGGGGCAATGAAAATTTTCTAGAAACAAGCAAAACTCGCTTACCCCTTTATGTAACAATAAATACTAAAACAACAATAATGTGGCCTCAAAGGGACCATAGCAAGCCTCACAGGCCCTCTTTGCAGGCCTGTGAGGCGTAGCGCGTTGAAATTTTGCTAAAACAACAAATAATACGATACAATAAAAATGCCGCCGCGAAGCAGCTACGGGCTTCGCGGCCAGTTTTTGGAATCTAAAAAGTTATCATTAGATATAAAACGACAGTACAATAGTTTGCGCAATTACAATTCTTCTCCTCCTTGTTTTATAAATACCATTTTAAGGAAAACCAAAGAAACAAGCATCGAAACAAAAATAAAATGCCCGTTTTAGGGCCTTTCGGCCCATCAGAGTATTCACCCTGCGAGAACCACCTCAGGTGGGTCGCGTCTACTACCCTCTAAGTATCAATTAAAGTTGGTGAAATCTGTTTAATACAAATACTATCATATAATCTTAGAGCATAGCCCGGGCTGCGAACCCCGGTCCTCCGGGGTTCGCAATCGAGTGCCTATACGATCACGGCCACGGAAGCAAACACAATGGTATTTAAGCAATTAATTAATGTTTATATATTTGTAATAATATTTATCCATTAGCTCAGGGGCCCTCGAAAATCTTTCGAGGGGACCACACTTTGCGTAACCCTGCTTTAGCATAAACTCATAAAATATATAATCAGTATAATTATTTCATCAACTTATTTTAAAGAGAAACCATAATCTACGGAACGTGTTATCAAAGCCATACAAAATTGTAAAGTATGCACTTTTCTTGATATAATTAACTCTATTTATAAAACAGAGAAGAAGCAAGGATTTTTCTTTGTAATATTATACAATCTGCAGAAAATAAACCTTATTGTATTTTTAAGTTTACCATAAGTCAAGATTTGTGTCCCTACTTGCTTTCGATGACAAAGACATCCTTGGCTATTGTGCGGATGAGAATTAAGAAAAAAAAAACATTTCAAAGGAGTTCATTGAAAGGAATGAAAATCCAAGAGACAATGCGCTAAGAAACTTTATCTCTGTGGATATGGAAACCTATTATGTTTTCATTCTTGTTTTTTATAATCTAGATTTACTGTCTTCAAATCTCCTTTATTTTTAAATAGAAAAATTATTTATGACTTTTTTCATATTTTTTTGTGTTTGTAATACCTTAACACTTTTCACAGCGTGTTTTATGACTTAATATAAGTCTTACACAGGTAAACCTTTAAATGACACGTATTTGGTGAAAAAAGTAGTAAATAATATAATTTTTACTTCATTATGTACCAAAATAGCATAGTTCAATAACAGTTGAAACCTATATAAACGAGTACCCACCAGCCCTATTATTTAAAAACAATGTAACGTGGGGTGACCATGATGACAGAGATTCCTTTGAGAGAGGCCGAAGGTAAAAGGTTAAAGTTCTACTCCAGCAACTCGATCAAGAAGATATGAAAACGTTAGAAATAGAGTATTCACACAATTTTTTTATTGCATTATCTTTAAGTATGTCATATAAAAGAACACCCTGTTAAATATTAGATTGAAAAAGCTTATACTTTTGATGATGGCGGGAAAACGGTCTTGACTGCATTTGTGACGTCAGACGTAAGCATACCGTCGTAGTACAATATTCACTAGAGCAACTTATATGAGCAAACTCATAAGAGTTTATTTTATACTGTCAACAAGATGATACTGACAGCTGTAGTCATCACGTTCCTTAGGTATTGTATTACCTGGAACTCGAAATTGTTTTGTTTCAGTTTTCTTTACATTCTATTGAACTCTGAGCAACTGTAGACCTTACGATATTTCTAACTAAAACTCCTATCTGTACCATAAACGATCCAACCTGTAGAACGTTCCGTTTTCACCCCACTCTCTCACCCATTCTCCCCTCTCCTCTTCTTTAAATGCTTATTTCGACTACTTAAAATTAAATTAAATATTTTTTACAGCTTAATATATTTTTTGAACACATTTAATCATTTTATGAGCAAAACAATTTTTTTCCAAAAATGCAAATACTCTATTCGTACAATATCTTAAGAAACTGCAGTGGGCTATCTAACTTATTTTTACTAATTGGAAAAAAATGCTTTTGTATAATTGTAGTTCCTGGGCTCCGTTTCACGAAAATACAAGTTTTGTATACTGCAAGTAAAAAGCTACAAGTTTACTAATAATTGTAACACATTTGTTTTACTAATTTTTCACAAGCGGTTTTAATTCAATTGTATTTAAAAACAATATTAACACAGATCTCCTAGGAAACGAGCATATTCATGTCAAATCCTATTAAAATTACCCCCTTTATTCGTTATTGTACAAAAACGACTTTAATTAACAAGTGTCCAAATCATGTCCAAATAAAGCGTATCACGAATATAATTTTCAAAAGATCAGTATATTTTCTGGAAACTTACTTTGTATATAAGTCACGCATAGGTGAATGAAGAAGATATTATTTTATTCCCATATGAGAGTATAATGTCACAGGGACCGTAGGTAAATTAAAAGAGCGGAAATATTCGAGTGTATTAGAATAATTTCGTCCATTTGATCTTTTGCAATCAGCGTGTTAGTAAGTAATTGTAATAGCTATAGAAATATCTACACTTAAACTTCATAAAGCGGAGGTATGGGGGCGGGGGATAACCCATTTGATCCCAGACGGATTTCGAATTGTTCAAAGTAGTCCGTGAGCTCTATTTGCTCGTGACAGAGGTCTTGATTAAATGGGATGACGCATTGGAGAACTTTTCTGAACCCATGGACGTTGGATGAGATCTATCTCATACTAGGTCCATGGGTTGTGTGAGGAAATAGGTAGGAAGTAGGAGTTTGCTCCTATTTCTCTAGAAATAGGAGAGAAAGGAGCTTAAATCAATTAAAATAAAACAGTTCAAAAAAGGAAAGATATTACTTTTTACTATTTTTTTTATAACCTTCTCAATAAGCAAAACAATAGGAAACCTAACAATAGGTAGGTATGTTTGCCTCTAAATTTAGGACCTGCGCAGTTAATGCAATGATTGTAAGCATGAAGAGTTTGAATCAAGCATGTACAGTTTGTTTTTTAAAATATGTTTTGTGATGGTTTCTCCTCAATTTTTTTTATTCTCAGTGGTATTACTTTGTTATATGGCAAGGCAAATACGACGCGAAATCACGTCCTCCCCTTTATTCTAGATCCATATCATGTGATTTAGTCGTATACGTCACAACTGTCATAACTAAACAAAACTTTTGCTATTTTAAATAATTTTTGTAAATAATATTTAATGATTTATTTTAATTATTAAAAAAATGTTAAGTGAACAAATGAGGCACTTACATTTTTTTAGAGTATTTATAGATTCTCAGATTTAAAAGATACTTAATAAAAGTCACATCCGACATAATGTCAACATCAAGAAAAAATTAACTAAAAATTCTCAAGACCTCCTTACACTCACAGAAAGGGACAAAAAAACCTCTTTCGAAATAATCCTAGAGTAAGGTTCACACAGGCCCTTTTCACACGATGTAGACAGCCCATATGACTATGTGACAAGTGCCTATTAGTTATTTGTAACAAGACTAAATAAAAGAATACTAGTACTATATTTAAACACTTTAAAAAAAATATTATAAACAACCGCAGACCCAAGTCATAATAAGGAGTATAACAAACATAATAGTAAAAATCGGGTACCTCGCGACAATACCTCTCTTATCAGAAGTATTTTGCACGCTTATTATATTATATATATATACGAAATCCAGGAGTCCCCCAGTCAAAAAAGTACGTCGTAAGACGTACTTTTCTTTTGGGTTCTTTTGTAAAAATCACTAGTCGCAGTGTAAATGAAAATTTAACATTCTGAGTTAAATTTTTTAACTCAGATAGAAGAGTCAGTCAAATAAAACAAATAAAATACTATATTGCTGATGAAGGAGGAGTCAGTCAAATGAAACAAATAAAATACTATATTGCTGATGAAGGATGAATCAGTCAAATGAAACAAATAAAATACTATATTGCTGATGGAAGATGAATCTGTCAAATGAAACAAATAAAATACTACATTGCCAATAAAAAAAGAGTCAGTCAAAATGAAGCAAATAAAATACTTTATTGCTGATGAAAGATGAGTCAGTCAAATGAAACAATTAAAATACTATAAAACGCTACTAGGCTGTCAAATGTATCTTGCGGCAAATAGATAAACTCCCAACTGTATAAAAAAATGTGCCGTTGAAAATACTTTTTTCCTGCGGATAAAAATTTTGCATTTAAGTTTTTGTGCAACGGAGAATAAAGTGAACCTAAACACGTAATCTTAAAAAATTAATTATCATGAAGATTCATTTGATTGAATTACTAAGGTTCAACTGCATTTGTTTTAGTTTCAGTACATATGTCTTTTAAAGAACAAAGCATTTCTTCGGAAATTCTCTTAAAATGAGGATACCTTGCGATTTATATACCTTGTATCTAGTGAGGGAACAGATCTATGGAAATAAAATCTCATAACGTAAGTCGACCATAACTTAAGACAATCCCCTGTAGGGTGTTCACAAGAAAAGTGTTCTATCTACGTATCCATAAATTTTTTTCGAGATCAATGGATTCTGAAACATTGACATAGGATAAAAAATTTGTGTATCGCATTTTATGCTACTATGATGTAGGATCAAATGCGAAAGGGGTTTCCCTTTCCTATAAAATTATAGGAAAGGGGTTTCCTATAATGGGGGCGATGGAAAGAAAAAATGTACATATACGTCTAAATAAATAGAACACAATGAATGAAAATTAAAAAAATATAAGTATAATGGTAGAAATCCTACAATAAACTGCAATCAGTTCTAGAAAGAATCAGTTCTAGCAAAGTAGTAGTATAGCAAAGTAAAATAGTATAGTTTAAAGATCTGCAAGAAGAGACACATAGCGCATTCTAGTAGAGGTAAAGCAAACTATTATCTTATCAGCTTTCTCTTATACTTTATTTACAAAGAAATCAATTTCTTTTAAATGTTTTTATTTATATCGAAGCCTATTTAATTTAAGCTTTAATTTATATTAATGGTTTAAAGTCAATTTAAAATTGGTTATTGAAGTACAATGAATATTAAAATATTTACTACAGCGCATTCTAGTAGTGAGTTGTAGTAACTAATAATATTAGGGGTTTTTCATTGAAGATATCATTTATTTATATACTGTTTACTTTTAATAAACATAACTACTAAAGAGGGCGTATCGGTTAAATTTTAAAAAATCAAAGAAGTAACCTAAATATCTAGGATCATTAATATAATCAAATATTTAGTAACTAAAAATATAGTTTATAATTCCAAACAAAACACAATTATTGAGGAATAGCCGACAATTTACTACGTACACACAGCATATTTAACAGGTGATTTAATACGATACGGTTCTTGCACCGTATTTGTGTAGACGATCGAATGAGATTACGTGATCCCGCCAAAACATCGTGTCTTTTATGGGGATGTTCACTTTTGGTTATAAGGAAGTTTAAAACAAAAAATATATTTATTAAATTGTTTTGCATAATATATTTAAAAATATATGTTAATTGATTTGCATGATAATAAAGTTACACTAAAAAATAACATTTCATAAGTTATTTGATGAAAAACGGTAATATTTAAGTGAAATAAAAGTTCGACGAGAATGTTATCCGTTAAATACGATCGCCTGTGAAGGTACATTCAGCGTATCGGGGGATCCATTTAGATTCCATCTTCCTAGTTCTAGCGTATCCGATTAGATTCCCTCCGCATGGTTCATATTACCGTATTTAGACATCGTACTTAATAAGATCTGCGGATTTAGAAGTGTGTGTGAACGTACTAATTGATTCATGACAACATACTCTATAAACAGTGGTGTCCAACCGGCAGTCTGGTTTCCAGTATGCGAAATGATAAATGTTTTATTAGATGCTTTTCGATTCTTAGATATATTGTAAATTAAATTTTGGAGGAATTGGTCCAGAAAATAATAAAACAAAATCTTCCCTGCTCTCAATATAATTTTACCTTTTTCAAGACCAAGAAAAATTACTTGGCTCTTTACTGAGAGAATTTAAAAAAAAAACCTCCTAAACTATTTTTTCTCCTAAACATGGTTAATAATTTAATATTAGAAGTCCTGATGAAGTTTTTCAATACAAAAGATAATAATAAAAATAAATGAAATTACTGATAATTTCACGTACTCTAATCTAGGTGGGAACCCTTTAGTGCATTTAGAAATGTTTAATTCGTATATAATCGGTTAGAATAAGCCTTTTTTTACATTTTCAAAAAAATCACTTTTGAGGATGTAGGAAGTCCCCAGATATTAAAGGGAAATGATATTCACTAATAACATATAAGGGGCAAGCGGATAAAATTAAGACATTAACTAAGTTAAAATCCTAAAATCCTCATAGGGTTCATTTGCTAAAAATGAAAATTTGCTAAAAGGCAGTAATATTTAGAACTATTTTGAAAAATAAACTTTTACTTGGTCTTTTGATCATAGCTTATTGAGAAAGGCGATGCGGTATGCCCCTCTTGTTGAGTACTTAACACGTTAAATCTTGTTCTTACAAACTTATAATTTTTCGACCCTTAAATTTACGAGCTGGAGTGTTCTGCAACACTTGCAGGTTATAAGTGTTCATTTAAAATTCGCCATATGAAAAAGAGTCCTACAACTATTTGTAATGAGGCTGGGAAAGTAGAAGTAATTTTCTTAATAATCCTACTTTGACTTTTTTAAGATGTAAGATGAAAAAAACCTTAAAACAATTTTCAAGCAAAGACTAAAAGTAAAAATTCTGGCGCGGTGTCCGCATGTTCGGCGATTTCCTTAATGCGTGTTTCCGTGTTAACACAACCTGGTTGGAATGATAATTTTTATAGTCTCACATTATATATAGTTACAACTACTAAATAAATAAATCCGGCGCGGTGTCCGCTGGCGGGCGAATTTAATTTAGAATGCGTGTTTCCCGCAAAACAACCCATTTCTTGCTAATCAAGAACCAGCCCATTGCGTGGTTCCGGTTCAGCTTTAGAACAAGCAAGTTACTCAATTCAAAGCACTGCCGTAACTCATTTGTCTGTATTCCAAAGGAAATCCGCTTAATACCTTAAAGATAACTGACTAAAGCTTAAAAGATAAGTAACTAAGCTAAAACTAGTGCAAATAATATGGCGTACTTCTAACTTAGAGGCATGTTTTGTACAACCAACTAGATAATTATGCCATTTTACTTTGAAAATACAGACAAAATGAGTTACGAGCAGTGCTTGACAATTGAGTAACTGCTTAGTTCTAAAGCATGAACCGGAAACACGCAATGGGTATGATCTGCATTAGCAAGAATGGTTTTTAGCACGAAAAACACGCATTCTAAATGAAATTCGCCCGACGCGGACCACCGCGCCGGATTTATTTATTAGTAGTTGTAAACTATTAATGTAAAAAGAACGGAAACACG
The DNA here is from genome assembly GCA_018340805.1 of Microvelia longipes. NCBI lineage: Eukaryota > Metazoa > Arthropoda > Insecta > Hemiptera > Veliidae > Microvelia > Microvelia longipes. The sequence continues at coordinate 21,175,252 of JACMZG010001914.1, read as the reverse complement.
CATCCAAAGGAAATTCGCCCGACATCGCCACCGCGCCAGAATTTTTAAATTTTTAAAGGATTTTTCGAAGTAAACGCGCATATCTATTCTCTCTCTAGATTATATACAAAACTATAGTCATCATTTTTGGGGTTGCATTCCCAAAATCAACTGCCGCCATAAGAGCCACCTCATCGGCGTTTTTTAAATGAAAATTCATTTCAAGTAGCTATGTTTTAAATTCTATCTGAGCACCTACTTATACGGTTCTGATATCCGGTAGTAAATTGTTAATATAAACAGAGTAAAAAAGTATTGCAAATAAAATCAACATTATTTAATCAAAAATTATGATGCGCCGAATCGAACCCGGGTCGCCCGCGTGCAGGCGAGCATTCTACCACTGAACCACCGATGCTTCGGTGATGGGAACCCCGCTAAATCACAATATAGGAAGAACAAAATCCTTTATAATATCCTTGGTATTACATTTATCATATTATAATATCGTATTTAATTTCTTTGGTATTAAATAATTTAATTTCGAATTTATTTTACAAGCATATCATGATTAATAGAATTAATTCTATTTCACATACGCTCATTTTTTCCAACATACATTTTTAAATTAAAATTTAAATGTCAATGCCAATATTTTAAATTAAAATGCATTATTTAACGTTCATTGGCTCGGCCTTTTAGTGTTTGCACTGAAATCCAATACTGGGTTTTCAACTGAATCATTTTATCATTTTAAAAACATTTGATGTGTTTTTTAGGGCTCCGAAATTGTTTTCTCTATGTAACCGGTAAAACTCTATGAAACTGTTAGTGTGTGAGTGCATGAGTGTGTATATGTGTGTCTGTCATCATCTTAGCTCCCAGTTTGTTTATGCTAGAGATTTAGAACTTGGTACAAAAGTCAATTTTTATGTCTAGTTGGGTTATCTATAAAATCATTTCTTATGACGTCATTAACCGTCACCGTCAATAATGACACCGAAAAATGTATAAAACTGAAATAACTAGTATGTTTTAACTAACTTGTAGCTAGTATTCCAATGTATTTGGAATGTATTCCAATCCAAGTATAAGTATATTTAAAACCACGAAAAAACAATAAATTATCCAATTGCGTTGTAATTGGCATGAGTGTATTTTTTTACATACTAAATAAGTATACTAAGTTTTATTTTAATTGTATTATTGTAAAATTATTTATATTGTTTATTTTTCAAATACATATTGTTTAAAAAATACGGCTATATATCTACAGCTTTTGTTGATCACAGTGTTATGTAACAGCGTGTGAGGTCAGTACCTGGATGGGTAACCTCTGAAAATAAAACGAGTGCTTTAACATCCTGAGGAAGTGCGAAGCGAGTCCGAAGACGTAATGCCTTTTAAATAAGGTGATTCCATATTCTAAGGATTAGTGCGGTGAGTTGATATAATAGGAAAAAGTTCCGAGGTACCCGTACCTAATTAAATAAATAAAAATTATTTTTATATAATAAATTACATGGGTTACACGCATGTAATAATTGTATAAAGATAAACAAGCATTAACCAATGCGATAATATAAATAACTTGGAACATATCAAGCATGCATTAGGTACACTACATGATGCAAATCTTAATGTATGCCATTATGGACATATGACTACATGATGCAAACTTAATGTATGTGTATGCAATTAGTACATATGACTACATGTATGCCAAATCTTAATGTATGCCATTATGGTACATATGACTACATGTATGCCAAATCTTACGGTATGCCATTATGATATGCCATATGACTACATGCATGCCATATGACATATGACCTACATGTATGCCAAATCTTAAACCGACCGACAAATTTATCTGAGTTTTATGAATTTTCTAAAATCATTATTGCGGTTTGATGACGTCATAAAAATATCGTTTTTCGGATAACTCAACTAGACCTAAAAATTGTTGTTCCAAGATTCAACTCATTAGCATAAATACACAGGGAGATACGATGATAAACACACACACTCTCTCATACAGACAGATAACTTTAAAACTACTCAAGCAATCTTAAAACATCTCAAACGGATATTTCCGGTGACATCACGGTTTAGGATATTTTTTTGCAAACACAATACTTTTCCTATACACCAACACTATTAATGAGGAAATGTAATAAGATACTTACTTTGGGAGTATTTTTCAGTCTCATCACAGGGTACCATTCTCAGGGTACTCAATGATACGTTTAGCCAACCATAAAACTCACTTTACTGATGATCATCAAATTAATCTCAATATTTGGCTTAATATATGCTGTTCACAATTCATTGCTGCTGTGTCAAATCAAAAACTGCAACAAAAAATTTCATTTATTAGTAATATGAATCCAGTTTGCGGCGCAGCGAGGCAAGTCATGGTTACTACCGCAGAATTGGCCATTAAAAACCCATTTTACTTTTTATCAGAATTTATAATAAAATAAATTACGTAATGTATTTTTGAGTATATTCTATATTAATTTTAGTGAACTTTATTTGTCTTCAACGAAGCAATTTTATATGTATGCAACATAAAGATAAATATAGCAAAAGAAAACTTTTTTTGGTGAATTACTAATGGGATGGGTGTCATGATGGGAGTCGGACCGGGAGTGTCAAAAATCAGTTTTATATTTGGCTACTGTAAAAAATTTTAAGTCTCTAAGTCGAATAAGTCCAGAGAATTCGAAATATATACAGTGTTTTTTCAAATGAATCTGCTTTGTAGTAAGATGGCAGCCGGAATCCTAACTTTGTGGCGGAAATCCTAACGCTCCAGATAAACAAGTCGAAATCGAGCATATTGTAGATATGCTTGATCCACCGGTATATGGTGTGCTTCATCCGGGGCGGATTAAGGGTGTGGGAAGAGATTCCGATAGGTTTAAAAGGCATGATGTCATTATTAACCATATTAGAAACAATTGACAGCTAAGTACATCTAGCGAGCTTCGAAACTTCTAGATGTATACTGAAATGAAAAAGCTTGCTAAGGCTTTTCACGGTCAAGTCTTCTCAACATTTTGACAACCTAGAGCAGGGTTACGTAAAGTGGCCCCTGGAAGTCCGTGAAAAGATTTTAAGGGGTGGTCTGTGAGCTGATGGACAAATTATTGTAACAAATATATAAACATTAAATAAATTACTTTAGTACTGTTATAGTTATAATAAAAGTTATTAGTTCTAATATCCTTTTACCAAATTCCCAAAGAAAAAATAAGCTTATGAGATTGCTTCTAAATACGAAAACGTTTTAGAAAAGTCTATGAATCAAGAAATTATCATTAAAGTTTTTATTGGTACATATAAACTACTATTTCTTGTTGTTAGAAAGATGGCCCAAACAAAATAGGCGTCCAAATATTAATCACAGATATTCTATTTGTTATAAGTACGATTTAGGACGGTTTACCTACATATTTTATGAAATCAGACAAAGAAAGGTTACATAACAAATATGTTTTTGTTCAAGTGATCGCGATTTATCAGAGTGCCTAAATGTATAATAACTTATTGTCAATTATTCCCGTCCATCAAATCAATTTGGTTATCTGATTATGGTTGATGAAATCAAAATAAAAAAAAAACAATCATTTTCAAGCTCTTTTGTGTTGCAAATTATTATGCAGCTTTGCAAGCCTTCATTTAAAACGTTAAAAACAGAAAATTTCGCTATGAGAATAATTTATTGAATTTATTAGTTGGGGAGCGGGTAACGAGTGAAACAGGGGCCTGAAAAGTACCATTTCCCATCTACAATGGGGGTCCGCGGGGCTCTAAAGTTTGCGTATCGCTGACCTAGAGAGCTTTCTTTATAGCCCATTTGGTAAATAATTCTGAGTTATTTAACTTTATTGTCGATCTCGATGTACTAGATCATGGTAATTATTCAACTCTTCATAAAGTCATGGAAATTGACAAAACAGGAAAGTAGGGCGAGGAGGGAAACATCCAAATGAGCCCTGATTCTTTTTTCCACCATAGATTATTTTTTAACGACTTAAGATGGTTTCCTTTCCCCTACTTTCCCGTCTAGTCAATTCCAATCCTGAGGCGGTATTTGGTCATCATCTTTTTCCAGATTTGGGGGTGTAATCTTAGGTACAACAAGAATTGATAGCCTCACAAGAGGGGGAAGGGTAGTAATAGTTAGTTTGTATTTGTATTAAATAATTTGTATTTTTTGGCATTCAGCATTTTTTATAAAGGAGGCAAGTGAGGTAAAAAAGGTTGGTGGAAAAAAAAGAACCGAAAAGAATCGTTGTGAATCCCAGCTATCAACGGTGGATAAGCCAACCGGCAAGGTACCAGGAGACTAGCTATGCACAGGAGGTAACGACCTCAAACTAATACAGGTCATTCCATCCCACACACAGTGAATCTACCACGAAATGTAATTCTTGGAATCTCAAGCAGCTTCGGATAATCCAAAGAATGAGATTACCTCCACACTCTGTATTGTGTGGAGGTTTCACTTGAGGAACCTCTGGCCTCGCGTTGTATCAGGCATGCAGCTAAAACTAGGAGCTATGAAGTTTTTCTTTTCATGCTATCAACTCCCACCATTTCTCTACCCTCAGCACCCTCACTGAATTCTAAAATTTTATCCCCTCGACTTAACTCCCACATCTCTTTATTCATTGCTTACAACAATACTACATATAAAAATAAAAACGTTTATAAACATATATAAAAATAATTGTCACTAAGTTTAATCACTAAGCAAATGTAATAATATACTTTTAATAACAAATAGACACAAATTAAAATAGGTCATTAATAATAATTTTTCACAGCAACATTATTACATTTTCTTAGTAAGTTCCTTGTTATAGATTGATGATTTGTATTATTTGTTTTGCATTAGGCCGTTTGCCTTCCTCATTCTCGATAATTTAGTTATTATATTATATATATATATTTATATATATATAATATATGTATGTATATATATATATTTATATATATATATATATATATATATATATATATATATATATATATATATACAGGGTGTTTCTTTCGTATAAAGTGTCCACCAAATAAGGAGGACAAACCCCGATCTCTAACCGTTTTCCCATAGGTCAAATTTAATATTTTAAAAACATATTTGACCTCACATCATAAAATTGTAATAGCGTTAAAATTCTCTTATGATTGCCCTTTAAGAAAAACTCAACTTCATCATACATTCAATAGTCAAAATGTTAAAGCAATTCTTCCGTAGAAGTTGGAAAAAACTGTTATTTTTTTGCATTTTTGCATATCTCTACAATGGTAATTACAAGGCACATAAATTACAAGAGCCTTATAATAAAAAAGGGTCACATTGTTGTTGTTTTTGATAATTTGTCGTATTATTGGATTTTACCGAGTAATTAAGGAATTTTAATGTAGCAACCAATGCCGTATCTCGCCTCGACCCTTTTTGGACCAAATTGCTTCTGTTCCACAACAAAAAATAGGAAATGTGACAAGCAAATTTCACAAAGCGGAGTTTCAAATTTTCCCTTACTCTAACTTTGTGGAGAAACCCTATCAGTCAAGGATGTAACATCATGAAATGTGTATAGCGGTCAATTTGAAGAATTTAAAATGGTACTGAGGACACCGCCCTTTCTCCTCAAAATGAAATTATAATATTCCCATTTTAAAGAAAAATATCAATACTATAAGTCGACACTTTCCTTTTAATTTCATCTGATGTATTTAATTTTAAGGCGTTTTAAAATGTAACCAAAAATAAAGGCACTTAAAAAGTAGAATTTTAAACTACCTAAGTTGAAACAGGCAAGTTGAACAATAGGCCTTAATTTTGCAGAATTAAAATTAAAAAGGTTAAGTGATGCCTTTGATTTTTCTTGCGATTAGAAATGTTCCTGAAATAGTAGTTTTTACCCCTTTTATGGGAAGAAGAGCCTTAAGTATACATATTAAGCAGTTATAGGGCATTCTAAAACAGTATACAAGGTTCTAAAGGTCAATTGTGACATTTCAATAACGTTGAAAGCTTCAATATATCCCTTTTAGGGGGCAAACATTTACATGTAACACAACACTAAAGAGAGATCTCCCTGTATATGTTAACTCCAACATAGATTTTATAAGATATTGATATAACCACACTACCTTTACCTTCAATCTAATTAACCATATATATGTACCTACACCTACCTGAGTAATTTACTCACTAAAGCATGCATAATAAGCTGAATATATTATCGTTGTATTAATACATAGCATTATTGCGATGATATCAATTCAATCATTCCAAATTCAATACAATATTATATTAAATTCTGTTATGTATGATTTTAGAATACTTAGCTTTATACTCGACGTATAATACAATCATAAACCAATTATGTCCTGTTAATGAAATCCGGGCCTGAAGTGTCAGGGATGTCCGGAAACATTAGAGAGGTGTCTCAAAAAGCGCCATTAAATAAGTCTGAGAGTTTAAAAAATTTACATTTTGGAGGTAGGAAGGGGGTACGAAAATTGGGGAATGAATAATTATTAAAAATTAATTTTACAGGTTAGGAGCCTGTGAATTGTAGAAAAGGCTTGCCTTTAAGCAAATAATAGAAGCAGTGCTTTAGGATTATAATAACAGAGCCGTGTAATGACGTATTTTATTTTGCTTACATATATGTATATAAAAGTATTTTGAAATCTATCCTCTACTTGTGCTATTACCGCTATTATGCTTTAAATCCGCTATTACCGGCTGTAACATTTCATATCCGCCTCAGTAACATTATGACACAAAATAGTTCTAGACTTTCGAAAATGGTCTTTATTCTTATAGAAGTCGACTCACGCATGTTCAAATTTACCATTATTTGGTTAGTATCTATTAACTAAATGTGGTAATTTTGTTATTAGTTTTGGAAAAGTCTTTTAATTTAAAGTGGAGCATACCACAATAGTGGCTGTTTTAAAAACTGCATTTAATTCTAAGACATTTTATAGCAATATCAACATATTTAAGTATTAACAACTTAAATATAACAATATAAATTAACAAAATATAACAAATATATTTAAATATTACTACTTAAATATTATATTAATATTACTATATATATATATTATAATATATAATATTATAATATAATAATATAATATAATATAATATTATATTATACTTAATAAATACACTTAATATATTTACTTAATAAATATATTAAAGTATTACACATCAAAATCAAATATTAAACACCATATTTAAGTATTACAAAAAAATATGAATATCTACAAACATATCTAACAAAAAATAAACGATTATTTATTTATTTTTTTATATTACGATAACTTTGTAATGTGTTGTTCAAAATCATTTGTTCTCTAGAAAGTATTGTTTACTAAACTAGCAATAGCTTAGTAACAATTTTCCCGAATATAGTGATACTGGGGTAATATTTCTAAGACTTTAATGTGTTTTTAAAAGTCACTATTATGGTATGCTTTACTAAAAATTTTAATAATTCTCAAAGGAAATTCAATAAAAAGTGCTTTTTACAGTAATAAACGTTTTAATTATGTGAGCGTGGTAATGTCTACGTTTCAGTTTCAGCGCATTCAGATGTCAAACATTTCAAATGAGTAGTGGCTATATGTATGTATATGCCGGCCAAATAACTTAACAGAATTAAATATCTTGAAAAAAAAAATTTAGACCGATTAAAAAAATAACTTATGTTTAAGAATTAAATCCAGCATGAAGTCACAAACTGGTGATTAATTTTGTTTTACACATGTAAAATTGGTTTCTATTTAGAATTTATGTTAGAAAACACAATTAACTTTAATAGAGCATGGTCTAAACATAAGATCAGCTCAATTTAATTTATTTAAAATACCACGAAAACATACTAAATTGGGCTTTATGTAGCAGCATCAGGCATTTTTAATAAGTTGCCTCAAAATATAAAAAATGCCAACACCATTAATATATTTACCAAATCCGTGAAGCAATTATTCATTGATAAGTATTAACTGTTACTTTAAGCTTATTTATAAATATTTACATTTTTTTTAATACAAGGAAATTTATTTGTTATATATTAAGCTAAGATAGTATATAAAACACTCCTCCCCACAGCACAGAGCTTTTGGTTCTCTTGTGGGGAGTAGTCCTATACATTACTTATAATAACCTTAATAATTTGCTAAAAATTGTTGTGTACTGATTTTAATTATTAATTGTACATTTTTTAAAATACTTATTAATATAGGATTTTTATTTTAAAAACAAATCTAGAGCTGGTTATAATCAGGGCTGCGGAGTCGGTAATTTTCGATGGAATCAAAGTCGGCCTTTTTTCACCGTCTGTGAAGTCTTAGTCCTTGATAAATAAAAATAGTATATTTGTAACACTCTTTTTATTGCTTTACACTCTTTAAATAATTACTTTATATTAGTTTATAAAAATTTACATAATATTTAAAAAATTATTTAATATAAGTATTAAAATTAAAAAATTATAAAAAAAATATAAATATTTATTATCTATATTATAAATAAATTATATATTTTCTTTTCGAACGCATTAAAAAATAAGTACTGTACTCATATTGATATTATGTCATAATTCATATTAGTTACATATGTCAGAAGTCACTTATAATTAAAAACCGTAAAAACAAATAATAATTTTAATTAAGTATTGCCATTTTTGATAATAATTCTTATTAAGAAAAGAAGGAGGTAATTCTAATTAAGAAAATGAGTCGGAGTAGGCAAAAAAATATCAGACTCCAGATTCGGAAAGAAAATATTTTTAAATTAAATTGCTTTATTAAATATTCTGAGCCTGAAAAAAACCTCAGCCACATCTGTGGATTGCACAGTTCTCGATGCATCAACCATAACATAGAGGCAGCAAGACAGCATCCTTCATACTCCGCAGTCGGCAAAAAGAAAATAACGGACCCCAGTGTCAGCAAAAAATTGCTTGACTCTGCCGCCTTGATAACAATATTCTAGCCAAAACGAACCCCTGCCACATCTGTAGATTGCAATTTGCACAGTTCTCGATGCACCAAACATTACAATAAAGGCAGCATTTATTCTAATAATTTTTCATAAATAAGATTGCGAAGTTTCGATCCATATGTGCAGCTTGTTTTTCTAAAATTCATTAGGTTTTTTTAACAAATTAGTGTATTTACGTTAAATTCTCTTTTAAACACAAGTGGTATTGTTAAGTTGTTTATAAACTGTCTAAAAAGGTAAGTATCTCTATTGTGGTCTGCAAGGGGAGGAGGGGAGGCGGAAAATGCGAAGGGAAGCATAGAGAAATTCTAACCCCTCTGTAATCAATACGTTTACTGCCATAAACATTCGTAAAGGTTCGGTATTGTTCGGTAAGCTCCGCCTACCTTTAATGCTTAAAATCTCAAGATATTCGAAGGTGGCAGTAGCCAAACTTATCAAAGATTTTTTCTTAACGTATTCTACATTGTATTCTTTTACGTCAGAAAAAAATCGTATTATAAAAAAATCCTTTTGTGAACAAAAGTAAACTTTTTCATTGTAAATTTAACAGGAGAGAGGCAAACTAAATAATAATCAGAACTAAATTATTATATTACATATATATAATAATATATAATATATATATATATATATATATATATATATATATATATATATATATTATATATAAATATATATATATATATATTAATTGTGCAGTGATCAGTATAATGTATAATTATACGTTACACGTCTCATGCCTAAAGCAAAATTACGTACATGACATTTATTGAGAATAAGGGCCACAAAATAAGAAATAAATTTTTTACATAAAATTAAAACTAATGAACTGTGCACAGTCTGCAATATGCAAGAAAATGAGAATTTTAGCTCATATTATGCTAAGATGTCCTATTACAATCTCAAAGAGAAGCTTTCCTACCCATCAATATAATAAGTAACCAATGGTCTGATGATACTAATATAGCGTCAATTGTAGGCATCCTGTCAAAGAAAGAGGCCTCTTCTATTTATTATTTCTTTCTTAACGTTTTAAAAATAAGGTCATTTATTTTAAATTTATAATTTCGCCCTTCAACTTAAGTTTTAACTTTTAATTTTTTTTTCTAACTTTCCAAGATGTGAACATTTAATTTAATTTTTTTTTATTATGTACTATTTAATTGTGAACCATTTGTATGAAGTTTGTATACTTTAAAAACAAATAAATTTATTATTATTATTATTATTATTAAGAAATAAATTATTGTAGAATTCTTTAGAAGTTAATAGTTAGTTATAGTTATAGTTAATAGTTATAGTTATACTTATAGTTATAGTTATAGTTAATTAGTTAGTTATAAAGTATTCAGTTTTGGTAGAGGTTTACGGAACTCAAGAGTGGTTAAATTTAATAGTTTCAAGAATAAGAAGTTATATTTTTTTAGTTTTCTACAGGTGCTAAAACTATTTAGATGATTTTTTTTTAAATTTTCGATATCATGCTTTGAAATCTATATTTGTTCTTCTTGAAAAATCTATTTTTAAGGAATTCATTTATTGTATGGGTTTTAATACTACGTTCATCGAATTGTGCGATTCTAACAAAAATTGTGGCCGTTCTTTATAACAATGAATTTCTTCGTGATGAAAATAAGGCTGTGTGGTGTTACAGGGTCAATAGGTAAAATTATTTAATAAAAACATGATAAGATAACGAACTTGGTGGTCCAAGGGCAATTTAAAAAATAACCATTCATTACAATGAAAAATAAAAATGCTGCATTTAGTTTATCTTACCGGCAGTACATCATTCATTAATTCGGATTAAAATGTTAATAAATAACATCGCATTAACTTATGAATATTAAAATCAAATTATGATTCGTTTATCATCATAAAACTACAATCAATTTTAAAGAATCAAAATATTATATAATTGTTATTAAAAAGTAACGTGGAGATGCTGGGATTCGAACCCAGGACTTTCAGCATGCGAAGCAGACACTCTACCACTGAGTTACATCCCCTCCTGTTGGCGATGAAAGCCCAGCAAAGCATATAAATCGAAACCTCTACTCTACACTACACTGTTAAAAAACTAAGTTTTTAAGCGGAAAATTTATGAACTAACCACGCTGTTCTATTAAATTAAGAATTCTAAAAAACCTATTGCTTTAAAAACAAATTCAAATCTCAGCCATAAGAAAATAATTTAATTAAAAGAAAAAAAATCTTACATAAAATGGTAGACTATAACGCAATACACATCGGTGAAAAGTTGATAACATATCTTACAAAAATTAAGGGCCTTCGGCTATACTCATCAATTATCTATTTTCGACCGTAATAAAACTTTAGGTAAAATAAAGGTCAATAGGTAAAATTATGAAATAAAAACATGATAAGATAACGAACTTGGTGATCCAAGGGCAATTTAAAAAATAACCATTCATTACAATGAAAAATAAAAATACTGCATTTAGTTTATCTTACCGGCAGTACATCATTCATTAATTCGGATTAAAATGTTAATAAATAACATCGCATTAACTTAATGCGATCACACCATTAATGGTGTGATTAATCACACCATTATGGTTCCGTATCGTTCCGTCGACAAATCACTTCGTCGACAAATCATTCCATCGACAAATCATAGCGTCGACAAATCATTGCGTCGACAAATCGTTCCATCGACAAATAATTTGAGTTTGTCGACGGAATGATTTGTCGACGGAACGAATCGGTTGTTGCGTCGACAAATCATTCCATCGACAAATCATTCCGTCGACAAGTTATTTGTCGACGGAACGATTTGTCGACGCTGTGATCTGTCGATGGAATGATTTGTCGACGCAACAACCGGTTCGTTCCGTCGACAAATCATTTGCATCGACAAATTATTTGTCGACGGAACGATTTGTCGACGCAATGATTTGTCGACGGAACGATGATGATTTGTCGACGAATGACGGAACAACCGGGTTCGTTCCGTCGACAAATCATTCCATCGACAAATCGTTCCGTCGACAAATATTTTGAGATACTATTTTTGCATTCCAGCCTGTATGGTTCAATTGTCTACTTGCATTATGTCAGGCGTTTTAAATATTTTTTAAAGAACTGCGATTAGGACAACATAATATTATTTGTGAATATGAAGGATATAAATTTTCTATGATATATATTATTACTATTCTATATATATATATATATGTATATATATATATATATATTATATATATATTATATATATATATAATATATATATATATATATATATATAAATATATATTATATATATAATATATATATATATATATATAATATATATATATAATATAATGTATATATATATATATATATATATATATATATAATATATATATTATATATATATATATATGTATATATATATATATATATATATATAATATATATATATATTATATATATATTATATATATAATTATAGATATACAAATAATATACTTATTAGGAATGGTGATAAAAAAACCTAATTTTTTTTATAGAGATTGTCTACCAAAATCTATTTAATATTTGAATTCACATACTTTATTTGATAATATATAACAAGAAATTAACTTCTAAAATTACGTTTTCTAGTTTTGTAATAATTAAATATATCTGTTAATCGTAACTGCGCTTTTACGTTTAACATTGCGGTCGTGTTGGATGTTGGACTTGAAAGTAGCATTACTATTTGTATTTGCTTATTACTAAAAATGAAAAATGATTTTTCCTTTTTTAGTAATAAGGGGAGCAAATAAATCTCTACTCTGCTTTGTTCCACTTCTTCTCCTTGCCTTACATTTCAAAGGTATGCAATTAACGATACATCTAAACACTGAAGGTCTACAGATTGTCGACGGAACGAAACGAGTTGTTGCGTCGACAAATCATTCCGTCGACAAATCACTCCGTCGACAAATCATTGCATCGACAAGTTATTTGTCGACGGAGTGATTTGTCGACGGAATGATTTGTCGACGCAACAACTCGTTTCGTTCCGTCGACAAATTTTTCGTCGACTGTCGACGGAGTGATTTGTCGACGGAATGATTTTGTCGACGGAACGACATCACAACCATTATTCTATGCCTTTTTGATTGTTTCAAAATCCAACTCGTTTACCTGTTTCTATATAAAGCGACTCGCATTGCTCGCACTCAAACTAAGACAGTAAAAAAATCTGTTTCATTCCAGTAGTTACACTTCCAGGTACTGGATATGAACCGCCGTATAAAAATATAACTTAATATTCTTATTTGTTTTATCATGGGGTTCACTTGTACTTAATTTCATCCCAATTGGGACTATTTTTTCAATTATAACAATTAAAAAAAACTTAACATATGTCATTCGATAAAAATTGAACTAATCCTGATAATGAGATGAAACTTGGCACATTAGTTGTTCTGATTTCTGATTACATAAGCGCTAAATTCCAAATCGATCAAAACATTTTTCCACGTTTTATCAATTCTCAAAATGTTTTCTAGTTTCAACTCTATAGCACACTGGGAGCTTGGATGATAAGACGCACACATACTTAGATACAAACATATACAGATAGAAAACTAAAAAAAACTATTCAGGAGGTCTTAAAAAAACTGAAGCCGATAATTCAGGTAAATTTCTGATTCTAGATTTTTAGTACAAAAACAATATATACTCACGATATGAAGGAGGAGAAGTAAACAATTATATATAAACATATATTGTTAATAAAACTTTAATTACTGAGGTTATAAAGCTCTTTTTTATTTACTTCTACGTACGTGCTTCAAAAAAAATGAAAAAGACAAAATCACAAAGAGAGATAGTTTGAAGAAGATATGCAAATCAGATAAATCCGTTTACCTTTGAATGTTTTAAAAACTTAGATACTTGTTCTATTCCTACTTAGTTCTGGAGTCAGTTTAGTTTTAACTTGGAATAAACTTATTTAAAAAAGGGATTATTCTCACGAGGTGCATTGAACTTGAAATAGAATATGAGTGTACAGAGGATATAAAATTTATATAATGTAAGAAGAATGTTGTATACCCTTTTAAAGAGTTGCTTGCGACTATTAAACTGCTACAGATCGCAAAATAATTTTAATAGGTATTTAACAGGCATAACAGAGGAATAGGGTACTTGCATCTAAAACAATATTATTAAACATTTTTACATATTCACACATGCAATTATTTTATAGGCCAAGAAAAAATAATGTCACTTCAGTTCGAACTTTCAGTTATTAAGTGAAGTACAAACATATAAACTTGAAGTTGCTATAAAAAGAATAATTAAAACGAATTAATGAGTAAGGAAGAGAGAAATAAATGTAAATTACAAGTTAATTTAGGCATGCAGTCAGCCAGAACTTGTAGAGGAGGCGAAAACAATCAACTAAGGAAAGAAAAATAAGGAAGGAGAAAATGAGCTTATGAGGTTATAGTCGTGGAGTAGGAAGGGGTGGGGTGGATTTTTGGAAGGTAAAATAAATGGCTTTTATACTAGAACTTATTTTTCATCACAAATAGTTTGCATCCTTTGAAGGTGTCAAGCTTACAGCATTTTGCAAAAATGTCAAGAAAAAAGATCATTACCATACCTGTGATCATATATTTACATAAAGAACACGAAAGGCAAATAATAATTTTAAATGTTTAACTTAAGTTTTTGGTATCATTTTTTTGCCCCTTCCTAGAAGGGATATAAAATAATTATTAAGAGTAAAATAGTGATTATTTTTATCATAGAATCAAAATATGTAAGAACAAATATGGTGTACAATTTGAAATTACCATTAGGAATCGCTGCGCCCTAATGGTCAAATAAACTTCACTAAACGTAATAGAGATCCCCGAGTTTCAAACATTTATCTTATACAGCTAAACAATTAAGTGGAGGAGACTTTTGAACCACCCTTATAAATATATAGAAATATGCCATTAATTCGTAAAACGTATTCATAATTAACACTTATAACGGAATTTAAGGACAATAAAAATAAAAATGAATTATTATTACAGTTGGAACAGTTCCCAGATGTAGCATTGCATTTTGCTTGTTACATTTCCTAGGTGTCTCTCGCACAATTATATTGTGTCAACTATTCATGTTTTGCAAAACTCGGTAGTATCAAATGATATTTATTATTGTATTGTAAAAATTGTAACATTACCATAAATCCTTGCACCAAGATTATAAAAGGTTTTTTTATTTAAAACCATTTCATCTCATTGTTACTTTTGCTCAGCCTTCACTATTTCTAGGGGCGCCCATCCCCCCAAGGCCAATAGCAGTCTTCCCCCTCCCACCCTGAAAAATTCCCTGACGTCCCACTCTCCTTTATATAATCTCTTCTTGTTAAAAAAATAAAAAATAGCAAAAAAATAACAAATAGATGTTCAGCTTGTTGGTTGCTCGGAAGCTGAGGCCTCGGCTTCAATTCAATTGTTTAATTTTCTGATTATAACAATTTTTAAAAGAAATGTCGTTCGAAATAAATTGAATCAGCTTAATAATCAGACAAAAATAAGCAAATTTGTTGTACACGCACAAAATTTTAAACTCAACTTAAAAATGTTCAGCGTTTTTTCCATTTTCGAAATTTTTGCTGAGTAATTAATGACAGTAAATGACGTCATACAACTATTTTCCGGATAGCAACTAATCCTAAAAATTGATTGGGGTACCAAGTTTTAGCTCATTAGCATAAACAGACTATACTATAATAACAGACACACGAACATACATACTGACAGAATACATTGTAAAAACATCTTGCTGCGCAAGAGCTTCATTTTCGAGTGTTGAAAAAATTATTCCCCAAAATTTTTTGGGAGCTAACGATTTTTTTGGGTGGGGGTCTAAGAACTACAATGTGTTTTTAGAGTACTAAAATTTCAACACTATGAATTTGCCCAAGGGCAAAAAAGGCTTATTTTTAGCTAAAGAATAGAAAACATACATTACATTTATTATATTTAAACTTCTTCGTGGTTTATTTGATTTTAGTTTTCATCAGATTATAGTATTATGCATCTGGATAATTTTCTTTTACATTGGAACTAACTCTCTGTTAGTGATATAATTTACTACCCAAAATTATGTGCTATCGACATTAAGAACTTGATTGTATGAATTTTATAGAATATTTTGTCATCTGCTCTTACTGGTCAAAAGCCACCAAGAAGGTAAGAATACCAATATACGCGTGCGAAAGACGGTAAAAGAAGGAATATTTCATCTTATCAATTCTGATTCTGATGTTATTTATTTAAGGCAAGCCATAGAACTAATTTTTGGCCAGTTTTTATATATGGCTATCGGAGCCGCACATTACCTCTCAAGGGGCTGCTGCCTTGAGATATAAACAATTGACAACAGGGGAAAATATTGTAGAGGAACCAATGAGATTGTGGGTGTGATTTAACATCCAGAATTAATTACATTGTCACCCTAGTATTATTTTTCGTGTATTACGTTGCTAGCAGTTATCTAACAGTTGACGATCCTACTATAGACCCTGGCCTCGAGTTTGCCTAAGCTAAATTTATTTTTGCTGTTCTATCAACTTTAGGCTGCCAAAATCCTTATCTCACACTATGTTGAAACTATAGGTACAAAAACCAAGCTTCTATTTTTAAGGGTATTCAAGGTTTTTTATTGACTGAAAAAATGTTATCGTATATTAAGGTGGATTTAAAATATGGAAAAGAAAAATCAATAGCAACAAGTATAAGTACGAATATACAATTTTGGTTTCACCACACAAACACAGTTCATGTTTTAAATCTTTCAACTCCCCTTTTATTTTTATCTGACTCATCTTATCATTTTTCAAAAATATTTTTTATCTTACGAAAAGTGGTTTTATACAAGTAGGGGGGGGGGATCTAAAAGTTAAAAATATTTTTCTCTCTATTCCAATATTATGTATATACCAAGGCTTTGCCCTTCAACAAATTTCCATTTGGACTTCTCAACACGTTTTTATGTATGACCCTTCCCAGTTTTTTGTCACTTTAAGGGAGCATTCCGCAAAAACTTTGACCCTTAAGTCCATCAGCATCTGTCACCACCCTCTTAAACAAAATCTTTCGTTTCCTTCATATTTTTATTATAGAGAAATAAAAAGTTTTATTTTATTTTTTTAAATAAGATGGTTTATAACATTTTGCTATAGTAGATGTCATTTATTTCATGAGTTACATACTTTAAGTTCTATCGCCAATAAGTATAGCAATGCTAAAAATGGATATATTTTTCTTGTTCTTATAGAGATATTCCATTTTAATTATTATTTTACCATTTAAAGTTCATTTTTTTATTTATACTTATCTACTTTATTCATTAAATTTTGTACAATCTTTGAAAGCAATTATATGTGTACAATATACGTGAAATCTAATACAATGATGCATATCTGTAAATCAAAATATAAATATATATTTATGTTAAAATTATATTATTATATATTGTATTAATTCGTAAAATTTATTCATAATTAACACTTATAATGGAATTTAAGGACAATAAAAAGAAAAATGAATTATTATTACAATGTAGAAATAATAGTAATATAATTATGACAATGTTCATACTGCATTGTTGAAAATTGTATGTTTGTATTGTAACTTTATTATTGTATTGTAAAAATTGTAACATTACCATAAATCCTTGCTCCAAGATTATAAAAGGTTTTTATTTAAAACCATTTCATCTCATTGTTACTTTTGCTCAGCCTTGTCTATTTCCAGGGGTGCCCATCCCCCCAAGGCCAATGGCACTCTTCCCCCCTCCCACCCTAAAAAATTCCTTTATGTCCCACTTTCCTTTATGTAATCTCTTCTTGTTAAAAAAATAAAAATTAGCAAAAAATAACAAAATATAAATCTCTTAAATGATTGATGAAAATGTACACATACGTTATTGCTAGTTTATAGTGGTTATTATTGGTATTTACTATAGGTATTTGATACTTAATATTGGTTAGTAATGGTCACCAATGGTGATTGGTACTGGTTGTGTAGATATCTAATTTAATGATCTAAGTGGACATCTAAGCTAAGTTAGACATGGTAAGTTAAAACGTACCTGTAAACTATAACTTTGAAGGGGGCTGGAAGAAACATAGGATTCCTACGAACGAATTAAACTACGTAATTAAATTTGTCGAACAATGTTAAGTTCGAGAATAATGAGCGTAGACCCGAGACCGAGGAGAACTTAGAGAACAAGTAGAGAATGATTGTTAAAAATCGTAAAAATAAACAGTCTGACCAACATTTATTCAAATTCTAAACAAAGATTTAAATAAAAATAGTGGCATTTTTTACATTTGCTTACGAGAGGTTTTTCAGTTTTCTTTAATTACTTATTGTTTGAAGTACTTAATGTTAAAACATATTTATATGCTTTAACGTTGACATACTTTTTGCATAAACGTAGTCCGGGTAACATATTTTTCCGCGCCATATGAGATAGAAAAAATTGTTGATGTGGGATTTTGTAATATTCTACATCAGTAAGATTCAACCGTAGGTCCACTTAGGTCAAAGAGAATTATACTTATAAGTCATATAAATATATGATACAAGGTACTATATATAAGATGCTATATAAGTGACTTATACTTAGTAAAAGTCTCTTGGTATTATTCCCCAAAAAATACAGGACACGGGAAGTCCGAGCTCCTCCTTGAACCCCAAAATCCCTTGTAGAAGGGAATTAAACCCCTAATCTACCGGGGTTTGAAGATTAGCCTAAAATCGAATATATGTAAATATTATAGAAATATTCTCGAAACCCGTAAAACATGCTTGTTTCGCACATCTTAAACGAACCTAGCTACCCATGGTTGCACTGAGTGTACAAAAACCCGCCAAAATCGAAAACATGAGATTTGATGACTTATTAAGTTGTTAATGCATTTATGTTATAGAATTATTAATTTTAGGTCCCATAAATGTGCTGGTACTTTTAAAAACTTGCTAATTAACGGAAGAATATTCATGGAGTCAAATGTAAGTTGTTATGATTAATAAGTTATTGAATATTTCATTAACTAAAAATTATTTTGTCTTAGGAATTGGGTAAACCCACTTATTGGTCTGTTGTAGATTTAATGCTAAATAGTTTATGAAATGAAACTATGGGTTGATTCTCTCTTAAATGTAACCCTAATAATTAATTACAAATTATAAGTGTTGTCTGGTAAAGGCTAGTTGTGGTAATCAAATCTGGGACGCCCCCCCCCCCCCCCGTTTTTCTAGTTTAACTCGAATTATCAAAGTGTTGTAAAAATGAGGTGTTGGCTCTAGAGAGAGTGTTTTGCACCCTTCACGTGGTCCTGAGCCAAGGATCTTGAATAAAGGGGATGACGCTCTAAGTTGATTTGCCATACAAAAAAGTTACCCCACTGAAAACCAAAAAATAGAGAAAATTCATCACAAAACAAACAACAAAAACCAACTACACATGCTTGATACAAAATGCACATGCTTACAATTCTTATAACAGCATAGGTCTTAAATTTTAGAGGCAAGCTTACCTCTCAGTGGTTTCCCATTGTTTATTGCTTGAGAAGGTTATAAAAAAACTCACTTAAATTATCACTCATTGAAGTGGCGAAGTATGGTCCAAAATTTAAAATTGAATAAGCACAAATGACTTAACAAGCACCACCAATATTACAATCACGAGAAGCATAGAAGAAAGTTGTGAAGCAAACTCGACAACCTGGCTACATAACCTGCGTTTGGCGCCTTTTTTTCATTACAACCAAGGGGAAGGTATGTTTCCTCTGATTTCTTTATCTCTTACAACATCCATGGGGTCAGAAATTTTCCTTAATCCGTCATCCCCTTATTAAAGATCCTTGTCCTGAGAAGAGATTTATAGATACTTAAACAGTAAGATTGTCAACTCAATGGTGGGAAAATTTGGATTCCGATCGACGCTAGCGCCGTCGCAGACCTACTTTTCAGTAGGATTAAGTAAATTAAGTAGGAATGGCTTAATTTCCCGCTTTTTGCCCACATTCAATTTGCTATTAACTTTTTATACTTTCTAGTTATACTTCTAACTAGCCAAAGAGCTTTTTGTGGTCTTTGTCGTCTTTAAACTTCCACAGAACCTTTCTGATAGCAAATAAGTTTACATTTTATTCAATTTATTTAATAACTTTATAAATTTTACCGATTTAATCAGGTGAACATAAGTGGCTAAATTAACCACGTGCTAGAAGATAGATTTTGGCATTTAATGCAGCCTGAAACAATTACAAAAAACATTTTTTATGTTTTTTAAATTTAGACGCCCACTTGTGATAACCTAGGTTATATCTATTAAATTAATAAATAATTGAATAAAATGTAAACTACCAGCCATCAGCAGCATTATGTTGAAGTTTGAAAAACTTTTTTTACAGCTAGTTTCTGAATTTTTGCAATTCAAAACATGGCAATGGCAAACCATTTTTATTTGGTTAAAATATTAAGGAACGAAAAAAAATTATTACATTAAATGCAGCTGTCATAACCAATAGTTGCCATGATTTACATTCATTTAAAGTTTAAAAATATTATCGGTAATTTTTGGAAAGCTTTCAAAGTTAGTTCATGACACAGGTTTGCCACAGCGTTGATTTCTAGCAGCTTAATCAACATTAACCCACATAATCATACCAAATTAATCAATAGAGTTGTTTTTTTGTATTATTATTTGTTGTTACATGGCATTTTGCATTGTATTTAGCAAATTAATATCGCCTCACCATTTTTTCATGAGCCTCCTAGGCCCACAGAACGTGCCTGTGAGGCTTGTTGTTCCTGTTTTAGTATTTATCAATACATGGTATTTTGCCATGTATCTAGCAAATTTTCTGGATAGCATTTTCTAATGCTACGTCCCAATTGATTTACTTAAAAACACTCAACCTTTTAAAAAATAAGTTCACATTAAGTTTCATATCACTTCAATTTTGTAAAATTAAGAGGCCAATCGTTGGGACTGTTGTATTCCCCCATTTAATCCAAGGTGAACTTTAGTTCACTTAGGATATCACCTGTCAGCACCACAGTCCCCTTGCTGATTGATATTCCTCTCATTGCTTATCATTGTTGACTTATTAAAACAAATTGAATTAATATTTTGCAAGGTGGGTTGTGTATTCTTACAGAAATAAGAGTAAGTAATAATTTAATAGACTGTAATTGGGTCCATGGTAAAAGAGGGAGTTAAAAAATTTTTATAACTGTCATTTCTTTACTTTTATGTCACTTAATTGTAACTCCATGTACACATTTACTTGTTGCATATAGTCAGAACACTTCACCAAGTGATCCCAAATAGAAACAATGCAATATGTAAACAAGGCTACATATCACAATATATATATAATATATATATAATATATATATATATAATAATATATATAATATATATAATATATTATTGTGTGTTGCACGTGTGTGTTGTTCAAGATTTTTGTTCCAAAGCATGTTTCTATGGTGCATGATAACTTTCGAACGCTTTCTCAGTCTGATTGATACTCAGTGCAAAAATCAACTTTTTTAATGTTCAGAACCTTATTGTTTATAAAATGGTAAACACATACGTAAACAATTTAAAAAATAAGCGCTAGAGGGGTTCATCATAATCAGAGTAATAAAATAAGTCTCTCCACAGGTTTGAAAATATTTTTTTAAATCATTTATTTTAAATAAATTTTTGACACCAGTGGAGAGACCTATTCTATTACTCTGACATATGTAAAGTTAAATTTTTTTTATTAGCATTTGTACAGATTTTATCAATTCAATATATAACCATATGTAAACAAATCTAGTTTTTTTACTAGGGGTGCATTGGCAAGGTTTGGCTGATCAGAGCGCTCTGGTCATATTGCTTAGGAGTGGAAGGGGTAGAGAAGAAGTGAGAATTTTCCTCACCAACGTACTGACCAGACTTGTCTCACGAATGCATTTTAACAATCTTGCGATGATCATTTGCTATGTTATCTTTGCTATCTTGTGTGTGTCATAAATCCTTAGTCTTTTATTAAAAAGAAAACACACGAGAAACAAATTTTGTAATGGAACCTTTTAAACACAATTTAAAAAGAATAAATTCAATAATAACGAGAAAAGAGATCTAGAACTCACAGAAGTAAATGCGCTGCAGATTTTTTAAATTTTTCCGCCAGGAAGGTTTTATTATCAACGGATGGGGAGAAGTAAACTTACTAATTGAGGTCCAGGCACGTTACTCCTGATCAGCCTCTCCACTAACTTTTTCAATATTGTTTCTCTTTACTTCCCATTAACCACTTTATGGTTTTAACCCAGTTTTACATCATCATTGATTTACACCCTTTACTTAAAGAAAAAAATCTGCTCTTTGTCAATGCCATTGATGTCCTGGTAAAGATTTTAAAAGACCAAATTTCTATTTACTTCCTTTGATAATTGATTTATTTCCATTCTTTTTATTCAAAAAGGTAATAGTTATTTACATAAGAATGGAGGGAAGGTGGCCTGGCTGAGAGTTTTAAATTAGTTAGCTCTCTAGGGTTTTAGAGGGAGTTACCTATGTTTTTGACGGCAGAAATAAACTGAGGGTTGAAATCTTGAATTAAATTTTAACTCCTTACAGTTGGTTAAGTAGGCAAAGTCACTGCTTTGTTTTCCTATTTAACAAATGTAAATAACAATCTGACTTTTGTCTGCCTATGTGAGCCTAGTTTTTCATAACTAGTGATCCTGGCTCCGTAAATGCATTTTATGTTCCTAGGGATGTAAAATATATTTACAGGGTTAAGTTGCTATTTGTAAAAATCTAATTTACAATGAAGTGGCAGCAAAAAAATATTTGTTACTTTTTATATATGTTAATATTTGTTATCTTAAGTTTTGTCTTATTTTAAAAATTTGTCTGTTTCAGTTTTAGTTAGTATATTAGGTGACAAACAGTTCCAAATTCAAATTTATTTCCCTTTGCCTTTCAAATTGAATCAAGCCTGAAGTAGATTAGTTTATATTAATATCATGCCTAGAAAGACTAGAATTAAGATAGGGCAAAGGAAGAAATATTATAGAAAAAAGAAAATTCCGGGCAATAAAGAGAATACATTTGTTGCTCCATTGCCTAATCAGTTATTATGTCAGTCTACTTTAAATGATTCAGTACTTTCCCAGAATATTACAAATGAAAATGAAGTGGAGACTTTTATTGAAATGACCCTTAAGTTTGAAGTTCCAGAATCTAAAGCTGAACCTGAATTAAACAACTCAAAACTTTTTATGATTGATGAATCAGTTTTTAATTCTAATCCTAAGTTTTTAACTAGTGATCCTAGCTTTCTTGTTAGAACTGACATGAATAATGTTACAATTAAATCAGAAGATATGGTCGAAGAAGAATTGAAAATGTCACAAGATAATGAATATGTTGTATCACACGAAACAGTTTCAGTCTTATCTGATATTACTGAATGTAATACTGGTAGTAATAAAAAGCACAAGGAGACCCGAGTAAAAAAAATGTGGGATCCTCTTGCCTGTCATCATATGTCAAGAAGGTCTTCTAGATCAATTTTAAATACCAGATCTTTGGTTAGTGACTGTAAAAATGAAAATAATGTTCTTCAGAATCATATTGTTCCAAAAAATGATACATCAGATGGTTGTGAAATGGTAAATTGTAAAAGAAAGAGAGGAATAAAATGGGACCCTTTTGCTTGTCATCATATGTCTAGGAGGTCTACTGGATCAATTGTTACAGAAACAGGGTCTACAGTAATTGATTGCAATATTGAAAATCCTTTTCATGTTCAAATTGTTTCAAAAGACAAAGCTACTGATTTTCTGTCTAATGCATGACAGAAGATGTGGAGTGATGATAGCCTAGAATATCAATACCTTGGTGCACAGATGGTGAGTGGATTTTAGCAAATTTTAATTCTTAATCAAAGTTAATTTCCTACATATATACCCTGTACCGTAATATACTATCGAAGGGTTGAGCTATTTGTCTAGCCGATTACTTTCCTTAGAATTCTATTAACACTGCCTCTCCTCAACAATTTTAAACTTGCATTATTGACCATTACGAAGTATCTCTGCTGTTTTGATACAATGCCGAGAAATCCTAGTTTACTAAACATAAAGAGGTAAAAAGAATGATCTTGCAGAAAATGTATGACTAACACATGTACCAAATTTGACTCAAATCAGATTAAAATTATGGCAGTTCATTGCTAAATACTGTCGAATAAGAAGATTGCAGGGGGTAGAAGTTGTTTAGTGAAAGGAACAATAATCAAAACTAAATGTAATCTACTGACATTGTTAGTAATGTATAACTTTTCTGGAAATCCTAGAATCCTTTTCTGAAATTTATTAGAATATTATTATGTCTGGAATGATAAACTTAATAAAAATGAGATTCTAACACATTTTTCTATCTTCTTTATGAGATTTTAACAATTTTTAGAAAAAAGATTCCTTTGTTAAGTTGTATTGATTCCAAAAGATGGAAATATGAAATTTTAACTATATTATTTCATAATAATAATAAATGTATTTTCACTTACTCTTTTTCTGTGCTCTAAGGTATTGATTTCTCTGATATAAAATTAATTAGTACCTATATTTTTACTAAGTTGTATCTTTTTTAACAATTTATTATTTTCATAAGTATAAAAATGTATATTGTGTGAACTGAAGCCACTTTTTATTCTTTGATTTATTTTATTTTAGGTTCAAAAATCACAAAAAAGAGAACACTCTGTTAGTAGCAGTGATGATGAGTCAACTAACGCCAATACTGATCCTGTTGCGCCTGAAGTCTTAAAATCAAATGCTGAATCTGATCCTATTTCTAAGGCGGAATCAGTTTCTAAAACTAAGTCTGAACCCAAACAAACTGCAAAGAAACAAAAATTGCTGACGGCATTCAGCATCACTAAAAAACCTGTTAGTGATAATCAGAGCAATGGTTCAACTAATAATAAATGTAGTATAGATCTTCCTGATACTGAACGGCTATCTCAAGAAGAGAAAAAATGGAATTTTAAAATTTCATCTTGGAATGTTGCTGGTATTAGGGCTTGGGTCAAAGTAAGTTTTCACTTTCACCATTGTTAATTGTCCTGAATGACCCAGAGGTTATTCTGGTGAAATTAAACCACATAAAAATGGTTAAAATTTCAGATTTTCTTGGCTGAGAGATAGAGCATTGGTTGGTAAATAATACAAAATTATATATAACACCAAATTATGTCATTTGTTTGGAATGTTTTATTCTATTACAAAACCTTACTAAAGTAATGGTTAAAGTTTTGATTTGTTGAAATTGCAGCAAAAATTAGTGGGAGGAAGAATTCTATTGGATTTACATTACAATGATTCAATAAAGAAGAAGGTTGAGAATGAACCAAAAGAACACTTTCCTACACAGATTGTTAGCAGACTGTCCATTGTCCATTGATTAAAACGATTGCTGCAGTGATTTTTTTGCTAAAAATAATTAGTTAATAATTGTACATGTTTTGAAAATAAAGAGTAAAGCAGGGCTATTGATGTGTGAACTGTCTTCATTTAATTTGATTATATTTTGATTTACAGAAGAATGGCTTGGATTATATTAAGAAAGAGGATCCTGATATTATTACGTTACAAGAAGTGAAATGTTCCGAGGATAAACTACCTTTTGAAGTCCATATACCTGGTTATCACACTTATTGGATTGATAGTAAGCATTTTATTTTCCTATAACTTACAAGTGCTTTGTGATTTGACAATGAAATATACAATAAAAGAAGGAGGTCTTAAAACACCTGAAACGGATTATTCATTTAATTTTAATTCACAATACATTTCCTACGATATAAGTTACGAAAAGTAAAACCGCCTCTATTATCCTCTTAGAGAATCTTTTTTATGTAAAGGTTAAAATATAGAATTTAGTTCTACAAATAATTTAAAAAATAAAATGTAATATATTTCTGTTTTCACACTATCTTCAGGCATTAACAAAAATACAACAAAAACTACATCAAATTTGAAAGGTAAATTAAAATTAAAAATTACATAAAGTCAAAGGATCACAAAAATGCATAGTATTATTTTATTTTTAAGAACTGGTTGAATCTTTTTACTCTTATTTTTTTTTTTTATTATTATGCCAAAGATAATTTATTGCGGTCTATACTTCCTATTTAATACTTTGATATGTTAGTTCTTAGCTTTTAAAAAACTGGCAATTTGCCTAAACATGCTTTGTTTTACCTAATATTTAAATTTTCTCAAACTTGTATTTTTTATTTTTTTTTAACTTTTTAATGTCTACTTTTATTTTATTGTTTTATTTTTTTCATATTGTAATCTTTAATAATACAATTAATTAAAGGAGCTTTAATGGTCCTTGGCCGCTTGTGTAAATTTAAAAATAAATAAATAAAGTTAGGCTTGTTTCTATGGAGATGTTGATGCTTTATATTCCAAATTGCACTATATTTCAGGACATTTAAATTAGTATACCCTACTGTGGATGCCAGATGAGGCAGTTTTTGTTTTATTTTTGTTAATGTCTGATGATGGTGTAAAAACCAAAATTTATTACATATATTTATATTATTTATATTTTATATATTATATAAATATATTTATTTATATATATTTTATTATTTATATTTTTTATTTATATTTATTTATTACATTATATTTTTTATATTATTTGAAGAACAATTAAGTCTATAATTTAATCTTTTTATCACAGACTTCTACACAAAGAATAATAGAACATTAGAAAACTTTTTTTAATCTTTTCTTTTAAATGAATAAATTACAACTTGAACAACTCAACTTACCATTGTGTAAAATATGCATATTTTCAGGTCAGAAAAGTGGATATGCTGGTGTTGCTATTTATTCCAAGCTCAAGCCCATCAGTGTGAAAAAAGGCCTTGGTATCAAAGAACACGACTGTGAAGGCAGAGTTATAACAGCCGAATATGAACAATTTTACTTAGTAGGAGTCTGTATGTTTCTTCTAGATTTGATTTTTTTATTCATAATTAAAAATTTTAATTTGTTAATTTGTTGCTGCTTCTATGTTAATGTCAATTATATTGTTAGTTGGCCCTCAAGCACGTTCCCGGTTTTGCAGAAACATTCTAGATTAAATAGATCAGGGCATGCGTGTTTTGAGCACGTCTACCAGAGGATGTACTATGGTTATCTATATTATAATGTACTATATTGTACAATTTATAATGCATACAATTTATTAGGTGTACTATATTATACATTTTTCATAAAAATTGGTAAAGTTAAAGTTAAATTATATTTGTAGAAAAATTTTTCTAATACAGATGAGTGGATGAGACTACACTATGTAACAAAAAAGAAGGATAATAACAGAATAACCTAATATACAGTTGGTGAAAAATTAAATTTTAAATAAATTAAATTAAAATTTATGTTTTTATGGCGCTTTGTGAAGAATGAAACAGGTCTAGTATTGACCACTAAAAATAATCGAAGTTTAGTGCAAAGATTTTGAAAGGAATAACATTTTTTTGTATAACCTATGGGATAAATATGTTGAGGCTATTAAACATTAATCAAAAACTTAAGTGAGAAATGGATTGTTAAGGGAGGAAGCTAGCTTATCAAAGAAATTTCACCTTGTTAGTATTATGTGATTAAGGTTTCTTTTAATTTATATATCATTTAGAAATTAAAAGAAAGAGTACAGTTTCTCCATCCAGTTACATAAATAATTGATTTTTTGCAGATGTTCCTAATGCTGGTTCAGGATTAAAAACATTACCCAAAAGATTAAAATGGGATGAAGATTTTCACCAATATCTTGTTTCATTGAATAGCAAGAAACCAGTTATACTAAGTGGAGATTTGAATGTAGCTCATGAGAGTATTGATTTAGCTCGTCCAGATACAAACACCAAGTCTGCTGGTTTTACTAAAGAAGAAAGAGAAGGGATGACTAGTTTATTAAGTAAAGGATTCATTGACACTTACAGGTGAGCATTTTTAGGGAGTTCAGAGACTTTATTAAAAACAATGAAAGAAGAGCCATTAATGAAACAAAATCTACATTTTCAAAGGCTAACTTTGCTCACTTACTAGTTTAATGTAATGACTCTTACCACCTTCCCTCTGGGTACCAATAATAATTGTTGATGGGCTCCCATTCCCTTGAACAACACTTACCATGACTGTTTTTAGCAGAGGTCTATTTCTAGGCCCTATAGTCGATTTTTTTTATTAGGAATAGCACATGCTCCTGAAGGTGCATGCCCTGGGCACAAGAGAAATTGCTGTTAGTGTAGTTACTCTTTCTGAGAACAATGCTGGATTTTTAGATTAACTTACTATTAAATACTTACAATATACAAGATACAAGATACAAAAGCAATGTGTTTACAATATCTATAAACATGCTTACAGGATGAGAGATCTTATAATAAAAGATCTCTTATGTTTTTACTGTTTACCCTTTATTTATTGGTAGGACTGTATCAAGAGTCTCTGTATTTAATGCATTTTCTTGTATGCAGTTCAAATTAGTTCAGAAGTAACTATTCTGAGTTAGCTTCTAAAGGCAAATTAATTAACGTCATCCCTAATTATACTGATCCAGTTCTGATGCTTGACACAGCCCTTTGTGGGTAGGCGCCTTTATTCTAAACTATACAGAGTGTATTCAGAATATGATTTTTAATCTTTGTCTAATTAGAGTGCAATTATTCTATTGAGTCAATTATTTAAACAATATTGAAGTGCTTTTTTGCTAGATAGTTTAATATAAGTTATGAAGAAATTTACAAAAATTATGGGGGTGCCCATAATTTGATGCCTAAGGATGTATGAAGAGGGAGTCTCACTCTCCCAAGTCCTAGGCAATATTCAAGATTTTCTTCAAAATTTCAGCAGAACTTGCTAGTAAGTTCAACTCTTTGTGGAGTGGTGCAAAAGTTCTCTTCCATTTTTTTCTGAATGGGGCATCCTTGCTAATGAAAATTTAAAATAAATCTACTGCATTCTTACCTTCTTAGGTAGGAAGGCTATGATTAGGTTCGTGATTTTAAAATACATAATATAAGTTGCTAAAATAAAATCAGGCTGGTTAAAGGTGCATACACATTCTAAATAAATTTAGCTCTTGTAAATATCTCATGTCAAATTTAAGACAATAAGACAACTTATTAAGATGAAGACAAATAAGAAAACTTATTTTATGTATTTTAAAATCATTTTGATGTATAAAATGTATATTTTTGATGTGTGTGGACTATTTGGGTTTGTCTTATGCCAATGTGCATTCCCACCTATAAAAATCTCAAAATTGACATTCCTACGTTGAACGGGGAGCATAAATAAGCTAGCAAATGGTACTTTTAAACATTGATGCACCTATAGTCTAAACTACTGAGCAGATTTTGGTGTGTGGTAATTTTTTGAATTTTTCTTATGCCTGTGTGCAATTCTACCTAATAAAATCTTAAGTTCGGCATTCCCATGCTAAATGCGGCTCGATAAAAACTGAACTAGCGAACGGGAGCTTTTATATACATTGACTTATCTGGAACCTTTGCTACTGAATGGATTTTGGTGTGCATGGAATTTTTAGATTTGTCTGATCCCTTAAACACTCATATATTGATAAATCCCAAATTCATAATTCCGATCTGTCTAAAAACCACTTGTGTGATAAAAAAAAAACTCCCCGCCAAGTCCGATAAAGTTGTGAAATCAACTTTTCTGTCCCTGAAAGTGATGTTCGTTTTAGTTGGAGACAGTCATTGGTGTTTCAAAGTGAAGTTGTTAGGTTAGCAATACTAAAGGGGCTTATTTAAATAGAGAGGCAAACATCAGCTTCTTCTCCTTGGCGGCATGCCAGCATTATGATCAAACTTTTTCATATAATTTTTAAGGTAGCCCAAAAAATATCTGTGTTCACCAATAATGTACTTACTACAAGTTGAATAGCAAGGAATTTCAGCTACTTATTCATTATAATTTCCCCTATCTGAAGAAACAGTTAAAAGTTAAAATTTATAGTAATGTTTTACAATGTAATAGTCAATATTTTTAAAATTGCGACCAATATCACAATGTCATTTTGTGGTGCAATTCACCACCTATAGATGTACATTTGTGTTACATTTCAACTCGATTGGTCAACTTCCTGATTTTTAACCAGTCTTTTAAATTTTGGATGACTCTGCAAAATAGGTTATCATAGCCTGAAAAATATCATCTTCTAGGCAGCACAACCAGACCTAATGTCTGATTTTTCTGCCAAGTCTCAACTCTCTAGCATAAGCACACCAGGAGTTATGTTTGCACACACTTACACACATAGACAGCATGATGAAAACCACTTAATGCATCATGAAAATGCCAAATAATTATGGTGAAACCTTGGTTTGAATTTTTAGGGTGACCACAACACTTTTCTTTTACTTACGGTAGTAGGTAAGGAAAAGTAAAACTTCATTGGACCAACTTTGAACCCTTTTTACTAAATTTGTTAATGTGATATGAGAAAGCAATTCTATGAAATTTTCAAATGGTGGGATGTATTTTCAATGGGAAAGAAATTTTTTTTTGGAAAGGAGTTATCTTTGAATCTTATTCTATTGTTTTTTTTTGTTTTTTTCCAGGCATTTATACCCAGATGTAACTGGTGCTTACACATTTTGGGCTTATTTCAATAATGCTAGAGAGCGTAATACTGGATGGTATGTTCTTCATATAAATTTTACTGTCACATTCCATAACTGTTTTACAATTGTTGTTTTTGGTTTAAAATGAGGGTATTGGTTTTTTAAAATTTAACAACAAATAAAGTAGTATTGTTTTGCCAATAAAGAAAAAACAAATAAAGTAGTACTAGCTATAGGGTGGGAGAGGCAGGGCAAAATTTCAGGCAAATTAGTTCACCATTTCTTAGACCATTCTTGGCAGCCTCTATTCCCTTAGCCTAAACCACCTCTAAAATGAGCCTCTTGAAAAGGTCAATAAACATGAGGATATCTCTCCAACAAAGAGAGAAAACTCCTTTTCATACCAGGATCCAACACCAAAAAAAAATACAAGCCTTGGATGGGAAGGCTGTTTTCCTTTCTATATTCACACACTTGGCAAATATATCTTCTTACTTAATGCATAAATTATTAAAAACGGAAAGTTTTTGGACCAAATTAATTATTATTAACTATAGGATTAACCACACAGAATTAATTTCCTTTCACATATCTCCATTTTGGCCATAATTTTTTAAAATAATGATTGATAGCTTAAGTTTTATAGCGAAATTAATAATGAGTTTTTTAATAAATAAGACACACATTTTTCAAATGTGAGCTTACATTTTAGAAATTGCTGATCCAACTCAAGTGAAAACTCTTAAAAACATTTATTTTAAATCAAGAGCACAGAATTCTGTATTTTGTATTGACATTTTACTTTATTTTGATAGAACTGCTTTCAGCTTTCTAGTCAAGCTTAAACATTAAACATAGCCTCTGTTTAGAGTTGTTTAGAATCAACTATATTGGACTTCTTAATTTTTTGTATACTAATTTTAGAGAGAACATACACTATAACTTTATTCCACAGCTCAAATTATACAACTTTTGATTGATTCTCTTAACTTTAGGTTATTTTTTTCCAGGAGGATAGATTATTTTGTTATATCAGAAGCCCTCTTACCAAAATTATGTGATAGTGTCATAAGAAAAGATGTACTTGGAAGTGACCACTGTCCTATTACTTTATATTTAAGTTTATAGTGAGTTAGCTTTTTGTTGCACTGATCTTTTATTGCCTTGATAAAATAATTCTGGAGCAGTGGTCTGCATGTCAGGCAAATTCTCTTTGGAATGCATGTTTCCAGGCTTAATTATCCATATCTTGCTTAAGGTTCTGGTTTATGCTTTATAACTTAAGCAGTTACTCAATTATAAAGGAATACTTGTTACAATTTTTTTGTATTTTTCAAAAGAAATGGGTATTTTTATCCAATACAAAACTGTGCCTCCTATATTGGCAGTGCAAACAATTATTTGCACTTGTTTGCTCAATTATTGCTTATCATTAAAGGTTTTAGCGCATTTCCTGTGAAACAACAAATCATGATTGAGTAAGTGCTCAAGTTATAAAGCATGAACCAGAAACTTGAGTAAGAAATGGATTGTTCAGCATGGAAACACACATTCCAAAGGAAATTGGCCCGGCGTTCGGACCACCATGTTTTAACCTTATATAATGTAAAAAAACGATAAAAATGATCATCCTTACCAGGATTTGAACCCAGGTACCCTGGCTTTGAGCACCTTGAGTGCTCATATCAATTACGGACCATTTTCATTCTAATCAGGCCAAAAACATTGAAAACAACTTCGTACTTGAAATATGTTGTTTACCAGTCGTACTTTAGGTTTTCTGGTAATTGACTACTGTCATAAAAGTTATGCAGCATTAAACGAGGTCTGTGCCTGGATGGGTGTCTGCTAGGAATCTGAGGATGTAAAGAGCGAGTCCAAAATAATGAGGATGAGGTTAGCTAATCTAACATGGTGAGGAAAAATTCTGAGGTACCCAGTACCTGATTTTTCAATTTATAAATATATCTTGCCAGTTACTAGAAACCCCCAACTGTACTACAGTATAAGATAGTATCAAATTAAATCTGGCATGATAGAGAGGAATGAGAGTCTTCTCATTAACTAATTGTTTATAGTACTTTAATAGATAATTAATTGAAATTAGTCTAGATTTTAGTTAAGTTACTGTTTTGTCCAGTCTAGGTTAATTTGAAGAGCAGCCCTTTGTAGGTTAATGCTATTAGTAACTACAATACCTTCCTTTTCTTTTATGTGTACTTTATTTGAATTGTAATTGTTTATAATTTAATTTTTTTTTGTGTTATTTGAAATAAATTTATTGTTTTTTAACCATCTATTTAATAATTCAAAATTGCCTTTGATTTTTGCTATTATGGCTTTTAGCACTAATAACCTGAGTGGTATTGTCTGCCAGTGTTGTCTGCATAAATATTATAATTCGCGGATTCAAAAGTCCGTAGCAGCGCCACCGTCGCTGATAAGAAATTGATAACGAAAGGGTGATCGTTGTTAATGTCCTTATGGGAGATTTTTGGTTTTCTTATTTGTGACGATTATTTCTATAAATTTTTTATCAAATTGCTTTAATTTAATTAAATTTTAGGGCGTATGAACTCTGTAGAAATCACTATTTCGTTGAAAAATTGGGTTTTAATGGGTTGTCACGAGTATAAATTGAGTGATAAGATGGTGAAAAACTCACATATATGTTATTTTATTTTAGTTTTGTTAATTAATGTTACTTTTAAATAATTTTAGTTTACACAAAACACATAATTACTTTTAATTGCATTAAATTGTTTAATTAGTTGTTACATATTTAAATAATATGTAAATTAACTGATAACAAGCCCATTTCACCGTAATGGTGTTTTTAATTTATTAATCAATTTTATTTACACACTAAAATAATAAATAAATCAATACACGTTTTTGTGAAATGTTTGTTTAAATCATCCATTTAGGTTTTATTATTTCTGGGTTAAATCGGACAAATCCAAGTCTGTAGTGATAAGAGCCTGATTCTATATTTTAAATCCTGGAATAATCGAAGTATTTATCTATGAAATATTGGCCATTTTTTTAGCACTGATGGTCGTTCTATTAATTTTTATCTCATTTATCACAAATTAACGAACAATAAAGGAATAAAATAATTATTTTCAACGGCTCCCATGCAAATCCTATGAAAAAAAAAATTCGATCACCCTTTCGTTTTCCCGCCATTGGTATTGCCAACCTTACAACTATCTCTTTGAATCGCGAATAAGTAAACTATTGCCTGTTGATTACACTAGACACTTTAGCTGAGTGGTAAAAGCTGCTGATTGAGAACTGGAAGGTTGATAGATCGAATCCCAGAGCAGACTAAAATGTTTTGAGATTCTTTTAAATCTTTTGGACCGGTTTTGAAGGTAACATTACTTTTAATATAATAATAATATATTGTTTAAAATTTATTAATTTTTTATCAGTACTATACTGAAAATTGTGTTGATTATTTATATCATAATACTTACTTCTATACTTACATACTTCTAGGTATACTTCTATAAAGTAGATAATAAAAAATGTGTCTGAATATCCCTTTGAAAGAAAGTATTATAAAAAAAAGGTTACATAATTTAATAATTTCTCTCAAAAATCATTCCAGGACCTTATAGTCCAAGAGGACTATAGGTCCTTTTTTCCGGACCTAAAAAAAAGGTGACTGATTTTGTACTACTTCAAACCAAATTATGCTGAAAATATACATTAATGTATGAAGAAAAAACATAGTTTAATCCAGAGTAGAGTTTTCTTATGATTGCGCTTACTCAGAATTTTCTAAAATTGTACAGAGTTCTTGAATTTTCTTGAAATAAGTGGTTCCCTGTAGGAAAATGTTCTATAAAACGGTGTTAAAGGTTCTACTCTGGATAGGCGGACTATGCTTTTCCTTCTTAATTTAAGGTATATTTTCAGACAAATTTGGTTTGAAGTAGTACACAATGAGTCACATTTTTTTAAGCATGGCTCTTGGACTATGAGGTATCAGGTTTTAACAGTGTTTATCTATATACAAGAAGTACTTTAAATGATTAAATATATATGGTTTTATAACACAAGGCAGCCTTATTTTTGCATGAGTTGCTGTTACAAAAAAATCTAAAAAGAGAGTGTATACTGAACTGTCTTAAAAGTTTTAAAACTAGTCTTAAAAGTACCTATAAGTACTAAGCAAATCGTTTAACAAAACATCTAGGAACTAATAAGGGGTAACTATTATAGAGCTTATAAAATAAATTATACCCTTTTTAAAAATTTTAGACATATTTTTGTAATAATTGTAATTTCAGATGCGCGAACATTGTTATCACTTTTGCAGTAACTATAAAAAGTTAATTAGAAGCATTCTATAAAATTAACCGTTTTTAGAAACTGCTTCTAATCCTAATAAATTATAGTATTACATACAGTTATAATCTGTTGAAGCATGGGATATTTTATATTTCTTAAATACGTCAGGTATTTTATATCTTAAAATAAATAAGATATGAAATATCTTTACATGTGTATACTAAGCCTGGGTGGAAACAAAATATTTAATTAGAAACAACATTAAATTGGGGTACATTTGAATTTTCCCCTTAAAACATGGAGTTATGCTATAACCGCATTACACTCGTGTGTTGCAAACACCACGTCATTAATGCCGGCTAAGTCAGCTGATTTATTTACTGTTCTCTTTAAACTAATCTGATGTAGCCGTTTATGATAAATCACTTTGTATTTTTTGTAATTTCTCATAGAAAAATGCCACAATTTATATTATTTATGAACGAATGTTTGCAAAATACATTTCCTCTACTTCTTTTGTAATTTTATTTAAAATAAATTTCTCTTAAAATTTTTGTTAAATTTTACTGCTAAAGCAGATTGAGGTCAGCAGTGATTATTTTTTAAATTTGCACCTTTTGTCTGTCAGTCAATTTTGTATTATCATTTGACGGTATTATTTGTGTTTTTTCTAATGTGGTAAATACTCATTTGTGAATTATTATTATTTCGATCATTAGTTATTAGCTAAATATCGTCTTTTGTTTTTAAGTTCTAATCTATATAGTTTTGTTTCGCAGTCCCTTTATAAAGTCATGTATCAGTTAAAATGCATGTTTTTGTTTTTCAATTTTGCATTGTTATTTAACTATTCATTTGCTCACGGATCGAGGACTGTTGTTTTGAATTCTGATAATTTCGTATCTGAGATAGAAAAATCATCTTCTTTTGTTAAATTTTATGCACCATGGTAAGCATTGACAAAGTTCTGAATACACCATGTATTTGTTTACCTTATAGTATGACACTAGGTTAAAATCAGTTGACAGCGTGGGAAAATAATGCGAGGGAGCCAATGAGGTTAGTCCTGGATGTCAAACCACGCCCAAAATTTTATATTAAGCCAATCCCATTGGTTTCTCAACTCTATTTTCCTACGCTGTCAACTGATTTTAACCGTGTGTCATTCCATTGTATACTTTTATTCGAGTCGTCTCCATTGACGCAAATGTTCGATGTCACAAACTGTCGTATGAGCAAATCCCCCACTCCTCTCTGGGTGGCTAAATAGTTTAAGTGTTTTCTTACTGTGATTTTTGGAAAAAGACAAGTGTTCCATGGAAAATGGTCATGAATTTAAGATTTTGCAAAACCAATGTATTTATATTGAAGATTTCCTTTTTTTTTTTTGTTTTGGAGATCTTCATCAGTTTTTGTTGGATAACTGATACAAGGCAACATCGAAGGATGTATGACTGCTGGGAATAAAATTGATATTCTTTATGTTAGAGTATGAGTGAAGCAAGTATAAAGATGCAATGCAATAAAATTTAATGATTTTCATACTCTGATGATGAGCGATGCAGTGAGGATGAGTGTAGCAAATCCAATAAGTTGAGGAAAAGTTCTTATTGATGAGTAGTCATTGATATTACAACCAAAAGTTCATGAAAATGTTTTTTAGGTGCTCACATTGTGTAAAACTAGCTCCTATTTGGGATGAACTTGCTGAAATGTTAAATGACGATGAAGGAAGTAGAGTTCAGATTGCTGAAGTTGATTGTACTCAAGAATCTGGTATTTGTAATGATCAGGACATTACTGGGTATCCAACGTAAGTGCATGTATTTTGTTGATGATAGTTTCTATCTCTATTTTAAGTCACTAAAGTTTAGTTGGAACACATAGATTATTGTTTATCTATGCTTAAAGACAACCTAAAAAGTTAATTTGGAAAGAAGTGAATATAGAGGCCCTAGATCTATAGTTTCTAATGAAATAATTACCGACTATAGAAATAATATAGTCGGTTCCTTTGGGAACACATTGTTACCCATGTATATTTTTGACCCATGTTTGTATATTTTGTAGACTGGTATATATGTCTTTTTAGTTTGGAACTGATTTAATTTGATTTAATATTAATATTCCAATTATTTCACAATTTTTATTTGCTTAGGTTGAACCTTTCCTTCCCTTGGTTTTATTTAGCACCAGTTTAACTTCAAGAAGGACACCTTGCCTTGTCATAAAATTCCTCATTTTGCTTAACGTTTCCTCTCTAAATACGGTTAATTACATGTATTATTTTAATTGAAGAATCAACTACTGTTGATACTTGCTGTTGGATACAAAGATCCCTGGACCAGTTTTGGCTTAACGCCTTAACATCAAATTACTGACAAGGCAATTATTAACGAAATACTTACTTTTAATTTAGACATTACTCATTCAGTTCTCAAATCAGCGTTTCCCATTGGCCCAGGTATATTCATATCCAACAGCCAGTATTGACGGCAACTGATTTTTCAATTGCTTCTTTAAATATAACCTCTTTAACTGTATTATTTTAGTTTTCAGTAGAATTTTTTTGTTTCAAAAGCATGATTTATGGAACTTCATCACTTTTATTTAAAATTATTTATTGTAGTTGTTTATATTTTTGTTTTTTATGTATAAGTGACACATTGCCATCGTACATTTATTGTATTTATTTGCAACTAAAGACTATTTATTTTTTGGAATTATACATAAATAAATGCATTTACAATGGGTGGAGGGGGGTCCAAGAAGTAGATACAAATATTTTAGGGGTCTGGTTAAAAATAAAGTTTGGGGACCAATGCCATAGAGATTTCCTTCATTGTTTAATATAATGAATGGAATTGATTTGTCCTTTTTAGATCTTATCAGATAAAGTATTGAAACTATCTGATGTTACTTCAGACTTTGTGTGAACTTTCATTGTCAAAAGAGTAACTAATAAAAGGAGTTTATATGTTATCCTTACTAGCTAAACTTGTCCCACCTTTCAGAAATAATTCTGTTTTATTTATCTATGACTTAATTTTATTGGATAGTTTTTATATATTTTTATTAATTTATTTGTTGGTGATCTATTAGGTTGAAAACAGATTTTGTTGAATCCAAACAATCTTGGTAGAGAGACACAATTTCTTTTAAATAAATATTTTTAATATTCATGCTTGTAATTTTTTAGGTTGAAATTTTTCAAAAAAGGTAATTTGGAAGGAGTTAAATACAGAGGACCTCGAGATTTTCCTTCATTCAGTAATTTCATAAATGACAATCTTGCTGTAAGCATTTATTTTTGTTTGAATCTGTTAATTTTGATCTTTATACACATTATAGTTTGTGTTGGCTTTGATTGTTAGCCAATCTTTTTTGTCATTTTATGGAATAATTTTGCCTATTATTTTACTGTCTTATTGGTATCAATTTCATCTTATTTTTTGTGTTACCTCAATTGATAACATAAGAGGAGATATAGTCAAAGACATTAATTAAACTCTTATTTTTCTAGTACTTACTTATTACTAAATTTGGTTTTATTGTCTGAATAAAAATTGGTTCTTTGACTAAATTTAAAGTGAGGTACTTTAGAAATCTTTATGTTCCTGAAGTAAATATATTAACAATGTCAATATACTTACTATGATAAATTACAGAAGTTGACTTATGCAAATTGTTTTAAAACAAAAATACAAAGTATTTTTGTAAAGTATATGAAAAATATAAATACAAAACCAATGGTTGTACAACAGAAATTTCTCCTTCTTTTAAGATACCCTTTTAACTTTTAAAAACCCTTTTGATAGAAACGTATTTTTTGTAGAATTCAATAATTACTATTAGGAATACCTAGTAGGTCCCCCCTTTCATTTATTAAAATTTGGTATTGATTTTAGGATGAGGAAGAAAAGGAAGGTGGAGAGAAGAGTTCGGAACCTGCTGAAAACGAGATGGCTATGCTTGATACGTTATCTAAGGGGAACCATTTTGTCATGTTTTTTGCACCTTGGTGTGGACATAGTCAGGTCTCTATTTTGTTTTTATTATTGTTCTTGTTTAGAGAGGTTTCCTTATTTTATTGATCATTGCAAATTTATAGACCACACAGCAAGGAATACTGTTAAAAATGATGGCTTATGGTATGAAGAGTGTTAATGTTTGAAGCACTATTAAAACCAAGTTGCACTATTCCATTTAGTTGAAATGTTTGCTTGGTAATTCAGCAAAAATGTAGCCCTGTGATTAATTGCTTCCTTAATTTATTGGCATAAACTTTTAAATCAACCCCCTCAGTGTTATTTTTTCCAAATATTCCATGGTCATATGCTCCCAATAATTCCTACATTTTTTTTATTATAACCTCATTTTTATGCAATGTGAGCTCATTCTATGGTTATAACACGACACACGGTTAAAATCAATTGACAGCTCGCCAAAAATCTGTGAGGGAAAGAATTCTATTGGTTCAGACCGACCACGCACCTTTCCCCTCCTCCTCATGCCAACCTCATAAATAAAATCATAAAAAGGCAACACTGGTTGTAAATATTTGTAACCTCGCGTCGCTTTTATATCCCTCATTGTGCACATTGATCTGTTTGAGTTCATTTCGTTTCATTCCAATCTGTTCAATTCATCCAATTATTGTGGAGTTGTAATATGATCTGAGTGGCTATATTTGACGCATAGACACTGATTTATTCTTCAAGCATTTTTTGCTATTTGAGTACAGCGCAGGGTCTGTGGTCTGTCAACTAAAAGACAGCATTTTTTTTTGGAAAATGCCATGTCTTTCAATAGATGACAGTTTTGACATTTTTAAGTCATGAATGCATATTGTGTCGTATTATTTTTATAATATGAAACAATATGCATTCAATTATACAAACGTGACAAAAAAAAGCTGTTTGTTTTGGAAAGAAGTAATTATAGCTGACGATTTATTTAAATTGTCGAAACTTTTATCATAGAACTATTATGGTCCATTGCATTACGTAATTAACAACTTTAACTCCACTTAATTCATACTTTCCGAACAAATTTAAAGCAGCACTTAGTTGATAAATTTATAAGATACAACAATATTCCTACTTAAAAAGTAAATAAATAATTATTAAAAAATAAAAAAATACGATAACAAATAAAAACAAATAATAAAATTCAAAACATAACCTGACTTACAGTGTTGCCAGAGTAGGGATTTTTTTGTTACTTAAAATAAGGGATTTTTTTGTTAAAAAAGAGGGTTAAAAGCATTGAGATTTTGGCGGGCTCAATTGACATTAGCCGTGTGTTATTTTATAATAGACATGACATAAACTTCTTTCAACTGTTAAAATAGGAATTTCAATTTTTTAACTTTCAATCTTATCTTTTATTTAGATATTTGATAATGTTTTAAATATATCTTTATTTTCCCTCACCCCCTATTGTTGATACCATGTTAAACTAATAGTCCTATATGTCTTTCTTTCCTTGGGTACCTTTCTTCTTTTTATAGTTATTTTTACTTTTCCTTATTTATACCATAGGTACATAAGAAAAGTTTTGTGTTTGCAAAAAAAATTTGAAAGCCATTAGTCACCAGAATTATCTGTTGTTCAGGTGTTTTTAAGGCCTCCTTAGTGGTTTTCACAAAGTTCTTTGCCTGTATGTGTGTGTGTCTGTTATCATCATAGCTTCCAGTATAGAGAGTTGAAACTTTGTACAAAAATCATTTTATAGGTGTAGTTGTGCTGTACGGAAAATAATTTTTTATGATGTCAATAACTCGAAATAATGGGTTGATTTCAAAAAATCATAAAACGGAAAAATATTGAGATCGGATTAAGATTTGGCCCACATGTAGCCATGTATATGATTAACATATGGTCCAAGTTTTATCTCATTATGAGCATTATTTCAATTTTAATCAAATGACTAGTGTACGCTTTTTTTTAAATTGTAAAAATACGGAAGTAGGGAGGATGAGTGTAGTGAATCTGATGTGATGAGGAAAAGTTCCGGGGTACCTCTTACCCAATTTTTTCTTCCCTTTTTCACTTTTCACCCCATACAAAAGCCCCAATGGTTTTTAACATTCTACTATTAAGATTGTCAATTAATACCCTTACCGAGGATTAGTTTATTTAATGGCATCCAAGTAAACATTTACCCTCATGTCACCTTATTTTCATAGGTGGGCTTTATAGGGGGGTACCCGAGTAAATAAGTGCACTGTAATCAATAAATTAAATTTTATTAACTGTTTAATTAACCATATATTTAATTAAGTAATTATACAAATAATTTATTATATTTTTATTAACTATTATTAATAAATTGCATTTTTTATAAAAATAAGTAAAATATAAATATATTTATTCAATTATGATTAACTGGTAAAAAAATTATGTAAAAAGTTCTATGCTAATGTAGGACTGACAGTATGATATTGTGTTGAAAGCACACAATTAGTGTGAAAATATCAATCTGCCTTGGTAGCTTAGTGGGTGGAGCATCTATCACCAGCTATATCATGATTTTGGATAAATTAAATTTAAGCTTGGATTTATTTTAACAGTTTTTTTATTATTATAATTGTTTGTTATTATTTCATACAGAAATTGGCTCCTGAGTGGGAAGAGTTTGCTAAGCACTACAAAGGTGATTCATCTATAACTATTGGGAAAATTGATTGCACTGTTTATAAGAACATTTGTCAACACTTTGATATTAAATCTTATCCATCCTTACTGTGGCTCCAAAATGGTAGAAAAGTGAGTAGCAAATAAAATTATTTATTGTTGTAAATAACTAAGAGAAGAAAGGATGGCTTGGTAATTAAAAAAAATTGGGTATATTTTATTTCAGAATTTTTCCTTTCTATATCGGATTTTCTCATCCTCACTATTTCAGACTTGTTTTGTTTGTCCTCAGAATATGAGTGTTGATCAAAAATAGCTTTATATCTGTCCCAATTTGCTTGTTTTAGTTTATATTTTAAAACATTATTTCCTTGACTTTGGTTACCAAGGGGTATAGAAATAATTGCAGGAAAGTGATCACTGCCTAATAAATCTTGCTCTTCATGCCACTGTGGCAAAATATGTAATGAGCTAAAGGCTAAGTCAAGTACTGTTTGGGTATACCATCATAACCTAGAGATTTTACCATAATTTAACTTAATGATTTTGTTAGTTTTTATATAGATTCCTCTATATTTTTCCCCTGACATCTAGGCTATCAGAACCAAAAAGCTGGTTCTTACAATTAAAGTCACCACATATAATCCCAGGATTTCCCTCCAATTTGTTAAATAGATTCTGTAGTTCCTCTATATGTATTTGTACACAAGGTGGTATGTACACATTTATGAGGAGATACCATCTATTCCCTACATAAACACTTATCTCTTGTGAATAAATTGATTCACAAATTTGATAGTTGCTTGGAATAATGATAATATAAATAATATAATATAAATAATATTATTATTTATAAATAATAATTTATAGATAATATAAATATTATTTATATTTATATTATATAATAGCCTTAACTGGTATATTGTTTTTAACAAAATATGCTAAACCCCTATAACCTGATCTAACATCCTGCCTATAAAATAAGGATCACCACCATAACACCAGGAACTGCAATAGACTCAACTTACCTCAACACAGGCTCAGCTTAACTAACAAATCACCCCATTATCTGGAGAGGAAATGCTTTAATAATCTTCCTGCATCCTACTCTGCGCTACCTGAAGACTCTTGCAAGCTACATATTAAGAAGCTATTGACTCAAAAAGCCTATTACTCAATAGACGAGTTCCTGGAGGATAGGATTTAGTTATTTTAGTCTTAATATTTGACGTCGCTAGACAATAGTACTGGATAGTAACAGCGAGAGCCATTATTATTATTATGTTTAGGTTTTTTTCTCACTTAGAAAAGTGGTTAATTGCAGAGCGGACACTGTGTGCCAAGTTTCTACAATTTTACTTTTTTATTTTATAATTATCTGGACAGAAAACGGCGAACAATACTGCACGTGTCTAGAGCTATTGATTTCTGCAGAGTTTTATAAATGTTATCAGGAAGATTTAAATGTTTTAATGAGTCATGAATACTGTTAACGACTATGGCAGTGGCTGACATTACTATTGGGATGATGACGGTTTCATTTAATTGCCATTGAACTTTCAATTCTTCTGCTAATTTTAGATATTTATTAATTTTAGTTTGAAATGTGTTTTCTAAATTATGAGTATTAGGTATGGCAGCATCTATTAAGTAAAGTTTTCTGGTAGTTTTGTCTAATAGTGTAATATCAGGCCTGTTAGCATCTATTGTTCTATCTGTTAATAATGTTCGGTCCCAGAGTAGTTTAGCCTGTCTATTTTCTAATGCTATGTTTGGATTATATTTGTAATATGGCGTCTGTGTTTCTATGTCATTTAGCAGGTTGCAGGCACTAGCAATTTTATGATGAATTATTTTCCCCACGTTATCATGTCTGTTTTTGTATTCAGTTTGAGCCAACATTTTACAGCCAGACACTATATGGTCTATGCTTTCTGGAGCATCTCTACAGAGTCTACACGAGTCATCCTGAAGACCATCCTTTATGGTCTTCAGGATAAACTATAGGAATGTACTTCCTATAGTTTCGACCACTTATTACCAGA
Organism: Microvelia longipes; assembly: GCA_018340805.1. Taxonomy (NCBI): domain Eukaryota; kingdom Metazoa; phylum Arthropoda; class Insecta; order Hemiptera; family Veliidae; genus Microvelia; species Microvelia longipes. Next base: position 21,131,545 of record JACMZG010001914.1, on the reverse strand, counting down.
TCTTGCATAGCTAGGAAGAATCCCTCTGTCTCTGGAAACAGCTCACCTTTGATCAGCCATGGACAGTGGAGACTAAACTATATTTTTATGTTCCAAAATGAGATTAATTTTAAATAATCAATAATTAGCCAGCCAGATGACCAGAAGAGAGGTGTAACAGTAAAAATAGTTCAGTATGTCACGAAAATAAGCCAGAGGGTAAAGAAGCCGCTACGCTGTCAATCGGTACATCAGCAAGAAAATAAGACTAGGCAACACCACCAAAGGCAACCATAGTGATTACTAGTTATAAGCATAAATAAAACTTATTAAGCAATTTTAAGTCCATTACCGCACATTAGTAATAAATAACGTTAAAAATAATCCAACGAGTTACTTCCATAAAGCCATTTTGTTACCAACCACTTGTTGATGTTTCTTCTTATTTCTCCTGATCCTATGTAACTGCTACAGCAGTTTTATATGTCAATAAGCTCCCAAATAGATTTAACTGCTACACTGCAGTTAAGTCAAGTGTACACTGTAACTTCAAGTCAGTGTATTTTACAATTCAGAAGATCCTGGATGCTGAAATACAAATTTTTTAATAGTTTAAAGTAAAATAGAAATATAAACCTTCAGAAGATCCTGGATCCCAAAATACTTAATTTGTAATAGTTAAAAGTAAGTAGAAATTTAAACCCTAAATTTACATAAGTTATCCCATTAAATATAAAGGTAAACTCCTGGTGATTTAACACTTGTGCTTTAGTAGTTATTTTTTGCACCGTATTTTCAACTGAGGTACTGCTAGCTGCAGATTGGATTGAACAAGGTTCATAGATCTTAATGCTGTTTACATCTATAATAGTGTGGTTGCAATTGGTATTATCCATTTTTGTTTCAACAAGAGAAAGTGAAGAAGAATACATATTCAATAGGTCTTGTCTTTCATCATTAAGTGGTATGTTAGACATAGAGACTGATTTCCCTGATTTAGCCTGCCTAGAGGTTTTCACATCTTTAGGTTCCTTCTTCTTGTTGCCAGAAGTATCAGTTTTGTTTATCTTTTTCTTTGTTTCACTTCTCGTCCTAACCATACCTGGATAGGGATGCTGAAACTTCTTTTTCTTAGAGAGCTCTCTTTTGAGGAAATAAGCCCTATTATAGCTGTTATTGTCTTTTGCCTTATCATTAATTTTAATATATGTAAGGTTGTTTAATAAAAAGATTTCATTAGTCTGAAACAGAATGATTAAATTTCAAGCTATTAAACACACCTTAGCATAAAATTTAGAGATCAATCTATGAAATGAAAAATATATAAAAATAATGAACAAAGTGTCAAAAAATCAAACATCGTTGCCTTAGCAACGATGTAAAATAAAATAAAATAAAAACAAAACAAATAACTAACAGTTATTTACACCTCCCCCTCCCAAGTCACTTTTCTGGTGAAAAGGTGACAATTTGCTACAGTGAAAAAAATTGGATTCTTTTTTCCTCTTTCCACAGTCGACTTCATAAAATGATGTTGATATCCTCTTGAGAATGGTGAATGGTCCGATTCTAACTTTATCCATTTTCTTTCTATTTATTTTGTTGCCGTTTTCAACATACACTTGAACGCCAACTTTAAATTCATGCTCTATTCTGTTCTTATCGAATCTTTGCTTGTTAGCTTCAAAACTTTTCATAGAATTTAAAAACGCTAATTTTCTATCCTGTTCTATGTTTCTTTTAGGTAGATCAATAGGAGTAATTTTTGATTGGGTACCAAACAATAAATATTCTGGATCAAATTTAGTAGAGCTATGAATTGTTTTATTATATTCATTAACACATTCATTAGCAGCACAGGCCAAGCACGTTTGTCTCCACTATTTAATTTACACCTAATTCTATTGACTAATGTCTGATTTAATCTTTCATTTAGTCCATTTGATTGGGGGCAATCTATACAGGTAAATACTAACTGTATATCCATCTTCTGAAGGTATCTTTTGAGTTCTCCAGAGTTAATTCCAGTATACTGGTCAGCTAAAATAATTTTAATTTTGTTTTTCTTTGCTATGGGATCAATAAGATTGATAAAGTCTCTTGCACAAGACCAATGACTTTACTTCTTCTCGTCTTGTTTTCTATACACACTGAACACCCTTTACAGAATTCTTGTATTAACTTGTCGAAATTTTGAAAGTAATAAAATGGTCTTATCTTTTCTTTTAATTTTGCAACTCTATATGGCCAAAATAATCATGAACTTTCTTTATCAATTTCAAACCAAATTTTTCTGAAACATATATCCTTGATTTCTCATTTAACTTCTTAAATGTTATACCGTGACGTCTTTCAGTTTTATTAGCTTTCTTTAGTTCTAAAACATTTTCTTTTTGATCGAGGAGAATGTCAGGGAGTTCTATTAGGTTAACTACTTCAACTGCATCTTCGTTTTCAAAATACTCCAAAACAGGGTATCTGGACAGTAAGTCAGCCATTATGTTGTCTTTTCCTTTTTTATAAATAATTTTGAAGTTAAATTGTGAAAGATAATGCACCAAATCTCCTAATAATTCGTCAGTTCTTGATTTAGTTTTTAAGTTCTCTAAAGGTTTGTGGTCGCTACAAACAGTGAATTCCCTTCCAATGAGGTAGTATTGCCAATATTTTATTGCATCTTTGATAGCCTTGCATTCTAGGTGTATAATATCCATCTTCTTTTCTCTTTCTGACAACTTTCTAGAAAAATAAGCAACTGGGTGTAGCAATCCATCTGATTGTGGTTGTTTCAAGGTTGCTCCAATACCTCTGAAACTAGCATCAGTTTCAATAAAGATATCTTTACTTACATCGTAAATAGCTAAAACAGGTTTTGAGCATAAATACTCTTTTATCATATTGAAACAATTCTCACAGTCTTGGTTCCACTTGAATTCCTCATTCTTTCTTAAAAGTTTGTGAAGAGGTTCGAATTTTTGAGCACTGTTTTCAATGTACTTCAAATAGAAGTTAATAGATCCTAATACGCTTCTTACACCGGACTTATCAGTAGGTCTTTGAAGATTTTTAATCGCAATCAAATTTTCATGACATGGTGAAACTTTATTCTCTTGGATAACATGCCCGAGATACTTTACCGAATTTGCTGCAAAAGTGCACTTTATTAATTTAAGTTTAAAACCTTCTTCTATGATTGCTTTTAGAAACATCTCTATGTGCCGAATGTGTTTTTCCCAAGAACGTGAAAATATAAGTATATCATCAATATAGTTAATACAAAATGGATCTAAGTTATTTCTTCTGATGATGTTAGATAAAATTCTTTGAAACATAGCTGAAGCATTCTTAAGTCCAAAAGGTAGCACTTTAAACATAAATTTCCCATATTTGGTAACGAAGCTAGTTTTTTCTCGATCTTTTAATTTTAACACAATGCACCAAAAAGCAGAATTTATATCCAAAACAGTGAAATATTTACAATTAGGACCTTGTCTATAACATCATTTATGGTAGGAAAAGGATAGCATTCTGGTACCATTAGCTTGTTTAACCTCCTAAAATCTATACACAATCTTGATCGTCTACCATCATCTTTCTTGTAAGCTAATGTGACTGGAGATGCATAGGGAGAATCTGACTCTTCTATTAAGTCAGCTTCTAATAACTTTTTTACTTGAGTTTTGATTTCCTCTTCATCAGGTATAGAGCATTTATACGGTCTTGCAGTAACATATTCTTCTTTTATTAATTTTATTTCTGCTTCTCTACACTTTACTTTACCAACGTCATATTTATCTTTAGCAAATATATGTTTATACTTTTGTATTAAATTTAAAATTTCTTCTTTTTTCTTCTCATCTTGAATATGTTCCAGGTTTGCCTTAAATTGACTTATATCTATATTTTCATTAAAATTAATTTTATAATTTTCATCTAAATTGTCTTCTTCTTTATCTTCTTGAATTAACTTTTCATAATTAAAATCTGAATTATTACTATTTTCTAATTCATTTTTAACAGTTATTTCACTTCTCTCTTCTATTTTAATCATCTTATTTTTATCATATTTTTGAAAAATATTTAAGTTTCATCTTGCACTAGTTTAAATTTTTGTATAGCATCTAGTCCTAACAGTAAATCATAAGAAAAATTGTTATTCCTAACAACATACGTATTTAAACTATTTACTAAATTTCCTACTCTAAGAATAATATTCGCCCGGGCTGAACTGAAATTAAACCCACTAATTGTTTTAAATGCATTCTTACTGTTAATGAGACTCAACTTTAACAAATCGACAACTCTCTGATTTATAAGACTCACGTTTGATCCGCTGTCATAAACCGCCTTTACCTTTAATTTATTATCTATCAATACATTTAATTTTATTAGTGGATCTAATTTCCCCGGGTTATCTAGTTTAAACAGTCATTCTTGATTTCAATTTTCATCATTTCAGCTACATCTCCAGCTTCATGGATATTTGATTCCTTCTTTGAATCGTAGAGACTCGTGTTTCTACATTCGCTTGTAGGGTGATATCTATTTGGCCATCCCAGATTTTCACACATATAGCAGGGCTTTTTACCATCTTATTACTATAACTATTTGTATATTTGCTAGAAGTTGATATAGGTGATTTAGTTACTATCTTATCGATGTTCTTATTTTCATTCCTAGGCTTCAATATCTTATTATATGATTCTTCTACCTTTCTTAATTCTAAGTACAATTTATCTGTAGTTGTTATTTCTTGTCGGTCTAGCTCATTTTGTATTTCTAAAGGTAATCCTACTACTATCATATTTATTCTAGAAAAGACAGTTCCATTGCTTTCTACTTCTAAGCAAAGTTTTTCTTTAGCTAAAGCATAATCTATAAGGGAGCCGCCTAAATACTTATAACTGTAAGCTAATCTAACTTTGCTCCAACCTTTGTCTATAAATACATTGAAGAAAGATTCCTTCCACTCAGCCCAGTTCAAGAGCCCAATCTTCCTTAAATTGGCCTCATACCAGTTCTTAGACGAACCAGACAAAAAGAAACGAAGAGCCTCAATCATATAAACTTCATTGTTCACTCTGTGCCTACGACATTCATTTTCAAACCTTGTTAGCCAGTCAGTAGGATCTTGAGTTTTGTTAAATTTTTCTAAAACAACTTCTTTTCTACTTCATGTAGCTTCACTTCGTCCGCTGCGTTTAACTTACTCTCTAATTCTTTAATTCAGATGATTCTTCTAATGGGATGTTTTTATAGCATAAATTCTCATCTGCATCACAATATTCTCTCTTTATATCATCATCTATCTTAACCCTTATTTTACGGAACCCATTAATGGGTTTAATAGCACTGGTCGCGCTTTTAATAGAAGGTTTGGAAAACAGTACCTTATGATGGTTGATATTTTGATACTCTACAGGAAGGCAGCACCAGAGTTGTTTATCCTCGGACAGGCCAGCTAATTCAAACTTATTCTCTTCTCTCTTAACAATATGAGCAAACAATCTTCTAGTCATCTTGAGTGATAGTTTGAAATTTAATTTGTAAGGTTGTTTAATAAAAAGATTTCATTAGTCTGAAACAGAATGATTAAATTTCAAGCTATTAAACACACCTTAGCATAAAATTTAGAGATCAATCTATGAAATGAAAAATATATAAAAATAATGAACAAAGTGTCAAACAATCAAACATCGTTGCCTTAGCAACGATGTAAAATAAAATAAAATAAAAACAAAACAAATAACTAACAGTTATTTACATATATTACAAGTTTTCAGATCTAATCTAGTATCTTATTTAAAATTCTAAATAATATTTTACTTTAATACAAATTAATTCTAATCAAGATACTATTATTTTTGGACTATCGGCCTTTATAAGGCTTAAGCCATGATTTGCTTAACACCCTACATGTCGACAGAATACCCACTGAATTTTTTTAATACATTTTATTTACATCATACTTTAGGTAATTAAAATTAATATTTGGATGCTTTAATATCGTAATAAAAAGGAAAAATATCATTTTGACCTGAATGCTGTGCTAAGTGACCTGTTAATCATCGCTTCTGCACCTTTACCACGTGTTCCACGCCGGTATTTTTGCCGTATTTTAATTTGATAACAAATTTATTTTTGGTTTTTAATTAAAAAAGAAAGTAGTGTGTTTTAATAATTGAAGTAAATTAATAATTTTGTTAACATATCTTTCTTAAATTATTATGTAAAAATTGTATAACTTTACTATTACAGCAAAGCAACACAAAACATACTTTTTCAAATTCGCAAACCATGTGATATCAATAATTACCCTTTAAAAAAGTTTTTTACTTTTAAAAAGTTAAAATACATTGATAAAACATTAAGTATTGTTATCACATGTGATAAAAGTGATTTCCCACCAGACCTTAATTTTACTAATACAAATGTGCATAATGGGTTTATTGTTTACTGTTCCTTATTTGTTGTTAAGCAAAGTTTATAATAAAGCTTAATTCTGTGTTAAACAGGTTGAAAAATATGGCCACACAAATCTTGAAGACTTTAAGCAATTTGTTGATGATATGATGAAGATGAAGGATTCAGATAACTTTGTTGACACAGAGGACAAATCATCCAGTCAGAAGTCACCCGCTAAGGGAGAGGAACCTGTCGTCATTCTCAATGCTGATAACTTTCATGATGAAATCAACAAGGGAGGACTACTTTTTGTTAAGTTTTATGCACCATGGTAAGATTTTATAAGAATTTCATATTTTCTTTTTATTTATACTGGAGAGATTTTTTTCCCGGTGGAGATTACCTCCAAGGCACTTAGACATCTTCTCTGGGTCCATTGACTTTTATTAAGGCATACTAACACAGTAAAACACCATGTTAAGATATTGTTTAGATGGCAACAAACTAAATTGTAAAACTATTATACAGTTTCAAAGAAGAAATAAGATAAAATCAGTCCTTCTTTAGATTAAATAGTCCCTTTGTTTAATATTTATTAATCACAACATAATTATTGACAAAATTAAATTAAATGACCAAGATAAATAAAAACAAAAATTAAACTAAAGAGGTCAACAAAACTGAAGAAGTGCATTAAAATCAATCTAATAAATACTCTGCCAGGCTTCTATGATCATTTATATATTATATACCTAGAATATACAGTTTAGCTACACTTAGCCAAAATTGCATGATCAGAATACTGGCAAAGTTTAATAGACTAGTTTTGGCCTATAGATATATGCTCATGGCTCAGAATAATTCTTAATAATTTGAAGTATATAGTAGGGTCAGTAGTTAATTGTTCCAACATATAAATGAGATTGAGCACAAGTGGAGTTACTCATACTAGGAAATGAAGAAAAGAGTCCCTCCACAAAAATAATAGTTTATTGGCAAAGCGCTTTCTACCTAACATGAGGTCATCATCAGTGCCTGCAAAAATAAGTTATTACAAATTAAAACAAAATAAAAACAAATTACATCAGAAAAGCCAAATAAAGAGAAATAACAAAGAAACACAAAAATACAAACAGAACTGTGTTTTTCACGGTTCTGTTTGTATTTTTGTGTTTCTTTGTTATTTCTCTTTATTTGGCTTTTCTGATGTAATTTGTTTTTATTTTGTTTTAATTTGTAATAACTTATTTTTGCAGGCACTGATGATGACCTCATGTTAGGTTGAAAGCGCTTGCCAGCAAACTATTATTTTTGTGAGGGACTCTTTTCTTCATTTCCTGTTCCAACATAAGTATTATTATTTTATTTATTTAAATAAAAAAGTGGAAAGAATGTTGTTTATATTTAATAATTTACTCCATAGTTCAGGGTTTTATTTATTTATTTTTTATCTTTAACTAGGATAGTTTTATTTTACTATTTCTCCCTTACCCCTACCACATGGGATTGCATACTTACACAACCAGGGATTTTTATTGGACTAGAGACAGTGCCAACCAAATAGTTTGGTTCTTATGGATCCGCCTATGGTAGAGGAGGGGAAGACGATTGTTGCTGAAGTGAATGATTGGATACTGGTGGTTATAGGGACTGGGTGATAGCTAAGGAGGTTTTAATTTAAATAATACGGAGGTCTGCAAGCCAAGCAAATTTTGTTTGAAATGGGTGATTTCTTGCTTATTAATCCAATTTTTTTAAGTTTTCAATATATATTTAATAATCTGAGTGGTAGTGTCACAACTTATTATATAATTTTTTTTTTAAATTTTTCAAAGAAAATACTAAACTTTTCTATAATTATTTTATTGTAAACTAAGTTTTTCTGGTTATTTTACCTGGTTATATTGGGTTTTTGGTTACATAAACGGAAATTTGGTTACTTATAAACAACACCACTTTTATTTATTTTTTCCCTTTTTACAACCTTTTGTTTTGACATTTTGGTCAACTTAGAGTTGTCTTATTGACTCTGGACCACTTTTATTTGATTCAGCACTCTAAAATATTCATATTGATACTTTTTTTCCGCCAAAAAAAACATTGAATTTTGCTGATTTTTTGAAAACATTGGCGACTCAACTAGTCGGGTTAATGATGTCACAACAACCAGTTTTTTAATAGGGTTCGTGTCCCCCAAGGTTGATTTTTGTGCCAAGTTTGATTTAAAAAAATTATTCCATTCTAGAGATAGAGTGCTTATAAAAATCGGCTAAACGTATTTTTTGTGTTTGGGGACCTCTAAAACGGATTTTGGAGCCACTCCCAGGCACCACCTACCACCTAAGCCATGTCATTAGAAAAATTTTTTCAAATATAATTCGCTAAAAGTTATGTAGTTACAGATTTAAATAACAGATAGCAGCAGTGGTCTGGTGAGCCTCTTTCATATACTTTCTACTGACTCTAATTTTTTTTATTTATATTTTTGCTTATATCAGTTAGATCATGAGTTCATGTTTTTACACCATTTTGGGAAAATCCAATATTTTCCCAAAGAACTTTGCTTACTTTGCATAAATTAACCATTTTTTGGTGTTTTGAAAGAGCCATAATTGCCACTTTAGAAGCAGTCATCCGATTTTGATAGTAAAACACTTGTTTTATAGAACATTTTCCCACAGGGAACCACTTATTTCAAGAAAACTGAAATTTGTACGGTTTTCTAAAATTTTGAGCATGCAAGAGCTCCACTCTTGATAGGCAGACTGTGTTTTTTCTTCATAATTTAATATATATTTTCAGAAATATTTGGTTTTAAGTAGGACAAAATGAGTCTCATTTTTTCAGGTCCGGCTCTTGGACTATAAGATATTGTATTGTTGTTGTTCTACTTGATTCTGGTGAATCTCAATCAACTAGACTGTGGGTGTGGGCGTTGTCTCTAGTATATATCATGTTTGAATATAGAAATTCATTTATTGCTATTGCACAAAAAAAATAATACTTAAAGTCATAGTGACTGTAAGCTAAACTAGCCTTAGAATTTGTATAATATAGATTGTAAATAAAAATTAATTCAGTACTATGGGTATTCAGTTACCATGGGTATACAGGCTTTCCAATAATAAGAATAACACAAAAAATTGTATATTTTCTAACGAATAAAGCTTTTTATTATTATTTTATTATTATTATTATTATTATTATTATTTATTATTATTTTTGAGTTTCACACCTTTCAGAGGTAATTATTATTATTATTATGTTTAGGTTTTTTTTTTTCACTTAGAAAGTGGTTAATTGTAGAGCGGACACTGTGTGCCAAGTTTCTACAATTGTATTATTATTATTATTATTTGTGTACCATATGCAAATTTTAGTTTTAACATTTAGAAACTATAATAGTATATAACTAGTAGTACACATATTTAAACATAATTTCTTATTTATGAAATATTCAAAAAAAATATGTTAATTGTTAACACAAACAAGTTATATTGTGATGTATTTCATCTTAAAAAGCTTTTAAAAGAACATGCAACTCTCTATGGGATGTCAACTTGAGTTTAATTTAAAAGTTTTAATAGTCAAATTGTTAATTTAATGTTCTTAATTGTAATATTTATGTTTCCTTGTACTGATTTTAAATTTCTATCCTGTTATAAAATAAATAATATATCTAAGAATCATAGAAAACTGCTGCCGATAACAGTAATTTTGTTTTTCGTATATCTAGGAATACATGCTATATGTGTGCTTGGATTCCTTTATTTATTCATCTGTTTTCTAGGTGTGGACACAGCCAAATGTTAGCTCCTGTATGGGAAGAACTGAGTAAATCATTTGACAACAAAGTTATTAGGATAGCTAAAGTAGACTGTGCTGTTGAAAAGCAACTTTGTAATGATCAGAATGTGAGTATGACGCATTTAATTTAAAATGAAATGAATTCTGCTGCCGGCATTGTTTTCTAGCAGTATCAGGTTTGTTCTATACTTGAATTGGGATACCTCTGTATACAAGGTGGTACGCCTGAAATACATCACCCTGATTAAATCAGCTTTGTGTGGAGCCATCACGATAAAATTAGTACGACCCTCACTTAGTCGACCACTAGGAGTTTAAATGCCATTTTTTTGGCAATCGTATGGCATGCATGGTATCTGATTACCAAAAGTGTTTTAACAATAACTTTTAAAAGTTAAATTGAATCATACCTTTGTATGCTTCATTTCTTAAACTGTGTCATACCCTGGAAAATTAGATACCAATATCACTGAATTCCAGTAATATTTCCCAGACACTTATTTTTCCTTCCAATAAATTAGAAGTGATGAATTATAATGCTTATTTTTATTACAAATGGATATTCACATATAAACTTGTTACAAGAATAAACATAGAAATTTACAAAAAATTAGTGAAATCCCACAAGGATTGACCCGTGAGTGGGAACATTACTTAACACCTATGTATTCTGGCGGTTGTAACAGTAAAATATAAATTTTTACAGTATTATAAAAATTATTATTAAGTATTTATATTTATATTAAGTATTTTAAGTAAAATAAACAGTAATAGGCAATAGTCCTTATGTATGCCAAAAGATAGCTCGAGGGAAAATTACCGGAATTTAATTGTATTGATATCAAATTGTTCAGGGCACAGTTTCTGAAAGAATAATTATAAAGTTATGTTCTAATTTAATGTTTTAAAGTTATAGAAAAACACATTTTGGTAACCTGATAACCATGCGTGCCAGACAATTACCAAACAAATAATTGGGTATTTGAAGTTCCAGTGGTCATTTTAGAGAGGGTAGATACCAATTTGATCGTGATTGCTCCACACAAAGCTGAGTTAACCCAGGTGATGTATTTCAAGTGTACCACCTTGTATTTGTCAAAATGGAGTTAATATTTTAACATTATCTTAGGCTAAGTAAAGTTAGTCTGAAGTCCAAGTTTCAAAGCATTCAAACTCAAGAGAAGCTGTAGTGGAATTAAGTGGTGCATTTTAAGTGATATGTGCTATTTTTTTAGTTACTAGATCAATCTAAATAAAAAAAAATGGGTAAGGGGTACCTTAGAACTTTTCTTTAAAATATTGGATTTGCTACACTCATCCTCACCACTTTAGGATATGAAAATCACCATGTAATTTCTTTTTATTCCCAATGATTACCCATTCAGGTTCTGAACCTTACTTGATGATGTAGATATACTTGCTATATATACATCTACATAAACTCTTTTATTGTATAAAGTGATTACACGGGTGCCAAATTTCTAATCAATTAGATTATTTTTCGATTTTTAACTATTTTCTTTTGAAATGTATACGTTTCACTTAATAAAAATGGAATTAATGCTGATAATGAAGCGAAACTTAGCATATTTCTTTGTATTATATTGTACTACATGTGTGTCAAATTTCATTACATTTCCATGATTTTTTAAAAATTTTTGCCGAGTTGTTAGTGACAATTAATTTTCCAGATACCACTACTAAACCTAAAATTTGATTCCTGTACCAAGTTTCTACTGTCTAGCATAGACACCCTAGGAGTCAGGATGAGTACAAACACACACATTCAGATTGTCATCTTTGTAAAAACTATTTGAAATATGTCTTGAAAACACCTGAAACGAAAATTCACTTGAAACCCTGGTTTAGGATTTTCTGTTCAAACACAATACTTTTCCTATAAATATCTACAGTATTATGGAGGAAAAGTAAAAATATGTGCTGGTTTAATTTTAGTTTCATTTGTGTACTTTTTCTGTCTAGATTGATGGATATCCTACTCTACTTTTGTATAAAGGAGATGGCAAAGACCCAATAGAGTACGAAGGACATCGTCACAAAGAATTTCTTAGAGAATTTATTGCTCTTCATTCTCATGATGAACTTTAAACTGATTTTCAATTCTAAAACACATAAGTACATATAGATGGCAGTGTATATCTTAACCGTTGTGTGGGCTGTTATAGTTCTTGGATAGCCGAGTAACCTAACTTGCCTGAGTGTTAACTTTTCTTATTTATTAATCTAATACTATTGTTTTAGATGTTTGCCTTACTGCCATGACTATGTACTATATTTATTTTCTAAAAGACTTATACTAGATATAAGATTTAAAAATAATATTTTCTTTAGTACTATAAATTCATTTAAAATTAGGAGACATCACGATTTAATCCTCAGTAAGGGGTGTTGGAAATTTTTAGGTTGTTAATTATTCTCAATATAATTGAAATATTTGATATACTTGGTAAAAAGTTACATTTAATGATCTAATTGCTTGAGTTTCATTCAGAAATACTTAAATTCGCGAGGTCCTGCTGGTCATAATGCTCAGGTCATAATGGTCTGGAGTGGAAGAGGGTAGAGGGGATGAAAATTTCCCTCACCAACTTACTGACCAGACTGGTCTCTTAAGCAAGTTTAACCAACTCTTAAGTAACTGTCTTGTGGCGATCAATTGCTAGGCTATCTTTGCTATCTTGTGTGTGTAATTAAGCCATAGCGTGTAAAAAGCCATTATGTATTTTCTAACACCCCTTATACTGGATTTCATGATAAACCCTGACTATTTAATAATTTTTGGTCCAATTTGTCAAACTGATTAGTGCATTTCTTGTTAGTTTCTTTGAGAAAGATTATCTTATAAAGATATTTGTATTCAAATTACATTGATATAGTTTAAGTTAATTAATTTATACTAAATCTTAATAAAAAAAATAAATAATAATTTATTTGTTATATAAAAATAGTTAAACCCCTAAAATTATAATTGATTATGGAGATACACAATTGTTAAAAATGATCATGGGTAATTCTAGAGAGGTTTGAGAATGATTTCAGAGTGATATTACTTATACCTTTATCTCAAAATCAATGTGTTAGCTAACTTAAATATATTTTTAAGCGAAAAATCCCAGAATTGTCTTACATAAATCTTGCTGCAATCCTTTAAATTTACTCTTAATTTGTTTCGACAGGGTTTAACCTATAAATAACTTGTTCATAAGGATTCTTGTATTAATCGGAAGGAATAAATTCTTTTGTAAACTCATAAATGATCTTATTTATTGTGAATAGTTTATAGAATTTGGAAAAAAATGCTGTCTATGTAATTTGGTGCCGACAAACATGTATAAAAATTATGTCATTTTATATAACTATTAAAAAAAATAATGAAGTTGGCAAAATGATAACAATTTTGAAGAAGGTATGTACCCTTCAATTATTGTGGAATAGAAGCAACAAGTGACTTAACACACATATTTCGGTCTGTCAAAACATGAGCTGATATCAAAAAAGAAAATATTTTTGGCCACTAGGGCTACTTTAGCACATTGAGTTACTGTAGAGGAGGATATGCAAATGTCTTGTTGTCTGTCATTGATAAAGTTCATTTTTGTGTCAGAAATTCGTACAAAACAATAACAAAAAAAATCTTTTGGGCAAAAATAAAACGACTGAGAGGGTTTGTTTACACAATTTCTTGACAATTATCATTCTTATCTGTTGTTATCTTAACGTTTTAACAGCCATTTAAAAAAAATATTTTTTTTTCAATCCATTTTGGCGGGAGTTAGTTCACTTGTTATTCTATTTTACTTTACCTTGAACTCATGGCAGATTTATATTAAGCGTTTACTTTCCTCATCTTATAGAGAAGGTTTATTGAAGAAGTGTCTAAGTGTAATTATTATTGTTAGCATATTTTTAAAATGTAAACATTTTAAAAATGTTGCTTATTTGATGTTAAAACAAATATAATATTGAGAATTTTTGTAGAAAAAGGTTTGATTTAAAAATTTGTGATGCAATTTTTGGTTTAGTATGCACCTTAGCCATCCATCTGTTTATTAAAAATTTTTCATACAAAAATTAATATGAAACCTATTTTTTCAATTTTTTTGTTAATGTTATCTATAAAATTTTCCATGTTTTCTAATGTTGTACTTATTATTATTTATTTTTATTATTGTTTTATTTTTTGGTGTTCCAATTTGATTTTGTGTTTTGTTTAAAAATCTTAGCTCATTATTAGTAGAATTTGGTGTAAATGTTTATCTCTAGGCTTATTTTATTTGGTTTAAGTACTGAAAAGATTTGTTTTTTTAGAGCAGCAAATTTCTTAAGGTGTCAGTTTAAAGATATTATGGCTCTTAGCTCTGGCCAAGAATGTTTATTATGGCCCTAAGCAATAATAATGTAATTTTTATTGGCACATCAATCACACAACAACTATTAATTTATTTAAAGGTATTTTCAATATTTAATGCTTGATCCTTCACTTGCTGATTCATATAATAGGATACTCCGTCATGATGGTGCAATTAAAAATATAGTTACATCATCGGAACAATGTTCTTGATGTACTTTGTATGATTATTGAATAGTACCAAACAAACTTCTTGAGTACCATAGAACTTACCACTTACTGTATTATAATTTAATTTCTTAGTCATGTCTATTTTTCTTTCTTTAGTGTAATTGTTTGTGATATTAATTACTTTGTAATATAATGATGTATTAGTCTGTAATTTTTAGTACTATTATATAAATTAATTGGAGTATTTTTTCTTTTTTATATTTGGCTCCAAAATGTTTAAATATAAAATCTGAGGGTAATAAACAAAGGAATATCAATTTTCCTTCTTAGCAAAGGAATATCAATTGAATATGGTATTCCTTATCAACAAAGTAATATCAGTTGACTATGGTATTCCTTATAAAAAAAGAAATATCGATTAACTGCGATATTACTTGTCAACAAAGGAATATCAATTGACTATGATATTCCTTATCAACAA
Source organism: Microvelia longipes (assembly GCA_018340805.1). Classification (NCBI taxonomy): domain Eukaryota; kingdom Metazoa; phylum Arthropoda; class Insecta; order Hemiptera; family Veliidae; genus Microvelia; species Microvelia longipes. The sequence continues at coordinate 21,116,333 of JACMZG010001914.1, read as the reverse complement.
AGGAATATCAATTGACTATGAGGAATATCAATTAGATATATCAACTAAGGAATATCAATTGACTATGATATTCCTTATCAACTAAGGAATATCAATTGACTATGATATTCCTTATCAACTAAGGAATATCAATTGACTATGATATTCCTTATCAACTAAGGAATATCAATTGACTATGATATTCCTTTCAACTAAGGAATATCAATTGATATGATATTCCTTATCAACTAAGGAATATCAATTGACTATGATATTCCTTATCAACTAAGGAATATCAATTGATTATGATATTCCTTATCAACTAAGGAATATCAATTGACTATGATATTCCTTATCAACTAAAATATCAATTGACTATGATATTCCTTATCAACTAAGGAATATCAATTGACTATGATATTCCTTATCAACTAAGGAATATCAATTGACTAATTTATTTCTTGTCAAAAGACCCATCCCACATACCTTGTCTAACAACCCCCCGTTGGAAGATATAACTCAATATTTCCTTTAAAGATATTTTATTGTATTTAGAGGATAACTCTCAATGGGTGGGGGTTCTGAAAAAAATAATGGCTGTATTGAGTAAAATTAAAAATTTGGCTATTTGTGCATGTTCAACTGCTAAATATAACTATTTTTTTAACGTAAGAAATTAGTATTTTTCTAATTTATTATTATTGTAACTAAATTCTGCAACAGAGGAAGGAAAGTTCAAATAAAAAATTGTACAAATTGCAAAAACAATTATAACATTTAATATTTATAATATTACAAACATCTGAATTTCATAAATATAAAATTAAATACAAAATGGTTTCTGTTAATAATAATTAGTTATTTATTACAAATAAGTATAATTAATTAGTAATAAAAAATTAAATAGGTGTTATTTAATAAAGGGCTTGATACCTCTTAGGGCCAAGTTGTTAGAGCAGTTAATCTAGCTGAATATATATATTTTTTTCAGTATGTCGAAGAATTGGGTTGCACATGCATGTAAATTACAATTTAAAATGAACATTTATTGCAATAAAAGTTTTGTACCATGAACATTGTACCCAATAAGTGGTCAAGAGAGAACTAGGTCTCATTTTGATAATTTGACAAAATGTTATTCTTTATAAACATTTCCTCCTTTTAAGAGTTAATTTTAAAGTTTTTAAGCCCCATAGAGTTCTCAAATTGTGACTGAATTTTAGGTAATTTAATATTCAAAGAGGGGCATAAAATTATAATTATTTGAAGGGATGTGATAGGAGATATTCCCATTTTAGTGGAGCATCCTCCCTCCCTTTTTTAGATTTTAGCTCCCTCTAATGATTTTTGGACTTATTTAATTTCTTATTATTTATTTTCTTCTAGTATATTTTTTAAATTATTTTTTCTGTTCAGCACTCAACATCAAAATTTTGCTATATATATATAATATATAATATATATATATATATATATATATATATATATATTATATATATATATATATAATCTTTACCTGGGAATCATTGATTGTAATTTGTTTTATAGTTAAGCTCTAAATAGAAAGAGTAGTAATAAAATACAATCTAGGGTTTCATGGGATGGTTCCATTTCTTCCTATTTAAAATAATATTCTTGGTTTTGATTAATTAAAAGTTTATTATACAATAGACTTCCAGTCGCAGTGCATATGGGGTCTATCTTCTACTCTAACCCCAATCATTAATAATTAAAAGCTTGGATAATTCTGTAAGAAAAGTCATTTTGTTGGTGTCTGCTGATCCTTATAAGAAACGGTGCTATAAGAAACGGTGCTATAAGAAACCAATCAAATTTCTTCCGCTGATTTTTGGCTAGCTGTCAACTGATCATAAATATTGTAGTATAAATAATTTTGTTACTAAATTTTTTATCATAAAAAATTCCAATTGAAAAAATAATTGCCCAATTATAAAAATAATTGACCAATTATAGGCGTTACCATTAGCAGTTTTTACCATCAAAGGCTCCTTAATTCTCTTCTCCTCAGCTTTAAGATAACCTTTGCTAGTGTAAAGCCGGTTTGCTAATTAAAAATTTTCGTTGGAGAAACTTTTGCTTTTTATTACGCTAATGATTATTTTTTTGTGAAATACAAATCAATTTTTTGAATCAATTCTATAATAAAAACCTGTCGTTTTTAATTTTAACATTTTGTTAAAAATTACACTTTTATTAAAAGATTGGTTGTGCTGTATTCAAAAATTGTTTGCCATAATTAAGACAGACGGAGCACAGTATCTTCAAAGGATCTTAACATCTTTATATGATACCTGTGGTTTAGGATATGGTAGGGGGGGGGGACTTGAAGGCTCAGGTCTCCTATTACCTTCCCTGACATGGGGAAATAATAAATTTCTGTATGAAAACAGTCAAATTTTTCCTTAGAAGTAAAGTGAGCCTTAATAAAGTTCTTCTTAATAATAGAAAAAGGAAATTACATCAACAATTTATTTTTTAAAGGCAAACTGTTTTAAATCTAACAATAGGCCATCACCAGTGCTGCCATTAATGGCAATAGATTAGACTTACAGATCTGTTTTGTATATATTTTCTGTGGAGTGATTCCTTTTTAGCGAATTTCCTTTGGAAATTCGCCTAATGGGATAGGCGTCATGGCGGAATTTGAACCTCGGACCACGACACAAATCCGTTTCAGAGGTCCCTAATGACGAAAAAATAAGTTTCGCGAGACTTTATATATATATATATATATATATATTATATATATATATATATATATATATATATATATATATATATATATATATATATATATACATACTATGTATATATATATATATATACATATGTATTTCTAGACACTTTCTTGTAAACACTCTATCTTTCGAACGGATTAATATTTTTTAACCAACTTGGTACGAAATCAACCTTGGGGAGGACACGAACCCTATTGAAAACCAGGTTTTTGTGACGTCATTAACCCAGTTTGCTGAGTCAGCGAAATTTTCAAAAATTCGGCAAAATTCAGGGTTATTATTTTTTGCTGCGAAAAAGGTCATCATTTATGTTTTTTGAGATGCTTAATCGAATGAAACCGGTCCGAAGTCGATACGACCACTCTAAGTGACCAAAAAGTCGAAAAAACCATTGTAAATTACCCAAAACCAAAATTTAGGTCGATAAAAATAAATTTCGAGTAGGGTGTCGTTTTCTATGTAATTTTGGGCGCTGAATCGAATGAAACCGGTCCGAAGTCGATACGACCACTTTAAGTTACCAAAAAGTCGAAAAAACCACAAAAATTATAGAAAACCAACATTACGGTCGTTGAAAATTAAATTTCGAGTAGGGTGTCGTTTTCAATGTTTTTTGGGCCTCTGAGTTGAATGCCAGTGCTCCGGAGTCAATACGACCACTCAAACCCAGAGTACCTGGGTTCACATCCTGGAAGGGTCTATAATTTTTTTATCGTTTTTTTACCTAATATAAGTTTACAACTAGAAAATAATTCTGGCGCGGTGGTCCGCATGTCGGGCGAATTTCCTTTGGATGCGTGTTTCGTGCTTTTTACATATATAAGTTTACAACTACTAAATAAATAATCCGGCGCGGTAGTCCGCTGTCGGGCGAATTTCATTTAGAATGCTTGTTTCCGTGCTAAACAACCCATTTCTTGCTTAAGGTTCTGATTCATGCTTTAGAACCTAAGCAGTTACTCAATTGTCAAGCACTGCTCGTAACTCATTTTGTCTGTATTTCCAAAGGAAATGCGCTAAAACCTTTAAAGATAACTGACTAAGCTTAAAGATAAGTAACTAAGGTTTAAACTAGTGCAAATAATAGTGCGTACTTCTAATTTTAGAGGCATGGTTTTGTACAACAACTGGATGATTATGCGCATTTCCTTTGGAAAATACAGACAAAATGAGTTACGAGCAGTGCTTGACAATTGAGTAACTGCTTAGGTTCTAAAGCATGAATCAGAACCTTAAGCAAGAAATGGGTTGTTTAGCACGGAAACAAGCATTCTAAATGAAATTCGCCCGACAGCGGACTACCGCGCCGGAATTATTTATTTAGTAGTTGTAAACTTATATAATGTAAAAAGCACGGAAACACGCATCCAAAGGAAATTCGCCCGACATGCGGACCACCGCGCCAGAATTTTATATTATTTTTAAATTAATTTGACAAGAAAACTAAATGTGTTATGCCAATCAGATTATCCTTGTGCTACAGCAGGCCAAATGCCGCAGTATGTTATGTGCTGACCAGAACTCTTATAATAATGTTAACACTATTTCTAATTAAAATCACATCAATTTATTATATATTTATCATTAAATATTTATTATTTAAGGTCTTGGAGGTCCTAAGTAATTTCAATATTTTCCTGTAAATTATAATTTTTATCAACTTTTTAAAATGAAGGAGTGTCTTTTTAATAGTCTATTTAAAACATTTAAGAGGTCAACAAATTTTAGATGAGTTATTTTAAATGCAACATGCATCTTGAATGGTTCTTGAATTTTCTTTATAATAGGTGAAAGTTAGGTTCCTTATACAATGGACATTCACTTTTATTTAAACTCTGTGTATTCAATTTATATTACCACAATGGATTATACAGGTTTCAATCAGATGGGCATTCTGTTGCCAATATTCATAAAGTTGTATTTATATTTTTGCAAGTTAAGTTATATTTTTCATCCTTTAATAACTTTATTTGATTTTTTTATTTAAAGTATTTTTTATAATGAATTGACCAAAATATTCTTTTACATATTTCTTCATTTCTAAGAGTAGAAACAAAGATTATTTAGTATACCTCATAATCATAATCTAGGCATACTATATAATCTTTGAGTAGAAATTTATTTTTCTTTGTGAAAAATTTGAATAAAGACACTCTGCTTTTGAGGTAGTTTATTGGCTACTATGTTTGAATAAATTGAATAAATATCATGTCACAAAGGTACATAAGAATCCTATTGCAATTCAAATTAATCCAGATTAAAAAACAAAAGCAAATTTTCAAGGATAAATTTGCTAAAAAGTTATAATTGATTTACTTTTAATATGAAATCAATTGGAAATTCTAAATTAGTTAAATGCATTTTGGATTATTTTGTTATTTGAATTCTACTACTCATTGAATTTGGTCAAATTTACCAAACTTCTAACTTCATGAGAGACAAATTTACAACTTTTATATTTTTGTTTCATATTTGTTCTCTGAAGCCTGATTCTAAAAAATTATTGAAATCCCTTAATAGTTGGAATGGTCCTATGGAAGTTTATACTATTGTTACAACCATTTTTCATTTACATCAGTTTTTGGTAATTCTAGTTTTGAAATTTGGTTCCTAAAGATACAACTTGTTACTAAAATGACTTTAGTTAGTTAAAGATCTCATTAAATTTTCTCAGCTGAAAAAATCTCAAGCAAACCTTTTATATCCTTAATTAAGTGGAAACTGCTATTAGTTTTTATTTATAAAGTTTAATATTATTTTACTTTAAAGTCTTACCCCCTGTTTAATTATTTGAATATTTTTACATTTAAAGAGTTCACAATTTTTATTTTATCATATATATATGTTGCTACATCTGTTTGTATGTATGACTAAATGTGTGATAAATTTCAAATCGATAGATTTTCAGAACAACATTTTTTCAGGTTTTATGATTTTTTTTTTTGACGAGTCATCGTTACCAGTTAATGAATGAGGTCATAAAAATTTAGAGTCTGGGTTGCACAACTGGGCCTAATTAAAGATTGATTTTTGTACCAAGTTTCAACTCTAGCATAAATACACTGGGAGCAATGATGATAACTTTGTGAACACCACTCAGGAGGTCTTAAAAACACCATAAACGGATAATTCACAAGGAATATCAGTTTCGGTTTTTCAGTACAAATACAATACTTTTCCTTCATACCTATAGTATAAATGAGGAAAAGTAAAAATTGTAAAATCCTATTAAGAGTTATGTTTCAAATAGAAAATTATCAAATTGTTTGCTTATAATACAACACAAGGCTAAAATCAGTTGACAGCAGGGAAAATAATGTGAGGGAGAAAATGAGATTAGTCCTGGATGTTAAACCACGCTCTCAATTTACCAAATGTTAAACTCACTATTTTTCCATGCTGTCAACTGATTTTAGCCGTATGTCGTGCTATAGATAAAATCAAAGGTTTAAATCTACTAATTTTTTTCTTAGCTGCTGTTAAGAAATTAATTCTGTTAAATGAAAAAGAACAATAATACAGTGGAGTATTTGTTAAGTTTTTTAATTGCATAATCTTAGGGTAAAACTGTTTTAATTAACGTATACATAAATCATTTCCACCATTTCAATAGATACAGAAAAATAACAGATTATTTGAAAATACCTAGTTTTGGCATTATTATTCACTGTGATGCCACTTGGGGATTCAATGGTTTGAAAACACAACTGGAGTCGTAATACAGAGGAGTCAGTCGTTGTACCATATTTCTAGACATGCCATTATTTTACTCTTACACATTCTGTATCTAAATGCTTTATTTGAACTAAGGTCCAAATTTGAAATTTTTGTTAAATTGTGTTTTGTTTAGCTGTTAAAAAGCAAGATATAATATCTGATTTTGAGTTATTAGAAGTTAAAAAATATTATAAAGTTTAGCTGAACGGGTTTTACAAAGAGAACGAGTAACTTCCTATTTCCCTTTTTTTTATAAAGAAACCATATTCAACGATAAACTTTTTTAAAAGGACTTCTTTTTTAATTTATCACAGCACTTTTCTTCTGCAAAAGCAAAGAAAAAAAAATTATACAATAATTATAATTATTTTTTAATTTTTACAAAATTTTGGATACCATTAATTGCAAAGATTTTGTAGTATACCTAATAATCTTTGATTCACTGATTTATTTTATTTGAGGAATATTTCTCTCTAGGAAGATAATTCGTTTTTTGGAGGATTGAGTTTGGCAGGTCTTGAATTATTTATGACTCTACAGTCTTAATTAGTAATAAAACTACTCTTATATTATAATTATAAGTATTTGTAATATTAGTTTCTTGTTGAGTAGTACTATAAATGTACTAGTTCTACGCATAGTTCATATACTTATAAGGATTTTGCATTATACAAAATTACTTACTGCATTCCATAGTATAAGATAGTGTATTATTTGTTACATTGCAGGAATATTTCCATGTTAGTATAGTATACAAATTACTTACTGCATTCCATAGTATAAGATAGTGTATTATTTGTTACATTGCAGGAATATTTCCATGTTAGTATTTTGCAGTATACAAAATTACTTACTGCATTCCATAGTATAAGATAGTGTATTATTTGTTACATTGCAGGAATATTTCCATGTTAGTATTTTGCAGTATACAAAATTACTTACTGCATTCCATAGTATAAGATAGTGTATTATTTGTTACATTGCAGGAATATTTCCATGTTAGTATTTTGCAGTATACAAAATTACTTACTGCATTCCATAGTATAAGATAGTGTATTATTTGTTACATTGCAGGAATATTTCCATGTTATTACACAGACCTAATTGTTATTAAAATAATTATATTGTTTATTAATAAAATAATTAAACAATTTTCTCTTTAAAAAATTGCCAAAAGATAAAAAATTTGCATTCTCGTCAACGAAAAAAACTCTGTAGAAGAGGATTAATGTATATTTTCTTTTAATTCAGTGACTTAGAAGAAGCCTATTCTGCAAATAGGCTGAAGGAGAAGAAATTATTACAAAATATTTGTATCAAATGGTATCCAACTTATAAATATACAAAAATCATGACTAATGTTATTTAAACATTGACAAACAGACTATAGAATATAGAAAGGCCTGATGTTTTTAAACAAAAGTGTAACTAAATTCAATCAATGCAGTGCGTACTTTCAGTAGGTAGGAAACTACCTCCTATACACTTTTCATTTAAAATCTATTAAATCGAATCTATACTTACCAAGTAGTACTCCAAATCTCCATAAAATCATTTATCATGGAGGTATGAACCAAAATATCTTACAATTTTGTATTTATTTTTTAATTCAACCATAAAATTTATCTTAAAATATCTTCATTAAAGATAATGAACATAAAAAATCCTATTGAATTTAAATTTTTAAATTCAAGCTTAAAAATTATTAAAATTTATTTTAAGATTTTATCACCAATTATAATCCGTGATTTTATCTTAAAGTAGAGCATTCAAATTTATATTAAAATTTTAGCATTAGAAGGCCATACCTTATTACTGTTAAAGCTAAAAAGTTAGGCAAAATCAAGTTACTTTTATTTTCTATAGTTGATTGATAGATTTAATTGTGTTTTTGTTTGTGCAATCAGACCTGTTTTGAAGTAAAGCCATTAGTTGGAAGTATATTATTATGTTTACCAATTTTTACTGTATTGTAATACAAGCCAGTATATTGTATGTATCATATAATTAAAAGTATAATTACATATTTTTTCTTTGTCATTTAAATGATTAATGAAAAAGATTTTATTTTTTAAAAATGTAAAAATCTCGTTATAAAGAATAAGGAAAAATATTGACCAAATCTCCTTAGTGACCAAAAGGTCTAATTTTTATATATTATTTATTTATAGTATAGATCAGACTAGAAAAGTTTTTAAACTCAGAACCCCTAAAATTTGGAATGTTCTCCTCTGAATGTATCAATTAATACTTTCAAACTTAATGGCTTTACTTATTTTTTTTAGGTATTTACATAGGTTATAAATTTAAATATAAGGTCTCAGTGATGTGGCAAAATCTATTAGGCAGGGTAGAATCTGAGCAAATGTCGGCCTTTCGTTTGGTTCCAGCACCCAGCAACACTTCATTACTCCATAACTGCAAAATGTTATAAGAAGGAATTAATATCACCCTGCTGTTAATGTAGACAATTTTAGTTATCTCCCAACTTTTGATTTTGCATTAGCTCCCAATGTTTTCTTAACATAATAATCTAAGGGTATTGAGTACATTAATAGGCTTGAATTAAACAGTGCTTCTGATAAAAATCATTCCTATTCAAAAGTAGTATTTTTAGTGAAAAAGTAAAGTTTATTTTAGTGACTTTAACTCTATGTAAATATTAACTAATAAAATCAGAATAATAGGAAGATCCTAAGTATCCTACCAAATGTATTGATGCACACCCCTCAAGTGCAGGTCCACTACACCATTATTCACCCTGGTAGTGTGATGGGTAGCATGTACCCCTGCCACCCAGGCAGTCGAAGCTTCTAGGATTTTCATGCGAGAGATATAAATCCTTTCACAAGCCATCCTTTGAAAGGGACGTCCAGCCGGTGGTTCCGAGCCTGTGCGATGTTAGGTACTCGTAAAAGACCCCTAACCCAAATGAACCAATGTCGAGAGCTGGAAAACCTGGTCTGGCAGTGGGGCATGTGTTGTTTCTAGTTGAAGCAATAGAAAATTAGAGTGAAGTCTTGGCTCTTCTGTGGAATTAGACGTATGACTAAATGCCTGCCACTAGGACTCATAAGGCAGATCTATCTTCTATCTAAGGGAGTCAGCAAAAAGGGTGAAACAATGTAGCCTACTTTCTAGGTGGTCTATCACCTCTCCCTACTTACTATTACTTTCACCCCTGATAGTGTTCTTTTTGATTGACTTGTGAAAATTTAACTGAATCTATAAAACGTTTTATTTATATAATGTGTTGTTATAGTTGGAAATCAGTGTCAACGATCAATAGTTAAAACAAACTGAATATAATAATTTAATTTTGAAATGTTTCTTACACTTGATCAGGACAAGTTATGGGTTGTTCAAGTCGATTTCCACATAGTAAATGCTGCTCCATATCATAAGCTAGTATACCTTGGTATGGCTCCTCTGCCAAAGTCATTAATTCCCATAATAAAACACCATACATCCACTAAAACAATTTAAAAAAATCATGGATTTTCTATGTCTTATATATGTATTGTGTATTGCTTCCCAATACATTCATTCTATTATAACAGTTCATTTTTTTCTGGGCAATCAATGAGCCAAAAAATAAGTAATGAGATAAGTTTTTTTTTTTAAATTTATTATTACTCTACTCCAATGCAAATCTTGATGAATTTCTTTATTTTAAAATTGAATACCCGCTGTTTTGGCGCGCAACGTTAAAAAACCGACGCTAGCGCTCCTAGCTGAGATGTGCATTTGTCCGCCGTACGCTCTAGTGTGAAGTTCCGTTGTAACCGCCGCCTCCGTTTATCTGCTTATTTTGAGACATCCCGCCATATATACCGTATATTTCGTCGTATTCGATACGTGTTGTACCGCCGCCTCGACGCACATCGGAAATTCAGTTACATACTCCATAAATACTTAAATATTGGAACCCAAACCATTTTCGTGGTAATCACCAGTAAACCAGGTTAGTGCTTTATTCATGTTATCTCCACTTATACAGTCCTCTTTTATCGTCCTACATGTTGTTTGTGTGGTTTGAATTCTACAAACATACCTGTAGAATAACCCACCAAAACTTTAAATTCCAAAATCACCTTATATTGAAAATCATAATATCTTAAAATTCTGTGTACAAAATTTTCAGAAGAAATTACATAGGTTTTCAGACATACGTAATTTTTCCTTAAGAGTTTGTAGGCATAACATAATTTTTCTTAATTACGACCAAAAAGTAAAAAAAAAGATCAGTAAATATTGCTCAGTATATATCAAATATTACTGACCGAAGTCAGTATAATCTTTTTTCATTTCGACACAAGTGTCGAATAGTAATATTTATATTCTTGACGATATATAAAAGATTATATTAATATTTTTGATATGATGATATTATGTGTGTAATTTTCTTTGACATGTATATAAACTATTTGATTCTGTTGGAATCAGAAGTCAAATGATAAGGCATTGTGGACCAGCCCATATTATAAAATGCTGTCTCAACAAGGCGATTCCAGTATACTCCTAGATATTTGTTTTTTACTTGTTTGTTAGTCCCTAACAAGAAAATGTAATGAAAGAAGAGTTTGAACTTTAAATAACATTGCAAATCTTTGTTTAGATTGTTATACTTTCAAAAATATTTATTAATATGTTGCGTTGGTCACACTGATTCTTTTTTGTTAGAATTTTCTTTTTACAAATCATGTTCTTTTTGACCTAATTTGTCAAGTTTTAGCATGAAATTATCGTTTATAATTTAATAATTTTAGTTAAGTCGTCATTTGTGATTATTAATAGTTGTGAAACTGTTCAACAGTAGTAGTTGACTGTTCTTTAGTTTTATACTCTATGGTACGTACTTGTATTGAGCAGATAAGTTCGTCGGATCTGCATTGCAATCTTTCGTTGAAATTTTACTTTTTGGACTAAAATTTGTATAAATATCTTTGGTAGAATGTAGTTTTTACATTTCGGTAAATAGTTAAATAAAAAACAAATAATCTTTCAGTGAATTTCCAATTTATTATTTTATTAATAAAAAATCCTTCTTGACGAATAGTGTTTCAAAATAATTCGTTTTAAATAGTTTCTTACTAACTATGGTGATTGTCGGGTCGGAAGAATAAAGTTATATCTTAAGTAAAAAAGTATTAGCTTATCAATTCTATTGTTTGTTTATTCTTGAAACGGAATTACTATGAAACATTAAGTAGGATACCATGCTATGTATCGATTATGTTCAAGATAACCTCTAATGCATCTTATAAAGGTAATTTTCATAAATTATAAACTATCGCGGTTACTATTTAGATTTAGGTATTACTCTATTTATATGAGTCCTATGAATAATTACGTATGTAGCATGTTCAAAGCTTAGTAGCTGGCAAGCTACTAGTTGCATTTGCTACGAGACAAACAAGATAGTAACATAAACCTAAAACCTGTGGCTATTTCACTTTCAAGTAGAGGGCAGAGTAACTTGTCACAAAAGAAGCTTCGTGTCAAAAGCTATTAGAACAAAGGCTCGTTCATGATTTCTAGTTACAATTACTGCTTATAGTAGTAGCATCTAGCACTAGTAGGGATAGTTCGAACAAACTAATTGTTACGCCACTTAAATTTTAAAAAGAGCTTATTCGAATTTTTGCTTTTTTGAGATACATATAGATGAACTAATATCCTAAAGCTGGAACCCTTGACTGATGATAAAGCTGGTTATGCCTCCTTCTTTAATTATTGTGGGTCTTTTCTGTACCCCACCCACTTTACATTTTTAGTTTTTGTATTTCTTGATTTTATATTCGTATAAGCGACCATCGCCATTGGTAACTAATACTTACCATCAATTATTATTAATAACCACTATAACTAACCTTAACCAACCCTTCATTTACGACAGTCATTTATGAGCTTTGTCATGGACTGTCGGATTATTTAGGATTTATTTATGCAAGGTGGTTGATTTTGGTTAGATGGTTATTGGCCTTAAAGAGAATCCGTTTGTGTACAGACAAGGCTAGGGGAGGGGGGACTTAACAAAAAAATAATTTAATTGAATTATTTTGCATCAGGGAAGTCTTGTTTAGCTGTTAATAATAAATGTACTTGTTTTTTTTCAGGGGAAGCACGCTGGATTTGTAAGGTAGGCGAAACCCTAGTTTTATTAGTATTACATACACGTGTGGCGGAGGGCCCTAGTATTATGTAGCGTTATAAGCGCTTTACAACGCCTCTAGGATGTGCTAGATATTTAAGAGGGCCTACAGTTTAGAAAATCATGGATTTTTCCCTACTATAAATGTGTCAGCTGAGACTTTGAATGACTGTAATTCTTGTTTTACCCATACCTGACTAAATGTATCATATGTTATAGTGAAATAACACGGTTTTAATTATTTTAGTGATAAAATGAGCTTATTATGTCACACCTGGCATAAATACAGTAATTCCTGTATCCTTTTGAATTCTGTGAGTCGGTCCTTCCCAAGATGATAGACAGTTATAAGGTAATTCAATTCGATGTAAACAAACCAAAAGCAGTCGGTGGTTATAACTTGACTTTTTATGAATGGCGTGTGTCGTCATTGCAGAACTAAGTATAGGCGGCTTACATTAGCAATTCTCTGTTTATTCCTGCAATGACGTCACCGCTGGATTATAACTTAACATGAAATTAAAAATTTTGATTCACTCATAAAAATTAAACTCCTAACCTCTAATTAACTCACCTCATGAACTCCCTTGCATTACTCTTCCAAGCTGTTAACCGATTATAACCATGTGTTACTAGGTTTAGATAACGATTTATTGACGTGATAATATTTGTTATTATACTTTACCCCTCTTTAATACATTCTTCATAATATGCACGGATTATGGATACATAAGATACAATATTTAAACAATTTAAAATAAATACTTTACCAAATCTGAAGTTTCACTATATCTATTAGTAGCTAAAGTTTCTGGTGGAAGCCATCTGATAGGTCTTGTCTCTGTTTCACCTGGTAAGCTCTCATAGTCTTTAGAGAATAAATCTTTGGCTAAGGCTGAGTCACCCACTCGGACGCACCAGTCATCCAGACTAAAACACAAAAAAATGCATATTGCTTTTGTCACCTGAATATTGAATATGCAAAATTTATTGCTTTGCAAACTGCCCAAAAATTATGTTAAGCAAACACTATGTTTGCTAGTGTAGATCAGGCTATACTAGCTTTTAACTAGTCCCCTCCGTAACGATACAGATTAAAAAAAAAACGGGTACGGGGTACCTTAGAACTTTTCCTCATCTTACCTGCTTCAGACTCGCTTCGCTAGTCCTCATATAGTAAATGCATCCGTATCATTCTCAGCAGTCACCCATACAGCACAGACCTCGCTCAATGCTGCTTAATTATTATGATCCAACAAAATCATGGATATACTTGTTGCATTGAAACGAAACTTATTGTATACTTATTTATTAAGTAAAGGTATACACTTGTATTAAATTTAAACTCAAGTGAATTATTTTCTAATTTTTTTACAAATTATTAAAGACGTACATAAGTGATTCCATAAAAATTGAACTAATGCTGATAATGAATGAAACTTGGCACATATGATAGTCTTATACATAGCCTCATGCGTGCCAAATATAAATTTGATGGCATAATGTTTCCGAGTTATATGCTTTTTTGAGTAATTATTGCGGGTTAATGACGTCATAAAAACATTATTTTCCAAATACCACAACTGCAGCGGTAGACTGATTTTTGTACGAATTTTCAACTCTCTAGCATGAATACACTAAGAGCTACGATGATAACAAATACACACACTCATACAGACAGACAACTTTGTAAAAACCACTGAGGAGACCTTAAAAACACCTAAAACGGATAATTCCGGTTTCATTCCAGTTTCGGATTTTTTTGCAAACACAATACTTTTCCTATATACCTGCGGTATAAGTAAGGAAAAGTAAAAATATTTTAAATAATTTCTTAGCCCCTTGTAATATGAGCTTATACTAGCCCCGCAATTCAACACCTTATTGCGGGTTAGCATACTTAAACGTTATTTTTCTTCAGCTCCTTAATTAAACGAAGCCCTACTTCTAGGAGTGCCACACCTCTAAAAATAACAAGATGCCTTCGGCCTGTTGTTCGTTCCACGGTGTTGGAAGAAAAGGCTGCTTTGCGTTCCTTGCGCCCTTTTGTGGCCACGAAGCGAAAACATGGTTTTGGTTTTTAAGTGGCACAATGCAACGAAATTAGTTAATTTTTATATGTATTAGTTGAAATACGAGATTTTTTTACATAAAGTTATACATGCCAAACAATACAATGGTAACCAATGCTGTCAAAGACATTAAACTGTTTTTATGTTTAACTAACGTAGTAGTTTAATAAGTGTGGTTTAAATTTCATCCCTATCCAATTACTTAAAATTTTTCAGTGAATCTTTGAAATTTTTGCTGAGTAATTATTTTAGGTTAATTGCGTCGTAAAATTTTTATATACTATAGGGTTATTAATTGCTCTATTTTTGTACATAGTTTCAATTGTATCAGAAAAAGCGTTCGAAGGTTATACTGTTTCATAAAAACGTCAAGAAAGAAAATCTTGATACACACACACAATATATATATATATATATATATTATATATATATATATATATATATATATATATATATATATATATATATATATCCTTGATCAGTAAGTCGTCCCTATCGATCTCCATTTCCATGACCCTAACCTCTTAAGCTCATTTTTCCTATAATAATCGAAAATCTATTTGACAAATTAATTACCTCCCTTGAATAAAAAGCAAAATATTTTTTATTATACAATAAAGTAGATTTAAATAAAGCATAGTGAGCCTTTTGTGACAGTAGAGGCAAAAGGATGAGTTCGGTATTTTATACATAACGTTTTCAAATAATAAAAATACTCTAAAAAGTATACAGGGTTAGAATGTTTTCTATTCGAGCATAAAGAGCTTTTTTGACTTTTAGGAAAATTCCATATTCACTTGAATAACCTTTGAAATTTTACTATACATTTTTGTATTGATATTTCTAACATTATTATGCATGTGTGAAGCAAAATGTAACACATTGTTTAAATCAGATAAAAGTTTTAATATATTTAAATTTTAGTTTCAGTGCGACAGGCAAAAGCACATGCATTAATTTAAATGTCTCAAAATGTACTGTGCTTGCCACAGATAACTTCAAAACATTATATTATTATCAAGACTTTTGATCAAAACATTTTTTTTCGGGGGCTTTAAAGTAGGCACTTTACACACTAAAAGAAGTAGTACAACAAAGAACACACAAAAGACTGTGACAGTTCCTTGTCCTTCTTTGTACTTTGTTTATCGAATAAATAATCGAACGCTTTTACTTACGAAGTTTTTTTATTTTCGGAAAGTGAGCTATTAATTATTTATTATCAAGTGTTTTATAATCATGAATAGTGATTCAAAAATTGAAAATAAGCCGCCAGAATTGAAACTTTTGGCCAACAAGGACATCGGAAGAAGTGTAACGGCAAATTTTTACACAGCACACGGTAATTCTTCTAAATAGATGTTTACTATTACTACGCCCGAAAAAATAGCATATGCTACACGACAGGAAATTACTTTTTTTTACCTCGACTCCTTTTACTGCCTCGCTTCACTCGATAGTAAATATACATTCTTTACAGTCTTGTTACATAATATACTATTATTTATTATTTCTTTAAGTTCAAGAGACGATATTCTGATTAAGCGTGTTGGAATAAGCTCAAAATCATATCAGTGGTCCACTCACATTAATGGAAATAATATTATTTTGTGAGAAATAAAATAGTGAGAATAGTGTAAAAAATTAGGTTCTAAGTACCTCGATACTTTTCCCCAAAACTTAGGTATTGCTATAAATGTCCTCAGAATGTCATGATTATCCAAAGATTAAGGAGACATAACATCGGTCTCGCTAAACTCGACCTTTAAATATGCATTGATTCAAAATGTAGGGTGGCATTACTTAGGTCTCCCTATGATAAACCTCAGAGTAATATAGAGCTGTAAAGTATGCCTTTGGACTCGCTTTGCTCGTCCTCAGAATGTCATGATTACCCAAAGATGGTAATTAATACGTTGGTCTCACTATGCTGGATCTCAGAGTTAATTTTAGTTTTTTATTTATAATTTACGGCGTGAGCCAATATACAAAAATCAAGAAACAAAAATTGACAAAATTAAGATAAAAAAAATAAGTTACAGTATAAATTAGAGGTAAAAATTTAAAATTTGTAATATAATTTCAAGGGTTATAACTTAATGTAAATTAAAGCTTAGAAAATTATGATAGTTGACTGCTATTTAATCATGTAATACGATAATCACGTTTTTTATATTCACGAAGGCATAAAAAATGCCAACGGTAAAACTAATTTTTTAGCGGACGCCTAATTTTAATTCTTTCATTAAATAATAGGAATTTATTCCTTTTAGTTTAGTTAATTTAGTTTGTTAAATTGAGGTAAAAAGTAATAATTTTGATAGATGTGAACTTGACTAGTTTATGTAATTTTAAGTATCGCACCAATAAATATATATAGATTCACGAATAATTTTAAAATAAAAATGTTAAAATAATTATATTTACACTATTACTTCTGTAAATAAATAAATAACACCTTTATTATTTTCTTTTACAAAGGAATAAAAAAAAAATAAAATTGGTAAAAACAAGAAATTAAATTAAAAGAAATTAGGATTAAATTGTAAATAAAATGTAAGCTATTAATAACATACATAAAATTGAAATATAAAAACAACACATTTTAAAATAATTAAGCTTCCATATCTTTGGGTAGTAATAACAATAGAAATATTTTTTATTTTGAAAACACTAACCTATCAATTTTCAGTCTTTAACAAACAATATATGGTGATAAACAAAAATAAAAATAATAATACTTTAATTAAAATTAAAAAAATAAGAGTAAAAACATAATTTATAAAACTATTATTCGAAAAGGTTTTGAAAAAAACAAAAGTTTGAGCAGTTCTACTTTAAAGGGACTTATAAAATATTTATTTATACAAAAAATAATTAAATAATTAAAGAAACAAAAAAAAAACAAATAAAAAAATTGCATTAAAAGCATGCAATACTTTTACTCTCCAACTAAAAGCTAGACGTATGAAGTAGAGACTTATTAAGTATAAAAAAGTAATGATAAAAATAAAAATTAAAAAGAGATAAGGAGTGAACTTTATTAAACGTAACAATTAATTTTTACACTAAAAATGAATAAATAAATAGTCAATTAAATCCAATATTTTACTTTAATCAAATAGAAACCGAATGGATTTGGCAAGGAAATATTTTTAAAAGAGATCAAACATTATTTAGACAACAAACAATATTTCTTTGATTTTAAATTCACACACTTCTATGAGTGTTACGTTATCTGACAGTATGTCGTACGTTGGAAAACAGTAAAAATAATATTGATAAGAGCATAATTATATTTTTTTATAAGAGCATAATATTTTTTATTGATAAGGACACAAATGTGAACTCTCATTTGTGCCCTCTTATCAATAATATTGATGAATGTAGACCAATGGTTTAAGGAATTGCTTAGTAAAGGAATTAAAAGTTTTAGGTCGTAAAAAATTGAATTCAAAAGTCGATATTTTGAGAACTATGCCAGCAACTGCCACAGGAACTGCTGTGGTTGAGGTTTTATTTTACTTAGGTTCAATTATTTTTAAATAATTCATTTTTTATAAATGAATTATTTTCAATCATTTTTAATAAATGATTTTTTTAAAAGTTTGAAGGGACGCATTTTTTTTGCAGTAGGACTAACCCTAAAATCTAATCAGTTCTTTCTCTCAAATGACTTGATTTTTGCCATGTTTCATTGAAATTGGATCACCTGATTGAACTGTAGCGTGTTTACGAGAAATGTGTACATCCATACAGATGTTTTTTCTTTTTCGATTTTTGGGATCTGTAAGTGCTGAAACGTTAACATTTGATAAAAAAGTTGGTGTTACATTTTTTGCTTATGCAATTCTTCCTCCTGCTTTAGTTGGTAGGGAAGCAAAATACATACATGTATAGTTTTGACCACATTTTAAAGGCAAAGGCTCTGTTGTGAACACATAATTTAACTAAATCAAAGAAAATATAATTTGTAGCGAATAGTGAACAAAATTTATTGTTAAACTTTAATTCAATAAAGTTTGTTTGGCTAATTAAAACGTGAAAATTTGAAAAAAATAAATAATAGTGTTTTGTTTTCAAAACACTTCTAAGTCATGAGAAACATTTTTTTCCAAAATAAATAAAGATTTCGACTAAATTTAGTAATCTAAAGTATCTCCTATTGTTTTGCGTAAAAGGTTTTTGAGACAAAAGCTGTTCCTAAACCAAACGGACCTTTACAGATAGGCTTCTTTTTGGGTTTAAAATTTGTATACAACAGAGGAATAGGTATTTCCTAGGGTTCCCCTATAAAAACAAGAGTTTGATAAAGCTTAGAGTGCCGTGTCGAACAAAGTAACAAAATGGCTATCAAACGATGATAGACAAAGATGAACAAAGACAAACGGAGATGGAACATAAAAAAACATCAAAGCGAATACCTTTAGCCAAAATAACCTCGCATTGAAAACCCTTTCTAGCATAAACCTTAATGAACCAAATACTAAATATACCATCCAACATCGCCTTCAACAATATACGTTCTGACTTTTTCATGATAAAAATGGAAAAAAATACTTTTATCTTTGAAATAACGGGTCAAAGAAAAAATTTCAGATAACATGAAATATAATGAAACAGAATACTTTAAATTGATCAAAAACGTGTACAAACAGGATTTAATATCTTAAAAAGAATTTAAAATTAAAAACAAAACGGGTACGAGGTACCTCGGTACTTTTAGATTATGTTATGCCTATCTAAAGCTTAAGGTGGTTTATTTTGGTCTCGTTCGATATCGTTTACAAATAAAGACAATATTTCTTGAACAAATTTCTACCTTTAACCAAATCGCATATTTATTTACACTCATCACTGAAATTCAACACGCATGTAGTCATATATAAGACCAAAAATTTGTTAAGTTGCATCTCATTATCAGCATTAGTTTAATAGTTATTAAATGACAAGTGTACAAGTGTTTTACGTAATAAATAACGTAAGCATATCTACTGTTTTGTTTGATCATATAAGTTAAGCATTGTCGAGCAAGGCCAGTGCCTGTATGGGTGGCCGATTTTAATAAAACGAATGTCTTTCCGTTCGCTGAGCCGAAGCGCTCAGCGAGGCTAAAGTAATGAGATGGGCGTAGCGAATACGATGTGGCGAGGAATATTTTTCTCCACCGGGATATTTATTTTATCTATACCGGATTTATTAGACTAATATAATTATTTTAATATGGAATTATTAGACTAATTAACACTTTTTACTATTTTTTAACAATGTCATTTTTATTCTTTTGTTACTGAGCATAGTTAATATTAAATGTAAACTTTTGAAAGCTAGTCTAAAAAAATATAAAAACAAATGTTTCTTTTAACCACAAAAACGCAATCGAATGTAAGAATAAAATTAAAGAGCTCAGGTAGCGAAAACAAACTTTTAAATCCGTTCGAACAGTAACAAAAAACTCTTTTTTTGTCTAAAGTAAAAATTGAACCCGTAGAAAACCTTTTCAAGTTTTTATTTGGTCTCATCTCACAAAGAGAGAAAAGTATTTGGGCTCGAAGTCTGACCAAGCCAGTAACACCTTTTCATTTAAAGTAACTCCGGAGTAACAAACTTTGACTTATTTAACCGGAAACATTTCTACAGGGGTTTCGATCAAGTTGAACAACTGTAAAAGTTTCCCGCTCTTTAATAGTTGTTTAAGAGTTCTTTTCTTTTCATCGAACTAACTAATTTTTATATCGAGTTTTTCGTAAAACAAAGAGAACTAAGCTTCCGTTATTTTAAGTCAACTGTGTATTTTTAAGGTTGCTTCATCCATAGAGACGAATATTCGACTAGTCGACTATTATCCAATATTGGATTACGCGCATAGGTAATACACAGTGCGTGAATTCATTTAAGTTTATATATGTAAATGTATAAATGTGTACGTATTTATACGTGTATGCGTATGAATTGTGTGTTAACAGAATTGTAGTAAGTCGATTAGTGACCTGAGCTTACAGGTATCGATTAGGAATGCACTGTACAGGAATAACTCAATGATCGTTAAAATGAAACAATTTAGATTATTTTTACAAATTTAATGACATTTGTTTCATTAATTGCTAATGAGTACAATCTCGTGGATTTGAAGTAGAGTTTCAATTAATTTTCTGTGTCTAAAAAGTTTATGTCTAAAATAGCTTATTTTTTTGGAAATTCGCAAAAAAATGAAAATGCTATTTTTTTAATTGTATTTTATAAAAATGTAATAATATAAATTTTTTTGCAAATAAAAAGAATAAATGATTAATACATTATTATTATTTTTTGCTATTTACAGGTATTTAGTAATTTATGTTCTTCATTAATTGCAACAATTATATTTTTTAAAACCAAATATAATATTTGTTTCGATTTTTTTAGAACAACAAAAGTAATTTTGTTTAACAGGTTTTCATGAAGTCTTTATTTAGTATCACAGTTTTGCTGTTAATTTTTTGATTGATTACTAAAGGATTACATTAGTTTTGTCGTTAAAGAAAAACATCAAACTAGAGTTTTAACACGATTAAAATCGTGGAATTTTATTAACTGTAAAAGTTGTAGTTAAAAGAGCAGTGTTTTTCTGTAGAAAAGCAGGTCCTTTTCTACAAAAAAGGAACATTGCTCTTAATTCTTATAAAAATCTAAATATATCTTCGTGCATAGTTTATTTTTAGATTTTCCACAAGTTGTTCCCTTATGTTAGTACATTCCTCAGCTTCACATCGAAAAACCCCTAAAAAGAAACAAGTTAAAAAAAATGTTGTGAACATTTTTATCTCGTATGCTTAGTTTTCTTCAGCATAACTTGGTAGAGAAAATTGTTGAACTTTTTTATTTTGATATTTTGTTGTTCTTGTCACGTTTCTGTTTTTATGAGCTCTTTTAAGTCTTATTTTTTGTGCTAAGTTCTTTCCGTTATAACTTTGCATTGGTCTGTATTTGACTTAAGTTTGTATCTTTTGTATTTTTAAAGGTAATATTAAATGTGAATACATTTTGCTATTTTTATAGGTCAAAACAATATTTTTTTACTGCATACCTCAAATATTGAGCAATTTCAAAAGGAATATTCGAAACAAGACACTAGGAAGAATAAATATATTATAAGTAGTATCGAGTGTTATTTCTTAAACATGAATATATTTTAGCGTACGAGTGTACTTTAAGAAAAGTACTAAAATATTATGACTTTTATTTGAAAAACTTATCAGAGAAACACGTTCAACATTAGGTTTTTGAAAAAAAACTATTTGCTACACTATTTATTTGTATAGTATATAAACTAAAATCTAAGATGGGAACATTTTATTTGATGAATTTTATGTTTGTTAATGGGTTTTAAATAATTATTATTGAGATTTCAAAATATTTTAACATTTCTTCTGATTAAAAAAAGCTAAGTAATAGTATAGGCACTTTATACTCTGGCATTTAATTTGGAAGCCACCTCCGTAGTCGAGGTTGTTAAGGCGTCAGGTGTTATTATGCTATCCTCTGATACCACGAAGGTCTGGGGTTCGCATCCCAGGTTATGCTCTTAGTTTTTATAAAATTATGGTTCAAATAAATTGTTCCCAATTTTAAATTATAGTGTGAGCGTGATGGTCGGCACTACCACTTGAGGTGGTTCTCGCAGGGGTTATCTCTGATGGTCCACAAGACTCTAAACAGACATTATTATTATTATTATTATATATAATTCGGAACGCTTTATTCAACAAACATGTTTAAAAATAATCAATGGCTTTAAAAATAAATATAAATGACAAAATAAACATTTAATGGATCCCTCCGAAAAAATAAAAAAAGAGGAATAATGATAAATATGAATTGATAAAAAGTTGAAGGGAGAATACAAAATGAAAGGGAATTAGAGATAAATAATAATAAAAACGGAGAATATTGGCGTTAGGGGATCAAGCAATTGAATGCTTGATGTCTTTTTAACGTTCTCAAATAAAAATAATCCTTCAGCAAAAAACCCGGGTTCATTTGTAAAGGCAAATGAATGGGGATTTTTTTTAGTTTTTTGAGAGTGAAGAGGCCATTGATCTAACAAAATAAAATTAATTTTGGACGCAGTAAAACTGTAGTATTAGTATGAGGTATAATGAATAATGCCATCTAGGTTAACCAAGGTGGTATTTTATCTGGTATTTAGTAAGCTGTGAGTATTAGTGAATCTATTTATTCGACCAAAGAATATATGAATAATAATAATTTTTGCCATATATCTTAGGGATAAAAGGTGAATTTAACTGATAGTTCCTATGGTATACCAATACGAATACTTTTAGGATTTAGGTTTTTAATATATGAATTCATCATCTACTTTGACGAGGTCACCATCGGAAGACGTAAATATTTACATAATCTTATGCATAAAATTACTAACTAATGTTTTGATTTTAAAAGTACAATCTTTAGTTGGGAAATACACATTAGAAAACGCAATACAAAAGTAAAAATTATTATAATACATTAATTTTTAGGAGTGAAATTCTCTTTGGTAAAGAATTATATTAAAACTTATTTCATGTCAAAATTGAGAAGGTTTTTGTGGAAGTAGGGACAGCTGTGGAAATTCAACATTTGTGGAAGTCTATTCCCTTGCATGACCCCTTAAGGCAACCCTCACCGATTCATGCATAATTTTAAATGGAAATTCGAAAAATTTTCTCTTATGGTGTATAAAGTTTTCACTTTTGCTTATTTCACTGAAAAGTTTCATATAATATACCTTTAGGACTGTAATTTGATAGTAAAATTTTCACGCATATTTATTCATAAATAATTCAAAATGTTTGAAAAATGAAAAACTTTTTTTCATTGGTTTATTCAAAATTACAAGTGTCTTGGGAATCATTACTTTATTTGAATTAAGTAACTTTTATTGTATAGGAATTCCTTTTGTATAGAATAAGTCTTTATGTAAAGGTTTTTAGCGAATTTCCAAAGGAAAAATGAGCCAATGAGATAATTTTTATGGAAGCAGAATATTTCGATGACGTTTTTGCTTTCGGAATCAATGAAATATAATATACTATAAGGGTTTTTATAAATATTTATTTCAATTAACACAATATAATCGTGCGAGAGACACCTAGGAAATGTAACAAGCAATCAGGGCGTCGACAGAGCCTGAAATGTTCAGGCTCTGTCGACGCCCTGATGAGTTTGACGTAACGAAACAGAGTGGGACATGACATTATGTCGAGCCATCAATGATGACGAATGTCAAATGATGGAACACTTCCCAGATGTAGCATTGCATTTTGCTTGTTACATTTCCTAGGTGTCTCTCGCACAATTATATTGTGTCAACTATTCATGTTTTGCAAAAATCGATAGTATCAAATGATAAAAATAATTCAATAAGATTAAATGAACGATTCATTAACGACTATCTATAGTAGTTGTTCTCAGGGTCTGGTTAGGAAGAACTAAAATTACAATATTTGTCATCGCGATGATTTTTTTTATTTGTGACAATCTATGATCTTGTGATTGTTGGTGACTTGTGGTGATATTTGTGATGTGCGATCTTAATTATATTAATGAAATCTAAAAGAGTAATTTAGATTCCGGAAGTTAGAACTTTTCCTAAACATAGTTTAGCTTTGAAAGGGAAAAACATTTTTACTGGAATTGGGTTGTAAATAATATCATGAAATTCTATCGGCCTCTCTACTGACCGGAACCCTATAAAACTGGAAAACCCGGAAAACGTTATCGTCTTAAAACTAACGGAGGAAAAATCTATCAAAAATAAAAAGCAAAATAAATTCATATACTACGCCAGTAAAGGATTCTTGGCCTGTTGACATTACCACGTTTTTTACACAATCAATAAGTTTCCACTGTAAGTTCCATATTGAGAATATAATGCGGTTTAAAAATAACAAGCATGATTAATGAGCTTGAGAGGTAGCCAATATTATTTATAAATAGTACAAATGAAAATGTAGTTAAATTAAATATATATATATATATATATATATATATATATATAATATATATAATATATATATATATTATATATATATATATTAGTTAAATGTAAATAAAAATGTAGTTTAATTAGTCGTGCTGCGTTTTTCTGTTCTTAAGATATCCACGTCCCAATGTTTCTAAACAATTTGAGGCATTTCATTAGAATAGCTTAGAATATTGCCTGTGAAATTTTTATTTGTAATTTCGTTCGATTGAATAAATAATTTTAAACTTACGTAATTCATGCCAGTTTTTCATACATAGCAAGCCATTTCCCTATTCAGATCAATTTCTTCGTCTGAATTTAATTTTTAAAACATTTTCTTCCAAATGTTTAAAAGTGCAGTTCTAAATTCGTTTGTACTCGAGACTTAGAGGTTTAAAAGTTTCTAATCACCATGCTCTGCTACCATGTTTTGTCTTCGATAAAAATTGAATTTGTTCTTCGTTTCTTTTTCCTTTTCCTCATTTATACCGTAGATATATAGGGAAAGTATTGTGTTTGCAAAACAATCCGAAACCGGGATGAAACCGAATTATTAATTTTTATTTAAGACACATAAACATTGACATTATTAACA
Source organism: Microvelia longipes (assembly GCA_018340805.1). Classification (NCBI taxonomy): domain Eukaryota; kingdom Metazoa; phylum Arthropoda; class Insecta; order Hemiptera; family Veliidae; genus Microvelia; species Microvelia longipes. The sequence goes on along the minus strand of JACMZG010001914.1, from coordinate 21,091,051 downwards.
GTAATGACAATTATAAACATTGAATTTCATCGTTGAGCGGCACACGCTATAGAGTTGCAACTTGGTATAAAATTTTGAATTAAGGTCTTATAAGATTAGTTAAGGTCTGATAGACCATTAAGTTGGCTATTTGGTTGAATCATTAAACATTTTATAAATTCGTGAAAAATTGACCAATCAAGTTTAACTTTAGCTCAAATCTACCCTAACCTATAAGTAGATAAAGATAAAGGTATATTTATTAAATTTCTAATTAATATTTTGGCTACGCTCGACATTTGAAAATGTCGAATGTAGCTATATGAAGTTATGAGCCGAGTTTATTGGATTAAAGTAGTGAGCGCGTTATGAACCTCTAGATATTGTATCTCTATGGATTAGCAGATATTCAATGGTCGAGCTGTTTAATGACGATCTGAGTAGTTTTCATCATGATGTCAGTCAGTCTGTCTGCGTGTGTTTCATAACTCCCGCTGCCTTTTCGATAGAGAGTAGGAAATTGACAAAAAATCAAATTCAAGTTCTACTTAAGCTACCCGGAACATTTCTTAGATCATGTTAATTTATTTTGTCATACAAATTTTTAAACATCGTTAAAAATCAAAAATTTCACGAAAATGTACATTTATAATAAGTGAATTGATCGACTAAATTTAATTTTAATATTGGGCGCCTTTTTTAAAATATTAACTTTTGCATTTTCAATCTTTTACGGTCTACAACTTTTAATTTTCTTTCTGTTTTTTGACGTATCGTCATACAGCAAAAAACATTAATAACTCGTAGTATTAATTCTATATTTTTTTACAGTATGGAAAAATACTGAAAAAAGGGTATCAGATATAGAGACAAATAGAGTAGGGTTTTCCCTAGGTATGAAAGTATCAGTTTTATTAGGGAAAACATGGTCACGTTATAGTTTTTTTTAGAAGTTATTCAATGCCAAGGATAAGGGGGAAAGGGAATTTTAACCCAGGGCAAACCACTAATATAGACTAATTATTTTCAGAAAAAGGAACACTTGTATACCTATTGATAAATGGCTCCACCTAATACCCATTTTTCAATGGTTATTAGCAACTGTGCGTGGACAAATTTAAATCGACTAATTCATTAACTAGTGCGGCCATTGCACATTAATTTTGTATAAATATTGACTTGAGCAAATTTTAAAGAAATCATAATACATTAATAATGATTATTCAAAAGGTAAAATCTTAAACTTACCATGGTAGAAACAAGTTATTGCTCCTTTAAAGCAACATCAGTTGTTGCTTTTGTGTGAACACAGTACGTTTCCTTTATACCTACGATAAAAGGTGAGGTAAAGTAAAAAGAGTGAATTTGTTATTAATTAATTTGTCAACTTATGCTTACCTCAACTGAGACTTGCCCCTTCGAGGCAAGCCTCGGGAAACAACTTGACTGCCCAGGGAGCTAAATCTCGCTTTTTCCCATGGTATGTTAATAACGATTAATACTTTTTATTTATACTGTAAACGTACTGTTTCTTCGATAGTTTAGTTGTCCTACTTTAAATAAATCAGGTACATGGTACATCGGTACACTTCCTCGCAACTTTTGACACGCTTTGCTCGCACTTAAAATGTCATGATCATGCAAAGCTTAATGTGGTATTATCCCCTCACGTACTCTAACATAACGTCTTGCTAGAATTATCCAAAGTTAAAAGTGTGATGATTTCGGGCTCGCTTCGCTTATCCTCAGAATGCCATAATCATCAATAACCTAAGCGTGTAATAAAAGCGCTTCAGCGCTTTGCCAATAAACTTTTATTTTGTGGAGAGACTTTGTAGTTTTTATTATAAGGTGTAATACTTAAGATTCAGTTTGCTCGTCCTCAAAATGTCATGATTACCCAAATCATCCCTTATTAATCCCTTGATTATCCGATCTCAGAGTTATTAGGTATCCAAATATCTAGGGTGTTTAGGGTAACCAAGTATCTAGTGTTAGACTAGTAATACGGTAGATAGTCATTCCAAAAAAAAGTATGGGCAATACTTCATTCCCGAACACTTTAAAGACCTGTGATCATACTTGGCAGTTTAGTTTTTTATTAGTCTAGTTCTTTATGGAGATATTAGTACCATATTTTATCAATGTATCATATGATTTGTTAATTAATTTTAATTGTCGCACCAATAAATATATATGTTCGTCAATTACTTATAAACTCAAAAGTGGAATAGCTATGACATTTTCACTACTAATTTATAACAAGTTTCGCTGTCTAAGATATGTCAAACGTCAAAAAGCAAAAAAAAAGATATAGAGCTTTAAAGTTTTAATATGTAATAGTCAATATTTTTAAAATAGCGACCCAAATTATAATGAAATTTTGTAAATTCATTTTTCATCCTATAGATATATATATTTGCATATTCAAGTATATAAATTTGCGTCAAATTTCAACTCGATCAGACAAATTTTCGATTTTACGAGAATTTTTAAAATTGTTGATGATACACAACTAGACATAATGTCTGATGTTTTCGCCAAATCTGAACCCTCTAGCATAATCTCAGAGCGGGAGTTATAACTTAGAGGAGGACACACATTTACAGCATGATGAAAGCCACTCAAAATATCATGTAATTGCCTGAAACGAATAATTATAATGAAACCTCGGTTTAAGGTTTTTATGGTGAACACAATACTTTCTTTATACCTACGTAAGGTGTAGAAAAGTAAAAAAAAATAAGTGTATTAATGAAAGTATTCAATTAAAAAATGTATAATATACTATTAGGTAGGCTGTGTTTGAAACTTTCATTTGTTGCCTTTTCAAAAAATAACTTAAAGCATTTCATTCTAAAAGCGGCCCTTTTAAAATTATTTTTAAACTTTCTTTTGTCTTACTAAAACGGATAAGTAAACATCAGTTCTCCCTAGAAGAAAGGAAAGACAAATTATCTGGCGGCAAAAGAAATATGGGTAGTACCAAGAAGATTGGGTTTTACAATCTCATGGGACTAAGTCAATTTCTCTTTAGGTTTTACACATTAGCAAAGAGTGAGTGTAATTTGGTCTAACAAAACCTAAAGGCTAAAGCTCATTCGTTTTAGTGTTTGTCGTCACTTGAATAAGATTCATTTAGACTTGTTAATGAGCTTCTTTTACTGCCTAATTCTTTGATTATCTTGTTCTTTTGCCTTCATTAAAGAAATGAGACCGAGCCAATTTTCCTTATTGCGAAAGGGAGAATTTAATTATAATATAATAATTGTGTAAGACCGTTAAAGTAAATAAAATTATATTTATTTTATAATTATTTAAAACTTAATTCGTGTTTTTGTAATAAGATCCGTGATAAGAGCACTAAACTATTTTTTCATTGTATTTTATCAATATTAAAACTAGACGCGCAAATATATAAAAAAAGAAACAATTGATTTGAATCCTGATTATAAACAAAATTAACTATTTAATGTTAAATTATTAAATTTAAAGATTTTTTGTTTACTTTATAAGTAAATGAATTTAGAATAGCAGTGTATAATTTTTTAATAACTTTGTAGTTAACTTATGCTAATTAAGCATTTGTTAAAAAAATCACTTTTTAGATTTATACCCTCTTTATTAGGGTTTTTAGAATATTTGGGTTATCAGGGAATTCATGTAATTTACATTCAGGGTTCTAAAATTATTTAATTAAAGTTGAAATATAAGGAGAAGAAGAGCGCAAAAGTCTTAGTTTATTTTTACTTCTTTTCAAGGCATACCGCTTTAAATCATAAGATATATGCCTTTTTAGAGGAGAAAAGGGATTTTCTTGAGCGTAAGCATTAGCAACAAAACTCTTAAAGGAAAAGCCCTTATGTTTAAAAAATAACAACCTTTAAAATACAGAAAATGAAAATAAACTTGAAAGAAAATAAGAAACTATAAACACGTCTAATACAGGACTCGGGTATAAAGGAAAAAATAATATACTTGTCTAAAGAAAGCCTACTTGTACTTGAAGTTAAAATATAACAAATAAAAATACTCTAACAAAAACAGAGAGAAAGGGTTTGCATAAGTAATGTGTTTTAAAAGCGGAACATTGTCAACTTTGGCCTTAACATTAAACATAACATAGCAAACATAACGGTTGATTCGAGTTAAATACCTAGTTCTAACGATAAAACAGAAGCTTTTAAGAATTACAAACAATAATTTTTTATAGTAAGTACTTAAGAAAACAGACTCAGACTTCTATTTAATGCTGGCATCATAGATCCGATGGAAATTTGTGTTAGAGTTGATATTTCAACTCTTATTTTTTAACAAATCATTTAATCAGATTTTTACCTGCATAAGATTTCAGCAGTTATTTGAAACAAACCCTTCTTCTTCGATATTAAGTTTATCTTATTATATTTCCTAAAAGCTTATTTCGGATAAAAATGCATAATGTTTCCGATAAAAAATTTAAAGATTTCTGTTTTTAATCAATCACCGTGTTTGAAATGAGCCACAAGTAGCAGCAAGTTAATTCTTGTAATTAAAATAAGGTATAATAATAATGAACAAATTTAGTTTACTAATAATTTTTTTCATCTACATATTATTATTGCATACGATATTTTTTTCTTTAAATAATAACGCCAGTACTAAATATTAAAAAGAATCCCCTGTCATTAATTATTCATTTAATTTAACTTTAATTCTCAAAGATATATTCAAGTTTTCTCTCATTTAAATTCTTATTAAATTATTTCAGAACTTAATTTCATTGCTTCTAAGTATAAATTTCTCGTAGTAGAACAGTTATCAGTTTAATTGCTATAATATAATAGCTACCCCAGTGTTGGCTCTCTTATTAAACTAATATCTTTTCAGTGACTTTATATTAAAAGTAGTAAGTTTTATTAGTATTAAATGTTGGGAATACTGTTTTAAATTTAGAAACTTAAAATCCTCTAAAATTACATGAAGTTCGTTACCTTTTTAGGTTAATTATTATTTTAGATTATCATCTAAATGCAATTAGACAATTTTTTCTTTAAAACACTATTTTAACATTTTAGGATAAAATATTTTGCTGTCTTTTAATATAAATTGTTTTGTATAGGGGTCGCATTTTTGAAAAAATAGAAGGTATTCTAAATACCTTCTAAATATTTTTATGTATTCTAAAAGTTAATATTCAGACACGGATAGCCTTCTCCATAAACAGGCACTTTTTCTAAGCATTGCAAACATCTTATAATAATATACTAAAGCAAAATACAGATAAGAAAAGGAAATAAGATTATCTTCATATTTATCCCCTTAGGCTATTTATTGATCATCTCAACAAACTCTGTTTACTTGCTTGAATTGATAAAGCTTGAAATATTGATATTGTACTTTAATAATGTTAAAAATATTCTTACATTTCATAAGCTAATATTTAAGCTTATATAATATTTAGTTTATTATACTTCTATAACGTTTAGGTATTTATAATTTGCGTTGCCAATAAATGATATAATGTCATATCCTTTTTATCTAAATAATGCATATAAAACTGAATTTGTATGCTAAGTTAAATAAAATTTATTAATGTTACGAATACCTGCAAAAATGATCAAAACATAGTATATTATGTTACAAGACTGTGTAGAAGGGTTTTTTTTACTGTGGCGACTATATTTATTGTCTTGCATCGGTCGACAGTAAAAGGATCCGAGGTAAAAAAGCCATTCGCAGTCGTGTAGCATATGCTATTTTTTCAGGCGTGATAATAGTAAACAACTATTTAGAAGAAAAACAGTACAATGTATAGGAAATCGTTTTACACTTTTTTCGATCTCCTCGTTGACCAAAAGTTTCAACTATAGCGGCGTATTTTCAAAGTCTGAATCACTATTCATGATTATTAAACACTTGATAATATATAATTATAACAACAAAATTTTGCTAACAAAAACGTTCGATTATTTATTTGATAAACAAAAAAGTAAGAAGAAAAGCAAGTAAGAAGTCTAGAATGGCTTCTGTAGAAACTAAAAAAAATACCAAGTTGTGATTTATTTATTTGCAATTTAAAAACCTAACTGTGAACAAAATAAAGCCCTTAATGCTTGAGGTTTTGCTTTATATTTAACGGAATTACTAATTCTGTTCAATTGCACACAATTGAACAAATTGTGTGCAATAAAAAAGATCAAGCAGTACATGTACACAAAGCAAATGTAAACTAGTATAGCGTAAAGGTATAAAAGTGTAGAAAGTGTAATAGTAACTTCAACAATTTTCAGATCATTGTCCGAGTGTACCCATATGATATTTCATTTTCTGTTAAAATTTTCACCAAATTTTACAAATATGTTTGTTTGTATTTGCATTTTATTCTTATATTTTCATTTTATTTTTAATTAAAGTTTTTAGTTTATTTTTACTTTTACTCATTTATAGGAAAAGTATTGTGTTTGCACTGAAAATCCGAAACGGAGGTTTTACCCGAATTATTCTTTTCAGGCGTTTTAAAACCTCCTAAGTGGTTTAAAATTGATTAAACGAAATAATGTAATATAAAATTGAATATAACCTGTATGCCATTGTGATATCATCTATATTATTAAAGGCCTTAATAAAAATTTAAGATAAATTAAGTAAAATAAATATAAAAATATGAAATTGAAAGAATTCACATTAGTTTTTGACATAGAATAGTTTGAGTAAAATATTTTCTGTATCTTTATGATTGGGTCACCAGGATATAAGATTTTTGTAATACGAGTACACGAAGGAAAAGTAATTGGATCGATATAAAGGGCCTAACGACCTGTCAATCAGCCTACACGGAAACAACTTGAGGAAGGGCAAATATCTTTTTAAGTGCTAAAAATGTAATTTTACCTAAACCTTTTCCTCGGAGAAACCTTTGAATAAAAGGTTAAAGATGATTGAATTTTGGAAAAGTTATAGATAGCTTTAGCTGTGAGATATCTTTATAGAAAATAATAATATCTTAATAGAAAATAATAATAAATTTTTATAAAATCTAAAAAGTCAGGATAATTTAAAAGCAAATCATTCTAGGCTATCCTGCAATACAGATACAGCCTGTCCAATTATATGAAATTAAATATAATAAACAAAAAAGCGATCTTATTAAAGTTAATCTAAGAGAACTGTTACGTAAAATTAATACTGTATTTATTACTAAGACATTACTTGCATATTAAGACGACTTGTATATTAATTATCAATAAAACTTGACAAGAGTTGTTCCGAAGTTTGCTAATTTTCCTCAATTATACTATATATTAAACAACTGGAAGATCCCTACCATTAGAGGTCACTCCAAAATAGTGAATGTAATTCAGAGTCCCATACTATGTATGAACTCTGATTGCATGACCACCCTCTACTCCTATGAAAAACCCTTCACACTCAGTTGTGATAGTTTCAATGGGGAACCACCTCAATCCTCTGGTGACACTGTATGGTATACAGATGGATCTAAGATGGACTGTGGCTCTGGGAGTGGCATATATGAGGCTCATGCAAATATCAAAACCTCATTTCCTTTAGGAAAGTATGCCACAGTGTTTCAGGCAGAAATATTTGCTATTAATGCCTGTCTAATAGAAAATATTAAAAAGAATCCTAATCAGACTTCTATAAATATTTTTACTGACAGCCAAGCTGCCATTAAAGCTCTTGGTTCATACAAAGTCAACTCCAAGCTTGTCTGGGAGTGCTTACAAAACCTTCTGACCTTGTCACTCAACAACGATGTAGCAATCAGATGGGTGCCTGGCCATAAGGGAATTGAAGGTAATGAGCAAGCAGACATCCTTGCAAAAAAGGGGTCTGAGACCACTCCTGTGAGCCCTGAACCCATAGTAGCCATACCGAAAGCTATAGCTAAAGGTGTAATTAAAGATTGGCTCTTAACCAATCACCTGCACCACTGGAACAAATCCTCTGCATGAGGCACAGTAAACTTATGTTAAAAGGACCCAGTCCCAAAGTAACTGAGGACCTCCTCAGTCTCAGCAGAAGGGACCTTAGAACAGTAACTGGACTACTGACTGGTCACTGTCACCTCCGAAAACATCTCCATACCATTGGTATCTTTAAAGATAACCCAGTGTGTAGGCTTTGTGAATCGGAAACCGAAACTGCATCTCACGTACTTCTGAGATGTGAAGCCCTAGCCTTTCAAAGGTTCACCAACTTTGGTAGCAGCATTCTCACTAAGTTTGACTCTACCAATGAATCACTGGTCAAAAAGATCCTAGACCTAGTCCGGGGAAAAGGATTATTCTGACCTGGACCAATTGAGGGGAATGTACAATAGACTTTCAGTCGCAGTGCAAATGGGGTCTATCCTCGACTCCAACCCCAATCTTTAATAATAATAATAATAATATATTAAACACAATTGAACTATAATTTAAGCTATATTTTTTTAATTTAACGGAAACTGGTAGCAAATAGTAAAGTTTAAAATTTTTCTTGTAATATAAAACATTAGAAGACTTTAATTAAGTTTAATATTATGTTGTATACACATATGGATGTATACAGAGTACATATCAGTAGAGAGTACATATCAGAGTACAGAGCACATACGAGTATCATATACAGAGTGCATATCAGTAGTCTTAATTTAAAAGAAAAGATGGTATATTCCGTATTAATACTTTAAACCAGGCCTGGGCAAACTTTCTAGCAAAGGGCCGCTTAGTCTTTTACAGCCAGTCGGGCCGCATTCCTAAATTTTAAAAGTATGCTAAACCCGCAACAAATTTGCAGTTCGCTGGTGTTTCCTAAAGTCAAATTTATTCTCAAAGAATAAGAATTGGGGAACTTTAGCACTAAACGGAAAAAACAAAACGGAGTATCTTGGTCAGATCTTGAAGAATAACTGAAGACAAATTTTGCTAGAATACTAGGTGTAAAAATATTTTTAAAAAGTATTCCTAGGAAATAAAAGACCAAAGAGATTATATTTTATCAACTCCTTTTCGGCAATTCACAGAAGGCAAAATAGCTTTTTTTATTTAATATTGTGAAAATAAAGATTCGCTAAAATAATGTAGAATTGCCAAATCCGAACAATGAGAATTGAATGAAAGGCAGCCGCTCTTTATGTAATTGTTTTTTTCTACTAGTTTTGGTTTCTCCAAACTTAAAGTTAAAGTAACAATCCAATTATTTCCTTATCTTGTATCTAACTTTTCATAATAATTTTGAATTAAACAATTTATTTTGTTATATACCTAATATTTTTTTTATCTTTAATTTATTTTATCTTTTTCCAAACATTTTAATTTTGCCCGCGGGCCACATAAAAATGCTCCGCGGGCCGCAGTTTGCCCAGGACTGCTTTAAACAGTGTCAGATAAATGTGACTATACTAAACACGCAATACTGTTCTGTAACGCGTAAATAGTATACCTACCATGAAATGTAGGCCCATAACTGGTATATATCATTTAAATGTAGTCGTATATAAAATCCGAAACAGGGGTGAAACCGGAATATCCATTTCAGGTGTTTTAAAAGGCCTCCTGAATGGTTTTTACAAAGATGTCTGTCTGTATGTGTGTGTGTGAGTCTGTTATTATTGTAGCTTCTAGTGTATTCATGCTACAGAGTAAAAGTTCGTACAAAAATCAATCTACCGCTGTAGTTGTGCTATTAGGAAAATATTTTTTTATAACGTCATTAACCCGCAATAATGACAATTTTTAAAAAAAAAAATCATAAAAAGCGAAAAATGGAGCGATCAGATTTGAGATTTAACACGCATGTGCTATGTATAAGACTAACATATGTGTCAAATTACAATTCATTATCAGCTTTAGTTCAATTATTATTAAATGACTACACATTTTTTTAAAAATTGTAAAAAATCGGCAAATAATACAATTGACTTGAAATTTGGGTTTAAGTATATACTTTTTACTTAATGAATAATTAAACTGTTTCATTTTATTGTGACATGTATATCCATGAATTTTGGTGGATCATAAAATTTAAGCAGGGCGTGGTCAGTGCCTGGATAGGTGACAACTAGGAATGAAAAGAATCTATTTACTATCTGAGGACGAGCAAAGCGAGTCCGAAGAGGGAGGATGAGCGTAGTGAATCCGATGTAATAAGGAAAAAGTTCTGCGATACGCTGACCCCCATTTTATGCATTTTTAACTTATTAGCTACTGGTCATAGAAAATAATACACAATTTCCGTAATTGTAGTGTCAGAGTTAACTCCAGTAGTTAGCCAGCTAATGCCGTTTTCACTGTGTTCCTGTTGTTACTACTTTTAAAATAATTTTAATATAAATTTCATTTTATGTTGAAGAAGCTATGTGAAACTAGCTTATGTAAACTATGTAAAACTAATAATAAAATATTAGTATTCGTCACCAATATACTTAATTAGTATTATTAAATCTATAATATTGTTGTTGTTAGGTCCTATCAAGTATCTGTGAATTACATACGTAAAACAACTATTATTAATAAAATTTAACTGTGAATGGAAGATGCGTAGTAACAATGTAGTACTAAACATACATTGTTTAGTACCTTAATCTTGCATTTGAGTTAAAACCTAAACACATTGTTAGACCACTTAATCCTTGCATTGAGTTAAAACCTAAACATACATTGTTAGTACCACTTAATCCTTTAAGTGAGTTAAAACCTTTAGATTATCAGGCATACCACTGCCAGAACGAATTTTAGTAGGAGCTGAATGCTCACTATAATTACGAACTTAGAACAACTCCAGAGCAACAAGGTCCTATTTATACTAACGCTCTGATGGTATTAGCCACTTGGTGGGTACAACACATTAAATGGGTTTTTAATGTTTCTGGCCTCTGATTATTATTTTTACTTTACAGACTACCGCGGGTATCTAGGTTATGTATTGAGTTTATCCTAAATAGAACAGACTTTACCTAAATATTACCTCTTAGATAAAGTACCTATAGTTTCTTAGTATAATTATTAGGGAAGTATAACTATTTGTTAAAATGTAGATTCGATATAAAAATATTAAATGAACTCTAAATTTCCGAGATGGTTTTGAATTTCTAGGTCATGAGAATTTCCCGCGAATAAGTAGGATGTAAAATATTATTTTTTAGTAGGCGAGATATAAAGGAATATTATTATTTCAGTATAGAATGTAGAACGAACCAGAGGTGCTATTTTTTGGATAACGCTTGAGAGAGTCTACAATGCTAGAGGAGATCTTAGAAATGGAAGTTTCCCCAACCAGGTTTAGATTTCAAATGCATACGAAATGTTACCTATATGCCTCCAAGGTTTTTTCCCATGTATATTTCTTTACCTCGCGTTCCAACACTTACCGGACGAAGATGTGAAAATAGGATTTTGAGAAAAAAAAGAAAGAAAATCCATGGCTTTAGAAAAAGCTAAGAAATTTTATAAAGATAAAAAAGGAAGGCTTGAATTAAATTGCAATTTTCGTATGTGTGTTACCATAAATATAAAGGCAATTTCTTTTAAGGAAAACATTTTTTAATAACGAGATATCAAGTTTAAAAATAAAAAAATCTAATATAAGAATTAAAAAAAACTTTTAAATAGGTAGTAATTTAAACACCCGCTCTGCGGGCCAGCGAGACGAGGTGATGAAAGTTCACTAGACACATGACAAAATGCCATGTAACAACAAATAATGCCGACGCAAATCGGCCACAGGGGCCGACGCCGCGCAGCGATGCCAAAAGTTCGTATTTTAAATACAAGAATTAAGATAAATAGTGTATAATTTTTTAATAACTTCGTAGTTTTCTTATGCTAAATCTATAAAAAAAGAGACCGCATAGACCCAAAGTTCTCAGGATATTAAAATTTTTCGAGAACTGTGACAGCCACACTCAATAGTTAGATTCTGGTTGGGCTCAGGACACTAAATAGACAGTATTAGACAATAATAAATTAGACAGTTAATACATTCGTGTTATTCTTAGCCGTCAACTATCCAGGCACTGATCTCGCTTGATCAACTTAATTTTCATGATTAAAATAAAACCCTTAAAACGAATCTTAGTTTTAAGGGTTTTACTTAAAACTAACAAGTAAACTTTAGTTTACTTGTACCTAATTTCAACTCAATTCGATTATTTTTCAACTTTTGACATTTTTTTAAAAAACGTATTCTAGTAATACGACAAATAATGAACTAATGCTAATAATTAGATAAAACGTAGCGCATGTTGCTCTTATATATGACAGCATAAGTGCTAAATCTAAAACCGACGGACGAATTTTTCCGCGTTTTCTGAATTTTCGGAAATTATCTCATTATTGCGGATTAATGAGGTCATATTTTTTTTCTGATAACACATCTATACATACATTTTTTTGTCAATTTTCAACACACACACAGACAGACAGAAACTTGGTGAAAAATACTCAGTAGGTCTTTTTTCCTGTGAAAGTTATATCCACGGCACTTATATCTCCATTGTGTCGGTTCTAAATACATAAATAAATTAAGTAAAAATCGGTTACGTAAAAATAAAATTTCTGGATAGCAAAACTAAACATATAGACTGATTTTTGTAGTAAGTTTCAACTTTCTAGCATACATGCACTGGGAGCTTCAATAATAACACACACACATACAGACAGATAGGTTTGTAAAAATCACTTAAGATGCCTAAAAACACCTGAAACAGATAATTCATATGACATCCCGGTATTGGATTTTTTTGCAAACACAATAATTTTTCTATATACCTGCGGTTTAAATGATGAAACGTTAAAAGGAATGATAGATGATTATAAATAATAATATATGTACATGGGTTAAAAGCATCTAAAATTATTATGAAATAGTAAATGTATAAAAGGTCAGTAAACGTTGGGAGTTTAAAGCAAGACACGACCCAATCAGATGTGATGGCGTTTCATCTTCTTCATAGCAAACTCTGTATATTGGGCTAATCACAAGACCCATTAGATGCAAATGTCTTTTGAGTTTGCAGTGACCAGTAAGCGCTCTCGGTATGGCAATACAATTTCCTTTCAAAAAGTCTGAGTTCGTTTTTGAGAAGGACCAGAAAGCATAAGTTTCACTAATGTGAAAGGGTTTATTCAGATATAAACGTTCAAAAAATTTAGCCCTCTTATATAAGAGGCCAAAATGAAAAGATTGTTTAATACTAGATTCATTATTACTATTTACAAGATGTATTAGTAAGTATAGTCTAGTCTGTAAATATTGCACAAATCTTGAAGACGATTTTCTCATATATGACCAACTTGATATAGTTTATAGGACCAATTACTTATGCAAACCTAGTTACATTCTATTTGAATGTCAAAGTGAAATTTAAGAAAAAGTTTCATTGAAAGATTACGATTTTCAAAGTTTTTTTTTATCGGCACCGTAATGCAGAAAGAAAAAACTAAGAAATGAATTATCATTGATCTTAAATATATTAGACCCGGTGATATTGTTATGGTTCTGCAATTTATCTTCCTTCCCTTTTAAGTTTGAAGCTATCCCAAATTTAACTTTTTGATCAAATCCATTTATTAATTAGGTTAAACATTCCAAGTTGATTCTTAGCAACTCAAATTTGAATAGGTTCCAAAAATGTTAACAAAATAAACTCTCTACTTTCAATTCTTTAATGAACCCACTGCTCTCTTATATCTTTGTAAATCTTGATCTGAAAAAATGCCAAGAATTGATGAACCCATGGTTTGTTTTTTTAGACATAACTGTGGAAAACCTAACTGCATTTATCCTTATTCTACCCTTTATTAATCTTAACTTCTGAATGTATCTTATCCTTTGACATACATCTGCTTTTCACCAAGAACCATACAATCTATGTACAAAATGAACTTCGTCATTACTATAAACTTTTTGATAATTCTCTTAAAGGTTTATAATCAACTTATCATTCTCCTTTCTCTGGGTTTCTAAAGGACTTGGGAAAACTTTCATCAGAATCTCCATTTTGAAATTGTCTTAATTTTTTCTGTAACTTTTTAATATAATTATTAATAATTTCATTAAAAGACATCTTAAATTAAGTCCACTTTCTGTATTATTACATATTTAATTTCTTAATGTAATTTGAATAATACTTTTAATAAAAAACGTATTTTTTACTTGAATTTTAAATTAACTTTATAATTTTAACTTTTAAATTATTTTAATGGACTTCATAATTTTCAATAAAGCTTCCTAATTTCGTTTATAGACCAAATTTGTTTTAGACACTTGCCTTTGTTTCCTAGTCTCTTTACTTCGTTTTCGCCGGCACTGATGAAGGTAAAAAGTAGGTTTTGTAAAAAAAATAATATTTATTGGAAACACATTTTTTTATCTTTTTTAATTTTTGCCAATTATACTTGTAATTTTCTAACAAACTTAAATACAGATTGCTTAATTCTTAAAAAATTAAGAAAGAACTATAAAAGTTTAAAAAGTATAAAAATTAAGTTTTTTACAGAATATTATGTTAAGGAAGAAATAGAGCCTAACTTCATAAGTTGTAAGTCCTAAAAGAGTCATAACCGTCTGTCTTATAAAGTCCAAGAACCATAACCAAGTAGGCGAGAAAGCATACAGTAAACTCTCCGGTCCAAAAGATTCTCTCCCTTGTTCTTTCGACCTAAACAAGACTTTGCTAAAACTCCTTTACTGCAATGCCTTTCTAAAACTATAAATCTAGAACATTTTACCGCCCTTTAAGGTTCTGTGAAAAACACCCTTTAACTCTTAATATTGAAAAATATGGGTGTTGTTAATAAGAAATTACATACAACCCTTTTTAACCTCGAAAATTATTAACTGAAATACTTTACTGAGCATTATACTAAAATTAATAAGTTTATATGAATGGTTAATCAAGAAAATTTTGTATTAACATGAGCGTTAGTCTTGCTAGGGTAGCTATATGTCTGATAAATAGGGTCCCTTCCACATTTATTGAAAATTTTTATTTGTTAAAAAATAAAACTATTGAATTAAATTAGTGCAGAAGTAATTGCCATAAGCAAAAACAGGTTTAGAACATCGTGGAAATCGAATATTGTTACGAAGTCGAATGTTCGTTGTTATTTTGTTAATTTATGACTTGACGGATGTATTAATATTATAATTATAATTAATAATAATATTAAGAATAGTATATTATTATAAATAGTAGTATAGTATAATATACTAAATAATAATTATAATTAATAGTATAATAATTAATAGGGTTCCATTTTTTTAAAAACTGGCATGTCAAAGTGACACTAGCTCAAGACCTTAGAAATTTATAAGGTGATATAATTCGATGTAAACAAACCAAACGCAAGCTGATATATTTTATAAGTTGACGGCTCAATTGAAAGGTTTTTATTATTGAAATCAATTTTTTACATGTTAGGTTGTAGTCCGAAATTGACGTCATGGCAGGAATAAATAGTAAATTTTTTCAATGTTGACCACCTATACGATTCCTGCAATGACTTCACACGTAATTTATATAAAATGCGTTTGTTTATCGAATTGAAATCACCTTATAAATTTCTATCTTGATTCAATTCGATGTAAAAAACCAAATGCATTTTGGGGTTATAACCTGACTTTTTTTTATGAATGACGTTAACGTCATTGTAGGAATCGGTATAGCCTTAGAATAATACTATATATAGAAGGAGCACTACTGATAACACGAAAGCCGGTTCACTGGTGCAACTAAGTAAATGCTGCCACCCTTACAATATACAATTTGCTAAAAAAGTTGGCAATACTTCCGGTTGCGAATTTTAATGTTCTATTATTAATTATGATTGATTATTCATAAAATTCATTAAATATCGGTGCATTACAATATTTTATGCATTTAAATTGTAGTTTAACGTATTTATTAAAATTATATATAAAAAGTAGTCCTCGTCAACTAAATGTAGATTCTTGTATTCCGCCACCCTTTTGCCATCTAAGACCAGTTTTATTAAATACATCTCAGCAGGTGTTTTAAGTTATTATTTGTCCTTTACGATGTTTCTTCATTAATAGATATTTATGACACATATTTAAAATAATGTTTTGTTGTCAGGTTGCAGCATACTTAGTTGCACCAGTCAACCGGCTTTCGTGTTATCAGTGAAATTACATTGTGTTTACGGTCCTGTGCTCTTCTATATATAGTATTATTCTAAGGGTATAGCGCCGTTAACATTGATAACAATGTTTTTATTTCTGCAAGGACGTCACCGCGAGATTAAAACCTCAACTCAATATTACTTTCCTACGCAAGGCCTTGTAACCTTAAGTTTGTTTTTGGATTTCTTTAAGAGGTTATGACATATGCGTATGTGGTATGTAGACTAGAGCCTTTACCGCATACCCTGACACATTTGAAATTTCTGATAATACTTGAATCCAGGGTATTATTTTAATAAAGTTTATTTTTAAATCAGAATTTCATACCGATAAATATGATGTCATAGCAACCGAATTCCGAAGATAAGTCACCGAAACATTGTTTGATGACCTGGTTATGAATGATATCGTTATTCACCATGTTCGAACATAGTGTCAATATGTATGTCGACGTTGTAATACATTTCCCGTATTTTCTTTGAGTGATGCCATAATTTTTTATATTTGTACTTTATATTTTTACTTTTCCTCAATTTGTTTATCTTATCAGTGTTGCCCTTAGTTTATTTATGCTAGAGAGTTGAAACATTGTACAAAAAATATATCCGGAAAATAATATTTTTATGATGTCATTAACCCGTAATAATGACTCGGCGAACATTTTGAAAATCATGAAAGTCATAAAACAGGTATTATAAAAATAATAGGCGAAAGTCATCAAACGAGAATTAGCTTGCATGTAGCCATGTAGTAGACTAACATATGCGCCAAGTTTCATCTTATTATCAGCATTAGTTCAATTTTTATTAGATGACTTTGGTACGTTTTTTAAAAAATTGTAAAAATCGGAAAGTAATCCAATTGAGTTTAAATGTGGTACAAGTATATACCTTTGCGTAAATAAGTACACAGGTTTTGTTTTAACAAGACAAGTATATCCATGTTTTTTTGTTTGATCATAAAAGTTATGATGTCTGGATGGGTGACCGCTAGGAATGTCACAAATGCATTTACATTCTGAGGACGAGCAATGCGAGACCGAAGTAGGGAGGATGAGTGTAGCGAATCTAGTGTCATGAGGACAAGTTCCGAGGTACCCCGTGCCCGATTTTTAACTATAATATAAAAATTAAATTTTGATTTTGTTCTTTTGAACAGTTTACTGACATATAAATATGGTCTAAATAAAATGATTTTTAGGTAAATGTTTTATTAAATTGACATAATATATTATATCGTTGTCAGTCTTTGAAGTGTATTGATTTATAAAAAACCATGTTTAAGCATTATCAGTATAAATACCGACTAATATCTAAATATTATCACGTCTTTAACAGTAGATTAAAAAAGAAAGGGAAAAGTAAATAAAAAAAGGTTTATCTTAACAACGCAAGGCTTGGACCCATTTCTTTTTAATTACAAAAAATGAATTAATGTGTAAAATTAAAGGGAACAAAGTGGACTAACTATAGGCTGCTTTTATCCACGTACTATCCGACCCTTTAATTAGAATTAATTAGTAATTATTCGGAGGGAAATAAAGGAAATTAATAATAGCCAGGGTTCAGTGTAATATATCAGGGCTTCTAATTGCCTCTAAGGGCATTTCCTTAGTTAGAGGACGCGCCTTGAAGCATCTTCCCCGAGGCAGTTGCTTGATACAAGATACCCCCTAAAGTCTACGCTTATCCCTTTCACTGATACCAGGCTTTAGGTCAGACTTTGCCGGGACTTTGCTATCACGTAAATCATACCTTATAACTTATACTAAGTTTAATTACATCCAGAAAATACCTGCTACCTATAACTAAGCCAAACATAGTCATACAAATCTTTTGTAAAGAAAGTTTTAGCGAAACCTTGCTAGATTAACACTGTTTAATCAATCAAAAAAAGTTTTACAAGAGAATGAAACATGAAAGTTATCTCATTTGCTAAGAGGTATGAAAATTTTGAGTACAAACAATCTACTAGAGCATAGTTGTTTAGAATTTTACATCATCATAAACAATTAATTAATTATTCACAAAATCTAAACTATAAAATAAAATACACAGACACGGATAGTTTTTTTCTTCTTTCACTTTACGGATGTCGTTGGCAGGACTGTTATTTAGCGTCAATCTTTTAAGTAAGCTAAAACTATACGGTATGGTATAGTAGAGATATGGTATGTTTCTGTAAAACCTTTTAGTATCTAAATGCAAGTTGTATTTTAGAATTGTCAAGGGAAGTCACGTATTATACTTCGACCTACGTATCTCCCTACTTCCGACTCGCTTTGCTCGTCCTTAGAATATATAATTCGCCAAATTTATACTGTAACACATCTTCGGACTCGCTTTGATTATCCTCTGTTAGTAAATACATGTGTTTTATTCTTAGCGGTCACACATACAGCACTGACCTTGCCCTTGATCAATGCTGCTTATTTTTTAATTTACAAAAAACTCATAGATATGTTGTATTGAAACGAAACTTGGTGTACTTATTTACTATGAAATAATTGCATCTGAAATAATTAACTCGTATGAATGAAACTGGGTTTTAATAATATTTCGACATATTGTTTACAAAAACTCTTGTAGACTACAATAGATTGTAATGATATTCGTAAAACACTTATTTTTGACATTTGTTGTTTTGTACCATAGTTTGTATGATTTGTGGGGGAAGATAATCAAATTTGATTGGAGTTTGACACAAATATGCTCGTTTCCTAGGATATTTAAGATAAAACTTGTATCCTACTAGTGTTTTTTAATAAAATTGTATGAAAATCACTAATAATTATCAGCCTACACTTGTACATTAGTGAAATAAATTTCTTACGATTATTAGTTAACTTGTAGCTTTTTACTTGTAGTATACAAGGCTTGTGCGTTTGTGAAATGGGGCCCAGGTGAAAGCCGTTTTGGTTTTTTGCAAACACAATTCCTTTTCTATATACCACATTAAAAATAGGGAAAAGTAAAAATTAGTGCTGCCTACGCCAACGTAAGAACTTGAAAATCTTAATTTAAGTCTAATTTAGACCAGATATTTCGACGAACTTAAAAGAGATTAAATATAAATAATTGCTTAATACCGACAGATGTTTGAAATACATCAATTTAAACGCGTTTAAGTTCGATTTGGTAAATTCGGCCCTGAATAGTTTAAGTAAAGCTTAACTCTCGCATTAACATATCAACTAATGTATTTCTAAGCAGGTTGGCTATTACAGTTTTTTATTCACAAACTTTGTAGAGAAAGGCCCAACAATATTGCCTTGGATGTAAATTTTCACCGCAAAAAAACGGCAGCAAATAAAGCTGTATAAATATTCCGCTTCCAAATCCTATTCCAATTTCTGATGTATAAAGAAGAAACCAAAGATAAATATAAAATCAAAAGTAAATACCCAAGGAAAAAAAGTAGCAAGAAAATAAGTTTTCTTCAATCTATACAAAAATACCTACTTGTTTGACGTATGAGGAAACCACTTTTCCGGACCAACGATTTTTCCCTCCTAAAGAAAAACAGTTGAATCGTATTGAATAGGGTAGTGTAGTATTTTCAAAACGTTCTTTTTTCGCGGTAGCGACAAGATAAAGTATATAGGAGTGGATTTAAAAAAATCTGGGAATCACTTCGAAAAATAACTCATAGAAGATTTTACAGAGAATCTCTGGATTCTCAAAACTAAAAGAAGATCTAGTTGGGATTTAGTGAAGATTGAATACACGGAAAATTTCGTTCGATAAAATAACTTTACAAAAAATGATAAAAATAGAGATATAGTCAGTAAATAGGAAAATATGATATTTTGAATTCGTAAACCCTTTAGAATACAATTTTATTTAAAAAAATAATTAAATATTTGAATGTCGTTATAAATTGCTGGATGTTGTTAAAAAATGATCGAATGTTAAAATGCATGTCATAAATAAAATAAATGATGTATAATAATAAACTAAAATCAATTTTAATTTATTATTAACGAAGAATACATTTTTATAAATAAAAATTGTTATAAAATGTTGTTAATATGTTAATGATTGAGACTAATTTTCAAACCGTTATATGATTCAGTAACGATTAATACAGGAAAGTCTTACCAAAGCAAAAAGCAAAGTTATATACTATTTCAAAATCACAAAAAAACGCATCACTAACACAAGAAATAACGTGATTCTTCGTGAGAAAAATAAAGAAAGCGGAGGAAATACAATTTCCTGAAGTTTTGTCTTTGATAAAAAAATTGTATCTTTTTTGTTCTTGAATTAAAACGTCCGACTTTTTATTCATACCACTCTTTGCTTTTTTCGTGATTTTTCCTTTTCTCTAAATTTTGTTTTTGAAGGAAATAATTTACGAAGTCTTTTCACTTGAACCTGGAAAAATAAAATTGGTAGTCCTCTTTGTTTTTTCAAAATCTTCCCCTTTTTACCTCTACAAATAAAACCACAATGATACTTTCTGGAAACAAAAAGTTGATAGTAGAAAGTGAAACTGAAAATTTTACACAATAAATTAAAATTTAAGCGTTTCTATTGTTTCTTTTTAGGTCATGCAAAATAAGGAGCTTATACGTTATGAAACTCAGAAAAATGTGTAATGCGAAAAGTGTTGATGTTAAAAATAAAATTATCTCTGTCAGAGTATTAATTTTTTTTTTAAATTATAAATCATAGAGATGAAAGGTCTACGTCTGTCTCTTATTCTAAGGTAGAGAGAGGTAAATACTTTCATTTTGGAAAGAACTACAAGTTCCAAACAAGAACTATAGTTCTTTATTAGCACAATTATGAATGTTGCTCTATGAACAGACTAGAATTATTTGTCTTCTCCCTTCCCAAAATAATTAGTTGTTTTTGAATTTGGAGTAACATTCTAATAAAACTAAATGATACCCATTTTTTCATCATGAGTCAAACAATTTTGGACATAAAGATCTTAAAGATTCGGGAAAGTTACTATCTGTTTGTTTGTGCACTTTTCCATGCTATCTCGGTACTAGTGAAACTAAACCGCTTCATACGAAACTTAATACACGAATTGAGGCCTGGTGTTACGATAGATAAACTGATTCGATTATAATTAAAATCTAACATGGCATCTCAAATAGTGACCTTAAATTAAAAAAAAAAAAATCTAACAATCCCTAGAAAAACATTTTATTCTAAAAATGGTTTCTGCAACCTTGAATTAATCTGGATCTAACAAGTCCACGAACCATATTTATTACTAGTTCTGGAAATATTTAAATGTAAAGTGCAAAGCAGCAATTCGGCTTCATGTTTCGTATGATATTCGATTTATGAGACAGGAAACCGGATAACAGGAAAACTAGTAGCTGAAACTAGTTTCAGGCATAAACTAGATGAAGCCAAATAGGCTAAATTATAGAGGAAGCTTGGAACCTTACTGATCGATTACAATTAAAGCTCTGCAGCTTTAATTGTAAAGCAATTAAAGCAGCTTGACACATTAACCCAGAGACATAATTGCTAAGATCTAGGATCTTCCCCACCTTTACTACTATACTACTATATTTAAAGCAGCTTTAATTGCTCTGCGCAAGCAATTAGGCTTGCGCTGAAGTCCGCAAGCCTGGTAAATTTTTGCTTTGGAATGTTTAATTTTTTGCTTCAAAGTCCATGTATTCCAAATTTTTTCAAAAGAAATGTGCTAATACATTTTAATAATTACTGTACACTAGGCTTTGTATGATAACACAAATTTTAGAGATCTAATTTTGGAAGGATGGTGATAGCTCTGTACAGCTTACGAAACAAATATGCGCGTTTTCTTCAAACAATTTATGAATATAGATTATGAAGAAGCAGTGTCAGACTAACTCAAATCTGACACAATCTCCATTCGAGACATCTTGAAGATAAATGCTAAACACATGTGTAAAGATTGAAGTAAATAGGTTTGAAAATAAAGAAAGACGTGTTAGACGTGTTGGTATATTATCTAGAGGCTAACTAAGAACTGCAAAAACAGGATGTCGCTTAGTAAAGTTTTTAATAGAATAAAAACCTGTCATGTTTTACAATATTCTCACACAATGTTTTAGAATATCTAGATTAATTTACATAGATGACCTCGGGAGAAAGGTGGCCTCGGGAGTAGGGGTAGTGATATTAGCCTAATCACCAGATATTTCTTAAAGTTACACCAAACCCCCTCGGTGTCTTAAACTAGATATAGATGTATACGAGGAAGGCCAGGGTACCAACCACTCTGATATGCTTTGACTCGCTTCAGCAAACAGATCTTCTACAAGATCATCACAACGCCCCTGCAATCGAAGAAAACTGTCAGCAAAACTTTCACATTCGACCGAACTTGGCGCGCTTTTTTCGGTCTTGGTTCGTGCGGCAGCTTCCATTGAGATGATTGAGCTTTGGTTTCCACGTCATAACCATAAACCCGCGATTCGTCACCAGTTATGACCCTCTGGAGCAAATTTGGGTCGTCAACATTCGGAATGCATCCGCGCACTTAATTTCGTTTATCACACAAAATTTGATACACGTTCTTTGATCCATTTTTTTGAATAGGTAAAAATCGAAGACGATCCAAAACACGTGCAAGCAAAGCAGCTGTCAACAATTAAGTGAACATTCAAAATGGCCGAGGTTGTCGGCATAAGTGAGAGACATGAGTACCAACATAACGCCACAAAAAAATTGAAATTCAAATATACGTAACCCGCAAAAATCCAAAATTCGCGATACTTTTTGAACACACCTCGTATATCACCAAACCCTATCATCAACAATTTTTACAATCTATTACTGAATCGGCCAATCTAAAGGTTTATATGCAATGCTGGAGTATGTTCATTATAAATACTTGTGTATTTCCATACTACTAGATGAAAGTCAGTTTAGGGAACAGAAGAGACTAGATTTAAGAAGGCACATAAGGTAAAAGTAAATTAGATTCATTACCGACAATACAAATTAAGTGAGAACTCAAAATTACGTTTGTGAACATAGCAAAATATTTACATTTTTTTCGGGCTCTTATTCTTATCCCAATTACCATTAACCTATCCATAAATGGATTCAGAAAAATGTTACATAGAAAATTGAATAGATGGCTGGGTTAAACGTTTAGCTCTAAAACTTCGCGGCTCAACAGGATGACTAATCTTGGTCGAGACGGTAACTTTTGTACTACTTTGGCGGCATACAAGCTGATAGTGTTCAACTTCCTACAGGAGTCATTGTAAAGGCACTAAAGAACTAAAACCTTTCACTCTCTCTTTTACAACAATTATAGCTACTTAAGTGTACTACTTATACGAACTACAGCTACTAATTACTTCTGTTATCTACTACTAACTAAAAGAGGACTTACTAGCAATTTCTGGTTGCAATATCCTTATGAAGAATGGCGTGGGTGTGTAGATACATACAAGCAGTGGCTACTTGTATTGCCATGGATACAAGATCCTGTGTACCTGGACCTTCACCCAGCTTCCGTTTCCTTGACAGCAATCTAAAAACAAAACAACGTTTGAGGATTTATACATAAATAGATAACTAAATAGTATGGAAATTAAATATGGTTTTAGAAAAAAGCAGTGATTTATATTTGAAAGAAATAGTGAATCTAGTTTACCAGAATTAATGTTATTGTTAAAATAACATTACGGCAGGAAGCCCTTCTATAAAAAAGAGAATTAGAAAAGTGAAGTCACCTAGTTTAAAATAAATAATATAGATAAAATTATTTAATAAAAAGAAAAGGCCTTCACTCCTAAAAGCTGTAAAAAGCCTTAAACACCCTTGAAATTAAAAAGAAATCAGGGATCGAAGACTTTAGTTTATTGTGTTTGGCACTAAGTACGTTTGTACTAATAAGATTCGTAAATTATTTCTCTCTAAGAATGGCCTCAACGTTGCGTGAAGTCTATTGCCAATTATGAAAGTTTTTACAATGTTATTGGCTAGTCCAGTCACTATGATAAAATCTATAAAAATGGTAAAAACCAGGTAGTTTTGTCGTCAAAATTATTGTTACTTAAATCTTCACCAGAAATTTTTTAAACCATGATTAAATAGATTTTAGAAGCATCTATTGGCATTACG
Source organism: Microvelia longipes (assembly GCA_018340805.1). NCBI lineage: Eukaryota > Metazoa > Arthropoda > Insecta > Hemiptera > Veliidae > Microvelia > Microvelia longipes. The sequence goes on along the minus strand of JACMZG010001914.1, from coordinate 21,066,851 downwards.
GCTGACTTTAACAATTAAATACCAGCATGTAGATAAAACATCAAATCCTTTTTCTTTAATTATGTCGTTCCATAAGAAAGATGTTGCACTTTAAAACAAAGTTATAAACATCAAATAATCTATTATTTAAAATAAAGTCATAATATCCCGTATAAATATAAATCGTAAACACGATTTTAAACAAAGGCATGGTAGGGGTATTTTATGTTACCTGGGGTTAATTATTTTCTTAACAAGAATATCATTAAATAGAGGAAAGGTTGGATGTTTTTAAGCTCACCTGAATGTTTTTAGTGTAAAGTTAGCTTGTAAGGGGCAGAACTGACTAAGTCACCCTACCTAATCTCTACCTTTAGGCTTAATATGGGGCATTGGGACTTTAAGCTTTTGCCTCCTAAGCTTAAATGAAGTCTACACAGTAATAACCTGACCCTTTAGGCTATAACCTAATTTAAAGTTTAAAACCCTTTTTTACAAAGAAAAAATACCTTAAGAGTAAATTTTGTCGCCTTTTTTTCTATCCGGCTAAAAACTTCCTAACAGCTTTTCTTTTCACTTCTCTTCAATTTTTTTAAAACTTCAAAAAAAAGTCATAAAAGAAAAAGACAAGAAAAAAAGTTTTCTTGACTTTATTTCCTGCTCTCGAACAATTTTAAAAGAATAAAAAGCTTCTGCAATTTCTCTCTCAAAATGGAAAAGTTTAAAAGAAAAAAAAAATTAATTAAGGACACCGGACACCTCTAGGTGTTTGTAAAGCTTCCCCTGATACTTCTATTTACTTCCTTTTTGTAACTTTGTTTTTAAATATTTAATGAAATCGGATTTTTTCACTTTTAATGAAATCCGATTAAGAACTAAATGCTTTAGCAAACACTCTTGTAATGCTCGATAATTTCTGTTTTTACAAATTAAAGAATTTCTGATAAAATTCCTATTCCCTTTTAACGAATACCCAAAGCGACTGTTTCAAAGACGACATGACATTTTGTAATACTAAATACTCATTACTGCATTAAAAGAAAATATTTACTAGCGCCTTGTAGTAGATGCTGATAATTTCAGATATATGTCGCGTAGTTGGACCTTATGACTCATACAATTGATAAAATTTGAGTGTGAACAACAATAGCATTAACAACAATAGATATACTTTAAAGTACTATTTATATAATGCAACTAGTTTCAGAAAGTATCCATACCACTGCTTTTAATTAAAATAGTTTATTACAATACTAGGCTGTGGAATGATTTTTTTTTACTGATACGACTATATTTTTGATCGAAGCGAGTAAGTAAATAGAGCTGAGGTGAGGAGTTAAAGAGGTATAATAAAATAAATAGTTATTATAAAATAAACGTAAAGAGTTATTATAACTCTTAACGCAACAAAATTATTTATCTAACATTAATAAAATACTTTTATTTACCGCTTCAATGACTGAAGGTTTTAACTCTGTTGGAGTTGCTACCAACTCAGTGTTACTTGAATCACTAATATTTGATAGTGTAAATAAAACGTTTTATTAAATAAATACAAATACGTAATTATTTCTAATTGTAAAAAAATTCAGGCGTGGTGGTCCGCATGTCGGGCAAATTTCCTTTGGGATGCGTGTTTCCTTGCTTAACAGCCCTGGAAGAGACGATAATTTTTTACATTATATAAGTTTATAACTACAAAATAATTCTGGTGCAAAGGTCCGCATGTCAGGAGAATTTTATTTAGAATGCGTTTAGTTTCCGTATTTAACAACCCATTTCTTGCTTAGGTTCCGGTTTATGCTTTAGAACCTAAGCAGTTACTCAATTGTCAAGCACTGCTCGCAACTAATTTTTTCTGTATTTTTCAAAGGAAATACGCATAATTATCCAGTTGGTTATACAAAATTATGCCTCTAAAATTAGCAGTACGCACTAGTTCAAAACTTAGTTACTGTTTGTCTTTAAAAGTTTTAGCACATTTCCTTTGAAAAATACAGACAAATTAGTTGCGAGCAGTGCTTGACAATTGAGTAACTGCTTAGGTTCTAAAGCATAAACCGGAACCTAAACAAAATTAAGCACGGAAACACGCATTCTAAATAAAATTCGCCTGACATGCGGACCACCGCACGAGAATTATTTAGTAGTTATAAACTTATATAATGTAAAAAATTATCGTCCCTAACAGGATTGTTGTTAAGCACGGAAACACGTATTCCAAATAAAATTCGCCAGACATGCAGACCGGTTTTATTGGATTTAGAGTCCCAAAACAACATAAATATTGCGGCGAAAAATTTAACCCTGAATTTTGCCGATTTTTGAAAATTTTCTCACTCTGCAAACCAGGTTAATAATGTCACGAAAACCTTATTTTCAATTGGGTTCGTGTCCTCCCGAAGGTTGATTTTTGTACTAAGTTGTTCGAAAGATAGCGTGTTTACATGAAAGTGTATAAATACATACATACATACATACATACATACATACACACACACACACACACACACACACACACACACACACACACACACACACATTATATATATATATATATATATATATATATATATATATATATATATATAATATATATATATATATATATATATATATATAATATATATATATATATATAATACATACATTAAGTTCGCAAAGCGTATTGTTCGTCAATGGGGACGTCTGAAACGGATTTTTGTCGTGGTCCGAGGTTTGACATGACGCCTATCCTATTAGCGAAATCATTTCCAAAGGAAATTCGCTAATAGATAATAGAAAGAATACTGATAAAGTTGGTATTCTGATAAAACAGTGCTGCCATCTTTTGGAACTATAGCTGAACTACAACAAGAATGTTGTCTCTAGCTCGCGAGAAATCGATGAACTCCCAGCAGTACAAAAAAAGTTTTTTGTACGCCGTACAAAAAAACTTCTTTTTACCGGGGATAAAAATTTTGCATTTCATTTTCAGAGCAACAGGGAATAAAATTAACCCAAACTCTCTACCTCGGGAGTTGGTTATCGGTGTAACCGATAGTATTAATAATCAAAATCATAATATGAATCTGATCTTTGATATATCAATAGATAATCAGTGAATTTAAAAATTTCTTGTTAATTTTGTATCAAACTAAACATGGGTTTACTTTATATTCAGTTTAGTGTTTTCCCCTTGAAATTTTTTTTTAAAATCTAACTAAATTTATTTTAAGTTAGTTTTTATTTTAAAAAAATTTTAATATAAGCTAATCTTGTTTTTTACCAGCTTAGATAAAAAAGGATATTTTGAAGTGTCACATCTACGACTTATTTTTAAAAGGGACAACATTAACATTCCTCTTAACTTTTATCTTTTGAAAAACAGTTTAATATTCTGCAAAATAAATTCATCAAGAGAGGATCTCGTTAGTGTTAATACGAGTAGAGTCGACGTTTGACTGAGTAGAATAAACAGTCCCCCACTCATTTTCTTCCCCCACTCCAGTCTTTGATTCATCCACTTTCCTCTCTATGTACTAAAAGCAGAATAATTTGAAATTCTAAACTGTTCATCAACTCATGACCCCTTCAATCTCAACCAAGAGACGAATATATTAAAATATCAAATTAATTATTCAAATATATTAACAAGTATTACAAACAACGTCTGTTGTATTAACATTTAGAAATAAAAAATCAAAAACAAAAATATAATTCGTTTAAGTCATACCTATTTTTGATGAGAATATTTTTGACAAATGTTGTATCTTGCTATTATAAATTTCAAAAATGTTACATGCAGATTTAAATTATAATTTTAATGAGAAATCATATTAATGTCAACATGTAATTAAAACATTTTTGAGTAGAACTTATTTTCAAATAATATATTCAAGCTAGAAAATATAATAAAATATTTTTTTTAATCTGGAGTTTTAGGGGGGCGCACTATTTTTTCTTTATACCTACGGTACTAGATAAGAAAAGTAAATATTTAAAAAAATCCACTTACACGTCTTATTTGATTCCAATAAAAGCTAACTTTTTTGTATTTTATTTAAAGATCAGTTGCTTAAAAAATAAAGAAATAAATTTGCTAAAAATAATGATAAATGAAGCTAAGTTAATCTTATTAAAGTTTAATAAAGATTATAATGAAAAAAATAATTAATAATAATATAATGGCATAATTAGGAGCATTATATTTAAAAATAAAGTAAGAAATTAATCATTAAAGGATAAGAAACCCAAGAAAGACGTGAAGAAAAGATGAAGAAAAAGTCTGAGAACTAAAATAAAAAATTAAAAAGAGAGTGGGTTATAAGTAAAATGTCCAATTAGCTTTATTAAAAAAGTAAAAGGAATGAGACAAAGTATAAAAGAAAGTTAAAACTTAATAAAGTTTAGAGATCCTTTAAGTTTGAAGTAAACAAAGTATTGCAATCGAATGTAGTATGCAGATTAATTTAGACCATTGTAGACTACTTTTTGTAATAATAAAAATGCAATAAAATAAACAATTTTTGATCCTTTTATTTTATTTGCAAGCAGGTAGTAGGGGGATTAATTTCTCTACTCCTTTCTCTATACCGTTAAAAAATTAATTCGCTTAATTGGGTTTGTTGACAGCAGAAAAAAATTAAGTGACCAACATATAATTATTTCGGACTTCCCTGTAAGTGATGTATTGTAAATTTTTTTATTTACTTTTTCTCATCATATCGTAGATTTATGGAAAAAGTATTGATTTTACTATAAAAATCCAAATTTACGGATTTTTCAAAAGTATGCAATGACGCAATTTAATGCTTTCTATTATGCTGTCTGTTTGTGTACGTCGTTGTACCGTATAACCCCCAATAATAAAAAATAATAAAAAAAATAAAAAAATAAAAATATAAAATAAAAATAATAATAAAAATAAAAAATATAAATAAAAAATAATAATAATAAATAATAATAAAAAATATAATAAAAAATAATAAATAATAATAAAAATATAATAATAAAATAATAATAATAATAAAAATAATAAAAATTAAAATAAATATAAAAAAAAAATAAAAATAATAAAAAATAAAAATAATATCCCAATAAAAAAAATCCCCAATAATAAAAAATATAACCCCCAAAATAAAAATACAGTAGATAGCCATTAAATTAAAATATACGGGAAAGTTATACTAGTTCAGGAGTCATTAAAACCCTTTTTGTTAATTTTTTATGACAGCAAATGCCCAGTGTTTACTCTTTTGCATAAATACAGTTATTTATGCAAAAGAGTAAACACTGGGCATTTGCTGTCATAAAAAATTAACAAAAAGGGTTTTAATGACTCCTGAACTAGTATAACTTTCCCGTATAATTTAATTTAATGGCTATCTACTGTATTTTTATTTGGATAACAATTTAAGATTTTTTAAAAAAGAATAAAAGAAAAAAAAAATACTTTGATTGGCAGGTTAACAACGAGGTTTTAGAAGGGGAAACGCAAAGAAGGGGAGCTACAAGGAAATGAGAAAAATTTTATGGAAACCAAAGCCTTTGCAACAAGAGGAAATTGTCCTATAAGGGGCTTATTAGGGTACCAGATGAAAAACGCTTACAAGCTGAGGGGTGTTTTTTTTAAAAACCTTTCCCGTCAAAGGATTGAGTTAAAGCATAATTTGAAACTAAAGACAAAGTAAAAAAAGGGGAAGCATAAAGTGGAATCGAAGAGTGGAAAAGGTCTGAAAAAACAGGTATAGGAAGGAAGTGGATACTTCGGGTAAATCTACGTAATATTGAGGCAATTTAACGCTAGGTATAAAGGGACTCATACCAGAGGGGAGTTTTTCATGGATTGTCGCTAGATAGGTAAAACCTGATGTGGTTAACCCAAAGGCAATAAAGAGTTTCTATATTAGTTGGGGTAATCAAATGAATGAGCAAATGAATTAATTTAGTTAAATGTAGTGTTGTTTTGAAGATTATTAGTTTTGTTTCAAATGTTATTTAGAAAATAACGCTCATTTTTATTGGTGTAAGTGAGAAATCAAAGTAAATAATAAAAATAATAATATTATTATCATTTCTTCGTTTAATAATAATAATATTATTATTCCTCATTTAATAATAATAATATTATTATTCCTCGTTTGATAATAATAATATTTAGTAAATAGTAATTATAGCAATTTGTATACTATATATTAATACTCCTAATTAAATGGCGGACAAAAAGCGGGGGGAAGCGGTTTTAGTGATTATCAATCACAAAAATCAAGTAAGTCATATCAAAAATCAAGTTGTTGTTAATGCTTTGAAAAAGCTAAACGGATTGCCGCTTATAATACTTTGAATGGTATGGGGTCTTAATATTTTCGTTTCGAGACGTAGAAATTACGCAGCATACGGCAACGTAAGTAGATCGTTATTTCAGTTCTTTGGAATAGACCTAGATGTGCAGGGTAGAAGTTTAATGCTTGGGAACTTAAATATCCCTTGCTAGGTATTTTTATGCTGCTAAATACAAGGTGTCAAAACTTTAAATAAAATATTTCATAAAACGTTTGTTATTAACAAGGCTTTGATCATTTTTTTTGCTGGACCTGGATCAATCTTTACACGCATTTTTATTATGATTTACTTATATTTATTTATTTTGATTTTTTTCTTTTACCGGCAAATTTATAAAAAGGACAATTACAAAAAAAATAAAATAAAATAAAAAGGGAATTACTGTCATTCAAAAACACGAAAACCATACATTTTATTCTTTTATATTTTTAAATTATTTCATATTATACGTTTATAATAAGAAATGGGACCGGAGAACTCCTCTGTTTCCATTTATACTTTATAAGAAAAGATTTAAAGAAATAATGAAAATAACGTATAAAAGCTTTATAATAAAAAGAGAACATAATTTGAAAATTTACAAACAACACCTCGGTTTTTCTTCATCGTTCAATGAAGTATCGTCTACTTTTTAAGACTTAAAACATTTTTTATACTCATTTTCAATCTACAACAATTTCCTTCTTTTTGTAAACTCTCCCCAATTTTTCACGCCTTGAAAAAATCTGGCACCTTTTATTTTTTTAAAAAGACAAAATGGATCCTTATTCTTTTTATGTTCATGAAGGGTACAGGAAAAAAATAGAGTTGCCTTTACAAAAAGAAAATTAATTTAAAGAGGAGGGGGGTCTCCTTTTTCCTCGTTTATTATGGAGACACGCTTTTAAAGGAAAGCTTTTCCTATGTTTCCCAATGTTCCACTTCTTTAAACATAAACTTTCATATTTTTTCTAACAAATTTTCCCAAGCATAAAAGAGAATAACTTAACATCAGATTTCTTTTTCTTCCGTCTTTGTGGACAAAATAGAGTTTCTTTTTATACTAAACTTAATTTGTGAGACATGAACCTGTAAATGACAACTTAAATAATGAACCTTTTAATAAAGTCACCTATAAGTAACCCTTTAAGAACGAAAAATTAAAAGAAAATCTTTATATTTTAAAAGTACCAATAGGAAACAATTTTGATAGCAAAAAATACTACATTAACCCACAATAATGACCCCATAAATATTTGTAAAAATCACAAATCTTCATATAGTGTTTAGATTAAGCTGAAATTTCTTACAGATCACAAAAATAGGAAGTTCCACCTTATTATCAGTATTAGTTCTGGTTTTATTGATTGTCATATATACGTCAAACAAAACAATGTCATTAATTGACATAATGTAACAAATAAAAGTTTTTACTAATTTATTTGAAAATTCGTTTATATCGAGGCAGTATGTCATTTACATAAACCAGTAATATGACGAACTGATAAAGTACAACAACCAGGGAGGCCAAGGCCACGGATTGGCAAAGAGGCCGAAGGCCTCTTGTCTATTCACGTATATACAATTGACTAATTGTATTAAAGAATGGGGAGCAGTCTTCTTAACTAATATTATTTTTATCTTGTAAAAAAGCTATACGTATCGTGAATGTTGTTGCTAAACATGACTCTAATTGCAAACAATATTTTATTGATGAAGAAATTTTAACTTTTTATTTAGCTTACATTTTTTCATTGTTGTTTAATTAATGCGACGTATGAGGGGGGGGGGGAGTTTAATTATAATATGAACCTCTATTATGGCACAAGATATTTTGATAACATCAATATCCCCACTTGTAAACTCTACAAATCATATTAGTCCCTAAATTTTAAATTTAATTGATAAACAGCTGCTCAAAACCTTCAAAAAAGCATTAAAACTGTGTGCATTAATATAACATTAAATTTCTTGAGAAAGCATACTGTAATATTTACGAGTGTTTAGCTAAAGACTCAGTAATTCTACCCTAAATGTTAAGTATTTGTTTTTTTTTTAAATCAAGTTTCTTATTCATATCAAATAATATGTATGTTTATATAGTCTGTGTAATAATTTAAAGTTAAGTTTTTATTTCATTATAAAATTTTGACAATTGAAAAACTTTGTTATAAAAAACCAAAAGTAAAGTAATAATGTGAAACCTTCTATTAGTAAATTTTAATAATTAATGAGTATTGTAATTTATTCTAATTTTGATTTGGGTCGGACCCCTGTTATAAATTTTAGGGGTGCTACCCCCCATAAAAATATTTTTTATAGCTAAAAACAACTTCTTTTGACATGAAACGGATTTTCAGCCAATAAAAATATTTTTTTGGTTGGGTCTCCTTATAAATTTTGGGGGTGCTATCCCTGAGAAAGTGTTACGAAAATTAATCGGTCCCCTGTAAAAATTTAGAGGATACCACTCCCCTGAAAATTGGATATAATTGGCTCTAACTCCAAAAATAGGAATATATAATATATCAAATAGGATTTGATAGTAAATAAAACTTAAAAATATTCTTTTCTGAGCTTTCATATCTTTATGACCAAATCCTTATAACTAAACTAAAAATCTTTGTATGTTTTGTCTTTCTTTACATAACATATAAGTCTTTCTTTACTAACATATTAAACAAATGTTTAATATGTTAAAGTTTTTAAATATATAATGCTAATAAAAATAACTAATACTTACAATTTAAGATTGCCATTTATTGGTGCTGGATAGACTAATATTGGCCGATCCATAGGCTCGGCTGAAGCAGCAATCACAGACAAAACATGGTCGTGCACGATTGCTGATAATCGTGTCCCTTCACACAGCAACATTGTTGCTTGAAGCTGACTTGCTTTTTCTGCAATACAATAAGAAGTTTTTCAAATAAATTACGAATTAGAGTTATAGCATCTCTATGATATGTTTTAAAAATATACCTATAAACTAAAAGTTATTTGAAACATACCTGAAACAGTTTTGACAAGTACTTTAGGTCCGAGCAAATTAGTACTGAGAAAAACTTGGCCATAAGAACCTTCTTGGACTAAAAGTCCATTCTCAGTAGCTTCTCGTCCCAGCTCAAGAACACGCGTTCTTTCACTTACCTATAATCACAATATAAACATTTTCTATTAACATAAAATCTGTAAAAGAGGTCGGCGGATATCTATGAATCTGGACTAGACGCTAGTTCTGTTTTAAGACATTTCTAAGCGGCCTAGTTAGTTTCTTTATAAAAACTATACTTCATATGTTTTTATTTTAAAAACGAATCCTGAATTATTAATGCTCTATATTAATTGTTTACTTTTCCCAGGTATTTAGGAAAAGTATTATGTTTGCAAAAAAATCCGAAACCGCGATATCACCGAAATTATCCGTTTAAGGTGTTTTAAGGCCTCCCCAGTAGTTTTCACAAAGTTGTTTCTTTGTATGTGTGTGTGTCTGTAATCGTAGCTACCAGTGTATTTATGCTATAGAGTTGAAACTTTGTACAGAACTCAGTCCATAGGTGTAGTTGTGTTATCCGGAAAATAATGTTTATGACGTCATTAACACGCAATAATGACAGCAAAAATTTCGATAAATCATAAAACACGGAAACATGATGTAATCGGATTGAAATTTAGGACACATGTAGTCATGTATAAAACGAACACATGCGCTAAGTATCATCTCGTTATCACCAGTAGTTACCTTATTATTGTTAGTAAACAATGGTAAAAATTCTGAATAATCATATTGAGGTAATAAATAATTTACGAAATAAATAATTTAACCAAGTTTCGTTTTAATACGACAGGTATAATCATGATTTTTTTATTACATCAGAATATGCTGTACAATTTGGAATGACTCAAAATTAACTAAACTTCAGAACCACAAATTATGAAACCAATATACGAAAAGCGTGAGCCAAAATTGACCTAGAGCCATTTGTAAAATTACAATTTTTATATTAACTTCCGTGACGTATTTATGCAACGAATTTAGTTTAACTTTACTTATCAGCCAGCAACTAGTAAGGACCTAACAAATTCTGTCTCCAGTCTTGAGACAATACCAAGGACAACGCTTGGCGTAAAAGGCAATAAGTCCAAGTTGGGTTATACTTTCGAACAGATTACTTTCGAACAGATTACTACATGCTTACACGGACATATCTAAATAGTAGCAGCATAGTATCTAATTTCGAATCCGCAATAAGTAAACGTATCTTTGTCTAATAGGTAATATGAAAAGACCTGACTGTTGTAAAGAAAGGAATTTATCAAGTCCTATTTCCAACCTAATTTGAAATATCCTTTGTTTTCATCACACTTTTAAGCATAATTTCGTATCTCTAAAAACAAAATTATATTATCTATGTCTGACGAATCGAAAACTTTAAAACGAGAAAAGGTATGTTTTTAGGGGGAAAAGGGCGTGCGTCAATTGAAAAATTTCATTTAAACCTGTCGAAGTAGCTTTATATGAGAAGGGGAGATAAAGGTAAGAGGGAATCACTTCCAATATTGTCTGTTAAAGAGACTGTGAAAGGGGTTATGTGATAAAAAGGCAATGTACAACAAAGTAAACTTATATTGGAGCCGATGTATTGTATAAGTTCCCAGGCGGTTATCAAAGGAAAACTTCTTGTCCCTTTTATGTTTGAGAATTTTTTAAGGTATTTCTGTTTTCTCTCTTTTAAATTGAGCATGTACCTGTATGAAAATTACCTGTTTCACAAATTCTTGCTTGTTGACTTCTGTAATATATTCCTAAGTGTTCAAAAGATCAAACGAGTGAAGTTTTCAAAACAGGTTCTCTAATGTCGGGAAATAAATATTAAGGAAGGTTTCAATGTTCAATCACTGTTACCTCATGTTTATAACCTTTAAGGAAAACGTTTTGTACACAGTAAAAAGCCTATTTTTCTTTCTCATTCTTTACTTTTTGTTGGAAATAAACAAGAAGGGTGAGTTGGATTTGAAATTTTCGTCATCCCTTATTCTTTTGATTCTCCTATTTCGTTTCCCATTATTCACCAATTTCTCAAGCCATCTTACTTTTTTTACTCTTTTAGGTAACGATGACTTTTCATTACTTTTTCCCGACTTTATATACTATAAAAAAGTTTAAAGAAAGCGATCCTTCCAATAAAAAAACTTCTGTGATGTATAAGGTGCTCCTTTTAAAAAATTTGTCTTATTAGAAATAAGACCCTCTTGTTTAGTCTGTCGTGTCTTCTGTCTTAAGCAAAAAAACTTCAATTGTAATTTTATCTTTTTGCCCGTCTACCCCCTCTTTTTACTCCCCTCTCCCAAGCAAGTTCTTTCAGGGTGGTTAACAGAGTGGCAAGTTAAAGTTGAAATTGAACGTCTCCAAGCTAGGGGTTCATCCCTTCAAAATACTTGTTCGAACTTTTTGTTAAAAAAGTGCTCACCCTGTTGATCCCCGCCTGTATTAGCTATGAGTCATTTTCAATGCCCCTTTTTTCAAAGGTTAAAACAGTGCCTCAAGGTATATAATTAGGGGAAAGTTACATTCGTATGAGATTGAGTTATTAAACTTTTTGTATTTCTTTTGAGCGAAAATAGCATTCTTTAGGGTGTCTACAGTATGAACTTAGCCTAGCATTAAAGTAGCAGTAAAATTTTATTTTACTTACATATGTTTATTTCATTGATATTGTGATTATAAATATTCAGTTATTTACATTACTGATTACAAAACACATTTAAAAAACTGCCCTATCCACAGATGTGTTTGAAGTTTTGTTGGGCTAAAAACTTATTATTTGTTGAAAATAATTTTTAGAAAGTAAAAATATAGTATCTTCAATTTATATTTAAAAATCAGAGGAGTTTGTCCATAATCAAATGTTTTTTTCTTTTAGCGAATTTCCTTTGGGAAAAAATCACTAATGAGATATTACAGCATTTAAACTAAGTTTTATTTGAATCTGTTTTGTCTTTTGATCTGTCAATACATAGAAACAACATTTTGTTTAACTTTGGGGTATAGAGAGGCTGAAGCGTGAACAGTTGATGAAAAAGATGGGTGTCATATTTATGTTATTAACATGTGTTCCTATTATTATAGAAAATAAAAAAGGAAAAATAGGGTATGCGAAAATGATATCTGACAATATTTGATAATAGACAACTAATAATATATAGGTTGTTGAAAATTTACTAAATAATTGTAGTGTTAAACATATAATAAATACTCTTAATGAATTAATCCCAATACGCAATAACTTGAGTCTAAAAACTGTTACAAGTGTAACTTATAATTTGATTTTTATTTTACAATATTTAATGATTGAGGACAAAACATCAAAATGTTAAATCCCGATAACAAATTTTCTCTTTTAATTTTATCACGAGTTTGAAAACAGTGATAGAAATCCCACCAAACCACTGTATTACTGTTTATACAACAGAAATACAAATCTCGTTGCGGAGAGTAAAATCTCGTTGTTGTTTGAGGAATAGGTTATTGAAAAAGCCTCGAACAGGGAAGGAAATTTTAGTTCAAATTGGTTGAAACTTTGGGGAGGAAATCGTTGATTGGAAATTGGGATGAGGAAAAATTGAAAAGTGGGAATCTGTCAAACAGATTTGGAATGGGGAAAAGGAAACGTGTCAATTGCTTTTTTTCGGTTTTTGTATAAAATTTGATAAAGCTTTTGGTTTTTCACTGGGAAAATAAAGTGGTAGATGATGAGTTCTTGTTCAACATGTCAAAGGCAGATTAGGAAGGTAGGATTAGAATATATGACAAAATTTCCACCTACGTTGATAATTTCAATACGCATACATGATAAAACATCAAAATTCATCAAGATAAAATAAAATTTAACATTTATTCATGTAAATTAAATTAGAACTTGATTTTATACGTCCATATATTCTCTTATTTTTTACCTCAATTCACACATTGTCGTCAAAAATTTAACTTGTTTGACTCCGCATCAAAAATCGGTAAATGCAGTATTCGCTCAGACTATAGTTAGAAGATATTGATATTTGTGTAGTTTAACTTAAATTCGCACGTGTCCCTGACAAATGTGTTCTTTTATGTGACGAAAATTCGGTAAAAAATGTTAACATTAGAAATAAAATATGATAAAAGGTTGGTGGTAGGAATGCAGCGGATAAGCTATCCGAAGATATTTTTTATGAAGTCATTAACTGGCATTAATGGCTCAGCACAAATTTTAAACATTCATAAAACGCGGAAAATTGTTTTGATCGCTTTAAGTTTTGGCACGCTTTGTATAGTTATATATGAGACTAATAATATGTGCCAAGTTTCATATCGTTTTTAGCATTAGTTGAATTTTGATCGAATGACTTAGTGATAGTGATAGTAGTTAGGGAGAGGTGATAGACCACCTTGCAAGTAGGCCGCGTTGTTGGGGCCTGTTTGCTGCCTCTCTTAGATAGAAGATAGTGTTCTGCCTTTTTAGTCCTAGTGCAGGCATTTTACGTCTAATCCACAGCAAAGCTGTGATTTTACTCTAGGTTTCTATAGCTTCAACTAGAAACAACACGTGCCCCACTACCAGAACAGGCTTTCCTGCTCTCGAAACCATAAGGCAGAAACATATATATTTAATATATATGTTATATTTAATATATTGAGGGTCCTAAATTTTGCCTAAACCCAGGTTCATTTAGGGTTAGGGATCTTTTACGAGTACCTGACATCGCACAGGCTCAGAGCCACCGGCTTAACGTCCTTTTTGAATGTATCTATTGCCTAAGGAATAAGTATTCTAAGATAAGTTTTAATACAGCCGGTATATCTAAAGTTTTTGTTAGATTATAAAAGTTAAGCAGCATTTATAATGCTGCTTAACAGGTACAGGTATGAAACGAATGTTTCATTCTAATCAGGATGAACGAAGCGAATTCGATGTGATGACAAATCTAGTTCCCGACTTTTGATCCTCAAGTTAGTTAATTATCCTTAAAATAGGTAAATGTTTGTTCCTTCAAGTTGGCTTTAGAGATAAAATTTTGATTCTTAAAGAATCGATAATAAGAATTGTTCTCTTCCCGGAATGTTAAGTTTTACCTTTTTAGCCGGATATTAACGAACCTTTATCGATATTTGATTTAACGATATCTATTTATCTCATTTTCCATGAATAAGTAAAATAATTTCCTTACACCCTATTATAACATGTGTCAGGAGGGTTTCTAAGGTTCTCTCATTGTATAGAATATGATTGACAGGTCCATTTCCACTTTTCCTATAAGAATCCATACAAAACTTATCTTTTGAGCAAGTTTTCCCTCTTTTTCACGTAATAATATAAAACCATTTTTCCCTTATATAATTTGAAAGCAACGCCCTTAACCAACTAATCTATTATGGAAAATAATATATTCAATATTCGAATTCTTGTGTTCTATTTTTAAACCTCCAACCTTTTTTCTAACATTCTTTTCATTAAATTTTAATTAATAAAATTATATTTTATTCAATTAATAAAATCTATAATAATGCTTCCATTATAATTTTATTCCTTTTCTCATATACACCAGGTTTATAGGAAACCTGGTGGCGTTGTAGCGTTTGCACTAAAAATTCGGAACAAGTTTTAAACTAAATTATCAGTTTCGGGTGTTTTTAAGACCTTCTGACAGGTTTTACCTAGTTATCTGTCTGTATGTGCGGGATTCCTGCCTGTAACATCGTATCTCTCACTTTTTTTATGCTGTAGCATAAAAAACTTGGTACAAAAATAAATATTTAAGTTTGTTTCGCTATCCGGAAAAAGTGTTCAAGTACCTCATCATCTTTCAAATTGTGAGCAAATATGTTTAAAATCATAAAATTCGTAAATATTATAGAGCCATGTTGCACTTTGGCAAGGATGTAGTGCTCTATAACACCTGACAGTGTGCAATGTTTAATCTCATTTTCAGCATTATTTCAATTTTGTTAAATGACAAGTATATGTTGTTAAAAAAGTAAAAAATATTAAATTGAACTGAAATTTGGCGCAATTTCTCAATTAATTTAATAACAATTTTGCAAATAATTTAATACGACTGGAATTAAGACTTTTTTTTTTGCATCAAGCTAAAGAGTATTAAGCTTGATCAGTAAGTGGGTGGGTTACCGTTAGGATTAAAACTGACATTTCTAGTCCGAGAACGAGAGAAGCGAGTACAAAGATACACTAAATTATAAATTGGGCATTTTTTTCTGAGGACTAGCGAAGCAAGTCCGAAATGTTTAGGATGATTTTTGTAAATTCACTAAAAAAAAAAATTCCTTTGTGAATTCACTAAGGATAGGAAAAGTTCTGAGATACCCTGCACCCTTTTTTTATTTGGTATCCAGAAAATTTCTTTGATACAAAACAATGTATTTTATTTCTATTTAAGTGTAAACAAATACAAAGAGGTTCAAACCATGTAGTAGAGTAATTGGTATCTGAGAAATAAAGTACAAGAAAAAGGTTAAAAGAGGGGTTAAAGGATGTAAAAAAAATCTGGGAAAACTTGTAGATTTTGGAAAACAAGAACAAATTTCCAGCCCTAGGATTTTATTCAGTACCAACATGATGGTTTAACGTTGAATAAATGTCTTCACCTTCATCCTTCACTGGGTTTTCTTTCAAGTTTCACCTAAACCATTTTAAAAGGTATAAAACTTTTTACCGGTTAGCTTTCCCATGCTTTGTCTTTTTTCTTGATTTTATAAAATTGTATATCTATATATCAACTATTGTTTATGAGCAGATATAAAATTAAAGTAAATTAATTTGTTCTACAACAGTAGTTGAAAGTAGCAAATGCTTGATAAGTTTTTATAATAGCAGTGCAAAATAATATGTAACATAAATATAAATTAAAGGATTTATAAATCAGACAGATCTTAAAAATAAAACCTCTTGTTGTCTTAAAATTGAGAACTGACGTTAGCAAGAAATTACACAAAACTTGCTTTTTAACTTTTATGGGAAAACGCTGAAAGTATTGGGTAATTTAAAATAAAATAAACATATAAAAGCATGGTAACATAATATTTCTATTAGGTCTTTTATTCAAGTTCTGACCTCGCTCAATCATTTTAGTGCAAGTAATTGGAACATTTAAAATAATACTTAGTAAATTGTTTATTGTAAAAAGTGGTTCATCGGTACTCAATTGATTTGATTTCGAATTTGTATTACTTTATTAGGATAACCATGCTAATTTATGAGATATAAATTATGCTAATAATGAGATGAAACTTTGCACCATTGCTTGCTTTGACATGAGATGAGGGCATGCCAGTTTAAAGCAAAAAAAAGGTATGTAAAATATAGTAAATATTACTATATTGATGCAATAGATTTACCTTTTTTGGGATGTAGTTCCTTGGCTACAGTATTAGATATGGATAAAATGGGTTCAGGATCTACTGGGTAGTCGAGTCTCTTAAACAGTTGTGATCAATTGATAGAATCAAACTTGGTAAAAATGAGGCTACAAAAGTTGGATAATCTTTTAGGCTAGGACCTCACATCTCGTGATGTGACTGTCTCTCACTCAACTGTGAGTAAAGGTTTCAGTATGAAATTCACAGAGGCTCTTGAGGAGCCTCTGTGGCTATTTATCTACCGACGGATTCTTGCTCATCGCGCTCCCCCCAAAGAAATAATGATAGTTTAGGAAAATGTGTTATCTAATGATTCTACAATATAAAAAAGCACCAGCAACACAAACTTTGCCTTCAAAATCAGCTCTAATAATTTTAAAACAAGATGTAAACCGCTTACACAAAATTTGCAAACTTGACTTGGGAATAAATGTCGGTCTATAATATTGTCCATAGTTTTGAAAAAGAAAGATAACAGACATATGGGTCTGATCAGTATATTAATTTGACTTCTACGATCATGACAGAAGATCCAGGGGGTAAACAATCAGATAAATATAAAATGATTGAAAATACTTACATTAGAAGTTGAGTAGGAGACAACTGAGTGGGGTTTTGAATAAATATGATGCTGAACTGACGTGCCATCTGTTGATGTCACATACGTCATGGCGTATGGGGAGACGTCAACTTTGCGACAACTATCAATAGTCGCGTAACTACCTTCATCTCCTGAGTCTAATCTCAGGAATACGTTAGGGTTGCCTAGATAAGCACCTGTAGTACCATAACTATAACTGGTGCTGCAACAAAAAATATAGTTGTTTACATGTATTAAGTAATATTTTTGAAAATGAATTTGTAAAAGAATAGTAGCATACTACCTGGGACAATATGCTACTATTCTAGGTTGTAGCACTCTACATAGGATAGTATACTACTATCCTAGGCCGTAGCATACTACTTAGTATAGTATGCTACTATCCTAGGTAGTAGCATACTACTAGAAAAGTAAACATGATAGTGTAAATCTGAATACTTATTTAGATTTAGCGTCGAAAACATATAAGAATATACTTTTACGTTTTAAAAAGAATGAAATTTAGTGTTTATCAAAATTTAGATGGGTGTGTTTAAAATAATAGAATTGAATTTTATAGAATATTAACTAGAATAGTAGTGCTACTTAGCCATAGGAATTTACTTTCTGGTTACACGGTAGTATTATAGTATCTTGCTATAGATAGTTACTCTCTAGCTGCCGTGGAAAGTTATTTGTCAGAGGACTTTATAATTTAATTATTAAAGTTACAAATTATGAGTTTATTAGGTGGAACTGGTCTAAAAAGAATAAAAAATCTCATTTTAATCTAAAAATAATAAAAAATATTTTTTATTCTCTTTAGCCCAGTTCCACCTAATACTCATAATTTTTAATACTGTGGTCTCTAATCTTTTAATATTAAATTTAAAGCTATATTTTGTGATTCATATAATTTGTATGCTCGTACTTAAAACAAAAATCATATTCCACTTTTTTCAAACCTTCAAAAGTACAAAAACATTTTTTCACTTCGGATATATTTGTACCCGATGAATATTTTTTAAACAAAGATTAATGTGTTTATTATTAAAAGAAAAAAAAAGTTGAAACATGTTATTTCCTTACAAAGTATCACAAAGAATGAGAGATATCCTTAGAAGTTTCTTTAGAAAAGGAATATGTTTTCCTTAAAGATGGATATACGATAGTAGGAAAAATGTGACATCTGGTTCACTGCCAAGATAAAAAAAGTGTAAACCCAAACAGAAAGAAAAACTTTCTTCATGCGGTTTTGAAAACCTCTACAAAAAAGAAAACAGGGAAATAAAAAGAGGAGACTTTGATCTACAATTTAAATCACCTTCCACAGATGCACGAAAAAGAAGAAATAGACGGAAATGAAAAGAAAAACCAATCAATCAGGCAAAGAAATTCAACTCCCCGGAAAATAACTCAGAAACCGTTTCACTTTCCGAAGGGTTTTAAAGGAAAAAATAACTAAATTTTCTTCTTTTTTAAAGCCTTTTACTCTAGACTTTCGTCGACATCCGATTAAAAAAAATCTCCTTTTGAGTTAAATTAACCGAACAAATATACCTCATGGTTACATCTCTTTGTAAAATAAAATGTAGCAATAATAAATTTAAAAAACCTGAAAGTTTTAAAACTTAATTAATTTTAAAAACCCGATCGAAAGTTACTTTTCCATAGTAAATCTTTAATGGATATGATTTTCTTTTAAGTTTGTTAGCAATTTCCCTTTACCAATTGCAGAATTCTCGATCGAAGAAAATTAAATTTTGAGAAAATTCCATTATACAGTTTCGACCCAGTAAGGAATTATATGAAAATCGTAAATTCATTTTTTATGATCAAAGGCATGAGCGTTACAGAAATGGCAAGGAAAATGGTGAATTTTAAAATCTAGAGTAAGAAAAGTTACATTACTGCTTCAAACTTCAATGAATTAATTGGCGACGTAGCTAATTAATACCAAAATTTTGAGATTGAGGCATAATATTTATAAGACGTGAGCAGTTTTTGGTTCATATGTCATTATAATATGTGGATAGTTAGTTACACATACACAAATAAATAATAAGTAAATAAATATTTATATATTATATATATATATATATATATATATATATATATATATATATATATATATATATATATATATATATATATATTATTATATATATATACCTCCTACATGTTTTCAAACTAAGAGATATAATTTTTTTTTATTTTTAACGCTAGACTTAAAAACTGCAATTTTAGGCTTAATTTTGACTATTCGAAAAAAAGTTTTCTTGATAAAATCTTTAATTGTCCTCCTAAGACAATTTTTTCATAGAAAAATTAAAATTTTCATTATTAACCTCTTTCCCCCACCACTTCCAACTTGGGATATTTTAAAAAAAATGTTCAATCTGGATAAATGATACATCGCTTTAAAGGTCTTGACTTGTGGAAAAAATGGTAGTATTGTAAACTTCGATTTAAGTAACACTACCTAAGATATTTTAATTAAAATTTTGGTAATGCAGGGTAAATGTGGGTAAATTTTGAAAATTTTAATTTTTTTTATTGATAAATTTCTTTAGATTAAAAAAGTATATGAAAAATACTTTTTTCGAAAAATCAAAATAAACCTACTTAATTTTAGTTCGTTTATTAAAAATTTCAGTTTTTGAGTTTACCGTTAACAAAAAGACAATTAAAGCATAACAAATCTTAGTATGGAAACATGTAGGAGCTTTTATCAAGAATATTTCATTTTTTTCGAAAAAGAAATTTTTGTCATATACACGTATCACTAGGTTCATCAGGGGACACCCTGTGTATCGTACGTTATGCATGCAATTAATGATCAAAAAATCAACTCACTTTATTGATCCTCTTGATGAATTTTTGGTTCTAGTGAAGTATGCAGTTGCAGCAGCTGCCAATGTAAGCAAAAGCAGAGCAGCAGCAGCTCCGCCTCCAGCAAGGTAAACACCAGTTGATGAACTTTCTGCTACCTGTCGAATCGCACTACCGTTTGTGACAGTACTGGCGACTGGAAAAGAACAATAAGATTGCAATATTTATAATAGGAGCTCTGGAAGTAATGCCAGAAGGTACTTATCTAAATAATATATTTTAATTTGTTTTGATCACAACATTTTGAAGAATTCAGCATTTCAGTTTCTTTGGAGGGTAATCCTTAAGTTTGCAGTTTTATTCTTTAAAAAGCACAAACTAAAGGAGGATAAAAGCAAAACGTGAATTTATCATCTATTCGCGTTCATTACCGGTAAACAAATTTTTCATAATTTTACAATAAAAATCGTTCTATGAATTGATTACTTTCTTCAGGAAATTTAGATTAGAGTTCATGACGTTGGATCCTTTTTGCTGACTCTTAGATAGAAGATAGTTAGATTAGGTAGTCGAATTCGCATTCGATCCATAGAAGTGTCGAGGTTTACTATTAGTTCTATAACTTTATCTAGAAATAATTCGTGTATCACTTGCAGGCTAAGCTTTTTTCTATAGAAAACACATATATACACACACACAGCAGAAACACACACGATGTGTAAAAAGTTCAAACAATCGCATAAAAATCCTATATGCCCCGACCGAAATTGAATCCGAATTTCTTAGATGGCAAGCACCGAGCGATCACAATTACCTGTAGTGGTTGATTGTGGAGGTGGTGGGACTGCTTTCATACATATCTTATTCCTCTTAAACACTAGATGGGTCGGTGGTAAATGAACAGCACTAACTTCAAGTGATAATAGTACCAGAACTTCAGCTGATTTAGTGCCAGTACACGGGAAAGATACTCTGAAGACTTGAAGTGCTCTGGGTATTAAACCTCGCGTTGATATGTTGAGATTAGGTGCCAGCATGCCTACTAAGTCACTCTCTGTTTCTTCTATTCTCCATTCGTAATGAAGCTGAAAAAAGAGTGCAATTATTTATAGATAAAGAGATATATTAATAGACTGTAAATAAAGTGACGAGAAAATGGTTTTCACAAAATGAAATCAGTAGTCTAAATTAGTTTAGCTTCTACCGAGCTTTCAACCAGGTATCCTGGTCGTCCTCAGGGTAAAGAGATTTTATTAAAACATAAAAAAATACTTTAACTTAATGCTATAGAAAATAATTTGGTACTGGGTACCTCGGAACTTTTCCTCATCGCATTGGATTCGCTACGCTCATTCTCTACTTCAGACTCGCTTCGCTAATCCTCAGAATGAAAGAATTGATAAAAATAATCTTTTCATTTAAGCTTAAAATTAATGAGTTATAGTTATAGTTGATGATTAATCTATCATCAACGATAATTTTCTTTTAGAAACGAGCGATAAATCGCTTCTTGAATATTAAGGATTAGTTTACTTTAGGGAAAAGTGAATCTTTAATCAATATTTCATCGATTAACATGTTATTGAGGAATTATTTGCTACAGGAAAGAGCGCTATGCCCCAATAGACCTATGTGATATCCCAAAAAGAACATGATTTTAAATTATGAAAAATCAGGAGCCAAAGTGGGACGAGTTATCGGTTCCTCGTTGTTCCTACTATGTGTTCACTCCAATTCCTACCATGTGACATACCTCATAGTCATAATTTTCTCTAGAAAATTCTATATGAACGAAAAATTTAAAGATATATTATCGGCGTGCTATCTATCCTCTTGCAAATACTTATTGAATAAACCTGAACGTAATTTATTCCTCTTTGAAATGTATAGAAGACCAAAATAAAATATAAAACCGACAAAAAAAATTCACGAATTTGAAACTATAGGTAATAAAACTGCTTAATTTCTAACAAATACAAAGTCCGGAAAAATATCACCAGATAAGCTAACGGTAGGGCTGATCTACTGAAGGGAGACAGGCTTTTGGACTTTAACTCTCTCTTGTTACCCAAACATAACATGTTGGAAACAAAAGTCCCTAAGTCCCTTAACCAAGTGGTTAAAGTCAAGGGAAAGAATCCTATTTTACCAAATTCTCGTGGGTAATGTCGGAAGTAGAAAAACAAGCTAAGGGTTTGTTGATATTCAGTAAAAGAAAACAGTTCGGTAAAATATTGTGACTTTTCACTTTTGTTTTTAGCACAAGTTTTAAGCCTATGCGTAGGCATATTAAGTTTAAAATTATTTTACATAGTTTTTAATAGGTAAAGTAAATATTAAAGAGTTAGTGCGTTCAATTTATATTTTAGTATTGTAATAGTATTACAGTAATTTATTAATAATGTGACTTTTAATTGACGTTTACTCGTTATCAACTTTAAAAAATACTTTAAAATTAAATTTTTATTTTTTTTCTACTTTGAAAAATTTTATTATGTCAATTTTACATAATAAAATTAACGATAATTAATTATCAAGAATAGCTAATAAAATTTATTATTTTGTAAGATTTGTAAAACAAATCTTTCTAGTAGAATAAACCTAACTAAATATTTAAAGAGAAACAAAAAAAAGTATATTTGCAAGTCAAAAATTTTCAATTTAAATAAACCAATGAAAAGTAACTTTATGCAAAAAGACAATTTCCACTGGGTGATTTTAAAAATAAATTCCACCAGCTAACAATTCTTTCCTATTTTTCCTGTTCATTTACTTTCTTTTTTATTCGTATTTAATTCAAGAATACGATTATTTTTTCTTTTGAAGCTAACATAGGAAAGATTTGTATTAAAAAATACAAAATTCAATTTAAAAATATAGAATTCTTTAATTTACTTAATAGATGGAAAAAGTTTTATTATTTCCCAAAACTTAATACTTAGGTTTTACCTGAAATGTCCGTTTTAGGCTATTTAGAACTATCTGAGAGGGTTTGTTTAAGCTGTCTTAAAATTTCTATCATTAATTTTCTATAATTACTTTGTTGTAATAAAAACTGCACTAAATTTAGGTTTATTCCTGTTACGTATCATTTTTTCCCAAATTCGGTTGTTAACAAAGTTTATTAGGTCATTGCTAAGAGGGGTTGCTATTCATTTATTTCGTTTTCAAATACTTGAAAATTCACTAGTTTTATGATTTTACACATTCATTTCTAACACCTTACTATTTAAAAAATATAATATAAATTATAAAAAGTTTTATTCATGAAATAAGTTCTTAGTATCAAAGAGATTCAGTATTGTCTAAGAGCCCTTATAGAGAGGTCCTAATAGTCCAACAGCCCATGGCAAAAATCGTGAGTGAGAAGTACTAAAGGTTTGACCCCTTGAATCGATCATACTTGGTGGTCTAATTTGGATTCCGCTAGTCTGCCACAACAGAATGGGGGCTATAACCGGGAACAGCAATTTTTATGGCGACCAAAATGATCAAATATTGACTGATGAGTCCCACAGTGAAACCATTAGAATTCAGTTTTGCTTAATGTACATATTTTAATGCAGTTAGTCTGCCAGCTTATGAATTGGCCTCTTTCCTGGCAGAGCAAGCACAAAAAGTCCCAAAAAAGACCCTGTTTTGACTGAGGAGTCCCAGTATGATTTTCAATATCATAATTCTGCTACGCCTATATATGTAAAATCGATAGTCTGCCACCTTAGTACGCGGCAGATTGTCTAGCAAACGTAGACAAAGTTTCCTTCAAAATACACACGATTTTGACTGAAGATTCCTAGAACAATTTTTTGCAAGAGAATTTTGCTTAATGGTGGCAGACTATCGAGTCTATCATATATAGGCGTAGCAGAATTATATACTTGAAAATCATACTGGGATTTCTCAGTCGAAATAGGGTCTTTTTTTGGGATATTTTAAGCTTGATCTGCCAGGAAAGAGGCCAATTCATAAGGTGGAAGACTAACTGCATTAAAATATGCTCATTAAGCAGAATTGAATTGCAATGGTTTTACTGTAGGACTTATCAGCCAATATTTGATTATTTTGGTCGTCATAAAAATGGCTATTGCTGGTTATAGCTCCCAATCTGTGGTGGCAGACTAGCAGAATCCAAATCAGACCACCAAGTATGATCGATTTAAGGAGTCAAACCTTTGGGACCTCTCACTCACGATTTTTGTCATGGGCTCTTGGACTTGCAGAAAGAAATGGCAGTGACAAAAAATCTTTTAGAACAAGGTTAGTTCAAGCTCGTATAAATTAATCTCAATATTAAAATAATACTCTCAGGCTCTTTATTCATGTATTCATTCTCTAGTTATTCATAGTGAATTAATTTTATTCATGTATTACTCAATTATTCGTTTAGAATTTATAAAATCATTATTAATATTTTCGTAAATGCAGTATTAATTCATTCGCTCTCTGATTATTACAAATATTAGTCTAATTCAAACGTATATTCATTCAAGGAGGATTAAAAATAGTTTGTCATCTAAAAACTGATTTATCCTAACTAAATTGGTTAAGACTTTATCCTAACCAAAGTTGTGACATAAAAACTGTCATCTCTATATAACTCTATGGTTTTACAAACTTTAAATTACTTTTTACTCTTTTATATTACTTACTTTTTTTTACTCATCAAGCTAAAAAAATAAATAAAATGTTAACAAAATTAAAACCAAAAAGATTTATAAGGTAAACGTAAATTAAATAAAATTGTTATTAATTTTTATTTATGCTTCAAAAGATTAATTTTTAAACAATTAAAGCTAAATTTAGGATTCATATAACCTAAAGAGCAAACAATTTTTTACGGGAAAAACTCAGATTTAAGCCAAAGCAAAGTGCAAATGAACCAACATTGCGAGTTCTCTTTGTTCAGAAATGAAAAATAAAAATTAGAGAGATTTTTTTTTACATTTTTTAACTCTCTGGATTTATTTAACCTCGTAACTTGTTTACACTTTTCCGTACTTTCTGATATTTCTCTCTTTTTTTAATGTAAAAGGGATAAAAAAATTAAAAGCATTGCGCGTTCTGAGAGAGTATGATATTATTAAAAAATACAGAGAAAAAGAGCTGAAAAAAGGCAGGTTTGTAAAGGTGTGCTAATATAAAGTAGATAGATATATTTCCCGAGCGTAATATGTTACTGTCACATGAGGAAACAAAAAAAAATGCAATATATTCGAGCAAATAGACTGGAAAGGGTAACATATGTTTACTTAGTGGCTCAAATTAATAAATGTATTATGGACATAATATACGCGTTTAAACGTATACATCAGTATTTTAGTAAATTTTATGTTCGTATAGTGATACATGTAAAAGTACTTATGACAAATAATTCAGCCAAATAATTTCAGCCAAAATCAAAAAAGTTAAGCTACGCTCATCCTCCCTACTTCGGACTCGTTTCGCTCGTCCTCAGGATATAAAATTCGCCAAATTTTTACTGCAACAAGTCTTCGGACTCGCTTTGCTTGTCCTCAGATAGTAGATAAATCCGTTTAGTAGATAAATCAGTTATTAAATAAATCCGTTTCTTCTCAGCAGTCACCCATACAGCACTGACCACGCTCAATGCTGCTTAACTTTTGTGATCTAACAAAACTCATGGATATAGTAGTCGTTAGAAACGAAACTTAGTGTACTTATTTACTTCGTAAAGGTATATACTTGAACCTTATTACTTTTATCTTATTACTTATACCTTATTACTTATACCTTATAACTTATACCTTATTACTTATAGCTTATTACTTATACCTTATTACTAATACCTTATTACTTATACCTTTTCTTATTACTTTAACCTTATTACTTATACCTTACCTTATTACTCATACCTTTAAACATATATAAATGCGTACCAAATATCAACATTTTTTTGCGATTTAATTTTTTTAAATTCTTTTAAAAGTCATAATGACGCCATAAGTGATTAATAACGTCATATTTTTTTTACGGATGCCACAACAACACCTATAGATATAGGTTTTTGTCACATATAGATTGTTGTAGCAAGTTTCAACTCTCTAGCATAAATACATTGGGAGCTACGAAGATAACAGACACACACATACAGACATCCAACTTTGTGAAAACCATTTTGGAGGCCTTAGTAGTTGTAGTAGTAGTAATATGGGGGGAGTGGTAGTAACTACCAGGCAAGTAGGCCACGTTGTTGGGCCCTGTTTGCCAGCTCCCTAAGATTGTGTTTTACCCTTTTTAATTTCAAGTGTAGGTATATTTCATCTAATCTAGACAGAAGAGCCGTGGATTTCTATGGTTCCTCTCATGCTTTTTTCAAGCAATCATACATATTTTCACTGACTCTTATAGTCTAGTGAAAACTTGGAACAGCACGTGCCCCTCGCTGTTAAACCAAACCTCCATACACTTTAAACTACAAGGCAGACACACTATACTATTTTAATGAATCTACTATGAGGGGTAAAGTAAAAAGCTCTTAACTTTCGAATGTAAATGTCTAGGCAGATAATGTACTAAATTTGTGTCCCGGCAAAAAATCGAAAACAATGTTTTCCTTGGTTTTATTTTTCAGAGCTTGAAGTTTTCGCAAATTATAGCACAAAAGTTTATTCAAATTGTTTTCTAAGTACGAATATACTTTCTTTTGTTTTCATAGTTTCATAGGTCTAAACCTCGAAATTATCTACAGGGTTTATCATTCCTACTTAGGTAAAGTCAAAAGATGAGAGTAGAGCTTAGGCTACGCCCACTGCGTAGTTTAATTAAATTTTGAAACTAATATTGACATTCCTTGCTAGATTTAATTTAAGATGAAACAAGATCAAAGATAACGCAGAGGTTCTTATTTCTATACAATTAAATTAATTTTTGTTCAAGATTGTCTTTATCATTTTGTTCTAATAATTGTTATTAGACTTAGCTATTATATTACTATGAATTATAATAAATAAAACAACAATACTATGCATAGATTGTTGCATAGTGGATTAAATTGATAGTAGATTATTTTTTCTTTCAATTCCTATCGACCGAAAATTTTACTAATTTGTTGAAAATTTTGCTGACTCAGCATACCGGGTTAAAGACATCACTACAACATTGTACTAAGTTTGATTAAAAATATTATCCGTTCGAGAGAGTGTGTTTACAAGAAAATGTCTAGAAATATATATATATATATATATATATAATATATATAATATATTATATATATATATTATATATATTATATTATGACACATAAATAGTATACAGATTTTATTTATTTAATTTTTCTACACTGAAGAAGTATTTAAACTCTATATTCAGTCTTTCAGTTCTTATTTACCATATTTTTTTAAAAAATCTTAAAATAAATGTAGTCGTTATTTTTATGTCCCAATCCTAATATTATATGATAAGGTGTTTGATTAATACATAACCAATCTTAAAATAAAGTTAATTGTCTTTTACAGATGGTTGAAGTAGTAGTTAAGAAGTAAAGATTTGGCCTTTTGCCAAGCAGCCTATTTAGCTAATATCCATGCTATTACATGGTTTATCTTAGGACTATGGAAGCAGGTAACGTTTGCCAAAGTTATGTAGATAGTTAAGGTATTGTGAGGTTAGTTTGGTTGTTTTAAAGCACCTAAATCAACCATAAATCACAGTCAACACTTCAAATCTTGTTAACAAGGATCTTTAATCATTTTTTGTCGATATAAATTCAAAAGTAATTCTGGGTTATGCAGCTTAGATTTTGGACTTCAGCGCAGAAGTCAATTCAAGAAAACTCCTTTCCTGAAAGAAAACAAAATTTGGAAACCGTAGACGTGATCTGATGTTCTAAAACGAGTTTTTATTAAAATCACTTAATATTACTAATAAATCTCATAAGAAACTAACTATATAGCTAAACGAAAAAAATTATTAAAACTAAAAAAAATAATGAATCTTTGAATTTTTTCTTATAACATACGAAAAATTTTAAAGAGGGGAATTTTAAGTCGACCTGTTCTAATTTACGGCTCTACTTAAGAATAAAAACTAGATTTTCAAAGGATATGAAAACCATCCCTCTTTTCACTTATGTCTTGACCTTGATTTGGCTTTGAGGTTGTAAATTTGGTTTTATTAAAAAACTGGGTTTTTGATAAGGTGCAAGTTAAGTTAGCCAGATGAATGATGAAGTTTATGGCCATGAATTATCGCTTAGTTCATCGCGAGGTCCTTATGCGGCTTTGTGATGTTTATAGTTGATTATAGTTTAACACATGGCTAAAATCAGTCGACAGCGCGGGAAAATAGTGTTGAGAATGTTCCTATTTGAAATGTTGTGTGTGGTTTAAGACCTAGGAATAACCTCATTGGCTCCCTGGCATTATTTTCCTACGCTGTCAACTGATTTTAGCCATGTGTTACACTATATTATTATTTAAATTTACTATTATTTACATTATTAATTACATTTAGCTAAAAGCTACACTTTAAAAGATAAATATGCAACTACAGCAGGACTCTTAAGAAATAAATAGAATTGCTATTATTATTTAATAACAAACATTGTTTATTAGAAGAAAGACCATTAATTATTAATTTAATAATTTATTAATCATTAATTATTTAATATTTAATAATAAAGATCATTGTTGGTGCTGAGAATTTAGATGTCAAAGCTGTAAAATAGGACACAAATGCCGAAATTATAAAACTAGAAAAGGAAATAAGAAATCTAATTATTTGATGTTGACAGTAAAATAAGTTATTGCTCAAAAACGAAAAAAAAATAAATGAAAAGAAAAAAATTGCAAGAATGATTAGGCACTATGTTATTTTGTTTTAGACTGATTATATTTTAAATGTAAGAAATAGAATAATTTTGAAAATTTAGTAAAAATAAAAAAAAATGTGAGAAACATTCTTAATAATATCGCCCTTAAAGTTATAGAATATTAAATGGTTATATAAGGGATATTTAATGGAGAATATATTTGACAGGGATAAATTGAATAATTTTAAAAATAAAAAATGCTTTACCGATGTAAAGTTATAATTTCTTCGTTTTTCGCGAAGGTTAACATTAGAATAAGAAACCCAATTTAATTTACCCGTCATTTCCTATTGACAATTCTGCTTTAATTATATTCGGTAATTAAAAAGAAAAGAGTGCTAAAGAATTTCAAACGTTTTGAAGTTTAATTAATTTTACTTGAAAACGGGAATTTTAAAAACTACGCTCATATTCATTACGTATAATTAATATTTCGATAAAAATATATCATTGAGTTAATAAAATTGTCACCTAGTCTAACCTATAGTAATGTACTAAATTCAGTAATCAGTAAAGCACCTACAATTACAGAATCAGGTACGAGGTGCCTCGGAACTTTTCCTCAACCCATCGTTTTCGCAACGCTTATCCTCATTACTTCGGACTCGCTTCGCTCGTCCTTAGAATATACAAAACACTAAATAACACAAAAACTAAAGATAGTACGTCTTCGTACTTGCTTAGGTTGTCCTTTCATAGTAAATACATTTGCTTTATACCCAGCTGTCACACATCCAGGCGCTGATACATTTTTCACGTAATTAAATACTTTGCCACTAACTTCAAACTACTTCCTTTTTATCAATTAACTTAAAAGTAGCTTCAGATTTACAATTTTAAAACAGCCTAGAAAAACTATCAAATAAAAAGTCCACTTAAAATTGGCCTCTGAATTTAAGTAAACAAGGCAATATATTTTACAACCAAACTACTTAACTAACTAGACTAACCCAGTCACACTTAAGATTAGAAGGGTATCTGCAATCGATCCTGGGTTTGGAATGTCCTGTTTTCGTTACGTGTGTAGAAAACCCCTTTAGTTTATTTAGTTTTATTGTATTACTTGTTTTTCTAGGCCAAAGATTGTTTCAGTTTAATTTAATTGGAATTAATTATAAATTATTTCCATCAGGTAAAAAATGCGTTTTATTTAAATGTATTTTTATACATTGCAAAATTGTTGAGGCAGTATTAAGGTGGTTAAGAACATTACTTGTGAGTTAGTTAGATTATTTTATGTTAATAGCATAAGAGTAGTCCTACTTATTCCTATATTTATAAAACAATAGGTAAGACATCTCAGAAAATAATATGAATTAGTCTTACTCAAACGTTATAGCGAATTTTCATCATGAAAATGATGAAGAGCTCCAACCGGCTCTTTTCAACTCAGATCCTTCAATGTTGTCAGATTATTTGATTCCGGCGATTTAGCAAGGTTTCTCAACTATTTAAGCGCTTTTAATGCTTCTATTGACTCAAAATAGGTTTCACTCGAGTCAGCGCCCAAGAAAACATAAAAAATTCCTTTTCCCCAGCGAAAACGTTCATCTTCTAAGAGTATGGATGTTATGCATTTTTCTGACATGGCAAGCCGGTTTAGGGGCGTTATAAATACCTGATATTTAGTATGGTTCCTGTTTTCCCTAAGGTAGATGTTTAAATAATAATTCTTTTAAAAGAGAAACTATATGTGCGAGTGTTTATATATATATATATATATATATATATATATATATATATATATATATATTATATTATATATATATATATATATATATATATATAATATAATAGTTTTTTAAACTTATTTTTTCGAAATAAGAAATCTTTGAAATGGCTTTTGTTTTGGTCTTATGGATTTTTTTCGGAGCAAATTCGCGGAAACCTTGTTGACTTGCTATCCTACTGCAATTCTTTTTGAAGCTTTAATGAACCTTAAGCTTACCACCTTAGAAATCGGTTTCATAATAATTTTGAGGTCAAGCATAGGGAGACCGTATCAATACCTGTTTGAGCTTTAGGTGGGTAGTCAGTACATCCTGGTGAAGAGAGAAGCGAGTCCGAACTCGTAACTCATTAGACTTTTGATCAATATTCTATTCTGAGGTCGTGCGTAGCAAGACTGAAGTAATGTCCTTATAATCAAGACATTATAAGGACGAGTAAAGCAAGACCGGTACCTTGTATCATTCTTTTAAGTCCTTTATTATAAATAAACTATTATGGTGTTTCACAAATCTAGTCATGTGAATAGAATACACGCTAATACAATAAATAATTTATATTTTATAAATCTTTTATATAGCTTGTGGTGTTATCTTACACATCCGCTTAGGAAATGTGAATTTCCCAGCACTGTAAAATTAAACTTTTCCTACAAAAAAGGTTATTCCCATTTAAACATATAATATTCACAAGAAGGCTAATTCAGCATTTAATTTAACTATATTCCCCCTTAGAATACAGATAATGATAGAAATAAAGCCATAAAAACATTAATCATGGATGATAGAAAAAATATTCAATAAATATTTCACATCGAAAACCTTTTTTCGATAAGATTTAAAATGTTCAAAATAAATCAACATGAATTTTAAGACTTTCGACTGTAATTGGTAAGGGCATAACATTATTTTTTAAAGTGTTGTCCTGCAACAGTATACTACTGTACAATCAGTATAATAGATAAACCACAATTTTAGATTTCCTTTTATAATCCTCTTTATTTATGAAAAGTGTTTCTTTTTATCAAATTTAATACCTAAAATGTGCATTGTAATAACTACATTTTTTATGAGGATTAAGGGGGATTTTAAAAAGGTTTTATAAGGAGTTTTCAGGAAATTATGAGGTTTATACTTTGTGGAATTCGTAAAAATACGTAAAAATAATAGAAAAAAACCACATTTTTACTTTTCCTATATCCGTAGGCATGAGTATATAGGCAAAAGTATTGTGTTTGCATAAAAATCCCAAGGATTTTGACTATTAACTTATATAAGCTGAAATATAAACGATTCCCAAACTAGGTATCGAGCCCTAAATGCCTACCCTAAAAAGCACCAAATTTCTTGGTGTCGAATATAGCTTTAACAATTGTGAAGCTACAGATAGAGGTGAAT
This sequence comes from Microvelia longipes, assembly GCA_018340805.1. Taxonomy (NCBI): domain Eukaryota; kingdom Metazoa; phylum Arthropoda; class Insecta; order Hemiptera; family Veliidae; genus Microvelia; species Microvelia longipes. The sequence continues at coordinate 21,034,788 of JACMZG010001914.1, read as the reverse complement.
TAAAAAAGTAATATTCGTTAAAAATTTCCTTTAGAACGAACAGAATTAACGATAATAGAATTATTAAAAATTAAATAAATGTGAATATTAAATTATTCTCGTAAATAACAGAATTATTGTTACGAGGCTTTACTTCTGCCATTATATGATAAAGAGTATTAAATTATTCGTCATTATAGTAAATATTTTATACAACTATTCATGTTTTGCAAAACTCGGTAGTATCAAATGATAAATACTTTGTTATTAAAAGATTCATAAAATATATAATAATAAAAATAAATTTAATATGGAATGTAATAGATTAGGAGAATTGTAAATGTTATAGGAAATAGTTTTATAAAGAAAAAAATGTCCATTAAGATGTAAATTAATGGGAGAGTAAGAAAGACTAAGTATATTTAAAATAAAATAATAATATTAAATATAATATATTAGGAATATAATATATCCTTATTATACTAAAATATAATAAGGATAATAAAAATAAAAATAATTAAATATTAAGGGTGTATCAACCTATTTTGCGGTTGCGGGGTACTTCAGAACTTTTCCTTGCCACATCGTATTTACTACAATTATCCTCCCTACTTCAGGCTTGCTTCACTTGCCCTCAGAATATAATCATAAAATGTATACTGCCTGCAACACGTCTACGAACTCGCTTTTCTTGTCCTCAGACAGTAAATAAAATAAAATTCACATTATAGGCCTGAAAGGTGGGAACCACCTCAGGTAGTTGTTTCACCACGAAAGTAGTTTCATACTCTATTTTTAACTATTAATTTAAGTTGGCGAAATCGATTTAATATCAATACTATTCTTATACCCCTCTCCTCCGGGATGCGAACCCCTGACCTACAGTCTTTAAATCGAGTGATTATACGTTTAAACAGTCTTATCGATGAGACAGTAAATACATATTTTATTTCCAGAGGTCACCCATCCAGGCGTCAACCTCATTTATATGATGTAACAAAACCGTATACTTATTTATTACGTGAAAGAATACACTTGTATAAAATTTCAACTCAGTTGTTTTTAAACAAATAAAAAAAGTTTAAAAGGTGTTTGCAGGAGTGTCAAAGAGGATTTCCTATGCAGTCTGTGGACTGACTTTTGATGAATCAACCTATAATTAGGGAGGGGAGGGGGTCAAATCATGATCATTTTTAGATTTTTAGCAGTTCAGTTTTTTAAAAGTTATTCGATATATTTTGAACAAATACTAAAAACTAAAAATGAGATAAAACTTATTATGTTTCTTGGTCCCATTCATAATTACAAGTGTGCTATATTTCAAATCGGTCAAACCATTTCTTTTTTATCGAAATATTTGCTGTCATTATTGGCGGTTAATGACGTCATAAAAATATTCTAAACTAGACCTAAAGATTAATTTTTGTACCAAGTTTCAATGCTCTAGCATTAATACACTGGGAGATAAGATGATAATACATAAACATACACTTATACAGACAGAAAACTTATTGAAAACCACTTAGTAGGTATTACAAACATTTGAAATGGATGATTCAGGTAACACCTCGGTTTCGGGTTTTTTTTTCGCAAAAACAATACTTTTCCTAACTGAGGAAATGTAAGAGCATCGTTTAAGCGATTTGGCTCAAAACATCTTTTAAATCCCAGGTGTGCTTGTAGGTTTGCTTTAAGATAGAGATTAAAATTTAAAAGGATGCATTGGTCTAAAACTACAGCATCGTAAAATATCTTCATATGGAATAGTTGGTAATTAAATTTCATCATTCATTAATTATTTAAACGAGTAAAGTATTATATTCTCTATTTGAGAAATTTTATAAAATTGAGTTTATTTTTAAATAAAGGCAAATGTTTTACCGATGTTTGGAATGAATAAAAAATGCGGCGAATTATAATGAAAGAGGTATACCTGCATGAAAGACCGCAACAGACACGGTAAAAAACGCTGTTCTCATATGAAATTCAGTACAAATTAGTCAGCAAATATTACATTTTACTTCTTTATGTAAGTAATGTAATTTTATAGAAGTTTTTAAAAAATTCCCAAAATGTAAATATTCCCAGATATTAGTAATGTTAAAATTATTTAAGGGGAGTCTACTCTTCTAATTTTACTTTGTAAATTTCATTACCTGGTCTCACATATTGTGGACAATAAAGTGCAAACCTGAGAGGTTATCCTCTATAATTATGTATGTATTCGAAATTCATGAGATACATTGAATTTTATATTGGTAGTTTGCAAGCTAACTCAATGATAATAGTATAGCTATCGATAATTATTATATACCAAAGTGTTGGAAATGACATGACTGACATTTGACAGACAGATTAGTATTAATTTAAGATTGAATATGAACAGTTGTAAAAATATAGAATAAAGAGAATTTACAACATATGGCGACCGTAAAGGTAAGAATTTTGCAGCTCGGTGAAGATTTAATAGTATTTAGTTGTTATGGAGTAGTAATTTATAGTTAAAGTTTAAAAAAAGGTTAAAAGTTAAGTTCGAGTAGTCTCAGAAGTTAATTAAAAGTTATTTTAAAGAAGATACAAGTATTTAGTTATGGATTTTCATTATTTTTGTGTTAATTATCTCAAAAAGAGAATTGAAAAGAGAAAAGAAATAGACAGTCTTTATGAAAACATCATTGACAATTCTTTAGATGTAAACATTACTGAAGACGAAATATTGTGTCTGTATGATGAGTTATATGATATAGAAGAAGAAATCAATGAAATTAGAAATGACAAACAATTTGCATTTGAAGATGGACTGATACTACTTAAATATAGAGGCAAGGTCATCAAAATAATAGAGAATGTAGAAGAGCGAAGAAAGAAATTGTTAAGTTATAATAAAGTGCAGAGAGAATTTTTTACTGATATTGCTGATAATGAATTTAAGCTAGATAGAGAACCAGTTACTAGTGTACCTAATGCCATGGAGACAGTAAATATTCATTCATTAGCTGGAGTAGAGAGCATGTCAGTAAATCTAAGTAGTGAATCAATCAAAGAAAGGCAAGAGTCGATCAATGTTATTGAGGAAAATCAGAATTTAAGGAATAAAAAAGATTTGAAGAAAGAAAATTTTGAAGCTGAGATTGGCGAGAAGTATGAAGTATTTAAAGCTAATTTGAATTTAGATAAAGATGATTTGGAAAATCAAGTTAAAGAAAATTTGGAGTTAGCTAGTTATGTAAACAATGGAACAGTTAGTGTAGAAATAATAGATCAGACAGTTCTAGAGTTAGCTAAAGGAGTTGGTGTCAATTGTTTGGAGAAACAAGTCAAAAGCAGTAGGCCGGTTTTTGTTAGTAATAGTCTAATTAAGTCAGAGTTGAAGTACGGTAGGTTAGAGGTTGCAGATGTAGGTGATGATAATGAGGTAGTCATTTATCCGGGAGGTAAAGAATCAGATGATTTAGATAGGAAAAATGTAGAGTCAAGAGAGTTCAGTTTAGATTTAATAGGAATCATTTTAGATAAAACCAAACGTCATTTAAGTTTAAGAAAGAAAAATTCTACGTTAAAAGATTCTGAGTTTTATTCAGTTAAAATAAAAACCCACTTTGAAATACCAATAGAAAAATTTGGAACAAATAATAATAGTAATTACTGGAAATTTAAAATTAATAATTTTATCTGTGAGACTAAAGTTAAGTCCACCAATATTACTCGAACAATGTTACATTTCCGTAGCTGGAAATATAAAAGAAAACAAATATATTAACAATTTTTGAGTCAGGAAGATGATGAATGTTTGGAAGATGATTATATAAATTGTGTATTTCAAATAAATAGTTTTTTGGGTAAATTGTTAGGGTAAAATTTTATGTCATGTCAAATTTTAATTGTTTGTTGGGGTCTACAATATTGTTTTTACAAAAGGGGAAAATAATTAAAAAAATAAACCAAAAAGAAGTTAGGTGCAGATAAGTTAGTGGTTCTACACTTCTTTTAGGTGTGGAGGATGTTGGAAATGACATGACTGACATTTGACAGACAGATTAGTATTAATTTAAGATTGAATATGAACAGTTGTAAAAATATAGAATAAAGAGAATTTACAACATATGGCGACTGTTAGAAATGACATGACTGACATTTGACAGACAAATTAGTATTAATTTAAGATTGAATATGAACAGTTGTAAAAATATAGAATAAAGAGAATTACAACATATGGCGACTGTTAGAAATGACATGACTGACATTTGACAGACAAATTAGTATTAATTTAAGATTGAATATGAACAGTTGTAAAAATATAGAATAAAGAGAATTTACAACATATGGCGACTGTTAGAAATGACATGACTGACATTTGACAGACAAATTAGTATTAATTTAAGATTGAATATGAACAGTTGTAAAAATATAGAATAAAGAGAATTTACAACACAAAGAATATGCTATTAAAAGAACAGATTTCAACGCTGATTTAATCTAACTACATATTATCATAGTCGTAAAGGTTGAGACTTATTTAAAATGTAGAAAAATCAAATAAAATTTAATGTTCGTTATGAACCTGTCCTAAAAGAATTTAGTAGAGCTAGTAGTTAGCTAATTTATCTCATTGTAACCTATATATTATTATAGTCGCAAAGGTAGGAGATATATTTGAAATATAGAAAAATCAAATGAAATACATATAATGTTAAGCATACACAAGTTAATAGTAATGATGGTGTTAATTACATACCGATTTAATGTGCGTTATAAATCTGTCTTAAAAGAATTAGTATTTAGTTAATTTAGTAATTAGCTTAAATAGTAGCTTTAAATTAGTACTTAGTTAACTAGTAGTTAGCTAAGCTGACTCATTATAACCTTGTATTTTCTTTTGGATATCTCTACATACTTATACACCTATGGTGTTACTAAAAAAATCTAGTACGTCAAATAGTATTCAAAATCTACAGATCGTATTAAGTACGCTAGTTAAATACGGTTAAATACGCTGCAAGAACCATGCGGAGGGTAAATCAGCCCGATACGCTAATACTAGGGAGATGGAATCTAGATCGATCCCTTGATACGCTGTTTGTACCTTTAGAGGCGATCGTATTTGAAATATAATCTTCTCAACGAACAATTGTTTCTCTCAAATACTACCGTTTTTTGTCAGATAACTTTTCAAACCTAACCTTTTTTAAGAAAAAATAAAAAACAAGTCTCTCCACTGATTTTTAAGTATAATGACAAAGCCAGCTTTCAGACTTGACAGTCCATCATCAGTGCCGGCGAGATGCGAAGAAAGTGTTAAGAAACGGAAGTGATTGAGTCGTCCAACTCGTTGAAATCGACTAGTCGATTTCATCGATATCAGTCGATTTCAACGAGTTGGACGACTCAATCACTTCCGTTTCTTAGCACTTTCTTCGCATCTCGCCGGCACTGATGATGGACTGTCAAGTCTGAAAGCTGGCTTTGTCATTATACTTAAAAATCAGTGGAGAGACTTTTTTTTATTTTTCCTTATATCTGGACTCCACAACTCTATTTTTATTACTAACCTTTTTTTTTTTAACTTCTTTATAACCTAAGTGAACCTTTACAATAAAGGACGCAATGTTTTGACGGGATCTTATGTCGTCATCTGACAAGATCGACTAATCAAATACGTTGCAAGAACTGGACTATATTAAATGCGTATGGAATACGATCATCTGTTAAATACGCTGTGTTACGTAGTAGTTTATTGTTCTTACCTATCCCCAAAACCTGAAGATTTTTTTTTGCTTTTACAAAATTTAGTACTCACAGTAGCGAATGAAGCTAAATATTAAATATAAATATTTTAAAAAATTTATTTTGAATCTACAAATCTTTTTGAAATTATTAAATATTATTGCATAATATATTATTAGAGCAAACCTTCTCTTATATAATGTTAAAGTGCCACCTACATAGCTTCTATATAAAAATTGCATTATAAATTTTATAAATTGCTCCTATGCAGCATTTTAAATTACTTCCTTTTGAAAATATATTTAATTTTTTTCATTGATTTAATAATTTTAAATCTATATTTATATAAAGTAATTGGAAAAGAGTTTAAGTTTTTTTTTCTTGCTTTTTATGACAAAATAACCAGAAATGCTCGTATAAAATACAAATAAATTGCCTTTGAAAGTTATATTTCATTTGAAATGATTTTTATTGCTATTATTAATTAAAATTTAAATTCACTGAAATGTGTATGATAAAATAATATAATATTTATATATAATATTCAGCGTATTTGCTAGTTGTATAACAAAATAAACTACAAATATAATAAATAAGAGAAACACGAGAAAATCATATCCGAGTATCTTGCTGTATTTGAGCCTAGCCGTAATAAATCACACAATTTTCTACACGAGAAAAGCAAATATCTTAAGAAAAAGGCTCTCAGTTTTTGAGAACTGGGTCAGATGAAATAAGATGGGGTTTCTTGACAAGTTTGAATATCACTGCTTATTACGTAATAAAATAAAATTACAACTGTGTAGATTTTAAAAATGTTTTAATATTTTTGTAAAACTTTAGTTATTGTTCCCAGATTGAGCGCTTCGTCATCTTGGCCCTTATTGGAATGATGGTAATCATTCCATCTAACCAAAGTTTCTAATTAGGATGTGCCTACTAACTAAATCTGTTGGAGACACTTCCTGATTAAATAAGACAATGGCTATAATTGTTTACTGTACAATTTTATTTTACTGATAAGTTATTTTTTCCGGATTATTCTCCATTTAAACATAAACACAAGCGTCAGTATTTATACTGAACTTTGACACCACTGAAGTCTAGAGTTCGCATCCTATTATGCTTTCAGTTCTTATAAGACAATCATACAAATGAGTTATAACCAAATTTAGGATATACTTGGAGCGTAATGATTTCTACTACCACCTAGGGTTGGTCCCGCAGGTTTGTCCCTGAAAGCTGCTAGGCTCTAATCGGGCATAATTATTATTTTATTATTATTGTTTTCTTTACTATTTTATTTTATGTTACTCTTTATTTATTATATTCTTTTTTATTATTTATATTATATTATTTATAAATAATTATTATATTTTTTTATTATTTATTTATATTTTTATTGTTACTTATTAATCTACAATAACAAAACATTATTATTTTATTTTATATACCATATTATTTTAATTAATTTTATTTTATTTTCATATAAATGTTTTTATACACTTAACTGAACACTTTTCGTGATTTGTCAGAGAAACTGTATTGTTGTAACATTTATTCTCTTTTTTCATTTATTTTGCTCCCTGAAACGTGTTCATTGTGTCTCATCGTGTGCTTTTATGTAGTGCAGCATGTTCATGTAGTTCTTTCTATATCCTCTCACTTCAAGCTGAAGGAAGTGGGTGTATAAAAAAGTTGTATACATCTATGTAGCTACACTGAAACCAGAGGACAACAGGTGTAATGTATATTTATACAATTTTTCAAAAAATCCTGGTACTTATTAAAAACTAGCTGCCAGTCATGGAACGAGGCTTCTCTACTTAAGTTTAAAAATGATAGCTTATATGGCATATAATATTGCCATATAATCTAGCGTGTTAAGAAATTATGTCCTTATTCATTCATATCAAGAAAACAAAAAATATGTATATATGTGTATATGTATGTATATATATATTTATTTATTTATGTCCTTATTTCATATCCTTATTTCATTTATGTCAATGCCTTCATATCAGCTCGAGAGCTGGTTTTATTAAAAAAAACCCTACAAATCTTTTGCATTTGTTTTTATTTCTATTTTTTTTTTAAAGTCTTAAGTGAAGTTATTTTGATACACTGTCCTGGATTATCCCCAAAATCTAATAATTACCTCCTCTCATAGGACATTATTTTTGTATCAGGTTTCACTTATATTGTATCAGCCATTTGAGCTGGAGAGACTTCACAATAAATATGGAAAAAACATCATTAAAGCACTTTATATCAAACAATTTTTTTCATAATTTTTATGATTTAAACAAAATTGACACACTTGATTTGACGCAAGTTTGATACGCCGAGTTAGATAACTCCAAAAACAAATGAGTAGTTATTCTCTTATGGATTTGATTTTTAAGCTTAGTATCATTAAAATTGGATCAGCCGATTGTGCTGTAGCGTGTTTACAAGATATGTATACATCTATACACTCATACACACTGACACCAATTTTTTAATCGATTTTTAAAACTTTTCGTTGCTTAAACGTCGGATTTGATGAAAAAGTTAGTATTTAGTTTTTTGCTAATGCAATGTTTCCTTCTTTTTCTAGGAGGTAGGGAAGCAAAATACAATTAATAAATATATTGAAAGTGTGAAAAGCTGGAGAACTTAAACAAGTTAACAGAAGTGGAAAGATAACGGGAATTTTAAGTAAAAATGAAAAATTTTGCGCGGGAGAAATAAAGTAGAAAATAAAATCATCCTCTTTGGTCTTTTGATGTGGAAAATGTTTATCAGGGTGGAAAAGATCTTTATAATTAGAAAATTTAATATTATAGAGCACAAAAGCCTACTATTGTTAGAGGCTTACCATTCCTAAGATTTTTTTAAAGAATAGCTCAAGAAAAAAAGTCTTAGCGTGTGGAATTATAGATAAAGGAATTAAGAAATGGAAAATATTATGAAGGGAAATTTATAAACTCTGATAAGAAGGGTAGTAGTAAAATTATTGCTAAGTTGTTTCATTGGGCCATCTGTTCCATTGCAACAACTGTCCTTTACTTTTGATTGCATCTTATTAGGCGATATTGAAAAGTCTTCTATTATTTATCGGAAATGTGATCTTTAAGGTAATTCTCAGCGAAACAGTAATGACTGTTCGAGCAGGTTCGTTCGTTTAACAAACAAATGCAAATTTGCTTGTTAAATTTTTCTCTCCTTATTTGAACAACCCTAATGATCAATATGTTATATATATATATATATATATATATATATATATATATATATATATATATATTATATATTATATATTGTTAATATTATTGTTTATGTTACTTATAAACAACAACTTGTCTATTTCTTTTTAAGTTTTAACTTTGAAAGTTTTACTTCCGAACTTAAGTTTTCGGAACGTTTTTTTTTCGTGGAAAGAGACCTTTGAAACTAACTTTAGCAACACTCCTGGGTCTGACTTCCGCTGTGCCAATACCTTAAACATTTTTCCAAAGGAAATTCGCTATAAAATCAGGAGTGTAAAAATGTTAAAAGTTAATAATAATAAATTAATCATATTTTTCTCACTTAATCCATAAAAAGTATTTTTTATTTTTCATTTATACGTAAATTTTACAACAGTAATTAACCTAAAATTATTTTTTCCATTATATAATCACATAAAAAAAAACTTGTTAATATTAAATCCACAAACTTTTTTACAGTCAAAATAAACACATTTTATAACTATAACAAAATTTTATTGAGTTTTTACTTTTTACTGTTAAATAATTATAACTTAGGGATTACTAAAATGTACAGAGAGTTTTATTAAATTAATAAAAGGGAAAAATGCTGTGGTTTTTAACCTTAGAATAAGAAGACAGCATCTTAAACATTTTAAAAAGTGAAAAGTATTATAAAAAATATAATGTAAATAAAATAAAAACGTTTATAAGGAAGCATAAAAATAAAAGTGATTTCTGTCTGATATAAAACAAATCCGGCATAAATGTCCGCAAGCCGAACGAAATTCTTTTGGAATGCTTACTTTCTTGCTTACCAATCCTCCTGTGAATACTCTATGAAGCATAAACTTCATGAAGACTTTAGCACTTCATGAAGTTTATGCTTCATAGAGTATCACTTAATAGAGTAACAATTGTCTACTTCCTACTACTCTACTTTGTCTGTGTTTTCCTGGATTTTTCAAAGGAAATGAACTCTTTTGCTATTAATTTAACTAATTTTCAATAAATAACTAAATTTAGATTTTCTATAACATTGCTAAAATAACTAAAAAGACAGGTTAAATCATATAATTATATTATGATGTAACTAGTCGCTTGAATTATTTCGTAAAATCACTTACGGTTATTTTTTGAAAAATTGAAAAAATTGAAAAATTGAATGATTGATTGCCTACAATATTCAAAATACATATATAGACACTGATAGCCTCTTTAAATTTATCCATTGAATGCATAAATAAATAATATGAAAGTAATAAAGTAACCTAAGGCAATAAAATAAGTCCACTAAGACTAATTACAGAGGATTGTATAATAATAGAAAGGAATTAAGTTTAGTAAAAGCATATTATTTAACTAAGTAAGTATGCTGACTTTATAAATCACAACATCTTATCTTTTGCTTTATATTTGTTGTAAAAGAAGGTTATTACAATTAGGTTATTACAGTCTCGCAATACTAACAATTTTCTTTGTTTTATCGTGATAATAAATTCTACAAATACCCACATTGGTATTGTTACGTATCTACAATAATAACTTTGCAAATATTCTGCAGTATATACATTTGCTGTACCTCTGATTTTATAAAAAAAGATTTTTGAAGTGAAGAGAAAATTTTGAAACGAACAATTTTTACTTTTCCTTTTCTAAGTATTGTATTCACTCTTAAAATCATAAACCTAATAGTTCAAGAGCCAGGCCTAAAAAATGTCTCATTATGTACTACTTTAAACCATATTTTTCTGAAAATATACCTTAAATTAAGAAGGAAAAGCCTAGTCCGCCTATCCAGAGAAGAACCTTTCATATGAATGCGCTTGCTCAAAATATTTGCACACGACTCACAAGGAACCACTCATTCCAAGAAAACTAAAATTTGTGCAATTTTATAAAATTTTGAACATGCGCAATCAAATGAAGGGCTTAACTCTGAATAGGCAGACTGTGTTTTTTCTTCATAATTTATATTTTTTGAAAAATTTTGTTTGAAGTAGTACAAAATGAGTTACATTTTTTCAGGATTGGCTCTTAGACTATTAGTTTTATCATAAATATTCGTTTCAGGCTCTACTCGTTATAGAGAGCACACCATTGACATGGTAAACTCCAGTTTTCTGATTATAATATAGTAAAATTGAAATAAGTTATATGCCCAAAGTAGACTTGTAGAATTGTAAAATGTTCTAAATTTTAGTAATTGTTTAACAAATTAATTTTTAGTTAATAACATAGGGAAATTTTCGGTAGCTTTATTTAAATCTTAAAATTAAACTCTAATCAAGGGAGTTTAACATTACAAAGCAACTTTGCCGTTATGATTTACAAATTCATAAAGATTTTCTCTTTTTGTCAAATTTCAACAAACTCTTCACTTAACAACTCTGTTAAACTTGAAAATTTCACTCTCAACAAAAGAACGAAAAGGACTTAAAATTATAATAATCTACCTCGAATTTCTTTAGATGTATTCCAAATAATAATTTTCAAAAGTTTCTCCGAACTTTCGTTTTTTAAAAGTGTGTTAGAAGGGTAAAATATGTTAAGGATGAACTTAAAGCATTTACGAGGATTTCATATTGAAATATGAGACACAATAGATGCGATATCAAAATCACAAGAAAGGAAGTAGCTGAGTGAATTCCAACAATTTTCAATTCTATAATACGTTTCCTTTTGGATCTCCTCTGAAAGAACTTTTGTCTAAATCTTAACTTGGGTTTTAACTATGCTTTGTCAATCTAATTATATTCGTCTTAATACTTAGGAATAACTAAGACGAAATATATGTAACAGTTAAGTAAAGTGTCGGTCAAGATCATGCAATCAAAATTAAGTACAAATTAATACATTACATTTTCATAGCAAATAAACTTTAAGACGCTTTCATTGTCCTCATATATACTGTGTAAGTTATATTGACAACATTGTGTTTTGAAATATTTAAATTTCAAGACTAAGATTTTGCATGAATTATCCGTTTCAGGCGTTTTTTAGAAATTCTGATTGATTTTACTAAGTTTTCAGTTTTTTGTAGGTAAATGAGTGTGTCTGTCGTAATCGTAGCTCCCAGTGTACTTTGCTAAAGAGTTGCTACAAAAATCAATATTTTCATTTGTACCCCCGAAAAAATTGAATTGTCCCGTATTAAAAAGTCTTAAATAGTCCAAATGAACTTATAAAAATTTTAATAAAAAGATCAGTTTAACGTAAGGATGATATTTAAATTACAAACAAGTAAAATAGATAAATCAAAGGTTATTTTTGGTCATAATTGGATAATCTAAGGTAGAAGGTATTAAATGACAATTTTCAACAATTATTTACCTCTTTTGTTTTTAGAGTTGTAAAAATGATCGTAAATTGAATGTATGTAAAAATAAAAGTATATTTATGATAAATATCTGTTTTTACTATTTGAATACTACTAGATTTTATTTAAAATGCAAATTCCAGTTTCGTATAATATATTTCGGCAAAGTCTCGGGTGCCAAGATGTTAGTAATATTCCTCGTCAATCCTCGGGAGCCACAGAGTTTCCTTCTTTAGCTTAGCTTTCAGAAAAATCTTAAACTTGAATTGTAAAAATTTCTTCTTAACAATGCAAAGCAGTATATCCTAACTCTTCTTTCTTTATTTAAGCATTTCTACTCTTTTGAATGCCACTCTACTTATAATCTCTAGTTTTTGCACACACTGCAGGTATCGAGGGATGACCTCGATACTTTTTATCCTCCCTATGCGATTTTGCGATACTCCATCTATGACCAGTTCCACTAGCTACTCTGATCGCTGAAAGTTCCCCCAATCACTGTAAGTTCTGGTTGGAACTTTCAGTTCCAACCGAACACAGCATTCCTTATCTAATCGTGAGACCACAGACACCGCTAAATTCGGGTACCCACTTTTACAGTACTCGCTCCAAAGGTTCAGTATCTTTCCGATCCTTCACCAGCCTGCAGAAATTTGTCTTTACAGGAGCTAGAGACAACGGAAACATTGATCCAGACTTATTACGGACGAAATCCAACCCCGCATTGCGTAACAGCCAATAGAAACCACGTAAAACCAACGCTTGATTGACCGGCCTTAAATTCAAGATCTCCCGATATAACTGTACGAGAGATGATAAACTTACGTAAGATTCTCTCTGTCGAATTTAAACCCATGCCCTGTGGCGTACGAGCGCTCTGCCATTGAGCTTCGGTTCTTGGTAAAAAATTCTTATTAAATTATCTTCATATTATTTACATTAATATATTATTGCGTCGTTTTTGAAACATTCTTGAACGATTTGCTAAATATTTAACATTTCCTGGTATACATATTTTTTTAAAGATTTATTACAAATTCACACAAATAAAATTACTGCAGTGAGGTTTGTTGAAAAGAAGGAAGAAAAAATATGTTGAGATTTACAGTTTCTAATTTAAACTGTACTCTGGTAGCTTGATATAACTTTAATATTACCCTGTTTTGTATACGTAATACTTTATATTACTTTACGTGTGCTCTATATGTATTTATATTATATATTTATGTGTATTAAAGTCAGAGAGGAAAGTAAAAAGTCATGAAAAGTTGAAACATCTTTGTAATATGAGTTATCTTTTTTGCATAAAGTATATTAACTCTTTTATATGTTAACTTTTAATATGTATATGTTTTTTATAGAGTGTTAATTTAGTAGTTATTAAGTGTTACATGTTCGTATTAAAAGTGATAAAAATATGTGCAATTTATTTAATATATTTATATCTTTATTTAAGGTTGTATGCTAAGAGAAATAACTCATTATTTCTTTAATTAAATTTAAAATATTTTTTAGTTTTATATAAACAATTTATGCAATTTATGATAAAGACACTTGATGGGACGTAAATTAATAAATTTCAACTAATTTAAATGACTATATTTATACACTATACACTATACATAGTATATTCATGTCTAGAAAACTTGCAATTTTGCTCTGAAGTGTCATTCAAACGTATCTTGTTGATTTGCAAAATGTTCAAAGTTTTTTTTTGTCTTCATAGACAAATATTCTTTCAGTAATTAATTATTAAAATAAATAACAAGGAAATAAGTAAAATTAAATTAAAAAATTAAAAACTAAAATTTTTTATTTTATTTTTAAACAGTCTTATTATTTCTTATTATTATTATTATATTTCTTATTATATCGTATTTTTAGTACGATATTTCAGTAAAAGAATTGTGTTTTGAAAGGTGCATTTGTTGTCGTACTATTTAAACCCGTAGTTTTAACTATCAACATTTAATGAAATGCTCCAAGGAAAATGACTCTCCACAAAACTATAAATTTATTCAAAGCGCTTTCAACCTAACATGAGGACATTATCAGTGCCTGTACAAATAAGTAAAAATTAAAAATAGTTAAAATTTATTTAAAAAAAAAAAACAAGTCACAAAACAGTAAAATAAATGATAAAAATCAAATGAAATTACCAGAAATAAATAAAAGAAAAAACCTATGAGAAAGACATTAAATAGAATTAGTAATATTCTCTTTTTTTTTTGACTCGACGATGTCGGTGAGTCGTGATAGACTGGTTGGAGGCGGGAGCGGTACCTTCAGGAGACTCAGTAGAAGGGGCTTTTAAAGAAGAGGCAGCGTCTTATTATTAAACAATCTATGGGAGAAAAGAAGACATTAGATGATAAGGAATGGTGTTATGTTCCATATATTGGACGTTCCATATCCTTATCCCAGGGAGTAGCTTCCATCTTAAAAAATAATCATTTTAACGTGAGCGTTAGTAGTTGCAGCGCACTTTGCAAACTTTTGAGTAGGGTTGACCCCGTACCTAATAAGAGTGGTGTATACATGGTTCAATGCGGTGTTAGTAAGTCGGATTACTTAAGTCAGACAGGTAGGAGCATAAGTACCCGTATTTTGGAGCACTTATGGAATACTGGTAGCAGCTTCTACGACTATATTAATGCTGAAGGTCATAAGAATGGTCCACATAAGGTTGGATTCCTCCTTTTTGCTAGAAATGGGTGTAAGCAATACTTCTTGGAGAAATTAGAGATCCTAAGGAGTCAGGAAGCAGTGGGAAAATTTAACTTGAACCTGAAAAGGGAAAGATTGCCCCTTTTACGAAGATACCTCCCTGCCAGTCTATCATGACTTACTGGCATCATCGAGTCAAAAAAGAAGTGAAATTATATTATTAATTCTATTTGATTTTTGAGTACTTAATATCTTTCTCATAGCTGTTTTTTTTTTAATTTTTACTATTATTTTTTTATTTACAAAGTAGAGCGAAATAATAAAAACAACTCATAAGCTTACTCCAGGGTCCGTGGGTTGGACCGTCAGGAGAACCCAGTTATAAGTTGTCAGTATTATGTTGCTCTACTTTGTAAATAAAAAAAAATATTTAAAAAAATGTTTTTTATATTCAAAACTATCCCCAAAATAACTTTACGTGCATCTAAAACTTACAGGTGTTCTAGTAACAGCTTGCCAGGTGAACTCTATGTAAGGTAAATAAGCAGGTACTGGCACAATGAATGACATGGCATATTCATTAACTATGCCATCCCTCACATAGTACAGCTCTGCTGATAAACCTGCAAAATATAAACAGTTTAATATTATTAGCATGACAGTAGAGATTATCAACAATAAAAAAAACTGCCAACAATTTTTGATAAAATGAAAAGGGGCTTGTGATTGGTTGTTATTTTGCAATATTTCTTCGTTTATTTTATTTTCATTATATGACATTTTGCCATGTAATATAAGATTAGCAAATTTTTATCACGTGGAGCCAACTTACTCCACATCGAGTCGATTTCAATTTATACAGAAAAACTAAAAAAACAGACTTTAGTTAAGACGCTTAACTGTTTCGTTTCACTGAATAAAAATAGTACCAAAATTGAACAGAAGTAGCTGAAGAAAAAACAAAAAGTAGTAAAAAGCGTAAAACCGAATCCGATTACATAGAAAAACTTTTCCCAACAGACAAAAAACAACTTATCCTTCATTTTAAACCTTTTCCTTAGCAAAATACTCGTCTATTTTTTTTCTTTTGTCTAGTTCCAATTAAAATGAAAATAAAATAAATATCGGGTTCCGGAGGCCTCGGAAATTTTCCTCACCATATCCGATCAAAAGCTCGTCCTCAAAATATGGAAATCCCAGATTAATATCGCAGTACGTTTTTGGACTCCCTTCGCTTCAAATCAGACAGTGAAATCTATTTTATTCCTACCGGTCACCCATCTGACCTCGCTCGATGCTGCTCAACATTAGTGATAAAACAAAACGTAGATACGGTAGCCGTAGATAAGGTAGATACCAAAAATCCTTTAAATTAATACTTTTAAAACTTTTAATTTTTGTTCAAATACGGATACCGGTCATTAGAAAATGAATACTCGTCATGAGATAAATTCAAACTCATGCTGATAATAAAATGAAACTTGACACATTTGTTGGTCTTATACATAAGTACATGCTTGTCAAATTGTACGTCGATAAAAACACTAATTTGTGTTTAATAATTTTTTAAATCAATTACAGTCAATGACGTCATATAAATGTTTATTAACAACTTCTACCTTAGATTATCTAATTTATACCTATTAAAAAACTGCTTCCTTTTTAAAATACCTGAAACGGATAATTCAGGTGAAGTTTTGGATTTTTGGAACAAACATGAGTAGGGGCAAAAGTCCGATTCTGGCACCGCCACCTCCTCCTCCTCCACCGCCACCTCCACCGCCTCCTCCACCGCCTCCTCCTCAACCATCTCGTTGTAGTCGTATCCCCCCCTCCCTCTCTTTTGCTTTGCATAGTGTAATAACAGAAACATTAAATATGCTTTGCATAAAAAATTGGTTCCCACCATATAGGTAGAAGCAGGAGGATTTTAGGTGTGATGTAGTAGACCACCCTAGATTATGAAATGTCTCTCTTAGTAAAAAGCCTTCCCACCACGTCAAGGTGGAGACACATCGGGAAGGTGTACAGTGCCCCGTCCTCGCACTGTACTATGGCGAACATCCTCTTTAAAAAAATATCGCCTCTATATATATTTATTTTTTTTATATTTTTTAATTTTTTTTTGTATTTTTTATTTTTAATTTTTTTATTTTATATTTTTTTAACGTATTTACAATTACACTTACATCTCTTTAGTGCCATATAGGTTTTACGGGACGCTATGCCACGCCAGTGACCTTAAAGATGGAATATTGCGGTTTACGGGCCGCTATGCCACGCCAGGGACCGCTCTGAGGGTTTACGGGACGCCATGCCACGCCAGGGACCCAATTATGGCACGCTTCGCCATACTAGAGTTCCATCTCGTATTTGCGGCAGCTGCTGAGACATGAGTGTAAGGCTATTTAACATATGATTAAACTCGAAGAATAAACTCGAAAATAAATCCAAATCTGGTTTTTTTAAAACAACAAATATTTTATCTTCTTCATACGAACAAATTGGACGAATAATTACTTGACGTCCGTGAAATTTAGGATTAACCAATCTTACTTTTATTAAACCAAATTTTTGATCAAGTTGTACATCTTCTTTACTACGTTTTACAAAATAATTATCAATTTCATTTTTCGCGGATCTCAACATCTCAAAATCGGACATGTGAATGTTTACACTTCTTTTACCATGTTCTAATCTCAAAAAAGCTATACCTTTAACTAAACAAACTAATACCTTTTTACCGTCACTTAGATGGTAAATGGTCGACATCTTGCGCAATACTGATTTATTATTGCTTGGCTTTCTTTATTTTATACATACCCCCACCCTCGACCAGACATGTCTATTCATGTCATTTTATGCACAATGCTAGTCAGGGGGTTGTACTGAACTAATCTATCGTGTAACAATAGACAGTACGCGGTAGTATTTGCCGGGAAATCTTTTTCAGATTCAAATTCTAATCTCACATCTACCGG
The DNA here is from genome assembly GCA_018340805.1 of Microvelia longipes. Lineage (NCBI taxonomy): Eukaryota > Metazoa > Arthropoda > Insecta > Hemiptera > Veliidae > Microvelia > Microvelia longipes. Next base: position 21,016,888 of record JACMZG010001914.1, on the reverse strand, counting down.
ACCCTTTTTGATAGACTCTGATTGTTTTCGAACAATCAATGATTACAACAGGACATTTATTCTTAAAATCTGTAAAGGATACGTACGGTAGACTCTGATAAGTGTTGTAGTACGACGTTTGAAACGCCGCGTACATGTGGTACAATAAAGCAAATTTATTTTGGGAGAATTTTAAATTTAAATCATCGTAGGGGAACACTCGTGAATTGAGATAAAGCTTGACATTTGTCAAATCGCAGTGATCGAAACAACTGGATGCCTTATCGACGACGTTATTTCTACCCTTTTGAAAGGCTAAAATTAAAAATCGCGGTTTCTCGAGTTGAGTCGAAGTTTTAATCGACCATACTTGTCGGTTTGACGTAGGTAATAGCGGATACTCGTGCATATCCCACGCTCGGAAATGGAGAGAAATTATTTTTTCTGTTTTTAAATAATTAATTAAATTTAGTTTCTGAACTTCGTTAACCGAACGTAAGGTATTTTCCAACAAAGCGATAGTAGTTCAATTTTAACTTTCTCGCGAACTTCTGCCCGTGCATCCGTATCGACGTATGGAACATACAAAGCAATTTGAATCGTTCTCGCTCTTACCAAAATTAGCTCTTGCTTTACGTTTATCAAAACTTTTCGATAATCTTCCGCGAATCCGAGTAACGAGGATAAAGGTAGACAAACGTTGTACCGGGTGGATGATTCTTCTTGTACTTCATTGAAGGGTATTGTCCATCCCATATTTGTTAAGGAATACGATATAGGCGCGTGAGATGAGATGCCCAATCCTTTAGAGTCGAAGTCATTCCGGGGTTTCTGACTTTATCAATCTCAACTCCACAAATTTCATACCGGATCTCGTCGAATAAAAACGGGAATGCGTTGTTGATGAGTCTGTGCTTCGCCGGTGCCGTATTACCTCCTTCTTTTAAAAATGATAGTTCCAAATATATAAAACTTTCACTCGGAAGCGTATAAATGTCTTGGAGTTGTACTGGAATCCGTATCTCTTCTCCGGCGTCTAGCTTTGAGTTTGCGTACGGATAGTGAGTATGATACTCTAGACTCTCTATAGATTCATCATATTCGGGGTGTTCACTTAAATTTAACATCTCAATCATTTTTGGCTCTTCTATGTCTTTGTTACTTACTACATCATCAATAGGTTCATCCTCCTCATCATCTTCTTCATCCTCCTCCTCATCGTCTTCTTCTTTTCTATCCTTTTCCGATCCACATACTGCCTTGCTAGAGTTATTGTCTACAATTGACTCATCATGTTTACCTGCAATGGCGTCCTTGTAGAATCCCAACTCTGAACCATCCTCGCGTTCAACCCCCTCACAGTGTTTATCTCGTTGGTGTCGAAGTAAATTCTTTTTATGTATAAACTTTTTACAGCAGTCTGGACAACTAAATGTCAAGTTTTCAAATCTCTTCTTGTAGAGGCTCGAATCACGTATCTTGGAGAACATCTCTGCTCGGTGTCTGGCTCAATACTAAAGTTGGAGCTCCACTAGCTCTATATATATACTCAACGAAAGCTAAATCACCGCTGAAGCGGCTTCAACAACTCCAGTTAGACCCATATTAGCTGCAACACAACTCCAAATCGGCTCGTATAGGCTCTGCGATAGTTCATATTGGCACCACATCGGCTCTAAATGGCTCATATAGGCTCCACACTGGCTCTAAATGGCTCATATAGGCTCCAACTCGGCTCATATAGGCTCCACACCGACTCTATATGGCTCATATAGGCTCCAAAGCGGCTCATATAGGCTCCACTCCGGCTCCAAATGGCTCATATTGGCTCCACTCCGGCTCTAAATGGCTCATATAGGCTCCAAGCGGCTCTAATTGGCTCATATAGGCTCCAACTCGGCTCCAAATTGACTCATATAGGCTCTGCGATAGCTCATATAGGCTCCACACCGGCTCTAAATGGCTCATATTGGCTCCACTCTGGCTCTAAATGGCTCCAACACGGCTCTAAATGGCTCATATAGGCTTCACTCCGGCTCTAAATGGCTCATATTGGCTCCAACACGGCTTTAATGGCTCATATTAGGCTCCACTCTGGCTCTAGATGGCTCATATTGGCTCCACTCCGGCTCTAAATGGCTCCACTCCGGCTCCAAATGGCTCATATAGGCTCCAACTCGGCTCATATAGGCTCTGCGATAGCTCATATAGGCTCCACACCGGCTCTATATGGCTCATATAGGCTCCACTCCGGCTCCAAATGGCTCATATTGGCTCCACTCCGGCTCTAAATGGCTCATATAGGCTCCAACATGGCTCTAAATGGCTCATATAGGCTCCAACATGGCTCTAAATGGTTCATATAGGCTCCAACATGGCTCCAAATTGGCTCATATAGGCTCCAAAGCGACAAGATGAATATATAAGTTTATGATGTAAGGGGATATGATCAGTTGTATCTTGGCTTCCGTGCAGTCAAGATGCCTTCTACCGCTATTATAGATATTCAAGGGTTTGTAGATAATGAGGGGCAAGTCATCGTTAAAGAGCTTGCATGTTTGGACCTGCAGACGAAATCGTCTTCGAGCTGGTTATTTTTACCACCTGCAAATTATATTCAAGATTCTAAATCTATGAAAACAAATTCTTGGCTTACATTAAATTTTCACGGAATTAACTGGGATGACGGTGATTGAGTACGAGCGATTGTATTTAGTATTTAAACTTTTATCTAATCGGTACACACACTTTGTCGTAAAGGGTAAAGTACGTTTATTGAAAAAATACTTGCCAAATAATTGCGTCATTATAGATTTACTTGCGATAGAATGTCCCAAAATTAGTTCATTGAGTTATAGCTGAGGCCCTGCCTTCTTCATAAGCACAATAAAAATTTGCTTGCGCTCAGGCTCGAGTATGGAGTTTGTATAAATGGCTCGTAAACGGACCTGCACTCGGTTTGACCATAAATTTACTACCGGTTTCATGTGTAGCCACGTGAGTTTCATTTGTAGGGATTTATTTTCGAGTTTATTCTTAGAGTTTAATCATATGTTAAATAACCTTACACTCATGTCTCAGCAGCTGCCGAGATGGAACTCTAGTATGGCGAAGCGTGCCATAATTGGGTCCCTGGCGTGGCATAGCGTCCCGTAAACCCATAGAGGGTCCCTGGCGTGGCATAGCGACCCGTAAACCCTCAGAGCGGTCCCTGGCGTGGCATAGCGTCCCGTAAACCTATATGGCGCTAAAGAGAAGTAAGTGTAATTGTAAATACGTTAGAAAAAAAATATAAAAAATACAAAAAAAAAAATTAAAAAATATAAAAAATACAAAAATATATATAGAGGCGATATTTTTTTAAAGAGGATGTTCGCCATAGTACAGTGCGAGGACGGGGCACTGTACACCTTCCCGATTCGTCTCCACCTTGACGTGGTGGGAAGGCTTTTTACTAAGAGAGACATTTCATAATCTAGGGTGGTCTACTACATCACACCTAAAATCCTCCTGCTTCTACCTATATGGTGGGAACCAATTTTTTATGCAAAGCATATTTAATGTTTCTGTTATTACACTATGCAAAGCAAAAGAGAGGGAGGGGGGGGATACGACTACAACGAGATGGTTGAGGAGGAGGCGGTGGAGGAGGCGGTGGAGGAGGCGGTGGAGGTGGCGGTGGAGGAGGAGGAGGTGGCGGTGCCAGAATCGGCCTTTTGCCCCTACTAACATGACTTATATAGCTACTGCTTAGAAAAAATGCGGACTTTCACGCCAGAATTTTATAACTGTAATTATTCTTAGTTTCGTCGAAAAGTTTAAAAATTGCTCTTATTCTTAAATCCTAAATAAACAACCTTTGTTTAAAATTATTAAATTAACTTCTAAAAATAAACAGAAACATTAATTAAACAAACTAAAGCTTTTGATTAAAAATTCAAAGACAATGAAAAATATTAATGAGTAATAAGTCAAATGCAAACTTTAGTGTATAAAATAAAAAAAATAAGTTGGGAAAAATTAAAAAACAGCCAAAGTTAATTTTTTTTTAATAATAAATATGCAGTAAACTTTTAACTGTTTGACATGATAACTTATTTATTTTCGTTGCATTTTGCTTTTTAACGGATTTTTGGTGTTTCGATTGTTCGGATGACGGTGGTGAAGGGGGCATTGGGGAATCGATTCAAATTTCAATTTTCATTCAAATTGATTAAAAAAAACATTAAAAAGGTTATATTTACCGCAAGTTGAAGATGCAATCGAAGAATCAGCTACCGTCGATACTTGCTGTTGAACAGCAAGTATCGACGGTAGCTGATTCTTCGATTAAAAAAAACATATTTGTTTTTAAAAAAATTATATACTCATGCATATAACGCACTTCTTATAAAACAACACTATCGAAACGAAATTGGCATATGACGACAGTATTTTTCGATTTCAGCTTAATAGGACAATCTTAAGTGGTGTAATTGGTAAAAATTGAATTATGATGTCATTACACATAAGTAATTAGCTCGAAGAGCCGCGAATTAGCGCTCCGAATTAGCGCGAAGAGCCGTAGCGGTCCCGTAAAGCTAGTATTTTAATAATAAGCATTTCAATTGATCATGTTACGTATTATTTTTACTGGAACAGCCTGAGATTAACAAAATATTGCAATAAATCAAGACTGATGCTTTATGCCGCTTCCTCAATTGATATCTAGACGTTAAAAGTGTTTGACTGAAGCGTTGACTTGTATGTTATAGTTTGCGAAGTTTTGTTTCCACTATTGATAACATCTTCAGGGTTTTTGTGCATCAATGAGAATCAAAATGAAGAAACAAGTCAAATTATTATTTTGTATCAAATTGTCCACAAATTTATCACTTTGAGTCAACATGATGTAGTAAGCCTTGAATGTGTTTGCAACTGTGGAAACGAAACGTCAGAAACTTCAAATTTCTTACATTATAAGTTTCTTTTCACATTCAGTTCAAATTTAACTGTTTTTTGAAAGGCAGTTTTCTCCTGAGAACTTGAAACTATAAAATATTTATAAAAGAGACTCTGGAAAGATAATAAGTTAATAATGTACATGTTATTTTAAAAATTAAATGTCATAAATAATTTATTTATTCACTCAAAGGAGTCAAAACACCTAAAATTTGAAATAACAAAAAGAGGAAATATTTATGGTATAAAAAGATAATAAAATAACAGCCATATTTCTTACTGATATACAGCTGAGAGAAAAATTAGAATTTAATCTGTTTATATCTGGGAGCGAAAGAAAAGCACCATGCCCGCTTCCGGCCCTTCAGGGCTTTTTCCTTGTATAAATATTATTTTTCCTCCAATGATTTTTGAATTAATTTTCTAATACTACACAAAAAATTGGCGAAAACAGATTTTAATGGACGAGAATATAATTTTTATTAAATAAGTTCTTTATTTTAACAAAAAGTAATTTCTTAGAGATGTTTTTATAAAAAAAATATTCTTTCAATCCTAAAAAGTTCCTAAAAAGAAAGAGGACATTGACAAATGTTGACAGAAAAGCCAGGGGGTCCAGCTTCAGCGATTTATTTGTTCCGAAGCAGCGATGGTCCCCCAGGGGAGCGGAGAAAAACTAGGAAATAAGCATGTTTACTAACTAGTACTAACACACACATTAACATAAGTTTATGCATTGTCACTCAAGCATCGTTTAGTAACTGTGTATATTAAACAAAACAGATAGTTGCACCGAAGAATATTAGAAATAATTGGGAATATTGGCAATAATCCGTTTCACGGACTTTATAAATGTTCTGAATAATTTTTTCAGCATGCTGTCTGTATGTGTGTGTTTCTGTTCACGTTAGAGAGTTGAAACTTGATTAAAAAATCAGACTTAACATACTGTTTGGAAGATAATATTATTAAGACTACGATTACGTAATTTGCTGGCTCATGAATTATCTTTAATTACAGGCCACCATTTTGAATATATCGACTTTTCAATTCTTAATTTCGATGATTTTTTAACTGTTTCACGACGTATGACATATAAGCAAATTCATTTCTTGGATAGATGGGCACTGGGGATAAAACAGCTTTCGAATAAGGACGAGCAAAGCGAGTCCGAAGACGTACTGCAATATAAATTAGTTGATTTTGATTTTCTGAGGAATTAGTGAGGATGAGCGTGGCAAAGCCACAATGGCTTTTCCTTTTCACAATGAAAAGGAAAAGTTCCAAGCTATTTTTATGTATTATGTATTAATATTATTTCGTGAAGTAGGGAGTTTAGGTTTACTTAATCCCCTTTTGCACAGAAAGTGAAATGCTGAATTTGTATTCTCTGAAAAAGGAGAGTTTTTTGTAGGGCATACAAAAAACTTTATTTGTTTGAAAAATCATGTTATGTACAGCTAGGGGTTTATGTATTTGCCGTGAGGAGCGCTTAAGACCACATTCTTGTTTTAGTTCTACTTTAATTTCGCTAGATGGCAATCCTGTTTGTATGTTTGTATTTCTTTAATAGAAAGTATTACTTACGATGATTAATAGTGACACTGTTTATTAATCAGTCACTTAATTCATTTAACATCATTAAACAGTGTTTAATGATGTTTAATGAATTAAGTGACGCTGAGTTGATAGCAACTCTACCAGGGTTAAAAAAGTTATCGATTTTAGCGGTAAATAAAACTGTTTTGTAATACTACTTATTTTATCATTACTCTTATGTTATCTCAAAAAAATAGCATGCAGTACATGGCAGTGAATTTTTTTTTCTTAACTCGGCTATTTTAACTGAATCGCTTCACTCGCCAGTAAGTATAGTCGCTTCGGTAAAAAGAAGATTTTTTTTACAGCCTAGTAGTATAATACACTATTTTAAGAACATGAGTCTTCATTATTTTAACTTTTTTCATTAAATATCATTCTTCTATTATTGTTTTTATTTCAATACAATTTAATCTATTTATTGACATACTTAATCCGTTCTTTAAAAAAATAGTTTTGTAATATTTACATTTAAAATAGTAAATTAACAGTAAACTAAACTTAATATTACTAAAATGAGTTTAGCAATGCGAAAGAATTTGAACAAAACTCTCGATTTTAAACAGCACTTGAATTGTTTTTATGTCAAACAGTATAGATAAGAACTATTCAAAGTTTATTAAGATAGATTATTATTAGAAAACACGCAAAGTTGGATCTAGTTTGGAAAGATTTAGAGTTATTTTCATTCATTTACATCTTACTGCTTAGTATAACTATTCATTTTTATTCATCGGATTTTTTTCAAAAATATCGTTTTTTAGGTCATCAACAATCAAGGTATATGAATAATAATAGAATGTGAAAAGTCTAGAGTTGACCAAAAAAACTTAACAGTTGGAAAAAAGATTTTGTAAGGGAAATATAATACAAAATCAGGTACGGGGTACCTCGGAACTTTTCCTCATCACATCGGATTCGCTGCGCTCATCCTCCCTCAAGATGTCATTTGATGAAAAATTGACTAATGCTAATATTGAGGTAAAACGTTGTTACATTAGCTATTCTTATATAGGAATACATTCGTGCCAGATTTCAAATCGATCCGAACATAAGCCTGTGAATACCTACGGTATGAGTAAAGAAAAGTAAAAATTTACGATGACTGGACATATTTTTCCTTTAATTCGATTCATTTATAAAAGCTTTGATTCCAGACCTTAGAATATCAAACATAAAATATTCACCCTTCTGTCAGGGGTTTCTCTAACGCAAACACAGTATGTTGTGTAAACATTAATATTCTTGAAAATCATTTAGGGAGCAATTTTTGTTGAAGTTTATGGAAGAATAACTCAGAAGTCTGGCTTAATTATACAAAAACCTTTGCAGTAGAAGAAGGAAATTATAGACAATATGATAGAATAATAGACCAGATTTGAGTGGTTTTTTATATCTGTTTTCTTTACATTTCCTAATATTCTACTTTAATATTTCTTTGGAGGTAGACTTTAAAAATGATTTTGCGTTGATGATTCAATTAAATATTACTCGTAGACAGGAAAATCAGTTAGTCATTTCCAATAAATAATAATAGGTTATTTTTGAAATTTGTTTCTCAGTCTTGCTAGATTTTGGGATTCTCCAACCTTACTCTATAAAATATATAATCCCACACTCATTTACAAATTACTAATTTATAATAACATAATAAAACCTTCATGTCCATGCGATGTTGAGGTATAAGGTTCCGCAAAACCATCCAATCTGAAATGTATCCAAGTCTTACAATCTAAATAATGATCTTAAAATCCCTTTTGTCACTGAATGTATTACCTCTCGCTCCAATTCTTTCCATTCCAAATTAGAATCCTATCCAAATTCTTTTGTACAAACTCTTTATTCCAAAACATTTCCTACAAATCCTCCGCAACGACTTCGACGTCAGTAGTCAAGCGACCTTTTACTACCTGAGTCAAAAATACCTAAATACTTACAAAATGAATACTTTTTATTTATTTATTTTTAATCTTTGTATACTTAAAAAAAATTGTCCCATAAGTAAAAATTCTAAGGAGTATCACCGCTGGTTGATTCCTCCTTTCAAGTTCACCCAGCTATTTTAATCATTATTAGCACTTTGAAACAGGATTCACCTCACATCCTAAGAACTTGTTAGCATAAAATGAATTGATCGGACTATATTTAAAGGATATGCTCTTTAAATAAATATATGCTAAAATAATTTAGCTTAGCGAGCAATTAACCCCTAAGAACCCTGATCATGTTAAAGTCCTGTGATGTTCTTTCATTTAGTATACGTTAATATATTTATACAAAGAATCCTGTGAGTTAGGTGGTGACTAATGGTGATAAATCCTGTGTTTTAGGATGGTAAAGTACGATGAAGTTATCCTCCAGCGTGGCAATGGCAAAGTTAACACTCTCTAAACTACAACTACCAAGAAATGGCGTTCAAGACATAACTAACGCCTTAGGAGTGGCTTAAAAAGGTAATTTAAAATTAATTCAAAATTTATACAACTTTTTACTTGTGGCACCATATTTTATCTGCCACGAAAATTACCACAGGCTGCTGGATCACAATTTATCAGCTTCAGACAGCCTCAGCAACTCTAAACATAGATCCAGAAGTTGGTGAGTCGACGTTGCCTAATAAATTGTGACCAGCAGTCTGCAATACAGGGGTGCGTTGAGGGAGTAGCCCAATGATTAATTCCAGGGAACCTAAATAAGGGGATATAAAATTTAAGTAGAAACTTATAGTAAATATATCAGTTAGACTAACTTAAATTAACAAAATATAAATAAATATTAAGAGAAGTCCTAACATCAAATAAAAATACCGTAGAAATTTAAATAAAGTTAAAAAGGTCTTGCTGAACCCCATTTCTGTAAAACCTATTAGGATTGGGTAAACACAATATAGAAATATTTAAATATGTAAAATATTTATTTAATAATGCATCAATAATAAGGTCGAATAATAAATTTCCAAATATAAGCTAAACTGTTATCATAAAAAATGTAATGCTAAAATAATACTAAACTGGTATCGATTCAAAAAAAAGTTTGGGAAAATACAAATAAGATAGATGAGATGATAAAAACAAAAGGAGAGAAATCTTGAAACGAAAATAACACTATGAGGAGTAAAATGATAACAAATGATCTGGGACTGAGAAAATAAACGAGAAAAGGAAGAACCAGGAAGTCAAAAATAAGAAGGGATAAAAAAGAATGATGGTATAAAAAGAAATCTAAATGAAATGGAATCAAATCAAATGATGCATCATTCAGTTATATACTTTGGTATTGGAAACTCGTTTATATGAGAGAAAAGAAAAATTATGTTATTAGGAACAGAAATGTGTGATATGAATAATATAGAAGTGTCACAAACTTTTATAAAGAATACTTAAAGGTAAAGCCGATATGAATATACAGCTCTCAGTGTACTATATTTTATGTATTATTGACATAGAACTAAGTAATTCTTCAATACTGCTCTGAATTTTACCAAGAAAGCTCAGACGGGTCCTTATTCTTTCATCTGTTAATCTTTTATATTAATAAAATAGTACTAGGCAATTCTTCAATCCAGCTTTGTATTCTACCAAGCAAGTTCAGTCGGCTCCTTATTCTTTCTGCTGGATATTAATAACATAGTACTAAGCAATTCTTCAATACAGCTTTGTATTCTACCAAGCAAGTTCAGATGGCTCCTTATTCTTTCATGTGTATATTAATAAAATAGTACTAGGCAATTTTTCAATACAGCTTTGAATTCTACCAAGCAAGTTCAGATGGCTCCTTATTCTTTCTGCTGTATATTAATAGCATAGTACTAGGTAATTCTTTAATACAGCTTTAAATTCTACCAAGCAAGTTCAGATGGCTCCTTATTATTTCTCTTGGATATTAATGATATAGTAGTAGGTAATTCTTCAAACCAGTTTTGAGTTCTACCGAGTCTGATTCCCACATTTTTTTCCAAATGAAATTTGCTAAAAGTAAACATAAAATTGTACGTTATCAAAAGATAATCTAATAACTAAGTTGGGGTATCCCAACTTAGTTTGTTTCTTATGTTAAGAAACATGAAAAGATTCTTCGCTAATGACTGTCGTAATAGCTAGATAAACATATAGGTTCATCAAACTGATCCAAATCCTGGTTAATCCAGTTTGTCCAACCCGGGTAATTTATGTAGACAAATACATCTTCTGTGATCCAGAGATTCATCAGCCATTATTCACACTGATGGTCATATTAGGAGTTCATAAAACCGTAAGGAAGGGTGTCTATATAGGTCAGGCTGAATAAAGGCTTTTAGCACAAACTTAGTAACAATGGCTTATGACGTGACAAGCCACTAACTGCTTCACTACACTCTATCAAACTTACAAAGGTATCAAACTTACTGTAGTATCACAACAATTTAGTAAGATTAGCTTAGCGATTGTGAGATCAACCAAGGAAACTTAATATTTCCATGAGTCTAATTATATATCAATACAAGACAGACGACCGTATCCAATCTACAACTAACTCGCTTCCTTTAATTATATACTCACAGACAGTCTCCTCCAACTCGCTCACACAAAGATACACCAACACATAAAATACACAGACACTCGTACCTGAGCTAATAAAGTTTCTAAAACTAATCAATCAATAGATGCGTCCACTTACAATTTGACTTTAAATAAGTCACGAATTAAACTATTATATACAGATACCTTTGACTTACGCGTGCAAAAAATCACGCAAAAATTCACGCTAATATTTATACTAGACAATTTATACATCAAATAAACAGACTGTGAGTTACACACCTGCGTACAATGTAGACATACAAAAGTATGGCTACAGCGACTATATAAACCATAAAGCGGAAACCCGAGCAAGAACTAGATTGCTTAGTACCAAATCACTCAAAAGAAAATTCGCCGTACTTGTAAAACTTTGCACTAGTTTTTGCTTAATTTTAATTAAATTTTCTATGTTTTACTAGAACTAATAAAATAAGAGCAGTTTTTTTAATCAAATTTGCTAAAACATAGAAAATTTTACCACAAAACGCAGTTGATGTTAAAGTTAAAAAAAAAATATATTAGTGAAAAAGAAGCATAACGAAAAGAAAAGAAGTAGGCATACTAGGTTAGAAGAAAGGTAAATTTGGCCACCCCACTTTAACCTAATAGGTTAGGAGGGGGTAAGATTTAGTTTAAGACTAATAGTCTGATACCGCTGTTACATTTCATTAAGGAAAACCAGTTTACCTAACGTTTTCCACAAACCAGAATTAATCACATCTAGCTCTTAAAACTTGGTCGAATTTTCTCAATCATGTTAAACAATTTTAAGGGTAAAGTTTCGTAACTAAAATTTAGATTAGGGATTTTAAGCGAAAGTATAATCTTAATGATTCAATTTCCTTAAGCGTAGTTGACGTTTAATTAAGACGTATACCGTAATAATAATTACAAAAGTGATTTTGAAAGTAAAGTTGCGTTTAAAATTCATTCACACCATATTAAGTAATATTTAAATTTGCTTCATACTTAGATTAGGTTTGAGCTCTTCTTCAAGTATATGTAGTTTACTGAACTAAGGTTAAGTAGTATAAATCTTACCAAAAACCACTTACGTGGTAAAAAACCACTTACGCGTTCAGCGTAGGAAAGTAGAATCTGAGATTTTATTAAGTAGGAATGCACACAAGCATAAGACAAATCCAAAAAGTCCTCATGCGTCAAAAGCTGTTCAGTAGTAGGCTGTAGGCACGCAACAAAAAGTGCAGGAAGAATAAGAATAAGAAGTCATCAAAATCAAAATAAATTTATTTTGTACAGGTTTTTCTGTTTGGCAATATTAATGGTCATTGTATATCTGTAAATCTATCATCAACATTTTAGGAACTTCTCCAGCGACAGTAAAAAACTCTTTTACTGTCGTCGACAATAAAAAACTACGAAATTGACACAGACGGTAAAAAACAAGCTGTTAAGTGCCTACTTTACAGACGTCTGAAAAAATCATTTCTAAAACATTATATGCTCAAAAAAACTAAGAATTATTGCCTAGAGTTGTAAGTATTTAGGGGAACAATTTAAGACTGAAATAGCTTCGTTGTCGTAAGCACAGTAAAACAAATATCGTAATTCACACCCTTTGTGAAGTCATTAAAATAAACTGACTATAATCATCTACAGTCGTTAATTCTTTCTCTATAATCATCAACCCAGACTAAAAATAATGAAGCCTCTTTAAATCCAGAACAAAAGACATTGAAAATAAAATAAGGAAAACCTCAAGAAAATGAATGTTAAAAAAGAAAAAGCAGTAAAAAAGTAAAAAGAGAAATAAAGATCCGCTCTTAATGACGGAAGATCAGTAAAGAGTGAACTTAGATGCTTGAGAGGAAAAGTTCTTTGAACCCCTTTATTTTCTTTAAGTTTAAATATTTGAACTAAGTTTTTTTAACCCTTCGTCTTAGAACAAACTTCATTTTGAAAGCCGATCATGATGTCGTCTAGATAGGCTCTGTGTTTGAAAAGTAAACCTTGAAAAGAAAATTGAAGACGTTTATTTTCTTTGCTCTTGTTTTTTAACTCCAAGAAAATTATTTTTCTCCTAGAATGTTCAAATTATTATTTTTTCTCATGATTATAAATTTGAATTGATATAAAGAAAATGATGAGGGTTTCGAATTACTTTGCGTTCTTTTACCTTTAAGTGTCGTTTTTACGGATGAATGATTGTGTCTCAAGAGAAATTAAAAAAAATCTCAAAAAAATCTATTAAAAAAGTTTAAAATGGCTCGAGAGAGGTAGAAGACTTCTTATAACTTTAAGGTTAAAAACAGCAACGGGACAAGCAGTTTTCCTTTAGGTACACCGTTTTTCTATTCCGAAAACCTCGACATTCAACAAGCATTCTATAACTCCTCATCAACCCCTTTTCCATTCCTATCAAAAGTTTAATTGCGGAAAACGATTCGGATTTCTAACGACCGAAAAAACGAGAATTGGAAAATGGAGGTAGGTATTTCCTGTGTTTCTTTTTAGAAAACTAGGGTTTTAACATTGGGATATTGCGAAAAACGGAATTTACCTTCAGACAAACGACACACCCTTAGGTTGTTAGGGTTTAAAACCAGAATCTTTTATCAACAAAACCATGTCGTTGACATCAATTTCGAAATAAGCATCAACGTCTTATTCAAAGAGATATTTGCCTAAAATAAAAACCATGAAAATTTTCAACTCTTTAGATGTGAAATGTTTATACCGAGTAAAAGTTTTCCGTTTGACAAAACGTAAAGTTAATATAAATTAGAAAGTGTACTGTTAAAGTATCTGTCACAAACATAAACACGCTTCCATTAAAAATAAACAACTTAGAAAACGAACTCGTTGATTAAAGCGTTAAGATTTTCATTAAAGTTTCACAGAATACAATTTTTCTGAACGCTTTGTTTCTCTTTATATTACGAACAAAACTCATTACAACATTGTACCGGAGTCCTTTAAAAATGTGTGATTTTACTTGAATAAAAACAAGATAAACGATAACGGTGGTTGACTTACATAGTTGTACCATTCGATTCTACCGACTTTTGCAAATCATGAATGGTTGAAATAATTGTGCAAGTTATGTCACGTTCCTGGGTGACACCCAGGAACGTGACAAGCTTCATAACACAACGCCATGCTAGATGGGAACTGTTCCATCATAAATGGCTCGACGTAATGTCATTCCCACTCTGTTTCGTTACGTCTAACTCATCAGGGTGCCGGACGAACGACTGTTTATGTTCGTCTATTTTATTTACTATTTAAAACTCGCTAAAATAAATAAATCATACAGAATTAATCAGAGTCGCATAGTTTAATTTTGCTCTGCTATCATGGCCAGTGAGTAAAATAATGCAGAATTATTCTTGATCGGAGACTTAAGTATAATGTGTGTGTCAATCATTACACCTGTTGGAAAAGTAACGCTCAAGATGCTAGATTAGTAGATCAATCATAAGGAGGTTAAGGAGTTTTGAGAGGAACAGCTTTGATTCTCTCTTTGTCACTCTGAATACTAAGGGTCACTTATTGTTAAAGGTTTCGACGCTGAACCGCTTAAAACAGTTGAACCATGCATGCGTTTAGGGTCCATTAATTTCAGTTAGCTTTGGCTGAATTTTTGAATAAGCTAAGAGCCTTTTGTATTGCTTCGCTATATTCTGCTAATTATTATTAAACAGGAATTTCATTAAGTAGTAGTAATAGGGTTGAGAGGCAAAGTCAGGCAAATATAATGTATTTATATATATATATATATATATATATATATATATATATATATATATATAATATATATATATATATATATATATGTAATATATATTTATGTCTAAAATGGTAATAAATCATTCGGTATGTATCTGTTTGCTTTAATTTCATTTTAAGTTAAGAATTATTTCAAGAAACTAAATATGATTTTGTTCTAATAACAATACGTAATATTTTTCCGGGGTTTCTCTTTAAAATATATCGTTTAACATATTTTTTCTTATTTGTACACACGCGCACACAAACACACACACACAAACTCACACAGATATAAATATAATTTTTTTTAATTTCACAAACGTAAAATCTCTATAGCAGATTGCTTATTGCATTTGGTCTTTAGAAAGCAACGATTTTTTATAACCTTCTAAAAAGTCATTAAAAAATTATTAATATTTGTGTGTGTCTTCATAATACTAGATAAGAATTAGTTTAGGGCACTGAAGAGACTAGATTTTATTAGATTAAACAAACTATATTTCATTACTTAAACGTAGCATATTCATGTTCAATGTTCATCATATGTTCACATATATTCACATATTCATGTGGTTCCGTCATTAAAAAAGTTTAAAATGACTGAGTTTTCATGATTATCCTTATTTTAAACAATTAAAAGTATCTTTTCTTTTTTATAAAGAAAAATTAATATTTTATTTGGCCTCTTGTACAAGAGGTCTTGTTAAATATTTATCGGCATATTTTGATAAACCCTTTTTAAGGTAAAATGGTTTCAGGGAAAAGTTTTTGGAAAATGATTACCACTTAAAGTTTAACATTAGCTCGTAACCTAGCTATTACAAACATTGTATTTACAATGTTAATTTTGTTTGGGATTATAGTTTAGTGGTTTGCTAATGGTTATCATGCTTATTAACTCAACCAACAATGGCTTTCCCCAACAATTAAAAGCTTTTCCGGTTTTACGTTCTGTAAAATGTGAAACTTTTCTATTAGTTTGTTTTCAAAGCTAATTATGAAACATAAATAAACAATTTCACCTTTAATTTTAAAGAGTATTATGTTACTGTTTATAACGCAGAGTTCTGTGAAATATGATATTTTATGTAAGTTTTAACAAATTTAAATTAGTGGTAAAATAATATCTTTCTTATAAAGTCAAAATAAATGTTACTTTAAAGTAGATTTGCTAAAATGAGCAGGAGTTTTGTTTCTCTCTTTCCTATATTTTACTATGCTCAAAATAATTCCATTTAAATAGATATTATTTCAAGAGCCTCGATCATAGAATTTTTTTAAAAAATCGGGGGCAAGGTTCCTAGGAACTTTTCCTCAACATATTGGATTCTCTACTCTCATCTTCAGTACTTATGACTCTTTTTGGTCTTTCTCAGAATGTGGAAATCTCACATTTTTATATAGCAGTACGTCTTTAGACTAGCTTTGCACGTACTAAGACAGTAAAATCATAAGCTTCGGCCAAAAAATATTCCCAGCGGCTACCAATCCTGGCACTAACTCTGTAGGTAGTCCGTAAGTTAAGCTATGCACCATTGAACCCACGCATACAGGCACCCGGTGTTTATGTTCAACACGATTCAGGTTCAACCGAAGATGGTTCGGGTTCAACCAAACATGGATTGTGTTCACGTTTGGTTGAACTGGAGCCATGTCTGGTTAAACCTGAACCATGTTGATCATAAACCCCGTGTGACAACATACGGACAACATATTGAACACGGTTGTTACACTTAACATTATTTATTTAAAAACAAACTATAGATATACTAAGCACTCGATTTCGGCATCGGAGGACCGGTGTTCGCAACCCAGGCTATGCTCTAAGATTATATGAATAGTATTCGTATTTTAAAGAGCCGCGATAATTGACTACTCTTTATTGACTATTTTTTATTACTTGATTAAATCAATTGAATCGACTTATCACGCAATATTCTTTTGACTACCTAAAGTTATAAGTCAATGACTAAAAAGCTTCTCTATTCTTTACATAATCTTATTTCCTTATTATCTAATTTATCTTAAAGGGAAAAAATCTTGATAAAAACCAAATTGATCATATCGTGATTTTGATAAGGGGGGTTTGGCTCTAACCAATCCACTTAGCTCGGAGCTGAGAGTCTTTAGAGGGAGCTTATAAGGCCCATTCAGTATCGATTTTATCTCAAATTGCCTCTTGTTAAAACTACATTATATTTTATTATCATTTTATCTTCTTAGTATGTACGAATCTTTGAATAATTCTTACTTTCATATCGTCTAAGAATGAAGGAAAAACTTAAATAGTGACAAAATATTATTTATGTTTCAGCAACTATAAAAATTTTAAAATTCGAAACGCACGTTTGTGCAAGCATGGATACTCTAGTGTAGATTTAAAATACTTTCACTGATTTTAAATATTCTTCAATTTTAATTCATTGCTTCCCATTTCCAATGTTAAAGGAAAAACATTGTAATCGGAAAAAATTGACATCAAACATACCTACCTCTTATAGCCCTCTTATACTACCCTACTTCCTATTAGAAAGGGGATGTATTCCATTAGCAAAAGACTTAACACCCACTTTTTTTATCAAATGTCCAACTTTCAGCATCTACAGATCCCAAAATTGAAAAACATTAGTGTCGGTTTTTATGTATGAGTATGAATAACCACATTTCTTGTTAATAATCTAATGCTTAGACGGCTAATCTAAATCGGGTTTTATAAGGTTTTATTTTGGGGTTATTCCAACTCTGTTTATTAAAATAGAGTCTTTTTAAACTTTAAAATATGGGCCTTCGGCTCATGTCCATGCGACTTCAGCCACAGGCCTCATACCGCTTCTTTGGATAGTCCGATTAAGCTGAAACCAGTCTCAATCATTTTAGAATCCCTACGACCATTTCAGATTTAACAAGACTACTTGAGGGTTCTTCCACTATTCGGGCCTGCTTAAATCGCTGTTAATCTTCATTTTTGTTCCTGTTTTGTCTGCGGACAGTAGGCTAACGAGCGCGGAAATAAGAAGAAGGACCTTTCTTATGACATATGATCAATCGCTCATACCTCGTACATTATATTAAGCGAAACTTGGAACTAACTAGAATATTGCTATTCATCGTCACTCTGTATCTTGGTTACTTGTCGATTACGCTATTATAGCGCGCTCTAACAGGTTTTCTTGGTTACTAGATATAAGATAATAGATTTATTGTGTTTCATTAACGCCATGTGTACAGTGGTATTAGGTACCATATTTCGACGATGGAGAGAGAGAACTCCGCTCTCTCAATCGATTATCAGCTTATCTCTCTACTACTCTAGTTATATCAACTACAGTGTTTCGATCATAATATTTAATTAATTATATATACTAGAGGCGTATAATTATGTAGAGTGAATTTTTATATTATTCAAGTATCGCGGGCAGATATTCTAAGGATTCATTATTCATACTAGTATTGCATTTTTCATTATGCTACAACTATGGACCTTGTATTTGTTATTCCTATATAGCATCTTTCTGATATGATGTACGCTCTCGTGTTCGTATGATCACAGAGGAGCCTACGTCGCCACCAGTTTGTTTCGCGACACCATGTGTACAAATAGACTTTGATCATCTGTACAAAATTAGTATCATTATCAAATGATCATATATGTGAGCTTTCTCTCTCGTCGCATGTAATTATATTGGAAATATCAATGTGTATCCGCAATCCTCGCTAACAGTCACACAGTCGCGCCGACGTCGCACCGCTATCTATCACAATATATAAGCGTCAATATATAAGAATAGTTCAGATCAATAGTGATTAAGCAGTATATTTCTATAATGATGCTGAAATTCACGCAAATATAAAGCTGATCAAGCTTAATATGAACTGTTAATTCAAGTTGCAGCTAAATATTATTTATTCGAAAATAAGTACAGTTATCATCATTTTAATGATCATTTAGTGGGTCAATTGACCACACTATAAAAAATATCCGAAATAATTGTGTCATAAATATATCTAGCGACCCTCAAGCAAATAGGTGTTCCAAATTTTTGCTAACTGATTATATGAATACCCACGATGTTTTGCTCAAAGTAATAGTGGGCAGGCCTATTGTGTATAATATATTTTATAATGACTTAGTTTTATTATACTCTAAGTGCAAGTCAATTATTATATTTGTGTGAGTTATTGCGATCTGAAATTTATATCATACTGTGTGACATCTACATATTATCTAGTGATACTCTTGCGTCTATGATTATTACTGACTGAGCTCAAGTCATGTTTTGAGTATATGCTACAGGCTCTAGAGTTTGTATTATACGGTACCTGATACTAGTCACAAGACTATGTTATATAATATATTATGTGTACTCTATAAAAGTATAAGAGACTTTTTTACTCAACACTAATCATGATACGCTTGCCTCGTTCTCTGTGATCTGATTGTGTCTTGAAACAAGATATAGATGAAACCTGTTTTAGGATGAACACAATATTTTTCCTAATATTGCCATTCAGTTTTTTACTTAAACATAAGCTATTATGCGAGTCGGTCTGTGTGCATTAAGTGGTTAAAAATTCTCAATAAAATTAAAACTTGCACATGAATGCATAATAGAACATGTACTCCCTATTATAGGGCATATATTTCTATAAAGATTATATATATTATATAATAACTATTATAATATTAAATTAATGATACATAAATAATAATAAACTCTAATTAATAGTAATAGTTAATATGACCTCTAATATAAGATATGTATTATAATATTATATAATTATTTATCTTCTGACATATTTCTCTTATACCATTTTAAAATATATTATTCTCAATTATGTATATCAAAAATATATTATTTCTAGATATAAAACAAAGGAAACATAATGATGTAGAATCAAATGTATAAAGTCAAGTAAATTAAACTTAATAATTTATCCGTATGTGTATCGTTATGCAGTGACGGCCATATATAAAAATTGATAACTAGTACAATCAATATATATATAAGCAGCGCGAGTCTTAGAGCAGTATATGAACATAAATAATTCCTACTATTAGTATGTTTATCTCTGTGTTACGTATTTTATATTTACATCGTTGTATTTCTTATCCAACATGAAAATAGGTGAATAGACGATTGATATAAATGATACGGCAAGCTCTCGCCGAAAGTGGAATAGACAATGATAGTGGTATAAGGAAAGCATGCCGCAAATAGAAGAGAGAACGTATAAGGAACGTACTATGTATGTAACAAAGATTAGTGTGAGTGTACTCTACGTGTGCAGATAGTGAAGAGCCAAAGGTAAGTATAAATATAAAATAAACATTTCTAGACACACACAAACTCGAGACAGTCAACAATTTATCTCTTTTCTAACATATATATAGTAGAGTCTTTCTCTCCCCGTTGCTGACTAGGTACCTAAGTATCATTTATTATCACATATCATATTAATATTATATATCGGATAGTTTGTGACTCTATTATCTATTTCAGGTGTTCTCAATGCCTATATCTATCCTAAGTTACGCAGTCACATAAATATTTCATCTCTTTCTTTCATATATTTATAATATGGCCCATAAGATTAGGACTAGTAAGTTTATAGAATATGTTCTGAAAGCCATTCCAGTGCCATACAAATGTATATGCTAACAAACACTCTCGGATCATGAAATCTTGATTATTTTGAAGTCTATACATTGTGTTAACAGAGAACATTATACACTACATATATTCAGATTCCTACTAATATGAAAATATAAAAAAGACGGAATTCACCCCTGGCTGACAATTAGAGGAGACATAGAAAAGTGATCAGTGTCGGTATTGTTCACACCCAATAACCTATAAAACAATCTATTATACAACAAAAAATAACACAAATAAAAGATTATCTTTTGTGAGAAGCGTATAAAAAAATGGTGAATTAATAATTATAATGAATTTAAAATAATACGATCATTCACATATTCTATTAGGGATACAAAAGTCTTCGTTAAAAAGCTAACTTTTTAAAACGGACATTTAAGAATAATGTGTACATTCGTCTTCTATAAGTTCAAGTAGTAGTGAGGACACTACTACATAAGAGCTTATCGAGGTCAATATACCGCGTGTAATGTATTTTCACGTATTGTAGCACTATGGTTCAGTGTTTAGATTGAATCTAATAATGTGCATTTATGATAGTTACAGTGAAAAGTCATGACACCACGCATCTGGAAACAAGAATCTCTAGGTTTCGTCGTTCCTAGCTCTTTACTTCGCTTTCACTGCACTGATGAATGAACTTGTTAAGTTCAAGGCGGCTCTGTCAATAAATAATATACTAAGTGGAGTGAATGTTTCTTTTTTCTCCTAAATGGCTTTAGTTCAAAATCTAGGATAATACTCTTTTGCTCTTTAAGAACCAGTTCGGTAGCCTTTATGTTTTCTGCAAGGACGTTAGGTATTTTCTTTTTTAATTTTAAGTGTGATTATTTTTAAAACCATTAGACTACATATATAATAGGTCCCTAGAAAAAATCAAAGAAGGTCTATTAGATCTTCTACAAACATATAGATTCACTAAAACTATAGTTTTAGTGATAGACGCTATAGAAACTGATAGGCGCTATCAACTTGTCATGTCATAGTAACCTTTTCATAGTAGAACAAGACGGCCATAACCCTCAATATCTGTGATACATTTTCTATAAATTTATTTGTTCGCTGTATTCCTGAACTTTGCCCTTTTATCTTTCAACTTACTGTAGGAAGTCTATTCTAACAATCAGAATTCTTGAAACGTTTAGTGCTTTTGTATTAATTTAATGAATGTTTTGATAAATAAATAACTACCTGGTTACAAAATGTATAGTATGAAACATGCTCAATTCTTAATTACATTTTAGAAATTGAACCTTAAGTTGTAAAATTGGAGTTCAATAATGTATCTGTCTACCTGTGTGAGGGTAAAAGGGTCCTTGTTGAAGTAAATATTTAATCCTGATAAGATGAACTGGGATAAAGAGGAAGATTTAAGGAAAAGAAACAAAAGGAGTTGGGTTGGAATAAGAAGTGCTTTTAAAGAGAAGTATAACCTTACAACCAACAACAGCTTTAACAACCATTTAATCCTTAAAACTTAAGGACTCACCTAAGAGTCCGAAGGATCCTTCTCTCTGCTCAAAGGACCTCTTTAAGAAAAGGTTTATATTGGTAAAACTAATCAAATATTAACAGAAACACGTGTAAGCCATCGTCTTTATTTTTTAACAAAGAACTCTTTGAGAATATAAAATCCTTTTCCATGAATGGTTGAGTGGATATTAAAATAATAATCATAAGATGTAGATAGAACAGATGCTTTTGCGAAAGTATTCCAAAATATCAGAAACGAAAGAAAAATTCGGGTTCGAGTGCCTCAGAACTTTTCCTCGCCCTATCGACTTATACTTATTTTCTTCCTGTACTCGCTTCACTTGTCCTCTTAATGTGGAAATCGCCTCATTTATATTGCAGTACGATTTCGGACTCACTTTGCCCTTTCTAAGATTGTAAAAATATCATCTCACTCGACGCTACTTAAAATTTTAAGATGCAACAAAACCCGTAGATATACCAACTAGCCGTATCGAAATGAACCCTTCTATACTTATTTATAAAGGTACGAATGGGCAACCAGAATTGTATACTTAATAGTATAGAGTTATTTTCGATTTTAACTATTAAAAGGCAAAGACTGTCAAATCACACTCTGTATTCGATAAAAGTGTTTAACTTACTGATTGAATGCTGATAATTAGTTGGAACTTGATAAAATATATGTTTCTTATGTGGACAACATGCTGCACAAATTCAAATGCATAACAAACATATTCCACGTTTCATGATGAATTTTAAAATGATTGCGTAGTCATCAATGACGTCACAATAAAGTTATTTCACGGATAGTACAACTAGACCGTAAAGATTTAAGTTGATTTATGGTGGTAAGAGTTTCCACTCAATAGCACGCTGGGAGCAATGATGATAACAGACTCACACACATACAGACAGACAACTTGGTAAAAACTACTCAGACGGACTTAAACACCTGAAATGGATCAATCATTTGAAACCTCGGATAATTTTTTTTGTGTTATCGCACTCGCTTCACTCGTTCTTAGATAGTAAAAATATCCATTTTATTTCAAGCAGTCACCAGTCACACATTTGTCTATGGTATCATTTATATCTACGGTATAAATGAGGAAAAATTTATGAAACCAAGATTAGATTAAAATCAAAGTTACAGATAATACGGGTAATAAAAATGAATAAGAGATATTTTTTTCTACTTAAATACGTTTAAAAGGTAACTAAACTTTTAAGTATGTGTTATAATATAATATATAAATAGATATTACAATATTTAAAAGGAAAGATTGATAAAGCATATAAAACTCCACACTTGAGACTTTTAGAAGCCTAAACTCGAGCTTGTTCCTAATCAGATTTCTTTACTCGCAAAGCTTAAAAAAGAATCAATTTAATTATAAATTTTTAACCCCTTCACTGTCGTTTATTATTCTAGAGCGTGGAAAAGTCTTCAAGTTTATATTTTATGAAAAGGATTTTAAGGGGTTTGGTGTAAAAGCAGTGGGGATGCTAAAGGTCTTTATGCAAAACCATGACTCTCGTACCCTTATAGTCTTTCATAATCGAATTATTAAGAATTTATTAGTCCTATGGGTTTAAGGACGAAGGGTATTTTCATGAGCTTTTCCTGCCATTTCACTCGATTTTTCTACCTTCTTAATAGATTTTTACTGCCTTTTATTAACGTTTCTTTGCAAATCCATCCGTCCATATTAATTGCTTAGTTCTATTATAAATCCGAACGATGAATTTAAATAAGTTATAATTAACAGACGACATCAGTGCCACAAGATTTATTTAAATATACAAAATTGGGTACGGGTTACTTCGGACCTTTCCGTCATCACGTTCGCTCATCCTCCTACTTCTCGTTCGCTCGTCCTCAGAATATTCAAATCATTAAATTTATACTGCAACACGTCTTCGGACTAATTTCGCTCGCCCTCAGTTAGTATTAGTAGTAGATAATTCTAACTACAACCACAATAGTAGTTAGTATTACATACTTTTCATTTCAGCGGTCTCCCATCCAGGCACTGACCACGCTCGATGCTTCTTACTTTATGATCCATCACAATAAAATATAGACATATTGTACTTGTATTGAAACGAAACTTGGTGAACTATTTATTAATTAAAAGTATTAAAATAAGGTTACTTAAGGGTAATTTTTAAAAAAAATAACATCTAGTTAATCAGATGAAAATTGATACAACTTGGCACATATGTTAGTCTTACGTGCTTAATTTTATTGATACAACTCTCCTTGCGTTTAATTTTTTTATGAAATTTGCTGAGTGAAATATCGGGGTTAATGATTCGTCATTTAACAAATATTTTTTCGGATATCAATATCTACACCTATAGATTTTGTTGTACAAGTTTCAAACTCTATAGAATAATAAGCACTGGGAGCTATTGATTACAACACACACATTCAGTCCTGTTTTGACTTTGTTTTGAACTTTTATTAAGATTTTTTGCAAATCACAAGACTAATAATAATAATTTGATTTTACTACTTTTAAAATAAAAAATATATTTAAATAGTAGAGTTAAGTTAAATTTTAAATAATCTTTTATTTATGCATGGCATATCACGTATTTTTATTTAGTATGTTAAGTTAGTATATTAATCATTTACAAAGTACGATAGTCTTTATATTATAATTAGAGAACCAAGTCTTCGCCACAGGGTATAATAGAACAAAAATACAAAAACCAAAATTACACTATTAAAAACCAAAATCATTGGAAGACGGTTATGCTTCATTTTAAATAAATATTAACAGTAGTAAAAACTGATTTCATTACTCTGATGTACTCCAAGGTTTCAAATAAAGAATAAGAATTTAAACCTACAATGCTATTATTAAATATATAAAAGGTATCCATTGATTCCTGTGTTAGCACCAAGTGTCATAGGTAAGCAGTTAAGCTTTGAATTTGAAAACCCTACTTTAGATTAATATAAAAAAATATAAAATATTTTAGATAGGCAATATATAAAGTTATAGCCACGTCAACTGTTTTACGATAAAAAAATAGTTTTCAACGCCAAAATCGGAGGAGTAGCCTCTAATCTCGATTTGAACCTTTAACCTCGTGATTGAAGAAACGTAATAACTAAATTTGGATGTATTAAAATGACTTTCTATTCTTTCGTTCTTAACTAAATTTGGGTTTTTCATGTTAAGCGTTACTGTTGTCGTGTTGCATGCTACTAGTTGCTTTCTAGAGGTAATTTTGAACATGGTGACATTTTTTAGCGCGACAAAAATTGTTTTGTTACTGCGGTGACAATTTTAAATTAGTCTTACTGGTTGGACCTGCGCCTTCACAGTGTCTACCAATATTGATTGTTACCTATATCTACAAATTAAACCTCAACAGCTTTATTAAAATTAAATTTAAATTAATTTATATCAAAACAATATTTCCAGGCATAAACTACAGAAAAAAATTGGGACTTGTAGAAAATCTATAATAATAAACAGTTGTATTATTTATTTACTTTCTTTTATTTATTGTTGCTTTGCTCACCCTTAAAAATATTTGCATTGTATTAAAGTTTATAAATTACGCTTTACTGCCAAGTTAATAATTTACCTTTTTACTTATCCTCATTTATACCGTAGGTATACAGGGGAATTATTATGTTTGCAAATAAAATTTAAAACCGGGATTTCTTCTGAATTATCCGTTTCAGGAGTTTTTAAGACCTCCCAAGTAGTTTTCACAAAGTTGTCCGCCTTTATGTGTGTGTCTGTTATCATCGTACTCCGATGAATTCTTGAATATCTTCATGAATTCAAATGTCTGTTATTGTCTTTATATTTAAATGGTTCGTTTCAAACCCTTGTATGAAAATGGAAGTAAATGACCAAACAATACAATGAGGGTTCCGCTAAACCCCTTGTAATACGGTATATCACGTACAGCCTTCCAGACTACGCTTAATTTTCTATCTTATCTCATGGGGACATCTTTAGAGCTTATCATAATATTTTAATATTATTGCACACCTTCCATTAAGCCTTAATGCTTTAAGTTTTATAATTATTTTGGAAAGATTTTAAGTAATTATAAACTTGGTTTTATAACACTAGATTTCTGATAGAGTTAACTTAGATTTAGGTTTAGGTATACTAAACTTACATTTTAGTTATCTTAGATAAAAATATGAAATTTTTGGCCAACGAGGCATTTAAAAAATTGTACCGGTAAAGTTTTATATATTATACTGTTTCTCTTCTAAATAGTTGTTTACTATTACTATGCTCGAAAAAATAGCATATGCTACATTTTAGTGACTTTAGCGCCAGTGGATTCCATATTATAAGGATTTAAATAAAGGTCTATCCACAAATATAGTTTTAAGCATATAATGATAGTAAAACCGGCTTTTAACCAAATAAAGGTCATCCTCAGTACCTACAAACAAGAGGACGATCAAATAAATAAAATACAATTAGTACACAATAAATACAATTAATACAATAAGAAACAAGAAGTAAAACATAAAATATAGTCAATCAAAAAGTTAAAAAGAAATGGAGTAATAAATTACCGGTGAGAAGAAATTATTTTATACTAGACTCAAAAAGAAAAAACAATTTCTTCTCACCGGTAATATTTTACTCCATTTCTTTTTAACTTTTTGATTGACCATATTTTATGTTTTACTTCTTGTTTTTTATTGTATTGATTGTATTTATTGTGTACTAAATGTATTTTATTTATTTGAGCGTCCTTCTTGTTTGTAGGTACTGAGGATGACCTTTATTTGGTTAAAAGCCGGTTTTACTATTATTATTTGCTTAAAACTATATTTGTGGATAGACCTTTATTTGAATCCTTATATGCTACATGATTCGGCTCTTTTTACTGTCTCCTCGCTTCGCTTGACCGTAAATATAGTCGACACGGTGAAAAAAACCTGTTTCACATCATGTAACAGAATATACTATTTTCGTTGGTTCTCTCGTTGTGGGTTATTTAGGCAGGAAAACTAATTTCATGGATATAATAAATCGCAATTGGGCATCTATGTATAAAAAAATAATTGCTTAGCCATTGTTTTGAATTTCATTTAGTGGGAAATACTTTTTTTTGGAAAGATGTGTAGTTTAGTTTAGTTGATGCTTCAACATATTTTTCTTATTCCTCACAAAGAAAGACCTTTAAAAATAGGTATTGAATGAATAGGATAATGTAGGGAAACCTGTACTTTTCATTCCATTGTCAGAGGTTAAAAAAGGGTCGTATTGTAGGTCTAGTAATGCTTTTATATCGTGTGGTCATTGAGGGAGGCTTTCAACAACTATTCCTATCTTGGGTAAAATGAGAAAAAATAGCTGGCTGGAAATAGCTAGACCTGATTAGAGAAAATAATATATAAAAAGGTAAAAAGAATAGAGAGAAAGGATAAAATATCAGGTAAGAAATGTGACGTCATTTGTCTGATTTTTATATACTACCTGGTCCCATACAACTTTATAATATATTGTTGCTTTGCTTCTTGGCTTCTTATCATAATTTGTTTACTTCGGTGGAATCATTAAAAACGCACTTTTAGACGAGGTAAATAAATAGCAGTAACTATAAGACTAAGATAAAGTGATAAGCAATATGGTCTAAATAAAGAGAAGACAAAAAGGCGACGAGAACATTAAATAGATAAATTAGAATTTTGACTTTACTTTATTCTAAAATAAATAATTAAATTATAAATGGTAGAGTTAAGTTAAATTTAAATTAATTCAACTTTATTGGCTTAACTTATCTTTAATTATGAGTTTATTATATTTTATGTTCATTAATTTTAAGTATGATAGTCTTTATATTATTAATCTTTTATGAATATTTCTATAGGAGTCATGCTTATGTTCAGTAATTTTTATTTAATTTTTCCCCGCCCACTGCGTAATGTATGAGTAAGGAATAAGGAAAAATATTGTGTTCATCCTAAAACTAGGTTTCATCATAATTATCTGTTTCAGACACTATTACGGCGTTCTGAATGTTTTTTTTATTATGAGCTGTATATCTGTCTTTGTGTCAGTGTAAATAACTCCTGCCGTGTTATTCCTAAACTTGGCACAAAAATCAGACGCAAGGTCTAGTTGGGGTGATCAGATGATAATTCAGACTACATTAACTTATTATGCCGAGTAATCATAAATTAAAAAATAACTATTTTTGAAATATTTTATTGTAAATTTGACCATTTGAGTCGAAATTTGACACAAATATATTTTTATATGTGGTCAATTGACCCACTAAATGTCATTATGATGATAGTCACCATTTTAAAAATATAGACTTTTAAAGTTTCAAACTTTGATCGCCTATGCCTATAAAATTTAACCATTTAACTATTTTTTGACGTTCGACCCGCTTTTGGCAAAAATATATTTTTTTTGGCGCGACACTTAAAAATATTTGTAAAAGTATTGTACATGTGTCAAAAACGTGACGTTTCACCGCAAATAATACAAAGTAACAAAACGTAATGTACAATAATGCTACTGATGAATAATGTCCGTTGGCACGAATAAAAATTCTTTAATAATCTATATAATTAAAAACAAATATACAACCAGTTGATACAATAGTGGAATGCGATAAAGAGAGACATCTTATCTAAAGACATCTATGAAAAAATAAATAAGTAACAAAAAGCGAACAAATGTAAATAATAAAATAAGGATGATTAAACATTCATTCATTCTTTTAAACATGCAACATTCATACATACATGCATGCTCGCTTTCATTCATAAACTTTTGATTTTTTTTTTTTTTTATTCATTTATGAATATGCACCAATTATACTTAGCCTACTTTTTTAAATTAATGTAAAGAAGAAAAGAAAAAATAAAAACAATATGATTTAAAAGTTATGATAATAACAAATACATACATAAATAGAAAATAAATGTTATAAATTATGTTAAAATAAATGGTACATAAAAATTGAAAAAAATAAATAGAACAATATTATATAATAAATGTTCTTTCCATTAAATAAATAATATTTTAATATAATATTATTAGATATTAATACTAATTTAACTTAAACTTAAATTAAATTATAATAAATTATAAAACAAGTATAATATAAAAAAAATAATTAAAAACAAAATAGATCAATGAAAATATAGTAAAAATAGTGTTAGTTAAAATATTGAGATCTCAAATATAAATTCAAGTGTTGAAATATTGAGATCTAAAATATAATATCAATTCTATATTGAGATTATAGATCATAGAATTATAATATCACAAATTTATTGATAGAATTAAATGGGTAATTGGGTATTTCTTAGTTTACTGTACTAATTTCTCAATACTAAAAAAAATGTTATTAAGTAACCATTTATAGAGATGTTTGTTGCTAATTTTTAAATTTTTAATTAGTTAGGACAAATATTAAATAACTTTTGAGAAATGTAGTGAGAATGTCTTCTGAGCAATGCACTCACAACTAAATCAGTTCTAATTAGATTATTTTGTTATGACCTCGTAGAGTAAGTATGCTGCGCATAATGTTTATTAAGGTCAATCTTTGGTAGGTATTTTTTAATTATTTTCCTAATAAAAAGTTGTCTGACTGTGAGTAGTAGTAGTATATTATATTGAGATCTAGCGGAGCGAGATCGAAGTCGTATCGCCTTAAACTTTGGATAATCGTGACATTCCAAGGACAAGTGAAGCAAATCCGAAGTTGTAAACGAGGTACCCCGTACCCGATTTATTCATTAATTTTTACACGGAAGCATTATTTCTATCTTTAACCTGTTTTTTATTCTTTTTCTCCCCTGGTAAGATACTAATACACTTTTTCTTCCCCCTCCCCCCAACTCTGAGTAACTAAGAAGATATGTGATGCGACTTTTCATTCGAAGGTATAAAAAGACCGGAGAAGGAGAATGGGGGGAGGTTATCACGCAACTTCAACCATGTTAAAATTTATCTATCTTACACACATTTTTTAAAAAATAAACGTTGATCACAAAAAGTAACATAGCACGTTTTGTACGATTTTTTAAATAAATAAATTAAGGTTTGAGAAAGTAAAAAATAGCGTGAGGTAACATTAAAAACAACCTTATTTTTAAGTTTCACTACATCTGTTGCTTTCTATTTCTTAAATCCATTCCTAACTTTTCTCAGTTATTTTCCGATTAACGTGTTGGTGTTTCAAAAATTGCATACTATTTAATTAAATAGCAAGGGGGTTAGTAAACCGCTAAGTTTCTTAGATATGTTTATGTTAAAATTTCTTGTTGAAAAACAACATATTCATTAAAATTGTTATTACAATTTTTTAGGCTATAATATATGAATAATAAATCAACCCTATAAATGCATTAAATTTTTTTTTATAAAGTTTCAACATTCAAATATGGCTGAGAGTATATTTAATTAAAACAAATAACAAAGCTTAGAAACAAATAATGAAACACTGCCTGGAGCCAGTGATAATCTACCCCTTTACTCCAATCCTTTTTCCCTTTGCAGTATTTTTAAGAGCATTTTAGCAACTTCACCGAGAGTTGTTAACAATGATAGCTCCCTATGTACAGTGCAGCACCTGTTGTTTTGGATAAATCACATCCCAAGTACTCGAAAAAGGGAAAATGTATGGGTAAGGGGAAAAGTGCAAAAAGGGTAAAACATGCTGAACATTAATTTTCTAAGTATGGAAAAAATGTAATTAAAGGTATAAAGTTTTTCCCTTTTGGTAGAAACTTTTATTAACGTAGCTCCCAATAACTTATAGAATCAATAATTGGGTTTTCTTACAAGGTCATATTTATGTTTTTGAAAAAAGGGTATTGAAGGGTAAAAAGTCGTATTTTTTGTTAAGAGTTTTATTGAATTGTTGTTTAACCGAAGAGTTATTGTGTTGAAGCTGATGGTTGTTTGGAATGAAAAATCAAAGGCAATTCTTACTTAATACTTCCTGGTGGTTCTTTTTTGGGAATCTTAGGGGAATTACTACTGTTAATTCATGGCCTCAGTATCCACGTGTTCAAACCGTTGCCTAAATTCAGGAATACTTACTATACTAACACTAATTTCTCTATCACATTAAAGTAGATACGATTAAAAAGCAAAAGGTTTAATTTAAAATTGTAATTGTAAAAATTTTTACTGAAATACCAGTTACGTATTTCTGTAAAATCTTTCCATATCAAAATGCACATTCTGATTGCAAATAGTTGTAACTATATTCTTCTATGTATATCTTCCTATACAAACATCAAATATATATAAATGAACAAAAATAAATAAAGATATATATATATATATTATATATATATATATATATATATATATATATATATTATATATATATATATATATATTATATTTATATTTATATACCAGCTAAATATAAGTATAATACATATTTGTTTATAAAAAAAAAACATTTATAAGCTAAGCAATAAAGCATCTATTCTAAAAATTACAATTATATGTTAGTTTATGAAAAAAATATAAGCTAATAAGGTATGTATTTTAAGTTACAATGATGTATGTTGGTTTACAAAACAAAAATTATCATAGTAGTTGAAAACATATGATGTATGTTATTTAAACCTTTTTACACTTCTAAAGAAGTTGTGGCAAAGTTTTATATCTTTGAGTTAGTTAATAAAATTTAAAATTTTATTTTTAACTTTTACATGTCTAGAACAACTCTGATGGGACACATTCAAAGACTTTTAATGTGACAAAAGGAAGATAGTTCTTTTTTCAAAATATTGCTTAAAAATTCTATGAATATAAGAGTTTTTTTTAAAACTTAGGCGTTGAATGATAGTTATTTAAGCTGTTTGATATGCGGAAATGTAGAGACGTTTTCTGTTTTATGCTTCCAAATTTAGTTGTCTCATTGTGGAAATTCTAGCTGAAATATGAGACAAAGACTAGTAAAACGTAAGGATTTTCGTCTAAGCACATCATGAAAAATCTAAGACGCCACTTCTTTTTTAAATAATTTTGCTAATTTTCAGCACTATTTTAACTCAATGCTATTAGGGTATAAAAGAGATACGTTTTGAGAACTCGATTAAAATATTAGTTTTTATTTTATGCCAAAGAATATTTAGATAAAGAAAGATGGTCCTAAGATTTATTACTTCGGATAAGGAAAGGTTAGTTCCGTAGCCAGTTAACAGGAGCGCTAGTACGTAATTTGGTAATTTCACTGAGCCAACAACGAGAATGCGTTCATATCGTCTTTTTTAGCAAATTTCTCTTGGCACTATACTGATTTATCTAAATATATTCTTTACGTAATAATGAACATTCATTCTCAAACATAATAATGAACAATTTTAAGTAGATACTCGTGCCGTTAAAATGGTAATAAAGAACGATATTTTTCATAATATTAACTTAGAAGAGTGAAAAAAAAGTTATGGTAAGAAGGATTAGTTCCTGAGCTCCCGCTAGAGATCAGGACAGAGTTCACCCCTACTTTTTGTCTGACAGTCTCGTATACCTTCCGACATTCTATACCTATTATATTCTTTGTTTACGCCTTTACTTATAGTCCGGGAGCCCAGGAGTGACTTTCTACGTCTTATGATTTATGAACTTTTAGGTTACATGATTTACAGGACAGAGTAGAGTAAGAAAACCAAAATTCTCGTGATTTCATCCTCATGATGACTCAGCAAAATCATAAAAATATTGTAACTATTTTTTTTTTAATTTAATGGTTACTACTGAAGAAAACCAACATTTGTAGTCCTGTAAATTTTTACCCTTATCGCTTTACTTTTTAGATACAGACCATCAAAATATCTTTTACCCACTGTCTCTAAAATATCTCTCACTCAATTACACTCATTATTAATTTTCCTAATTTATACCGCAGGTATATAGGAAAAATATTGTGTTGAAAATAGGAAAATCTAGAACCTTGATGTCACCGGAATTATCTGTTTCAGATGTTTTTAACACCTCCCTAAGTGGTTTTAACAAAGTTGTCTATCTGTATGTATGACTGTATGTGTATGTGTGTGTGTGTGTGTGTGTGTTAAATCGAAACGTTATGTACTTATTTATGACGTAAAGGTATACTTTAGTACAAAATTTAAACCTAATTAAATCATTTTCTGATTTTTACAATTTTTTAAAAAAACGTACGCAAGTCATTCAATAAAAATTAAACTAATGCTAATAATGAAATGAAACATAGCAAATGTTAGTCTTATACATAGCTACATCCGTCTCAAATCAATCCGATCGCATCATTTTTCCTTTTTTTAAATTTTTCTATATTTTTGCTGTCATTATTGCGGGTTAATGACGTCATAATCTGCTGCAAAACTACAGCGGTAGACTGATTTTTGTACGAAGTTTCAACTCTATAGCATGAATACACTAGGAGCTACGATGATTACAGACACACACACACACATACATAGGCACACACACACATACAGCGAGACAACTTTGCGAAAACCACTAAGGAGACCTAAACGGATAATTCTGGTTTTATCCTGGTTTCGGATTTTTTTGCAAACACAATACTTTTCCTATATGCCTACGGTTTAAATGAGGAAAAGTTATAATGTAAAAATAATCTTTTATTTCTTGTTGTTATTGTAAAAGCTTGTTAAGCTGTTTTCAAAGCGCATGACATTGTAAGGTAAGTCCTATGTTGAAGGATAACTACATAGAAGTTACCTTACTCTATTCGTTATCCTTAGAAGCATTGTTCTAACTAAACCTATTATTTTGCTCTCTTAGTATGCAGCTCTCGACTCTCAATTCTACCATCATAACACAGTTAAACGTTATACTTTAATCTAATGAGAAACTACAACAATATAGTCAGCAAACTATTCTATACAGCAAGGAATAAGTTTTCTTCGGTTCTAGAAACTATGATAATTAGATTTGTAGTTTAGTTTGCTTCACAAATAAAAGAACTGGGTAATTGGTACCTTGGAACTTTTTCTCATCACATCGGATTCGCTATGCTCATCCTCCCAACTTCGAACTCACTTCGATCGTCCTTAGAATATACAAGTCGATAAATTTATACTACAAGACGTCTTTGGACTCGATTCGCTCTTCCTTAGATAGCAAATACACCCGTTTAAATGAAAATTGTTGGAACTTGTGAACCCCCTTGCTGTCGGCTAATAAAATATACTCAGTCTTTTGGCAACATCGATTTTTCTGCATAAAGCGGCGATAGATTACATGATATTTGTACTGTAGTGGTTTATATTCTAGTCTTGGCGACTGCGATCTAAAAGATCTGATGTTGTAACAAAAGGTTTTCATGTTGCAATAACGAGAATCATCTTTGCCTTTGTCCTCAAATATATATACATTTTAATGAGATTTTAAGCACAGGAATTATGTCAGAGCTAAGTAAATCCAACTTCCTCCATCATTATAAATAAAAACAAAACCTTAATATATATATGTTTGTTCTTATGTTAAAGTTTTTTCATTAACATATTTGAATGAAAATTCACAAAGTAGAATAGGTTAACCAATTTAGATGAAAATTAGTATGACAATATAGAAACTTGTCAAAAATCAAGTTGAAAACGAGTAAAACTAATTAGATTTAGGCAATATTTAAAGCGAGAACAACTTTGTATTTTCGTTATTTTGTAAAAGTATACTACGTATTTTATACGAAGACACCCACGCTAAGCAACACAAAACCTAGATTTTGTTTTCTTCGCTAAGTGGTATAAATAATTATAACCAGCTTAATGTACTGTTAAGTCTTAAATTCTAACTTTATCTAGTACACATATACTTTTGACTGTAAGTTTTAAGTTTCTATACTTTCATAATAGACCATTTGGCTCTTTGCCTAGATCGTGGTTTTACTTAATTGTCCCAAGTTACTTTAAACCTATTTATTCTTTTCTTTGTTTGCTAATGTGAAAATATTACAGTTTTAGTGTATCACTTAAGTTTAAGAAGTGTCCATAAAATTTAATTTCCTTTTGGAAACATTTAAAATGTTAATGGCAGAGCTCTCTAGGAATAGAAACATCAGATGCAAATCTGTAGTTAGACGGGTGGGTCTCTTGGGCTTGCCTTTCTCGTCCCCAAGCGATCAGGTTTTTAGAGCCCTCTAAGGCAATAAATTACTATTCTAGAGATAAAACCTTATTTCTAATGACCTATTAATAAATCTTTGTTTAAAATAGTTAGTTAACAGTTCTTTATCTGTTTTTAACCTTTGTTACTAAAATGTGATCGAGTTTCAGTTAATTGTTCTGCGTAAGTGCCATTAATATTTGAATAAATTAAAATTAGGGCTTTAAACCTGAATCTTCAGGGGTACTAGGAAGTAAATTTTGCTTGCTAAAATAATCTTAAGCTTTGTTTTTTAAGTGAATTATAGTGTTAATTGAATTCATAAGCAAGCTTCCTTATGTTAAAAATCTTACAAATTAATACTTTTAGAATTTGCATTAGTCTCCATGATTGCAATACATTGTCAGGAGTAGATACGAAATATATTTTAGAATATGAAATAATTGGAGTGATTTTGTAATGTCTCATTAGTGCCCCATCATTAATTAAATTACAAATGAATGTAATAAATTAAAGAGAAAATTAAATATTCGATCAAGAACATAAATTCCTTATCAAAAGCTGCATATTTTTACTTTTATTTATATTTAATATATTATTTATTATACTTATTTGCTTGTTATATTATTTGCATATTATACTTTTATTTTTTATTTATACCGCATTATGACAAGAATTGTTTTTGCAAAAAATCTGAATCCGGTATGCCACCATTTCAGGTATTTTTAAGGTCCTCTAAGTTGTTTTCACAATGTTGTCTGTCTGTATGTGTGTGTGTGTGTATCTCACACGTATTTATGCTGGAGAGTTGCAACTTGGTGCGAAAATCCATCTTTAGGCATAGTTGTAATATACGATATATATATATATATATATATATATATATATATATATATATATATATCATTTTGATACTACCGAGTTTTGCAAAACATGAATAGTTGACACAATATAATTGTGCGAGAGACACCAAGGAAATGTAACAAGCAAAATGCAATGCTACATCTGGGAACTGTTCCATCATTCGACATTCGTCATACTTGATGGCTCGACATAATGTCATGTCCCACTCTGTTTCGTTACGTCTAACTCATCAGGGCGCCGACAGTCTGAACTCACTCTGACCTTCAATTAATTCCGGAATTAATTCGGAATTAATTGAAGGTCAGAGTGAGTTCAGGCTCTGTCGGCGCCCTGATGAGTTAGACGTAACGAAACAGAGTGGGACATGACATTATGTCGAGCCATCAAGTATGACGAATGTCGAATGATGGAACAGTTCCCAGATGTAGCATTGCATTTTGCTTGTTACATTTCCTTGGTGTTCTCTCGCACAATTATATTGTGTCATTATATATATATATATATATATATATATATATATATATATAATATATATATATATATATATATAATGTAACTTTTTAATAAAATATGGTCTATATTTACTAACTTTACCATCACTTTAACTGGTTTAATGTCAATATTATTTTTTTTACTATAGTAAATTGAGTTTTAGGATAAATATTACATTCTTGAGTTTTGATTATACAAATTAACCAAAACGAGGCCATTAGTCAATCAATGCTGGAGTTTATCTTCTCATGAATTATATGGTCTGTCATTTTAAAAGAACTTTGATACTATAAGTAGATAGTGCTGAAGATTTAGGTCTTCCGGTGATGACCGCGTCAATTTAGATGAAGAATCCGCTTCCACTGTGAGAGGCATCTTCAGGGATGTAGGATACCATGGATAGAAACACAATGCTCTACAAAATTGAACAGTTCAGTTTTGTAGAGCCTTGTGTTTCTATCCATAATGTCCTACATCCCTTAAGATACCTCCACAGTGGAAGCGGAATTTCGTATTCTTCATCTACATTGCCGCGGGCATCAACGGAAGACCTAAATCTTCATGACAATAATCGCGGAAGCATGCGTAGTTTATAGATGGTGCTGTTAGTATCATTTAATGCCACGGTTTGCCAAACAAGAATAGTTCGCACAATTATATTTTGACTGTCACGAGTCGAGAAACTAATTAACAAAAACAATCAATTCAAATGAATTATTTATGAAATGATTTATGTTACTGTAATCATTGTGGTAGGGTTGAGTTTATATTAAACTCAACCCCTATTCTACGCAAAACCAAATGAGGGGACTTGCTAGCTAGTCTTTTATAGGTTTGGAATTCAATTAGTAAATTAAATGCAAGTAGGTTAGGGGAAAGCTAGGATGCAGTCGAGTGAAATGTTTACCGTACAGGTTATTGTCGAGGGAAACTGCAAGGGAAGGTTATTTCGTACCTAATGATAGCTATATCTTTAACTTTTAGTGACAGAACGACAAACTGCTTTAAACCTTTAGTACATTTAGTATTCATGTAGATTAATGCTACGTTAGCAACAATGATATTTATGGATTTTATATCCTGTAGGATCTTTTAATTATTTACAGTTTATTATATCTTTTTTATTATCTAAAGGATTATCTATAGTCTAAGACATTCCTAACATTTCAGGAGGTGCCTTTTTCCTTTTCCTTATTTATACCGTATGCGTTTTTTCTTTTCCTCATTTATACCGTATGCCTTTTTACTTTTCCTCATTTATACCGTATGCGTTTTTTACTTTTCCTCATTTATACCGTATGCCTTTTTACTTTTCCTCATTTATACCGTAGCTATAAATTAGTTTAAGTAGAAGGGATTTATACGTATGGTATAAATCCCGAAATCAAAATTTCACCTGAAAAGTTCTAAAGTTAATAAAACATAGACAAATTTTGAGCTCAATGGAAATTTAGCACACATTTACTGATGTATAGGACCAATAAATGTTCTAAGGTAAATCTCATTATTAGCATAAGTTCATTTATAAAGTATACTACGTTTCATTTCAATATAGCTAGTAGTATGTGAGCTAGTTCAGTGCCTGGATGGGTGGCCACTAGAAATAAAACGAATGTATTTACTGCCAGACGACAATTGAAGCGTGTCCGAAGACTTTTGCAGTATACATTTGTCGAAACTTACATCCTTAAGACGAGCGAAGCAAATCTGAAGTAGTGGGGATGAGCTCTGAAAATACAATGAAGTGAGGACAAGTTCCGAGGTAACCCGTACCCAAATCATTAATTTTTTTCTATGAATATTTTTTATACATTTATAGGTATAAGCAATAATACTAAAAAGAACCTCCTATTGTAAAAGGAGGTTATAGGTTCAAGTCCTGGCGATGCTATAAAGAGAATATGCCAACTCTAATTAATGGTTTGAGCACAGTGGTATAATATTTCGACATCGATTTTTTACAGGAGTAGGCGTGTAAAGTCGAGAAGGGTTTGATTGGTTGATGACAAAAGATTATGAATGAAGTATCCATAAAAATGAATTAAGTATCCATAGAAGATTCTGCTACCGCCTTGCTGTTAAAAGTATCAACCCTAGCGGATTCTTCGACTGCTTCTTTGACTTACGGTAAATATAACATCTTAAATTTGAAATGAATGTTCTTAATGACTCTCTGGCTG
Organism: Microvelia longipes; assembly: GCA_018340805.1. Taxonomy (NCBI): domain Eukaryota; kingdom Metazoa; phylum Arthropoda; class Insecta; order Hemiptera; family Veliidae; genus Microvelia; species Microvelia longipes. Next base: position 20,978,315 of record JACMZG010001914.1, on the reverse strand, counting down.
ATCTATCTAAAGGCAAAATCTCTATAATTTCTCCATCCCAGAGATTATATCAATTCAAACACACTGACATGTTGTAAACAGCCTAAAAATGTTTTATTCGTGTAAAAATAGCTTTTTAAGCAATAATCTCTTGGCAAGAATAAACTATTTTTATTTTTTTGGTTTTTTAAAAGATAAATTCAACAAAGAAAACTTTTTTTTGTAAGTTATTACAAAAAATATTTCAAGTTTGCGTTCCATAAAAACTTGGCACAAAATTAAAGAAAGATTTATCCGGGGTTTACTTAAGAAAGCACGTGAGAATATCTACATGAAGAACTTGGCAACTTTCCTCGAAAGGGAGAGTCATAAGAATAATCCACAATAAACATTTCAAAGATATAAAAGAGAAAAAAAAATTAAGAAGTCTAAAATATTCAACCATTTTAAAAACATGAAGGGCTTACCTTCAACAGTGAAAAACAGGGCAGTAACTTTTTCATTTTGGATGAAGCGTAAACTCTTTACTTCCTGGAGACATTTTTTAACTGGGAAATTTTCTTTTGTTCTTCCAGTTTCTTACAAATAAGAGCAAAGAAGTTGATTAAGTGGGTTAGAATTTATAAAAGTTAAAAAAAGGCTCGATTATTTTTTTTTCTCCTTTCAAAACGTTTTTTTCGGACAAAAAGTTTTGAAATTGGTTTTGATATTTTTTTTTATTAGAAGAGAAATGTTAGCTTGAAAGATTTTTTAAAACTAAGGCTAATTTTAAATAATATTAAAGTGATAAAAAACTCAACGCATTCTTAAAGAAAATGAATAAAAATATATTATATCTACAAGTAATGAACAAATATTAAACTATTATACTAACTTGCACATCTAAAAAAAATAAAACAGATTTATGAATAGCCGAAAGGGGCTTTTGTTTGTCTGGCGTCTGGGATGAGATCTGCAAAAACTGCCTTCTCTATGTACTTATGTATCTATAGTTTCAGATATATTTTAAATATATAACTTATCCTGTTCGAAATGAGCTACCAGCTTATACGGAGTGATGGCCAGCCTAATTTAAAGTTGACATAAACCTAAACTCTAAGCTTAGCTTAGGTTTATCTTATGGTGAGGGACTAGACTAAGTTCGTGGCATAAGCTTAAGTCACTTTCACTTTTAAATACTTTCTTGTTGCTTACTAGCTTATTTTACAACTGTTAAATACATTATTACTAGATGTCTATTATTAAGATGTCTCTATAATAAATATGCTATAAAATTAATATTATCTAAAGTTGTTTACTTTTGATGTACATAATAAAAAAACGCTTTTTGTGTGTACATATTTTACACTTCATTTGTAAAAATATGAAGCGACACATAATGATAAAATTATTTTTGAACAGGATATTATGATTTTTAAATATCATCATGTAAATAAAAATTTCTTAACAACGTTATGTATTTAAATAAGTCATAGCATTATGCAAATTTCATTATGGGTTGAATCCATTCGTTATGTCTGTATAGATATATTTGAGGCACCTCGTCTTAAATGTCTTGGAGTATTTGAAGAAAAGTGTAAAGTCATCTTAGTTTTAATAGCGATGCTATTATAAGAAAGTTTATAAAAGGAATTTTAATGGAAAAATTGGATAAGTCTTCAATAGTGTTTATGTATTGCGGGATTAGTATAGTCTAGACTCTATAAAACGTTAAAAAATGTATTAAAGTAACATCTTGTAGGATTTGTACAGGCTTTAAAGCTAATGAAGCAATACCTAACACTATCCTCAGTTTCTAACTATAGCAAGCACGGGAAAAATTATTCTGCTTCAATAAGCCTTTATCCAAAGGGGTGTTAAACCAACCACAATATAATTTCTTGTTAGTTTTAGAAAGCAGAAAATGCGAGAAAGGGGAAATTATTCTGTGAAGAAAAATTACAAAATAAAGCAAATAAGAAGGGGATAATAAACGTAATAAGTTAAAACAAGGTTTGTAATCAACAAAAAAAAAAATAAAGAAGTAGCAAAATAAAAATAGAAAGATAAAACAGTGCAATACAAAGTAATAGGGCAAGTAAAAGGATAATAAAACTATATAAATCTAACTTTGTAAAATTAATAAGATTAACTTTAAAACGAGATAATAAAAAGTATAAAGTTATTAATTGTGAAAAAGCTAAAATAAAAGAATAATACTTAACTTAGTTCGCACTTAACTTGTACTATTGAAGCATTTCAACTTGGATAATATATAAAATAATCATTTGCGTCTTTTAAAATCAAGTATGAAAGTTTTATTCGGTTTACTGTACTAATAACTGTTTAGTTTTAATTAAAATTATGCAGTTTTGTATCATGGATATTATTATTGTACACGAATGCTTTTCTTTTGCATTTTAATTACATTCAGAAATGTTATTTTGATTTTTCAAAGTTGAATGTTAGATATGCTTCAGTAATCGTAGGCAATACAGTTTTATGTGTCTGTAAATGAGACTGGTTTAATTAGAAATTAAGCTTAATAATTGTAAATGGTGTGAATGAATAAATCTGAACAAAATTTTAAAGAACGTTAGGCTCTTGTTATCCACTCTTATCTAGAAAAATAATTATTTTTTACCCTTTTAATATGTACTTAAGTTTAAATTAACAGCATGGGAAATTAATTCAAGCTTTTCATTCTTATAGCTTCTTCATTATTGCATTCTTAAAGAGACATAAAAACAAATAAATACTGATTTAGACAACGCACACTTAAGCAAATGAGAAAACTAATAGAGATAATCGTAAATAAACAAAGTAATTAATTTAAAAAAAAAATCATTATCTGGGGACACGGCAGTGCCGTTAAGTCTGGTGGTCACTGGTGTACCATCCTTTACACGACGTATCTCAAGGCTATTTGTACCCCCCCCCGTATCTTTTTATTAAGGGCATTAAAAATATAATTTTAATATAACCTTAAGATCTTGTTGAGCCGACCCATTCTACCGAATTTCATATCTTTATCATTTACTGCTGTTGTGATATAATGGCTCAAAGTTAGACAGTTTTGACCCTCAATCATCAAAATTCTAAGGCACTTACAGCAATCGTAGACACTTGAAATTTGGTATATAGATGCATGTTGATGTGAAAATTAATGAAAAATTGTCAAAATCTAACATTTTCTTTTCTTTTACCTAATATGTTCTACCTAAACCTAATCCTGACCTCAATTTTACGTATAAAGAAAAAAATTGACAACTAGCGCTACGTAGTATAGCACAACAAGAACTAAGAACATCGCGAGTTTTATTTTGACAGAATATTTTTCCGCAATTTAACTATTGTTTAACTATAAACAATTTATAATTAAAGTAGAACTGTTTAGTAATAAATGAGTGGTGTAACATGCTGTAACTAATTAATAATTTAGTAACATTTCTTGGCGTATTTTTATAAGGAATAATGTTCAAGCTCACAAAAAGGAATGAAATTCCAACTAAACTAATGCGTATAAAAAGAGCCAAGTCTAGCGTAAAAAGTTGTGAGATCATTGAATAAGCCAAGTCATAGGTTCCCAATAATGCTTGTAAAAATGTAAGGTCTTGGCGGTTTCACTTTGTGACTTGGTCATTACGCATCTTAAGTTAGTATGGTACTAAACATCTTGTATAGAGTGTAGACATACACTATAAAAATATGTTTAGCCTATTTAATAAGCTTATTATGCATTTCTGAGTTTGAAGCGTAATGGCCAAGTCACAAAGTGAAACCGCCAAGACCTCATATTCATATATTTACGAGCATTATTGGGAACCTAAGTCTTGGCTTATTCAATGATCTCACAACTTTTCATGGTAGACTTGGCTCTTTTTTTACACGCATGTGTTTGTGTTGGGTATTAATACTGAGTACTATTATATGAATTAATCAAATACTTCACTATTATTTTTTCTCTCTCACATACAATTTTCTAGGGATTTTTTTCTGTAATAAAAACATTTACTATACTAGTGTATGTCCTGCTTGGTTAGTTAAAAATTATTATTCATGGGCAATTAGCGTTCACCACAGCGCAATAGTCGAGTCAACCTTGTTGATTCAATATCACTGCGTTAACAGAAGATATCACTTAGTGAGAACAGAGAATTCCTAGTTTTCACTAGTTGTCTCGTCACGAGTTCTATTTCTGTAATAAGACTGCTTTTGTGAATTCTAGTTACAAATATTCTTACTATATGATTAGTCAGAAATACTTTAGAAAGTATTTTCTAAGGTTATCTGGCTTTATAATATAGCTACCTTCGGCGCACTATTATTGTTGCGCCGAAGCTTATTAATCCTTACTTCCATAGGATTGATAATACTTGTAGTTTTTTTTTCCTTGACCCGGAGAAAACTCATGAACGTATTTAGGCTCCCCAAATTGATCTTTCACTATTTGTTTTGGAGACTTGACAGCGCAGGAAATTATACTGATTATTGACCTTTAATATCTTATATTTTAATAGAAGGTAAAATGATAGATATCTTATTTAGAAACTCACTTTTCGCTTAAAAAAGAGTCAACGATACTAAACACATTCTGTATAGTTTTCAATCTGGTGAACACCGAATTCAGTACGATTCTAAAAAAAAGTGTGGCCGCAGCTGAAGCTAATAAAGTAAAAGTTTTGCGTGATAGAAAAATAGCTGAGTAATTGGTAAACATAATAAAAAAACACAAGATTTGATTACAAACTTGTTGTTCTAAGGTCAATTTTAAAAATAAATACACATTAAAATAGAAAATAAAAATTTGCAGTACACGCATAAGAGCTGTGTTTAACATTTTTCATAATAAAAATTGGTCAATAAAGAAAATACACATTTTCAAATTAACTGCATCACTAACAAAGCACTTTTTATTTTTTCATATTAAACTTATTTTAATGATAAAATGTATTTATTCAATATACTTTCCCCAGCAAAAGAAAAAAAATCATTTAAAAGTCAATTTCTTTTTCTTTATTCTAATTTTAATATTTTTCTTTCCCCTTCTTGAAATTGATATTTGTTCTGTATAATCAGAGTTTAATAACATTTTTTTTTTGAAAAAAAGATGACTTAAAAAGTTTTTATATTAATATAAAATCGCCTAAAAATAAAGGAAAAGTCAATGTAATAACCATTAAGGTAATTAAAAATGCTACAATGTTACTTTTTTGCTAAAATTGTATAATTTTTTTTATTTATTAAAATAGGATTTTTATTACTATTTCATCAACAGATATTTCATCAAGATTTTTAATTAATTTTTCTTATCTTTAATAACTTTTAATGCCAGGAAAAAGTAAAATTGGAACTACCTCAAATGATATTTTTAACAAAATTTAATTTTATCTCTTTATTAAAAAGCTTTTTTTTTTGTTTTTTATTACTTATTAATAAGTTTTATCAATCTTATTATTAAGTAGTAAAAAAAGTTGTACAAAATTTTTAATTACTGGAATATTAAAAAAATGTAATTAAAAAGTATGACAATAAGTAATTATATTAAAACTAGAAAAAAAAAAAATTTATGAGTGAAATAATATTATACGTCGTTTATATAAAAAAAAATTGAGCATTACAGGAATACTTAGTAGGTGTATGAGAGTACCTTTATCACAAAGGTAGGTGTATGAGAGTAACTTTATAACATAGGTGGGTGTATGAGAGTAACTTTATTACAAAGGTAGGTGCATGAGAGTAAAAAGTTACAAAAGTAGGTGTATGAGAGTAAAAAGTTACATAGGTAGGTGTATGAGAATAAAAAGTAACAAAGGTAGGTGTATGAGAGTAAAAAGTTACAAAGGTAGGTGTATGAGAGTAAAAAGTTACAAAGGTAGGTGTATGAGAGTAAAAAGATACAAAGGTAGGTGTGTATAGAATAAAAAGTTACCAAAGGTAGGTGTATGAGAGTAAAAAGTTACAAAGGTAGGTGTATGAGAATTAAAAAGTTACAAAAGGTAGGTGTATGAGAGTAAAGTTACAAAGTAGGTGTATGAGAGTAAAAAGATACAAAGGTAGGTGTATGAGAGTAAAAAGTTACAAAGGTAGAGAGTAAAAAGTTACAAAGGTAGGTGTATGAGAGTAAAACAAGTAGGTGTATGAGAGTAAAAAGTTACAAAGTAGGTGTATGAGATAAAAAGTACAAAGGTAGGTGTATGAGAGTAAAAAGTACAAGGTTATGTATGAGATAAAAAGTTACAAAGGTAGGTGTATGAGAGTAAAAAGTTACAAAAGTAGGTGTACGAGAGTAAAAAGATACAAAGGTAGGTGTATGAGAGTAAAAAGTGTCAAAGGTCGTATTATATGGTCTTACAGGCATCATCAATGGCCTGATATTTTTTATATTGTATGCCTCATGTATGCATTATAAAACGTTTTTACTTTATTTGGCTTATCAGCATACCTTTTGACTGGAGTTAGATATGAGAAGTAGTAAATTTTCTAAATTTAAGAAAGTTTACAAAACATTATTAGAAGGACTATAGAGCGTTTATAACAAGTCCTGAAGGCACTCATAAAAAGAGTAATGGCGTTCGAAAGAATAACAGAATAACGATACATTTGACGTAGAGATAGACATTTGCTGTATATTTATAAATATATCTGTTATCAAAACTTTCGTTTTTATATTTAATAATAATTGTAAAATCTCCACTGTAACATTAATAAAAATGGAATAACATTAGTAACTAAGAGTAACTAACATGATGTATCAAATGCAGGAGAATGAGAAGTATCATGCTGAGAAGAAAAATGTCAAGTGTAATTGACGTTGTAAACTAAAAGAATAAAGGGTAATACTAGATAAGTCTTGAACATGAGTGACGAGGCTCAAGTAAGAAACTTTCAACAACTTTCATGTGAAACAACCTGCATTGCTGGTTAAATCTGAGCTTACCAGCTTAGAAATCTAACTTAACATGCTTTATTTAAACTTAGATAAGTAATTATGCTCTTAGAAAAACTTTTTTCTTTAAATAAATCACAACATTAAATTATTTTAAACTAAATTATGAAAACAAAATTGACTAGCTTAAAATGTAAAAAATACATTTTTTGATTGACCTAGCGTTGCTGCTTAAAGTCAGGTTTAAACAAAATTGTTTTTTTAGGAAATGTTAGTTTTTAAGTCAGATTTAGCTTCATTAGAGGTTTGTTACTAAAAGTATTTCACTATAAAAATGAATGGCCTCTAATTTGTTACTTAGAGTGTTTAAAACTCCTCCATATTCATTGGTGGATTTTAACTGACATTTTTGCTTTTAAAGTCAGTTCAGCCTGACGTACAATGTCACTGAAGGTTTGTAACTGACAGTATTTAAGACAAGATCGGCAACGATTGTCACTAAAACCCTTAGAGATATGTACTAGAGGGGACATACCCTTTCTAAATATATTGTGAAGCCTAAAAAATATTTTGGGCTCTGCGTAACCTCAATGAAACCTACTTTAAGAGTGAATTAAGGTTATAATAAATACATTTATTTCGGTTTCCCGCACATAACTTGTGTTTGGATTTGTATTTTCAACGTTTTACTATATAAATTATGGTAATTTTGTACTGATTATTTAATTATATTTATTACCAAAGGTGGTCAGGTTACTTTTTCGATGTTTCAAAATTTAACCTATGGGCCCCTCTAGTAATATTTATCTCTATGCTAAAACCAATGCCGATTAAGCAAGCTTTAGTCCTATCTGAGACTTGTAACTGGCTGTATTGAAGACAGAATCGGGAATGATTCAACGATTGTTACTAAAACCAATGCAGATTAAGCAAGCTTTAGTCCTATCTGAGACTTGTAACTGACAGTATTGAATACAGGATCGGGAATGACTCAATGATTGTTACTAAAACCAATGCAGATTAAGCAAGCTTTAGTCCTATCTGAGACTTGTAACTGACAGTATTGAAGACAGAATCGGGAATGATTCAACGATTGTTACTAAAACCAATGCAGATTAAGCAAGCTTTAGTCCTAACTGAGACTTGTAACTGACAGTATCGAAGACAGAATCGGGAATGATTCAACGATTGTTACTAAAACCAATGAAGACTAAGCAAGCTTTATTCTTACTTAATAGTAACTGAGAGTATTTAAGCTAGCTTTGGCCTAATCAGGAGGGTGCAATATCACAGGAATTTTTAGAAATTACTATAAAGGAGAATGTACTGTAGTTCACAAATGACAGTATTTAAATCAGATTTAGCCTTAGTATTATCACAGGCTTATGACACGATTTAAGTCCGCTTAGTTAGCTCTAGCCTGACTCTTTTATAATTAGTTGCTTTGATGCGAGCCATTGAGAGATTAGCAGTTGTTAATGGTTTGGGTTTGTGGATGGCTATGGTCACTCCTGCAACCACCAGTGGTATATCACTAATACGGTGTAAAATAATAATTCGTGCCTTAAGGAAGTTTTTGAAAACATGACTGATTTTAAATTAAGATATATGTTGTATTTGTCTAATGTATTTGAGTCACTAAAACTTAAGTGAATGTATAGAATACGGCTTATAGGTTATTAGGGTGAAGCGCAGGTGGAGTGTATTATAATAATCAATACGAAAAAGCCTCTCCACAAAGTTAATTAAATAAAATTCATAACCGGCTTTCAACCTAAACGGTCATCATCAGTGCCGGAGAGAAGAAAATATAGATGTAGGTGAGTCTATGATATCATGACTGAGACTGATATCAGACTGTCTCAGTCATGATATCATAGACTCACCTACATCTATATTTTCTTCTCTCCGGCACTGATGATGACCGTTTTGGTTGAAAGCCGGTTTTGAATTTTATTTAATTAACTTTGTGGAGAGGCTTTTTCGTATTGATTACGGCTTATAGACTAAAAAAATAGAAATCTACAATCATTTTCATAAACTCAAATAATTAACGAATAAGTTTAATATATACAAAAGCATTAACTATTTTATAGTGTATTGAAAAGTAAAGTTGGCTCAAAATATTAAAAGGCAAGATTCGACTGTTATTTCAACACTTATCATTTAAGTTTATTAAAATCTTGTCTTCTTGTTTCTAAATTATTCGGTGACATTCTCCTTTCTAGATCAGGGAAGAATGTAATTCCATTCTTTTTCTTCGTCTTAGTATTTGACATTTAATAATAGAAAAGATTAGTCTTGAAGCACTCTAGGGACACAATACAGCCCTCATGCTTTAGACACTGTCTTAGCTCTCTCTAGACACTACAGTCTGTAGTTTCATTAATACCCTTATTCTTATATAACATTATATTAATTAATTTTTATTCTAGATTTGACATCTGAGTCACTTCTTAATTAATTTATTTTTCTTATTATTTTTTATGTTGTTTTGTTTTATTAATTTTTACTTTCAAGCTTTATAACCTGATTCAAACAATTTCTTTTCTTTTATGCTTCACTGATTATTATTTTTAGAAAATTTGATAAATTATGCAATGAAGATTAAAAATTTAATTAAAAATTAAGGAAAATATTCTTTTTTTTTATATTCCTTTAATAATTAATAAAAACAACAAGATTTTTCCACCAATAGTTTATTAACCAATACTTTATTAACATTAAGCATTATCCAAGGAAAACTCGGACAGTAAATAATTGAAATATTTATGGTTTAGCATAATTTACTGCTTTGTTGCATATTATTTTTTAATTTATTTTTTTTCTTTATCTTAATTGATTTGAGGATCTTAAATTAATATCGGAGCCTCCTTTTTCTGGGTGTTTTATTGCTTCATAGGCAGTTAAAATTGCGTTTTTCTGTTCTTGAGGCATTCAAAAAGGTACTGTAAGTCAAGAAGGTATGGTTTGTAGTATTACGTAGCATATATTTGCCAAGTCCAAGATATTGAAAGATACTATGAACAATATTGGAATTAACATTATGTCACTACAAGAAAAATGGTATATAGAGTATATTTTTATCGGGTTTTCATTATATACCATGTACAAAGAACAAATAACATTTTATTCTGAAGCCGTATATTACATCCAGACAAGATCAAGTAAAGAAGGACAATCCCAGTACAAGATAATCTTATCTTGGACATCTTGAGACCAAAATAATGTTAACCCTCTTCTAACTCATCCATAAGATTGTAAACCGATTTACAGGATTCGTCTATTTCCAAGCGTTTCTTCCCGAAGTAAACCCTATTTTCTCAATAAAAAAATCGCCTAAGATAGTATTATCTACAACCTACAGTAACATTTCTTCAGGAACCCTAAAAAATGAAGATTTTCCGCTACAATACCAAGAGCCTTAGAAAAACTCCACTAAAAGAAAACTAAGTTGGAGTAGAAATAATATTTCTCAAAAATCTAATTTCTCGTGTTTTTACAAGAAGATTTGAAATGTTATAAAAATGCTCATTTACAACCTTCAAGAGTGAGGAAGTTTTCGCAGATACAAATCTTGACTAATAGTTTTGTTTTATCTTTTTATGAAAAATACGTTTATTATAAGCATCAATTTATTCAAAAAATCACCATTAATAAAAAGTAATTTAATAAAAAAGTAAGGTAATATAAATAAAAAGAAAACAAAATCATGACCTAACAGCAGTAATTACTACGACTAAAGATGGAAGTAATGAGGTACATTAGAAAATTATTTTCCTCCGGTTGGTACCAAATTAACTTACTTAGCGGTTGTAAAGGTTAGTTTGTCAGCAGGCGGACTTAAAATAAATATATGATTGCCTTAGTAATAAAATCGTTCTTTACTGACAGTTTATCGGCTGTAAAGTTGACACTTTACAGCCGATCTAATAAAATATTTATTCAAACTATAAATTTATAACTTCATTGATTTAAAGATATGGATTATTTTTATCGTTTTTAAAGCGTGTTTATTACCACACAATAGGGCTTAATAAAAAATTTAATAAATATAAACTGCATTTTAAGTCATAAAAAGCTTTAGATAAAAGGAACTTTAATAAAGTACCAAAGCATGAAATAGAAGTACGTCTGGCACCTTATTGTTTAGCGTCCCCTAGATGTCTCTAATAGCCGTACATTTACCGAAAATCCCTCTAACTTGTCTCTCCCTTTAAAACCACCCTTATCTGTTTTGCAGCCCTTAAAACCAAAACATCTAAGTTTATTTACTAAGTCAAGGTAGTCTGCTTGTTATGTCAATCAATAGTTAGAAATTAGGTAAAATAACTAAAATAAAATTTAATTTTACTAATTTAAATGTTAGACAATTTTTAAAAAAGAATAATAATTAAATTCAATCTAAATTTTAAGATGACGTTCGACGTTTATAACCGCAAAATATCTTAACTCCAACATTAAGCATTAAGTAGCATCCCCTATAGTTTTGGAAAATCTTTAGTGATGTACGATCCCTTCTATATTATCAGGCTATTTTATTTTTTTGGCTGACTTCCCTATCCTTTTACAGATACATCAAAAATCCTAAACAATAGCCCAGTTAAGTACCTCTTCTTGTGTTTATTTATTATATCAGAAGTTAGTAGGCAGACTATAACACTTAATAAAGTTTAGTAAGTAATCTATAACGAGAGTATAAAAACTTTTATCTATACTTAGTGAATTTTATTAAGGATAGAAAATAAAATGGGTACCTACATTTTTTATACGTATTATAAACTATAAAAAAACCAAAATAAGAAACCACGCATATCTGGGTGTCCTAAGCATCTTAAATATTAAACATTATGCATATGCAAGGCACTAAAACGTGGTGCTAATATCAAGGTATTTTAATGACGTTGCTAAAGTGCCACTCTTTTGTTTTGCTAATAGATTTAAATGCAATTATAAAGGAAAAAGTACGGGGTACCTCGGAACTCTTTCACGTCAGATTTGCTACGCTCTTCGTCCTTACTTTGGACTCGCTTTGCACGTTCTCAGAACGTGCAATTTAAAAAAAACCCAATTTTTTAATACAACACGTCTTCGAAATCGCTTCGCTTGTCCTCAGATAGTAAATACATTCGTTTCATTTCCAGCGTTTTTCCATCAAGGTACTGACCACGCTCGATGCTGTTTAACTTATGGATGTACTTAACAAAAATAGACATGGATATATTGACAAAAATTATGGATTTACTTGTCGTATTAAAAATAAACTTGGTGTTATTATTTTTTACGGAAAGGAATACACTTGTGCTGAATTTGAACTCAATTGAATTATATTCAGATTTTAGACAATATTTAAAAAAAATCGTACATTAGTCATTTGATAAAATCGAACTAAAGCTGGTAATATGATGAAAATTGGTACATATGTTAGTCTTATACATGACTACATGCGTGTCAAATTTCAAACCAATCAAAACATTTTTCACGTTTTATGAATTTTGTAAATTTTGCTGAATCATTATTGCGGGTTTATGACGTCATATTTTTTTTTCCCAATAGCAAAATTAGACCTTAAAATTGATTTTTTTACTAAGTTTCAACTCTCTTGCTTGAATATACGCCGGTAGCTACATTGATAACAGACACATATACATACAAACATACATACACACACACATACTGGTAATCAAATTTATGAAAACCTCTTAGGAGGCCTTAAAAAACGTGTAACGGATAATTCAGGTGACATCTCGGTTTCGAATTTATTTTGCAAACAATAATTTTTCCTATATACACCTACGGTGTAAATGAGGAAAAGTTAAAAAATAAATTTGGTCAAATAACTCAATTTAATGAAGAAAAATAAATGAAAAGTTGAATCAGTAACGTTGGTATGCTTATTACGCTGTTAAAATAATACCGAACAATTTTTAATCATAAATAAGTATGTATTCTTACTTTACTTCCCCTACTACCGTAGGTAAGTAGGTTAAGTATTTTCGCTCACCCAAAAAGTCTGAAACTAAGGTTTTATTAAAATCATCCGTTTCAAGAATTTTAAGATGAGCTAACTGGTTTGTTTTGTAATTTTCTTGTACTTAAAAGAATCTCTTGTTTTTTGAGTTAATCTATCTATAAATACAAGTTGATATAGAGACATCAGTCCTCATCTCATACTATTTGGTGGAACTAAAAAAGTCTTAAAATTACGACTGTGATTAGTTGTAACTTAAATTGACTAAGTATTACCTACTATTTAAGCATACAGTCCAAGAGCCAGACCTAAAAAATTAATTCACTTTGTACTTCTTCAAACCAATTTTTATCTGAAAGTAAACCTTAAATTATTAGGGAAAAGCATTGTTTGCCTATCTAGAGAGCCCTCTACTATGCGCTCGCTCAAAATATTAAAAAATCGCACTCCAGTTTTCTTGCAATCCAGTACAGTTTTCTGTGGGTTGTGTGCAAAACATGAAGAGAATTTGTTGTAACGCTGATAAAATTTCCTATAAAACAAATGATGTTTCATCAAAATCGGATGAATACAACTAAAGTTATGACATTTGTTAAATGGCCTAAAAATGCACAGAATATCAATATTTTGTTAAAAGAAATTTGCTGACTTTGCACAAAATAACCATTTTTTGGTGTTTTTGAAAGAGCCATAACTTTGGTTGTAGTCATCCGATTTTGATGAATGAACACTCGTTTTATAAGAAACTTTATCAGCTTTAAAAAGTATTTCTTCATGTTTTCACCCGACCCACAGGGAACTACTTATTTTATGAAAACTGAAATGTGTACTCCTATCTCTCTGGATTGGCAGACTATGTTTTTCCTTCATAAGTTAATGTATATTTTCAGAAAAAGTCTGAAGTAGCACAAAATGAGTCACATTTTTTCAGGTCTGTCTCCAGGACTTCGACTCTTGCTATTAAATATATAACCTCTTTGGCATTGCCAGAGGCAAAGAATATTTCTATTCTAAGAGCCATATCATAAGAGTAACCTATCTGAAATAGTCGCGATTGTCTACCGAGATCTGCCAGCACATATGTACATCCATAATGCTGCAAAACATATCTGTACTAGTTTACAATGTGCTAATTACCTATAGTGAGCAAAACATACTAAAAATAAATTAAATTACATTAATAATATTCATAAATTAGAACATGCCGTCATTCTTTCATTGGAAGTTTTAAAGATATTTGAGCAAATAAGTTGATGATGTTGCTAGACAGTATAGTAGGAATTTATTAATTGACGGGTGGGAGTCAATAATCATATAATCAATAATAATTTATTAGCATAATTAATCGATTAATAATAATAATTTCTCTAGCAATAAACCACTTTACTGGCGTATACACATTACACTTTTTTCAGTTATTATGATTTACAGTTATTCTTTATTTTTTTAATCGTCTTAGATGTAAAATCTAAAATTAGTCTAATAATTTTGTTGCTTAGGCAGCAAAACTACTGTATTTGAAACAAAGCAAATAAAATAAAATTAGTGCCAAGACCATGAAATCCCACTTCTATAATGTTTTAAAGCATTCAGTAGGTAAATTATTTTTAAACGAAGTTATTAACATGTTGCATTATGGATGAAACATGTTAATGTTGTTTCATTTAAAATAAAACAAATCGATTTCTCCGTTCTTCTTTATTCCTCTTTAGACGAACATCATTCTCAATTGTTCACATTTTCTTCTCAAATATAAGAAGAAATTGGTTTTCCTTGGCTTCTTACTTTTAGAACAACTGCGGATAAACTATAAATTATCCTCATCTTTCTAAAGTCAACACTGTCTCCCCTTTGTTTTCGAAATTTTTTATCCTGTGTGAATAAAAACCACTGAAAAGTTTTGTTACTACAAAAAGATTTTACTTCGATTGTTTTTTCATGAGATATTTGTTTTTGAATTTATATACTTTTCTTTTTGTGGGTATATTTTCTTTTGTTTTATGAGGTTCATATTGCTAACAAGTATTTTAATGCGGCCTCCTTTAGTGACACAAGTATAAGACGCCCTGTAAGAGTTGAATAATGATGTTGTTTGTTTCCTACCACCCTTGGTCTTATATCTGCAACCCCTTCTCACCCTATTTTCTTATTTTCTGCCAATCTTATACATAACCCAAGAATTTAGATATTACTTTAAATATAAAGTGAGCAGACGGAGTATATTAAACCGTAGAAATATTGAATAATATAACTCTCTACATGTATAAAGCAATAAATTTTATAGCAATAAATGTCTGCAAATTAAAAAAAAAGAAGAATATTTTTGTTCCTAGGAGAAAGAGGAAAAATTTTAGTGAATTTTGAAATGTGAAGTCATTATTTAATTTTTGTACTAAGTTTCATTCCGACCCTAAGAAAGCGTTTTTGAACTCATTGAACCGAGAATTCTACATACATACATACACACATATAGTATATATAATATATATAATATATATATATATATATATATATTGTGTGTGTGTGTGTGTGTGTGTGTATTTAGAAAAACGGAACTTTTCTTTACCGCATCGAAATTGGTACGCTCGTCCTCAGATTATACGAGGTCTGTCCCATAAATACGTATAAAAAAATCATAAACATTTTATTTTACAATTAATCATCAAATAACATTTTTGTCCCCCTCGAAGGACTCCCTCCCTGATAAAACGCACTTGGTCCAACGCCGTTTACATTGTTGAAAACATCCTTCAAAGTCCTCTACTTTGAGGCCCTTCAGCTGCCTCGTTGGCGCTCCTTTTATGTCATCCACGTCCCCCAGGTGGCGCCTCCAAAGCAACATTTTACATTTAGGAAACAAAAAAAAGTCACACGGTGGCAAATCGGGTGAATATGGTGGCTGGTCAGTGACTGTGATTGAGTTGCGCGCCAAAAATTTGCCTACAACCAATGACGTGTGCGATGGAGTGTTGTGATGAAGATCCAAAGTTTTTCGCGAGCCAATTCCGGGCGGACTCGAGCAACCCGTGCTTGTAGGTAACTTTTATTTACACAAATTTTAGTTGATACGCCATTCTAACTGTCGATCGACAATTTTTGAAGACAATTGATCGAACATGATCCACATTTTCGTCAGAAGACGAAGTGTGGGGTCGTCCGGGGCGAGGGTCATCCTTGAAGTCTTCTCTTCCTTCCTCTAAACCGCTTTAACCACTTGTGACCTTTGGTTCCTTCAAGCCATCTTCTCCGTACACTATCACATGAATTTCTCGACCCTTCTTGCCGAGTTTAGCAAGAAATTTGATATTGATTACGCTGCTGATCGGTAAAGAGAGATTTCCATGCCGACGAGTTATTAAGAAGGGGTCGGACCAACTGACTGTAGATACTGACTGATGACTCATGAGGCGCCTGTCCATCTAGCTTAGGCTTGCTTGGGTTGTTAGTGGTGGGGAAAGCTCACTGTCTCGTCTCTCCAATTCCTGCTTAGATCTAAACAATTATTTTATACGTATTTAGGGACAGACCTCGTACATATCACCAATTTTATACTATAGTACGTTTCGGACTCTTTTTGCTCGTCCTTAGATAGTAATCACATTATTTTTTCCAGCGGTAATCAGGTATTCCAGGCACTGACTTCGCTCGATGCCGCTTAAATTAATGATTCACCTAAACCCGTAGAAATATTTACCGTAAAACTGAGTTTTATTTTTTTACGTAAAGTAATTCACTAGTACCAAATTTCTACTCAATTGGGTTATTGTTCAATTTATTGCAATTTTTAAATTGCATATAAAAGTTATTCGATAACACATATGTGCTATCGTATAATTAATTATCATATATGTAATACACTTATGTGTCTTATAGTCTTATATATGACTACACGCGTACCAAATCTCAAATTAAACGTACGTTTTTTAACGTTCGTGTTTTATGAATTTTTTATATTTTGAGTAAAAATAAAATCATTTTATGGATAGCTTAACTAGATATAAAAATTGATCATTGCACCAAACTTCTACTTTCTAGCATAAATACGCTGGGAGCTGTGATGATAAAAGACACGCACACACATACAGATAGAGAATTTAGTAAAAACCTCTCAGGAGGTCTTAAATACACCTTGAACGTATTACTGAAATGAAATCCCATTTTCGGATTTTTTTGAAAACACAATACTTCTCCTATTTATCTACGCTATAAATGACGAAAAATAAATAGATAATATATGTAATAATACAAATAACATATAAAATAAATTAAGAATAAAATAATAATAAAAATTAATATATTCTTAATATAAAAATACCTCTATTTTAATTTTTTTTTCTAAAAATAAGAAATTCTTTCCATTATCCTTCCCTTTGTGAGCCCCCCTAGATATAAAGAATTTCAAATACTATGGGGGATAGTCAAAGACTTTACTACAGTTTAAGTAGCATCATCTGATATATACAGCCTACCTTCGGCGGTAGGTTGAATTAGGTAAAACTTTTTTGTATTACTATTCCTGTTTTCACATCCTTTACTATGTCACTCATCTTGGGACAATAAAACAATTATTTAATGACCTTATCAAGCTATGTAATAGGAATTTCAATTTTAAAATGTTAAAAAGTGCTTATAGGGTATTACTTAAGTACGGCAAATACTCAGGTAGAAGATCCCACAGTAATTACTGTGGGATCTTATTAATTAACCTCTTGGATTAATTAATGTGTGTTTATTAAGGTGGGTCCATAATGTAGCAACAGGCTAAGAAGGGAACCGAGTTCAGTAAAGTAACTAATCTATTAGAATTAAAATAAAAACTGATAAAAAACCAAAGAACAAAGTAAAGTTTCTATTTAATTCAAAGACAAAAAACTGACTTTTTCAGTTAAAAGACTTAAAAGCAAAAACAAATGAAACAATATCAAGATTGCAGTCACGGAACCCCAACAAAGTTTCTCAGCCACTAGAAAAACTGGTTGGAAAACTTGTAATAAAATAGAAAAACAATCAAAACCGACTCTTTTACAAAAACCAAACGTATCCGACCAATTTGATGCAATGCGACACTAGATCTGTAGAAGATAACAATTTTTTAACTAAAGTATTTGGAGTAGTACCCAATAGTTTTTTCTGACCAAAAATTCAATTAAAGTTGAACAAAGTTAAAAATGGAAGAATGCATTTAAATAAAATTTAAGTGGATAAAACATTTTTTTCTTTTCTTTATTTACACGTGGTATATTGGAAAGTTATATGTGTTTGCGAAAAAACCGAAACTGGGACATCACCTGAATTATTCGTTTTAGGTGATTTTAGGTACAGGGTCGTTTAGGTGACTTCCTGAATGAGTTTTCACAAAGTAGTCTCTCTGTTTTTGAGCGTGTGTGTCTGTTATCATCGTAGGTCCGACCTTATTTAAGCTGAAGAGTTAAAACTTAATAAAGATTATTAAGTTAAAACTTAATTAAACTTAAGTAAAAATATTTTTTTCGTGTTTTTTAGATTCCCGCAATAATGATCGGGAAAATTTCAAAAAAACCATGAAACTCAAAAAAATGGTTTTGATCGATTTAAGATTTAGCCACGTAATTAGTCATATACTAAGACATATGTGCTAAGTTTTATTTCATTATCAGCAGCAGTTCGTTTCTTATCAAATGACTTGTGTACGAGAAACAGTATAAAAAAGTTATAATAAAGATAATTAAATATTCATTATTCTGAAATTAAATTAACGAACTGACTCAACCAGTCCATACTGGTTAACTCTTAATAAAATAACTTCCATAAGAGGGGAAATAATTATGTTACACACTATTTACTAATAGGGTTAAACAACTCGACCCCTTTTAAAAATGAGCAATAAAACCGTCGCGCGACCAGCACTCGCTTGTCGAGTTTTATGTTTAAAAAAATTACAGTAATTACTAATGTTGAGCATGAGAGCCGAGTGTTTATCTGGATCTATAAGATTAGTACACTAAATGTTATTAATCTAGATTATGTAAAATTATTCGTCACTTTCCTGTGATGATAAAATCAGTATTGTCCAACAAAAGTTTTTTTTTCAATCCGTATTTTTTGGCTCATTTGCCGATATGAATGTCAAAAATTTGACACAATATAATTGCAGAGACCACTAGAAATGTAACAGGCAAAATGCAATGGCACCACGTGCCGGCAGTATTGCAATTAGTTGACTCAATTATATTGAGCAACTATTTCTGTTTTCAAAACTTGGTAGTATCAAATGATATATCAGAAATTTGTTGACATGTAATACTGAGTCAGAACTTAGTGAGGGCTTAGCTTAACTAAAGAGGACTTTGTTTCCAATTATATCCGCATAAAAAAAAACTCTGATAAGGGTTCAATTAAATCGAGTATAAGCCGAAGAGAAATAATTTGTTACTAAACTATTAACAAACCCGATTCAGATCGACTTTAGTGTCAGATTCAGGACATTTTAACTGATTTGGTCATAAGAGGCTTAATCCTCATTCTGTTGTATACTGTTGTGTACTGCTGTAATGCTTACTGGAGGTACAGAGAAACACATTTCGTTTCATCCTGAAAATCCTAAACTTAGATTACACCTGATTTATTTATTTCTTAATTATGGTTACTGTATAATATAATGTCTTAAAAAACATTAATTGCAATTACACATTAATTTATCACTTTAATTTACTAGCTTAAAATGTAACGTAATCCTAGGGAATAATTTTAAGACAAAAGAATATCCCTAAAAAATGCTCCGTTTACTTTATGACTCAGAAATTTGAGTGAATTATGAAATATTCCGAGGTCACTTCTATCACTTGCAAACTTACAAAAATGCAGAAATTCTTCTTCTATGCTAGTCACCAGAGCTGTTCATTCCGCTATTTGATGTGGGGAAACTCTTTCGTTAATGAAATCAACAATTTCTGCAATAATT
The DNA here is from genome assembly GCA_018340805.1 of Microvelia longipes. Classification (NCBI taxonomy): domain Eukaryota; kingdom Metazoa; phylum Arthropoda; class Insecta; order Hemiptera; family Veliidae; genus Microvelia; species Microvelia longipes. Next base: position 20,958,557 of record JACMZG010001914.1, on the reverse strand, counting down.
TTAAACGTCAAATAGTTGTCTTTGCATCATCCTACCCCCTCTCTGTCTGGGCCTCTCTTCTAGACACCATGTTTCTTTGAACATCCCTTATCCAAAATAGTTAAGATACAACTACAGAGCTTTCAACCAGGATCTCTGGTTGAAAGCTGGTACACTTGCTATATTTTAGACCGCTGTCTTCTTTTTTGTAAACTTTTTTTCATAATTTTATTTACATTTCATTAAATATCTTTTTCTTTTAAAATATTATGTTTTTTTTCAAACTTATCTTACTAAGTAGGAAAATTGACGCATGAGTAAAGAATTCAGATTGAATTCCCCATAAATTAAATTTTATTATTTTTAATGGTTTTTAATGTGCTCAAATCAATAGTATTTTTAATATATTTTTTTTAATTAATTAATTATTTAAAATAATAGTTTAAAGAAATACCTGCAAAGATTACTATCAGATCAGATGCTAATTGGACTTACCTGTAACAAATGTGAACAAAATATAAAACAGTCACCCAGCAAACAAGATACTACAGTTAATATTGTTTCATCAAACTTAATTAAGAAACATAATGCATAAGGTGCATAATCATATTCATACCTATTATAGATTATCATATAATATTGTATTTAATGCGATTCTAATCAGTTGACATTGTGGAAAAAATATTGTTGAGAAACCAATAAGGGTGGCGTAATATGAAACATTTTACACTAAGGTTCTTGGTATGAAAGCCAACAATTTGGCTTGGTCTAACATCTCGGACAAACCTCATTGGCTCTCAAACATTAGTTTCCAACGCCGTCAACTGATAAACACTTTAATATAAAATTAATCTTAAATTTACAAACAAATAATAATAACCATCTAACTTTTATTTCTTTGTATTTCTTTGAAAATTCATTTCTACTGTCTAAACTTAATATAATAAAGTTATCTCTTATTGACAAGTTTAGAAAATGAAAACTTTTTATTTTCTTCATTTATTTGCTAAAGAAAAAGTGTGAAATTATCTTCAACGAAGCAATCTACTAAACAACTCTATTTAAGAGTGCAAGTTTAATCAAAAAACAAAGAAAAGTGATTACAACACCCAACTTTTATTTAGCGTAGAACAAATCTCGTATTACACACTTAGTTGTTAAAATGTGTTTTTCTTTTCTGACACACCAACAAATTAAAGCAAGAAAATAAACTTGTTTTATCGTAGATTCTCCTCTGCTTCACGGATTTATTCCTCATTCTTTCTAATCCTTTTCATGTTAAGGCTTTTCCAGATTTTTTATTTTCACCCTGAACCCCAGTTTTTTTTGCCAATAACATCTTTAAGACTTTTTAACCCGAAAAGGCCCAAATTGGGGAAAAAATTTCACAGTTTTGGGAGATTTCTCACTTTGATCCCCTCTTTTTGAAGGGAAATTCCCAACAAATCCCACTAAAACCTTTTCCCCAATTGAAGATAATCTACTTTTGAAAATATACCAGGAGATAAAGCCGAACAAGTTTTTGAAGTGTGAGACTTTTCAACCTAATTGACACCTTTTCCAACACTTTTAGATTACAAAACTGTTTACAACCTCTTCACTATTTAATTAACAGTTGTGAGACACGATATAAACATTTCAAGGGTTGTTTTTAATCATACTATAAAGTCACGTAAAATAAGTCCCCTTGTTTCAAAATCAAAGGTATTTTCCACTGAAACGTCTTTTACCTCTGTCTGTCAATATTTGAGTGAAAACGAAAGGTTTGAGGAAAGATTTGGTTGAGTGGGTTTCCAAGCAACTCGATTGAAATCATCCATGTTGACGACTGACAACATTGGCTTGACATTTCCTTTATAATCAAAGCTGAGCTCAGAATCGTTGGAAATTAAGCCAGTAGACTATTAACAGTCATAAATAGATGTTTATTAATCAAGATGTACCTTCAGGCTTTAATATAACCTCTTGGATGTGACAATAATACGTATTCCTTTTAATTTATTTTAAATTTAATCTTACTATGGAATACTAGAAAATGGTTAAAAGTTGACGGGAGAATATAGCTGAGTTAACTCTCTGCTAGTAAACCTACGCGTCTTGGGGGTTAGATTTAATAAAAACTAAATAACATAATACTTAACAAAATTTCATACACTCCAGCTAAAAATTGCGAGATTAATTTAAGTATATTTTCCCTCGCTTTCTTGCATGTGATGTTTAGAGCTTATAATTTTTTAACACTGACACCAGTTAATACAAATTATATACTTTATAAGTTGTTTTTTTTTCTAAGCTTAGACTATTACTTAACTTTATGTAATGGTATTACATTATGTGTGGATCACATACATTCATGGAGGATGTATACATATTTCTTGATACATTATATAATAGTAATGATAATGTCCGTTTTGAGGCTTGCCACTTATGTGGGATTAAATTTGTGAAAACAACCTCATATGGTCGTGATAACAGTTTACACTCAAATAGTTTACTTTAAAGTTACTCAAGATATTCTAAAGTTGATGATCATTTCACTGTCAATAATCTTATATGAACCTGGGATACGAATTCCATTTAAATTTCCCATTTCGCATCCCAGTTTACGAATACAGTAGTTAGCATAAATACTGCCACTTTGACAGCTCCTACAACGGAGGTGGCTAAACACATATACAGGGTAAAACATTTCAGATTTACTAACATTAAATCCTTAAACATAGGAGAAAACATGGCCCAAGATTTACGAAAATGATTTCTTCCCTTAGTTGACTCTTGGGAGTTCAAATGTATCATTATTATATTGGTAACTATTACCCAATTGTGGTGATATAGTTACCACTTTTGGTAACTATATCACAAATTAGAACAAACCATAATAAAGCCAGTTTTAAAAAATACAATAAATCCTAATAGTCCAGGAGGCAGACCTGAAAAAATGTGACTCATTTTGTGCTACTACAAACCTACTTTTTCTGAAAATATACTTTAAATTAAGAAGAAATGACATAGTGTGCCTATCCAGAGTTGAACCTTCATATGATTGTGCATGCTCAAAATTTTAGAAAATCGCACAAATTTTAATTAATAAATGATATAATACCCTATAAGACAAGTGTTTTTTTCATCAAAATCACATTTTTTTCCATGTCTGGCTTCTGAATTATTAGGATTAAATGTGTTTTTAAGTTTAATTGCATTCATAAGGAGGAAGGGCTTCACTCTAGGATAGGCAGACTATGCTTTTCTTTCATAATTTTAGGTAGATTTTAAGGAAAAAATGGTTTGAAGTAGTACAAAATGAGTCACATTTTTAGGCCTGACTCTTGGAATATAAGTAAATGGATACCAATGTAAAATATGAATATGTTAGTAATTTTTTTTATCAAGTTATTGTTTGAAAAATATCATAGATTTTTCTTAATATCCACATGAATTGAAAATGTCTAAACAAGTTTGTATGCTTAATAGCTTAATGAAATATTACACTGTAATGTAGTGATATCGAATATCTTAGAATTTAATGCAGTTTCCAAAATAAAAATTATTCTCGTTTGCTTTGATATAAATTTTTAAAGTTAACAAAAGTAAGACGATTTTCAAAAATCTTGGACCATGTTTACCAAATGCATCCATAAAGATTAAACGTTGGTGCGTCTGGAACGGAATACCTAATATATGCTCCAATACTTAAATATTTAAGTGAGACATAAAGCTCTCACATTTTAGTATTATTTTACGATAATTTCCTTAATGACTCTTGCTGAAGTACAGAATCAAACCTGTGATGAAGTAGTTAAGATATTTTATGTATAAAATTACTTAGTAAGTTTACTATTTTGGTTTATTTATCAGGTATTCCTGTAGTGCTCATAACTGTGTATTACTTACTTCTTACATATCAAGTATTTCAGTCTTCATACGTGCTCTATTTAAGTTTACATAGAAGGTAACAAACTTTATACGGAATGATTAAAACATAAAGTTGACATAAAGTCTTCATGTTTCTTGATCAAAGATATTTACTTAGACATGTCAATGTTTAGTCATCAAATAACATGTCGTTCCGAACTAAAATATTCCTTTTATAAAATTTCAAGAAATCATTTTTAAGCTAAGTTTCATCAGAGTTTAATCTTAGGAAATGTCATCTCACCCTTCTTTGAATACTAAATTCTAAGGGTTTAATTCCTATTTAAAGATTGAGGTTAAAGAAAATTAAATTTTGTTTGAAAATTTTCTTCTCAGCTTCTACAGAAGCGTCTTTATTTAAACAAGCAATTTTCATCAAGGAAAATCCGGCCTGAATTTGATATTTTCAATTAAATTTATGCTTGCTTTGGAGCTTCAAAGATTAGATTTTATTAATTAACTTTATGCCTTTATTTATTTAAATATAATTTCATTGATACTATTTTTAATGTTTTGCTAAAGACAATAATTTAAGTCAAGTATGATAAATAAATGGTATATTTATTTATTTATTTATGATAAATAAAGCAAGCTACTACCTATGGAGCTAAGGTTCTCTATTTTATTCCCAAATACAAAAAAATATTCACTGATCCATGCTAACGCATTATAAATTTTAATATCTTGAAAGCAGTTCATCAGATGTCGTTTGGGATCTTGTTGAACTTAAAATACTTTAATTAAGCACTTTAAATACTTTATAGCAAATATAATTTAATAAAACAAAAATTTAAACTAAACAGCTTTTAGGAGCTGTGTTAGGTATTTTTTACAATTTCTTTTATTCATTTTACTGTGGGTTTGTGGGACTAGATTTTTGTCACATGTTTCTAATAAATTTCATAGGTCGTTAGCTGTATCATCTTAACTAGAGAAGTGCTTATATGTCCATGCCGTAATGAGACATTTTATGAAAAAAGTTGGTATCATAGTTTTCCTTATTAAATGCTTGAGAGTCAATATTTTTTATGGCACCATAATCTGCCCAACAGTTCGCCATTTGCCAAGTTTCATTTCGATCGAGATAGTCTAGACCGATTATCATACACCCTTCGATTAATAAAAACCCTCTAATTACTCATAAGTAATAGCGTCATACTTAAGTTACTTGCCCATTACGCAACTTAGTATGGTCCAATTAAGCTTAATCCAGTTTCAATCAATTAAGCTTGTTATCTACCTTTAAGTGAAACACTTTGTTTTAAAGCCCTATAAATTTTTATTTATTTTCACTATGTCATAACTTTGATTAGTGAGGTTATACATTTTTCACGATCAATTGACTTCGTTACCTCCCCAATATCTCGCAATATGCCAAATTTTGATTTAATTCGAGATATAGAGTCATTGTTCACTATATAACAATAGTGTATATTACTATATATATATATATATATATATAGTATATATATATATATATATATATATATATATATATATATATATATATATATATATATATATATTTGTTGTGTGTGTGTGTGTTCCCCCCTTCTAGTAGTAACCCTACTAAAAGGCCGTATATTATCAGCATGTCTCATATAAATACTACAACTATGCAAATATCGTACATTGCGAAAACAACTTTTTTTCTTTTTGAGAAATGTTTTTTTTGGCTTTCTTTTCTTCCTACAGTAAAATTTTGAATCTTCTGAAACAAAAATTTTCTTTTAAATTTAATGTCTTGCTGTTTTTTTCTGTTTTTGATTAATGAAAATAATAATATTGTGTGTGTGTGTGTGTGTGTGCATATTTGGCAATATGTAATATGGCAAATATATATTTTGGTTCCAGGAAGCTAAACTGATAGTAGCCAAATAATATGCTGGGAGCTATGTTTAACAACAGACACATAAACACACATCGGAGGTCTTAAAAACACCCAAAGAGATAAATTCAGGTAAAAACTTGGTTTCATATTTTTTTAAAAACCCTACCGTATATGTACGGTATATATATAACGGTAGATACCTACCGTATACATGAAAAAATTAAGTAAGAAAAATTATACATGTATTATTTATTTTAAATTTTGGAATAAATTTAAACTCAAATATTGGAATAAAATTTGAACAAAAATGTATTCCAATTCAATTTAAAGTAATGAATAAACAAATAAGAAAAAATTAAATATACAATAAAAATTCCTAGAGTATCCTCAAAGACTATCAAGATGTTTATAAGTATAGCAAGTCACGATAGTCTATAAATACATTTTTTAATTTGCATCTTCTTGCACGCTTTATTTTTATTTTTTAAGAAATTAAAGAAATTGAATCTAACCAAGACAAAAATAATTTAAAAGTCCTATTAATGTTATGAATTTTAGTTGTACAAACCCTCATTTATGAGTATAATATGGATGAGATTTCTGAACTTTTTCACATCATATTTTTTGAAACTATTTCTATGCCCTACATTTTTTTAGATAACCTAAGACTTTTAAAAAGGTTTTAAGGCTTATATCTAGCGTGCAGGAATCCCTTATATACTTAATTTAATAAATTATCATGAAAAAGGGAAATTCTTTAATCTACTACTATAATGGACTAATTTTCTTATTACTAATATTTTTACCAAAAATAATATTATTACTAATTTTTTTACGTAATAAAGTTTGATTATACGAATAATGCCAATCATTATAATGCGAACAATAATATGACTATGAGCGTTTTGTTGTAGCAATAATGTAAATTACTTATATATAGTTTAATTTGATATAAAAACACAATTTTGATATGTATACAAAACAAAATCAAGACTTTTGTAATTTACAGACAAGCTTAAAATTGCTCTATTTTTGTAGAATTTAATAATATAAATTATGTCGATACTAAAATATCATAATTGACTCTTTCTGAAAAGAAATATTGATTTTTATTTGTGAAAATTCGCAAATTGAGTTAATAATACGTCTACATGGTATAGGAAAAATTCTTAGTGAACTTAAATCTATAGTTATTTATACCTATGGTTAAATCTATTCTTAAATCTCTACTTAATACTACTTAAATCTATACATGCTTATGTCTTACTTTTACCGTAAGTATATAGAAAAATTATTGTGAAACCGAGGTGTCATCATAATTATCCGTTCCAGTCATTTCCATGACATTTTGAGTGGTTTCCATCACCATGTCTGTGTGTGTTTCTGTCTCACTTGTAACTCCCGCAGTGTTTATACTAGAAATTTGAAATTTGGCACAAAAATCAAACATTAGGTTTAGTTGTGCTGCCCGAAAGATGATATTGTTCTGAATTTGATAACTTTTCTCTTTTGTTTGCTGAGTCATAAAATTATAAACAAAATTAAAAATCGAAAATCTTACATCGAAAAACTGTACATCTATAGGTGTTCAGTGGATCCGCAAATTTATCTCCATTTAAAAGAATATTATTAAATTTTAAAATTTTGACGGCCCATAACTTTTAATTTTCATACTTGTAATATATTGACATCTTGTCAATATATTATTATTATTTATGATTAATTAAGAGTTAATATGTTTAAACAATATAGTTAGTTTTGCTATTATAAAAGGTGTTAAATGTACACATATTACATCTGGCGCAGTACGGTAACGGGTATAGAAGAAGGTAAGCACTCTTTTAAGTTAATGTTACACTATAAGTGTATTTAATTGCAAATAATCGTAATTTTCTGTCAAAATACTTTAAGCATAATTTTAAAAAAGATAATAATGGGCCCTAAAAGAACAAAGAAGTCATCTGATAATGACTCTAATTCAAGTTTTTCAGACTCAGAAAATGCAATACATGCAAGAACGTCGAGTTCTAAAAATTCAATAGAAGAGCGTATGGCACGGTTTCGATTTCCCTATTTTGATTCTAACGAGGAAGATTGGGAGTATTATTTACTACGTTTTGAAAATTAATTAGCTATTCACGGGTTTTTGTCATCTACTGTGTCTGATGCTGTTAGAAGTCAATTATTTTTGTCAAGAATCGGACCGAAGAATTTTAAAGTTGTGGTAGACCATTTTCGGCCAACGCCTCTCACTGAAATTTCTTACAATAATTTGAAAAACGTTTTAAAAAATATTACACGAAAACTACCTGTGTTTTAGCTGAGCGAATGACATTCACGACTAGTACACGAAAAGAAAATGAAACAGTTACACAGTTCTTAGCAGAATTAAGAGCCCAAGCTGGCAAATGCGAATTTGGGGGTTCTTTAAATGAACGATTGAGAGACCAGTTAGTCTCTGGAATTAATAATGAACATTGGCAGCAAGAAGCCATAAAAAGCCATCCTTCTAACGAAGCAACATTAGAGGAGGTAGAACAAACATTAATTTCTTTAGAGAAAGCTCATACTCAGCAATTACGGATGAAACTATTACAAGAACCAGTGCTTCAGGTTATCAGAGTGCATATCAAACTAGCTTTAGTCGAGCTGGTAGGCACCACGAAAAGGGTAAGAGACAGAATGTTATAAAACTAGAACGTAGAGTTGACTGTTTGGGGTGTAGTTATAAGCAACATAAAAACAGTGAAAAATGCCCTGCACTGGGGCAGATTTGTTCCGCTTGTCGCGGTAAAAATCATTTCGCAAGAGCCTGCATTAAAACAGGAAGAGCTGTCATTAAAAACAGTGTAAAAGAAGATAGAAGAGAAGCTAGAAGAGTAGCTTATTCCGACGAAGAAAACTGTTCAAATGAGGAAAATAATGAAATTAATGCTGTTTTAAAAGGTACTAAAGGATATTTAGAAGTAATTATTAATGGACAGAAAATAGATATGTTATATGATCCCGGAGCGTGTGAAACAGTTATAAGCAAAGCATTGTGGAAAAAAATTGGCTCTCCAAAAATTACTCCTTCAAAGAGTTTAAAAGCCTACACAAATGTTGAAATTGAAACATTGGGAAAGGCAAAAGTTAATGTAAAGGCTTTCGGACAGGAGAAGATATTGTCTTATATGTGGTAAAAGCATATGAGGTTCCGTTATTTGGTTTTTCATGGACATTAGAATTCAAACTTCTTTTACCACCAGGTTTAAGAGTATGTTCAATAGATGACAGCATCACAGATAAGGATAAAATAATACAACAATTAAAAAAAGATTATAGTCAGTTGTTTACAGAAGAGCTAGGGAAGGTTCAGGGTTACAAAGCCAAAATTCACATGAGAGAAGATGCTATACCAAAAGTGTTTAAACCACGTCCAGTTCCCTTTGCTCTAAAAAAGAAAGTTGAAGAAGAACTAAAACGACTTGTGGACATGGAAGTTTTAGAACCAGTAGACAAAGACACACCAATTGAGTAGGCATCCCCAATAGTGGTGGCTCCAAAGCCTAACAACAAAATTCGATTGTGTGCAGATTTCAAAGTCACGATTAACAAACATATCATTGTCGACAGACATCCATTGCCTAGATTTGAAGAGATTATCGAAAAGTTAACTAGTGGCCAAGAATTTACAACGATTGACCTTAGGGATGCCTACTTGCAGGTAGAAATTGAAGATAGTTGTAAGAAATATTTTGTCATAGCTACACATATGGGATATTTCGTATACAAGCGATTAGCATTCGGGGTAGCATCAGCGCCTAGCATTTTTCAAAAACTCATGGACAAAGTGCTCATAGGGATCCCGGGTGTAGCTTGCTACCTTGATGACATAATAGTGACAGGTCGTACAAGACAGGAACACGTCAAAAATTTAAGAGAAGTACTAAGGAGGTTGTTATCAAATGGTTTGAGGATAAGAATGGACAAATGTGACTGGATGGAAGAAGAACTTACGTATTTAGGTCATCGGTTGAATTCAAAGGGAATTCATCCAACAGGTGAACACTTAGAAGCTATAAAAAAGATGCCCTCTCCAAAAACGCAAAAAGAATTAAGATCGTTTCTAGGTAGTGTTAACTATTACAGTAGATTTGTTCCCAAGTTACAATCGATTTGTTATCCATTGCATAGATTACTAAAGAAGCATGCTCGCTGGGAGTGGAAAGAACAAGACGAAAAGTGTTTACAAGAGATTAAGGAAGCAATTATAAAAAGTGGGAGGTTAACTCATTATGATCCAAACAAAGAAATTATTGTACAAGCGGATGCCAGTGAGGATGGCCTTGGGGCAGTGTTGTTGCAAAAAGATTTAGACGACTTGAAAAACCAATAGCTTATGCCTCTAGAACGCTACAGGCAGCTGAAAAGAAGTATTCTGCATTGGATAGAGAGGCATTAGCCATAATATTCGCAATAAACAAGTTTCACCAGTATATATATGGAAGAGGATTTATTTTAAGAACCGACCACAAACCCCTCACTTACCTATTCGGGGAAAACAGCGAAATACTAAAAACAGCTGCAAACAGACTTACAAGGTGGGCATTACAACTGGCTGCTTACTCCTATAAAATAGAACACATATCAGGAAAAGAAAACTTAATTGCAGACGTTTTATCTAGATTGCCAAATCCGAGTGAAGAACTTAACAGAAAAGAAAAGGAAAGTTATGAGTTAGATACAAATTTATTTCAAATGAGGATGGACGACATGCCTGTAACAAGAAGATTACTACAAAAGAGAACCTTAGAAGACAATATTTTAGCAAAGGTTATTCAGTATTTAAACTCTGGCTGGCCTGGGAAGAAAGAAGCGCAATGTGGAGGACTAGACCCATATTTTAGTAAACAAGAAGAGTTATCATGTGAAAATGGAATATTATTATGGCAAGGAAGAATCGTGGTTCCTTCTTCTCTTAGAAGATCGATTTTAAAAATGTTACATGCAGGCCATCCTGGAGTAGTAGCGATGAAATCTATTGCAAAATTTCAAGTATGGTGGCCAAATTTAAAGGATTGTGAAGGAATGTACTAAGTGTCAACAGGTTCGTCCAAAGGAAGCTGAAGCACCACTATACTCTTGGTCAATACCACCCAAGCCATGGTCGCGTTTACACATAGACTACGCAGGACCAGTGGAAGGGCTGCACTGGTTGATAGTAATCGATGCCTATAGTAAATGGGTGGAGGTTCTACCAACACATTCAACAACAGCTAGAAAAACTATAGAGTTGCTTCGAACATTATTTGCACAATTTGGAGTCCCTCGAACAATTGTATCAGACAACGGACCTCAATTCACTAGTACAGAATTTTCGGATTTTTGCAAGGGCAATAATATAACACATGTCAGAGTTACTCCTTATCATCCAAAATCTAACGGTTTGGCAGAGAGAGCTGTAAGGACATTTAAAGACAGATTTGCAGCTTCAGGACCAGGCGACAAAAATATAAGATTAGCGCAGGTACTCTTATCTTATAGGAATGCTGCACAAGCTTCTACAGGTAGAAGTCCTGCTGAAATGCTTTTTGGGCGAAGATTGAAGACCTGTTTAGATTTACTAAAACCTAATGTGGAAGGAAAAATGGATTTGGAACAAGTTAAACAAAAGCTTAGACATGATCAAAAAGCAAAAGAAAGAAAGTTTGAGGTTGGAGAGACAGTGTGGGTGCAGATGGCAGGAGGCAAGGGTTATGTTGCTGGAGAGGTGACTGCTTGCACAGGTCCGCTGTCTTATCGGGTAAAAGTTGATGGAGTAGAAAGACGGATGCATGCTGATCAATTGAGGAACAGAAGAGCATCACTTACACCTGAGCAGGAGCTAGAAAGGGGGGAGTAGATGTAATATATTGACATCTTGTCAATATATTATTATTATTTTATTACTAATTAAGAGTTAATATGTTTAAACAATATAGTTAGTTTTGCTATTATAAAAGGTGTTAAATGTACACATATTACAATACTGCATTTCAACGATCTCAGATAGCATAACTTATAATAAAATAGTAGTAAAAATTACACTAAAATTAAATTTTTAGTTGAGTTATTATAAGTTATAACTATAAGTTTTATAATTCATAAAACTTATGAATTATTTTAGAGCAAAGCTAATAGGGCCTAGTATTATTATAGAATAAAGCGTAAATGGCTATTAAAAAGTAGATCTATGATCGTTTAGTAAAAAAAACATTTCAATTGTATAAAAACCAAACAGAACTTTTTATGCTCTTATTTTCTAAAAAGTATGCCTAACTAAAGAAAAACTCCATGGTAACGCATCTTCCTCTAAACCTCGATTTTTCATCTTCTTGATATACTTTTAACATTTCATGGAGTAAAAAAAAGATAAGTGGAACTTTTCCAGAGTGCAGACCGAAAAAATAGAGGTAGAAAAAAGTCGTCTAAAATAAAGTTTATCACTAACTCAACTTCAGAAAAAGTGTACTTTTTTATATACGTTTTAAAACAAATAAGCATCTTCAGTATCAACTTCGTCTTTTCAAATTTTGCTTTCAGACGACAAAATATTTTCATTAAGAGTCTGTGGAACGAGAAAAAATTATAAAACTTTACTCGTTAATATTTTTTTATAAAAAAGTATAAAACTGGTTGGTTAAGTGAAAAATGTTAGGTCCATTTTTTTAGAAATAAATATCTTGTTCATCATAGAAATATGAGAATAATGTCGTTATAGAGTCTCCAATAAATGGCCACTTTTAACAACATAATAAACAAATTAGCTATAACGTAATTATTAATGACGAAGATTGATTTTTATGTCTTAAATAAATGCTAAATTTTATTAGATAAGGAACTTGGATTTAGAACTTGTCTTTAATCAGAACTTACGAAAATGCCTTTATTTAGAGTTTGGCTGTAAAATAAACTTTACAGCCTATAAAACATAGCTAAAATCCTTTTATTTATTAAATTAACTTAATAATTTCATTACTCCTACCCAGTTCTATATATTTATATTTTTTTAAATATTATATTTTTGCGTCATTTAGGGAGATAAAATTTAAAATTTGATGGCATAATTCAACCGTCTAAGTGTGTGATGTATCATATCAGTATCAATATTTTAAAGAGGATTCGTTCCGTCAACAAATCAGTTATTTTACACTCGACGGAATGATTTCTTGACGCAACAACCCGGATCGTACCGTTATTTTTCATTTTGTCTATAAACGCAAAGTATTTGTTGGCGAAAAGATTTTTTCGATTAATTTATTTGTCGAGACGAAACAAATTTAATGTTGCAATCTGTCGACCTATTGATATGTCAACAAAACTATATGAATCTTATATTTAAAAAAATATATTTCATTCCCCAAACTACGAGAAAATTTCACCAGAATCGCTTTGGAAATAGGTGCAATTAAATTGGAGTAATGTGTTTTAAACGTTAGGAAATGAGTTTCTATAAATGAGTTTTGTAAGCTAGTTGACTTTTTAAAATAGTTTACTAAGCATCATTATATCATTTATACCTGTAATCTCTATTCTGAATAAAGTACGGGCTAATATAGAGAAATAAAGAAGCCACTAACGGTACAGCTATATCTGTAAAGAAGAAACAATCACTTTCTTTTCAGACAAGTTGGTTCCTAAAGTGAAGAGCGGTTTCCTAATTTATTTTTATAATTTTATCCCTTTTTTTGGCCATGACATTTAAGTCATGATAGGTAAAATGCTAATATTTGACATTTCCTTTCTCACAATCCATTGGGGTGTAAACATTTTTGCCATTTACTATAACAATAGGTAAATTAAGTATTTAAAAAATCAAGCCCCTCCGTTCAAAGGCTTTAAAAAATCTTAAATCTTAATATGAGATTTTAATATCTTTGATTTTAAGCTAAGAATGTATCAACGCGTTTCCTATAGTGTAAATATCTTAATTATCAGAAATTTAGGTTAATATATTACATATATATATATATATATATATATTAATAATATATAATATATATATATATATATATATATATCTGTGTGTGTGTGTTATATACGTGTTTATACGATTTTTTGATTCTAGACTTTTCTATAGGACACAATAATTTTCGAACGCTTTTTCAGATTTATATAAACTTGGAATAAATATCAACCTTATAAATACCTAAAACCAATAGTATATTTTAGTTTTAATTAAAAGTAGGATTTAAAATGTATGCAAATATGTAATATGCATCTAAATCGTATACACTGCAGATTTTAATGTTTGAGTTTGAGTGTTTAGGCTCATATTTTCCGTTCATGTAATAAAAAAAAAAAATTAAATAAGTGATCATGATTTGTACATTATTTTAGAGGGATACCTAATATATATTTACCGTAATATTATTACGGTATATATTTACTTATTAAGGTGTTCCTGTTTTAACATTATATCCAGGCTTTAAACTAAAACATTAAATACAACTTCTGGCGTCGTTTAATAAAGTGAGCCTCATAGAATTTTTGCAAAATTCTATTTTGGACCATAATACTTGTAATTGTGATTAACTTTTTAATATGTATTGTAAAATAAAGATATTATTTATTTATTTTTTGGCCAAAAATGTAAGTCACAGAAAAATTAGACGAATAGTAACGTCTATATATGTATGTATATATATATATATATAAATAATATATAATTATATATCATATCTATAAATTTTTGTTGCTTAAACAGTTTCTTTTGTTCTGAAAAAATTGTGAATTGAAAAAAAAACATAAATTTGGTAGAAATTCTTTTTGTCCTTCAGTTTTTATAAGAATTTTTTTAAGTATTAAAAAATGCATAACTTAAGTTAGCTAACTATGAAATACTATTATATTGTATTCCTTTTATACTGCAATACAATATATACTAAGATATTATGTTGGTGAAAGTGCTCACTTTGCCTTATATTATGTGAGCCGAAATTGAAGTATTAGCTAATAATCATGTTTTAAATGAATTAATTATTATGATTCAATTTCGTATTTTGATTAAAACTCTTATTTTTTTTATATTGACTAAACACAATTGTTTTTTTTTGTAATATAGCAATCTATTTTTGTTGAATATGATTTTTTTAGCATTTTAAATATAATAAGAATGGAACGTACCCATTAAAGCTTTGACTTGAGCTTGAGAGATGTACAAGTTAAAATACGCCGAAGCCATCATTGGAGAGAAACATAAGAAGACCGTAAAAACGGCCGCAAAATTCGAATCCTTCATCATGTGTTAGGTAATTTTATCATTTTATAATATAAAATCAGAAATATAAAAAAATGTCACTTATTAAATTTTTCTTTTTAGGCCATTTTAATTTTTTGTATAAAAAATTACTCTTTATTAAAAAATCGCGAGTGTTTTTTCGAACATTATTTTTATGTAAGCGCACGAAAATGATAATAGATGTTTTTATCCCGCGGGCGGGAAACAGACTGAAGTTTAAACAAGGGTGGATTGACTTGGGTATCAAATATAAGGTGGATGAGGGGGGAATGGAGGCAAAACCAAGCTGCTACTATGGTTACCAGACTTTCCACAGGGAGGCAGACAGGATGTATCCCCCGCGTTTTTCTTTGAAAGTTCTCCTAAACTAGAAAGTATAGACATATTCATATCAAAGTCTCTCAAAATGTTTCACAGTAATTTAAAAAATGCGTTTTCTCCAAATATTGTAATTTAACACTCTTACCGTGTATTTCAAACGTATTAATTATTTTAAAATTAATTTATCTAAATTTTCTTCAATAATATTGAATTTCACAAAGTAACTTTATGTGGTAGCTTTTCTTGTTTATCTACTCTGAGTTTTAGCGAATTTCCTTTGGAAATTCGCCTAATGGGATAGGCGTCATGGCGGAATTTGAACCTCGGACCACGACAATCCGTTTCAGAGGTTCCTAATGACGAAAAAATAAGTTTTCGCGAGACTTTATATATATATATATATATATATATTATATATAATGTATATATATATATATATATATATATATATATATATATATATATATATATATATATATATATATATATATAATACATATGTATTTCTAGACACTTTCTTGTAAACACTCTATCTTTCGAACGGATTAATATTTTTTAACCATACTTGGTACAAAAATCAACCTTCAAGAGGACACGAACCCTATTGAAAACCAGATTTTTGTGACGTCATTAACCCTGTTTGCTGAGTCAGCAAAATTTCAAAAATTCGGCAAAATTCAGGGTTAATATTTTTTGCCGCGAAAAAAGGTCATCATATATGTTTTTGAGACGCTAAATCGAATGAAACTAGTCCGAAGTCGATACGACCACTCTAAGTGACCAAAAAGTCGAAAAAACCATTGTAAATTACCCAAAACCAAAATTTAGGTCGATAAAAAATAAATTTCGAGTAGGGTGTCGTTTTCTATGTAATTTCGGGCGCTGAATTGAATGAAACCGGTCCGAAGTCGATACGACCACTTTAAGTTACCAAAAAGTCGAAAAAACTACAAAAATTATAGAAAACCAAAATTACGGTCGTTGAAAATTAAATTTCGAGTAGGGTGTCGTTTCAATGTTTTTTGGGCCTCTGAGTTGAATGCCAGTGGTCCGGAGTCAATACGACCACTCAAACTCAGGGTACCTGGGTTCACATCCTGGAAGGGTCTATAATTTTTTATCGTTTTTTTTACTTAATATAAGTTTACTATTAGAAAATAATTCTGGCGCGGTGGTCCGTATGACGGGCGAATTTCCTTTGGATGCGAGCACTCAAACCCAGAGTACCTGGGTTCAAATCCTAGTAGGGACAATAATTTTTTATTGTTTTTACCTAATATAAGTTTACAACTAGAAATAATTCTGGCGCGGTGGTCCGCATGTCGGGCGAATTTCCTTTGGATGCGTGTTTCCGTGCTTTTACACTATAAAGTTTACAACTACTAAATAAATAATTCCGGCGCGGTGGTCCGCTGTCGGGCGAATTTCATTTAGAATGCCTGTTTCCTAGCTAAACAACCCATTTCTTGCTTAAGGTTCTGGTTCATGCTTTAGAACCTAAGCAGTTACTCGATTGTCAAGCACTGCTCGTAACTCATTTTGTCTGTATTTTCCAAAGGAAATGCGCTAAAACCTTTAAAGATAACTGACTAAGCTTAAAGATAAGTAACTAAGCTTTAAACTAGTGCAAATAATAGTGCGTACTCTAATTTTAGAGGCATGGTTTTGTACAACAACTGGATGATTATGCGCATTTCCTTTGGAAAATACAGACAAAATGAGTTACGAGCAGTGCTTGACAATTGAGTAACTGCTTAGGTTCTAAAGCATGAACCAGAACCTTAAGCAAGAAATGGGTTGTTTAGCACGGAAACAGGCATTCTAAATGAAATTCGCCCGACAGCGGACCACCGCGCCGGAATTATTTATTTAGTAGTTGTAAACTTATATAGTGTAAAAAGCACGGAAACACGCATCCAAAGGAAATTCGCCCGACATGCGGACCACCGCGCCAGAATTTTTAGACTTAAAACTCTAAGAATTATGTAATTAGAACTTAAATTATTTATAATTAGTGATATAAATAATTATATTAGCAATTTTAATTAATTCTAAGATTTTTATGATTGTCCCAATAGAGGAAATTGAAGAAATCATGCTGATTATAATTAAATAAGTAATAAATTTCTTTAGGTATTTAACTTTAAAGACATTCGTAAGAGAAATTAAAATGTTCTTTTATAAATTCCGTTATATCATAGAGAACAGCAATGCTTTGGATCATAAGGCAAATTTAAAAGGAATTAATGCAGTTCCAAGGCGAGGCCAAAAGGAATTTCTGAACTTCACACCCGAGGCAAAGCTAATTAATACTCGAGGCGAAGCTGAGAAAGGTAATTATTGCGAGAGAGAATCAGCATATTACTTCACAGGTAAGCACCTGTGGAGTAAAATGCTCTTTTATGCAATGTTTCTTAAACCTCTTTTTTGTCGAGGTGTGATGTTTAGTTATGAATAGATGCGTTTCAGATAAAAAAAAACTTAACCTTTAGGCCTAGTTGTGCTACCAGGAAAATATTTTTTTTATTAAGTCACTAACCGCCATTAATGACTCAATTCTTCAAAAGTTCATAAAGCACGGAAAAATTATCGGATCGATATAAAATTTGGCCCACAATATATCACTAAATGAAGCCAACATATGTGCTAAGCTTTAGTATATTATAATATATAGCCAACATATTATCAGCATTAGTAAACTTTGATCAAATATCGTATATACGTTTTTAAAAACTCGTTCTAAATTAGAAAACAAACCATAAATTGAACACCGGTGTGTTCCTTCATATAATAAACAATTATACAAAGTTTTATTTCAATACAGCCGGTATAACTGGTGGCTGAATTAGTGACGTATAAGTGTACATTAAAGTTTATTAATTATTTGATTATTTATCTATAGTGAGCACAAAATAAATCCTACTGACTTAGAGGACAAATCTCGATTGGTCTTTTATTGCTATGCAATTATTAAAGTTATAAGCATTAGCGCATGGAAAGCTTAAGAAAAATTTGTTCTGTTGATACAGATAACCTTTACACGAATTGGTATGTAGCTTTTGGTGGCCGGGGGTGCAAACCTCTAGGAGCCTTGTATTGCCATGCTTTTATTTAACAGTTAGTATTAGTCTACAAACTTAATAGACTATGTTCTGTAGTTACCAATAAAAATCACTTCGCCGCATACCTTGTTAGATAACAATTATATCTGCAACGCAAGAAACGTGTAGAAAGGGCGGGTACATTTAGTCCAGGTCAATTTTTATCCGATCTACATTTTATCCAGTGGGAATTTTATCTGGGATTTTTATTATAATTAAAGTTATATTATAATTATAATTATAATTATATATTTAATTATATATATTATATATACATTATAATTATATTTAATAAAAATTAAATATAATTATAATTATAATTATACCGATAAAAATTATAACCACAATTTTTATCGGTTCAGTTGTGAAGAGGAGCATCCAACGTGGTCAGTAGGTGGATAGATGACTGCTAGTGTGGCTGGAGCCTTCTCTATTTTTCTTTGTTTACATTTTTTAATTTTTATTATTTTCTATTATTTATTATTGTTCTCGTAGCTTTTTAATTACGTAAAAGAGTTTAATTTCCTCAACTTAATGCGTTTTAATTGTTAATATATAACTAGAAGTGATTTCACTGGCATTAAAACTGATGTAGCCAGAGAACAAGTGAAACCAGTCCGAAAATATAAATAATCATACATATGGTGCATCGGAAATTTTAAAAAGTGTTCCAAAAAAAGCATAGCGGTTCCAAGTTAGGTGAAAGAAATAGCATAGTTAGGTGAAGGAAAGTTCCGAGGTACCCCATTCCCGATTTATCTGTACAGTCCTCCCACCATGAAAGGTATAAGGAAGCAAAGATGTAAGAAAATACTGAAAAACAAAGAGGGGAATAAAAAATAATACAAGAATATTTGACAACGTAGAAGAAATCTCTTCATCCTGTCCTCTTCAATTTCTTAACATTCAAACGTCACAAGCAATTCTGAAAAAACATGAAGATCTACTTCAATACAAGACGTTAAGAGCTTGGAGGGATATTTTCCTTGTAGAATGAAAAACCCTTGAAAATATCGCATGCTGACGAACCCGAGAGAAAATCTCATCTCTGCAAACCTGTCAAAACCAATTCATAATATCTCAGTATTATCAGATCCTTTTAGAAATTTACATTTTAGTCATTTAATTTTTAACACAAAATTTAAATGAAGATAATTGGATTTTAATATAAAAAATAATATTTTGAAGAATATTTAATATGATTTTAATTATTAAAAACATACATTCTAGGTTAATTAATGAAGACTTCAGTCCTATAGAATTTTTATTTAAATAAACATTAATTACAGACGTTTCGCATGGCGAAGCCAAGCATCTTCAGTGTAAACAAAAACCAAAACAAACAACCAACACCAAAAAATATTAGTAAAGTATACCAAAACCAAAAGAACATCACAAAAACTTTACCACAAGTTAAAACAAGTAATAACAAGTAATTAACAAATAATTTGAAATGTAAGGAAAAAACACATCAAGTTAAAAAACAAAAACTCAAGTTAAATGAACAAAATCAAAACAATAAACAGATAAGGTATTATTGAGATAAGGTTAGGAAAGAAAGGAAGTCTGGTGGAAATTTAAAAACTAAAATAAGATTTGCAAATTACGGGGGGCTAATTTTGAACGGTTTTTTTGAGTTAAGAATGTTTGCATATATACTATTAATATTGTTAGTATCAGTTTTTTTATTTATGCTATTGGGGTCAGTTTTAATATATAGGCTTTCTAAAATCCGTCGTTTAAAAACTAAAATAAGATTTGCAAATTACGGGGGGCTAATTTTGAACGGTTTTTTTTGAGTTAAGAATGTTTGCATATATACTATTAATATTTTCCACCAGACTTCCTTTCTTTCCTAACCTTATCTCAATAATACCTTATCTGTTTATTGTTTTGATTTTGTTCATTTAACTTGAGTTTTTGTTTTTTAAACTTGATGTTGTTTTTTCCTTACATTTCAAATTATTTGTTAATTACTTTGTTATTACTTGTTTTAACTTGTGGTAAAGTTTTTGTGATGTTCTTTTGGTTTGGTATACTTACTAATATTTTTGGTGTTGGTTGTTTGTTTTTGGTTTTTGTTTACACTGAAGATGCTTGGCTTCGCCATGCGAAACGTTTGTAATTAATGTTTATTTAAATAAAAATTCTATAGGACTGAAGTCTTCATTAATTAACCTAGAATTTAATTCTTAACAGTCCAATAACTATTTTGTTAAAAACATACATGTTCAAAATAAAATTTTTGTGTTGATATTTTACAGATAAACGTTAAATGACATAGAATTATTAAAAGGAATCCTAGGCTTGGACATTTTTTGGGACTTTTTCAGAAGAAATTCTTGTGAATTTTTTTGTTGTTTTGTATTATTTGTTTTCAGATGGTATTTTGCCTCATGTGTTTTATTGACCGTTGCGAGGGTTATTCAGTATTCAGCCTTTTATTACAGGGGTATCTGGGATACGCCAGACCGTGTTAGGGTGTATGTAAAACAGTATGTACATTTAATAAATAATGAAATTGAACTGTAACAAATATTATACATTGATATCACTATACTCTTTATTTAAGTGTAAGTTCTACATAAAAGACCCACGTGACTTAGTGTATAAACTTTAGCAGAACTACTTATTTAAAAAGTTTAACGTATTTGCTACTCTCGAAGTAATAATAGTTAAAAAACGAGATTTTTTTTTACAAAATCTATTTATTTTGACACAATCTATTAAAATCGATTTAATTTTTCCTTCTACTTAATCTATCTAATTAATATTTTATTAAATATATTAAATACTATATTTTATTTTTCTTTTAATTAATTTAACTTTAAATTTATTTTATTATTATATTGTTAAAATAGATTTAATATTTTTAAAGGTGACGAAAATATTAAGAGTACTTAATTGTTTAATTGGTTTATAAGAACGTTATTTTAAAAAATTAAAACTTTTCTAATTGCTTTATTTTAAAAATATTAAATAAAGCACTCAATATGAAATAATTAATAGTTGAAAAATATTCCATATAATTAAATTTGTTTTCACGATTATTTAAAAAAACATATTGGTGGCAAAACTGTTTTTTTCCTTCGTTTTAAAAGGCTAAAAGTGTGAATAAAAATAAAGAAGGAAAAAATTATTATAAAAATGAGAACGAATTAAACTTTACGTAAGAGGGTGATTATAGAGTATTTTATTGAAAAGCTTCCCGCTTATTTTGAGATAGGGAAGTAAAAGGGAAAAGTTGGAGCGAAATTCAATTAACAACATTTACAAAATGATGTAATAATGAGGTATTGTTTAGATTTTAATACTAACATTATTAAATCTTTTTAATTAAAATTGAATTATAAATATATTTTAGTGGCGATTCAAGATTTGCAAGGATAAATCAACACTTAAATGGACGCAATTAGTTCATATTAGTTAAATGAACACAATTAGTAGTTAGTTGTTTAATGAATACAATTAGTAGTCATTCCTTAAATGAACAAGGAGTTATTAGTTACGTAAAATGAACGCACTTAGAATTAGTTGTTAAATTAACACAGTAAGGAGTTAGTAGTTAAATAAACACAAATAGCAGTTAGTAGTAAAATTAACACAATTAGTAGTTAGTAGTTAAATGAACACAATTAGTAGTTAGTAGTTAAATGAACACAATTAGTAGTTAATAGTTAAATGAACACAATTAGTAGTTAAAAGAACACAATTAGTTGTTAGTAATAAAAAAAAAAAAAACGCGACCTTATTATCCGAAACAAAAAAAATCGGAAAAAATACATCTTAAAGCTGTGCTACCCGAATTTTTTTTTGAATTCCCCGAATTTCCCCGCCACTATTGGTAGTAAAGGCTAGACATTTTGTAACTCCCTTTGCAAATCATCTTCATGAGTCTAGCATCTTCTAAAATAGATTTTCAAAAAACACCCTTCTTACTCTTTATTAAAAAAATTGGTACGATAGTAGGAATTTGGTACTACTCTGGTAAAGATCGTGGCCGTAGTATAGGGGTAAAGAAATAAAGAGAATTTTTGCGTGATTAAAATAGAGCTGTGTAGTGTCACGTAAAGCCTCAGTAAACATAAATAAAAATGCGAGCTTTAAGCAAAAGAACCATTACAGAGATTGAAAAATTAACTGTTTTCCGTTTGTTTTGGGGTGATGCTATTATATCTATGTGTAGCACGTCCTCAACTCTAAAAAAATGGTTCCTTAAGATTTCACTAAACTTCCATATTAGTAATAATTATAAAATGTATCATTAATTATTAATTTGATGTTTGTTCTCCATGATAGTTCTATAGTTTATAGTTAGGACATATTTATGTTTCCCATTGACACACACCATATATATATATATATATATATATATATATATATATATATATATATATATATATATATATATATTACAGTTTGTATTTGGATAAAATCAGCTAAAAAAATCAATCAAAATTTTGAATCTCACCTAAAATTATAAAAGCCTTAAATTATAAAACCAATTGTATATTTGAAGAAATAAATTTTGCATATAAGAATATTAAATGAAGAATAATGACCCTTAAAAATCAATTAAACGTATTCTACTTGGTTAAATAAAATTCAAAAGTTCCTATATATATATTCCTCAAAACTTTGTTGAGAGCCATGGTGAGAGCTACTTGTCCTAATGGCACACCATATAGTCTATGTTCATATTTATATTTCTTTGTTATAAAATATACGTATTTATAGTAAGTGAATAAAATCTACTAAAGATAATAAAACTTCATATACATAAAAATAACAACTAATAATTATTACCTTGCCCTTTGCATAAATTTTATCCAACTAATTAATATTTGTTCCCTTTAATTAAACTTATCAAAAGTTCTTGTTAAATTAAGTTCTCATATTTTCATCCAGAATAGGGATATTATACAGTAATTATACTAAATTATGGTTCAATATGAAACCTAGTTATTTAGTTTAGGTTTTGTAAAACTAAATTACGGCTTTGCCGCGTGATAAAAACCTTTTTTCCGTGGTATATACCATTAGATATTACTGATAAGAGAATAATCCCTTTTTCTAAAAATTCCTCCCTAATACCTTTTTTAACCACAGCGGTAAAATATATCCGTGTATATTTTTAAATTTAATACAAAGGATTTTCAGTGTTATGAAAATGTGATATAATTTTACAGTTGTGTGACATAACACCTTTATATTTTGCTTAAATGTTTGTATTTCTATTTCACCGGAAAGAGTAAACTTGCTTTTAAAAGCTTTTTGTGATGTAATAGTTTAAGAATATGTGCTGAATAAATTATAAATTAAAAAATTGGAGACCACAGTATTTTAAAGCAATGTCATAAAAATCAATTACTTTCAACAATACAAATTGAGCCAAAATATCTTCCTCTTCTTAATTTTGAATCGAATACAATGCATTTTTTAAACTTGGGGAATTTCTATAATCTATAGTAATTTTTTTGCAATGACGATAAGTGCGCTACGTCTTAATGCGCCCTACGACTCTCAAATTTTCAAATTTAAAATTGGACCCGTACTTGCATATTTTGATTATAAAACCAATAACAAAAATAATTAATATTTGTCTCTTTGATTTTTTTATCGCTATAATTTGCCCTCTTGGGATAGGCAAAAATGAAATTTATTATAAGCTTTTTTTTAAAAATAAAAAAAAATGTTGTTTTATTCTAAGACATTTTTTCTATTGCTAATAGTTAGCCTTTAATTTTTTAGCGCCCTTTTATATGTTTATCTTTTTACGAGGAGCAAACTATTAGTGATGGAAAAATTGTCCAAGCATAAAACATCATTATTTGTACCTGAAGAACACAAATTACCCTTAATTATATTTATTTTTAACTATTATTTTGGTACAATTTTATAGTCTTGCCCGTCCTTAGAGGGTAAACTATGAGTGGTAATAAAGGAAAATACCAAAATAGTAATTATTTTACTAAAAGACTCTAAAAAAGCAAGATAATATATCGGTTTTTGGACTTGACATAAGTGTGTTTTATGACAACTATATATTTTTTTCAACGGAGTAAACTTATCTCAATAATATACTCAAAATCAGACTTACAAACTAATTTTTGTTTTTTGTTAAAAAATGTTTTAAGTATTCATTCTACATGTTATAATATGACGTATTCCAAATTAACCCCATTTCCTTAATGACATTATGGCCGTTGTTTTGTCTCAAATAAAATTTTTGAAGGGATTTTTTCAATAAAATATCACGTGGTAACATTGTCTAGTAAATACAAGATAAGCCTTATAGCTTGGTGATCTAAAGTCAATTAAGCAAATAATTACCAAGTATGTTCCGAAAAAAATAATAAATATTGTATCGAGATTTCAGGTGGTGGTTAGAAAACAAAAAATTTAAACTGATGGCTTAATATATCCTTTCTGAAAAATGTACTATTTTCCAATAAATTGCTCAGAAGCATACCATAAAGATGTGTGCTTAATGCAGACTTTTTCTTCCCTTTCTCATTTTCGTTCCTTTTAAGATTAACATTTGTAGAATAAACAAACTCATTTTTCGCACGCCGTATTTGATCGTATTTTAAAAGATACACTTTTTAGGTGGGCTTATGTTGCCTTAGAATACTAAAGA
This sequence comes from Microvelia longipes, assembly GCA_018340805.1. Classification (NCBI taxonomy): domain Eukaryota; kingdom Metazoa; phylum Arthropoda; class Insecta; order Hemiptera; family Veliidae; genus Microvelia; species Microvelia longipes. Next base: position 20,933,511 of record JACMZG010001914.1, on the reverse strand, counting down.
GAAAGCATAATGTTTACTTTGAATAAATTATTTATAATTATTATACACGCTAGAATTTCCTTTTAACTTTTCCTCATTTATACCATAGGTATATTGGAAACTATTATTTTTCCACTAAACTTCCGAAACCGGGATTTCACCTGAATCATCCCGTTTAGATGATTTTAAGACCTCCTAAGTGGAATTTAAAAGTTTATCTTGTCTGTATGCGCGTGTCAAGCAACCAGTTTTGCTTAATAGTTTACACTTGGCACAAAAATCAATCTCTAGGTCTAGTTGTACTATCCGGAAAATAATTTTTATGACGTCATTAACTGTCATTAATTACTCAGAAAAAATTTCAAATATTCATTAAACACGAAAAAAGGATTAGACCAATGTGATATTTTGCAAGCATGTAGTCATAAAGAATGCTAACAAATGTGATGAGTTTCATATCATTAGTATTTGTTTAAGTTATATTGAATGACATTTATAATTTTATTTAAAAATTGTATAAATCATAAAAATAGCCGGTTGAGTTAAAATTTTGCATGAGTGTAGTTCTTTAATATAATTTATCTGTAAACAAAGTTTCATTTAAATACAACTAGTACATCTACAGTTTTTTATCGGATCACTTATATGAATCATCTGGAGCGCGGTCAATACATGGATGGTTGACCGCAGAGATTAAACTTATCTTTCTTGTTTCAGGATGACAAAGGTAGACTGAAGGTGCAATACATTATAAATTTGGATATTAATATTCCATATTATGAAGACGAGCGAAGCGAGCTCGAAATAGTGTTGATTAGCGTGCCAAATTCGAAAAGGTGAGGAGATGAATTAGGGACCTGATTTTTTAAATAGATTGGTGTCATCTGAAGTTCTTCTTTTGTTTCCTAATATTTAAAACTAAATAATTAACTTATATACCCTTTTTTGATAGAATTTTGCAAAAAAAAGAGTTTCTAGGTATTTAAGAAGTTTTCTAAAATAACTTGGGCTCTAAGCAAAATATTGAAACATCTTAGAAAAGGATTCTTTTCTAATTTGATTCTAAACAATTTAAGCCCTGCTGCAAACTATATAGGCAAAAAAAAATCAAAAGGAAATTATTGTACTTATCTTATTTCAATCCCATTTCAGGCTCGATAATGTCTCCAGAGTGAAAATCAGACAAGTGTCTTAAATTTCATTTTTTTTTTGCTTAGAACCGGTGATATTTTTATTTTAGTAGTTACTCCTCTTTTCAACTTAAGCGTCTTAAGTATTAAATTTAAAGTCAATTAAAACTACTTGAATTGTATTTATTTGAAACTGAAATTGGTTTAAAATAACAAATGTTATTGCTTTAATATTACATTTTGACTTTTAATTACATTTTGATATTGAATGTGCTATTCAAACTGTATATTCATGTTTCTCAAAGAAAAATGTTAAATCCAATTAAAACTAATAAGTAAATGGAATGCTTAAGAAAATAAAGCAAATGAAAACCCTAAAAAACAATAAAGAAATAAGCAAGTAAAAATATAATCAAAAGAAAGAAAAAAAATCAAGTCAAAAGAAGCATCTCAAAATTCGAGAAGATTTTTTAAAAGAAAAATAAATAAATTTAATGAACAAACGAATTCTCTAAAACCTTGAAATAAAAATAAAAGTTAGAGGGTTAAAAAAGAAAAAGGTTGGGAGGCTGCTAATCGTTTATTAACGTTCTCTCGTTAAAAGTTGTTTTTATATTTAATTTGCAGAATAATAAAAGTTTGCTGTTACAGTGCGTAGAGCGATAAAATAAAGGAAGGAAAAACAACCCTTTACCTAAGTATTATTAGTACTGGGGATATTTTAGTAAAAATGGTAATTAACGTAGCACTAGGAAAACAATTTTGTTTTGTATTGTATAGTATGCGATTTAAAAAAAGAACATTGGTTTTAGGTGATTCGTAAGGCGAGACCCAAACGAGGACGTAGTCGTTTTGTTACCTCTTACAAGACACGGATCCCTGATAAAGTTAACTTTATAAAATCGTAAATTGTAAAAATTTTATTGCCGCTCACTTCATACTTATTTATGCACCAAGAGAGTAAAGAATTCTATTATTTCCCTGAGCAGTTAGTAGGTTTCTAAGGGGAAAGCCGAGGGAACTAAAACACTTAACTTCCGAGGCGAAGCAGAAGGAGGTGAGTGTAAAGGGGGAAATAACATTTCACTCCCAAATTTTGGGGGTGCTGCTGCAAATAAATAAACAAATTATTGCCCTAAACAGTGTCTTTTGACTCTTGAGCCAATAACATTTTATTGGGTCACCCCCTTATAAATTTTAGGGGTAATGCCCCAAAAAAATTATAAAAAACAGTTGTCACTGCTGAAACAAATTTATTTGACTTGAAACAGATTTTCAGCCAATAAAATATTTTTTGGTCGGGTCCATTGGTTGACCTCTAATCAATTTTGGAGTTGCTGCCCCCGGGAAAGTGATACAAAATAGTATCGGTCCTCTTTATTAAGTTTAGAGGATACCACTTCCAAAAATATGGCTTCAACGTTATTGGCTCTACCCCCAATAACAGCAAACTTTTTACTCCCAAGTGAAAAGTAACTTTTTTCCCATTAAAGAGAAAAGTGCTTCTTTACTCCTACAAAACTAGTAAATAAACTTCACATTTTACACCGTATGGATATAAAAATATTAAATCACCTATTTCGAAAATATTTTTTAAAAACACTAGACATTATGGTCAAGCTTAATGGCAAAGTTTGGCAAAATTATTTAATTGATAGTAAGTTTATTTTGGCAAAATTTTTCTTGCGGGAAAAATGTTACCAAAAAAGAGAGAGAAATACATTTACGCACAAAGACTGCGGTCTGTCAACAGTGTTGGACTCGGACTCAGGGTCTGCTTCATACCAACTAAAAATCACTTCGCGAAACCCCTTGAACCAAATCTAGAACCTATATTTACATTACTTCTGGCTAGGTCTTGTCTTGAGCCTCCGGCTCTCTCCCATCTTACTCCCTAATGTCTGCTATTGTCGAAGCTTTATAGTGGGTTCCTTGATATCTTTAATTAGGCGCCATGTCCAGCGGCCTCTTGTCACCTCATCCCACGAAAGTTGCCACCGCCCCATGGTTTTATCTCTTATATTAGCTTTTCTTTTTCTTTCGTATACTTTCTTGCGCTCGATAGTAAGAATAATGGATTTAGAAAAGAACTAAAACTTAAAATAGGATAAACAAATTTACGACGTAAATGTTTAAGCATGTGTATTATGGTATCGTAATGGAGTTTTTATCCGGAGCTTGCAGACTTTTCAGTGAAAAAGTAAATTATTAATAATTTACTTTTTTACAAATATTAGTAAAAAATACCTGTACTCATGTACACACAAGTATTAATAAAAAACCTGTTTGCAAGTATTCGGTTAAATAATACTTCCTTTGGTATAAAACAGAAGTAATGGTTATGCCAAATACATTATATATAATCTAGCAATCCTAAAATTTAAATGTTCAGTATTGCATAGCGAAGCATAACAGTAGAAATTACTATCAAGTCGAAAATCGACAGTAAACTTTAACGTTATTGAGATAAATCAGTCTTAACTTCCTAGCATGATCATATCAGGGATGTGTTCAAGACGTATGATATTGATCTGTATGATAAAGTAATTTATTAACACCTGATAAAAATTACTTAGTAGCTTAAAGAACGCCCGCAACAGATAAGTCAGGTATGAAATATTGATTTTAGTTTTAGGGTGAACTGTACTATTGCTACACAAACAGTAGTTAAAGAGGAAAATTATAGCTAAGTCAAATGAAATCAAAACTATACGTTTTTTATGACAAAAAATAAAATTAATATTTATATTTCATCTATTTAATTTTTGGTTAATTTGGTTGGTCACCTTAAATCTAAAATTGAATCTAAAACATTTAATATTTTTTTTTATTTCCTATAACAAAAATTCTTGGCGCAGAAACTTTAAATTTGCTTAAAGGAAAAATCCTCATTTTTGACCTTTCCACAGCCCTAATCACGAATAAAAATGCGGTATTTTCGAACCGGAAAACATTTCTTTAAACAAGAGCCCGCAAGGTACGGATAAAAACTCCATTACGATACCATAATACACAAGTAGAATGAATAATAGGAACGACTCCTCAACATTCAGCATCGGACTTAAAAAAAAAGAAAATTAATTGGAAAATAAAATCCACTGGCTTGTAGAACTGGAAATTTTTTTTTAAAAAAATTATTTCTAAAAATGTAAAAATACTAAGGGAATAATAAGGTGTATTTTTGGTTTAAGATGGGAAATAATATCCTTATGGGCAAATAAAATGTTAAATAATACTCATATTATTTTCTTTGTTATCATTAAACTTTATAAATGCAATGAAGAAGAATTATTTTTGAGAAATTTTCATTCCCAGGAAGTTTAGTCAATCTCTTAAATAGTAAGAGCATTGAGTTTTCTATGAAGGTTATTTTTATGTACTATACATTTTATTTGAATTAGAATTAATTGTAAAATTAGATACCGTCGGTGCTTACGGTAAGACATGAATTTTCCTAGACCGGATTCAACTTAGCTGCATCATCAGTGGTGGAGAAACATTTAAAATATCAACTAATAAAGTGAAGAGGATTTTTCATGATCATTGAGACTAGATGTTATTCACTGATTTAATTTTATTAGTTAAGAGTTCAACTGTTGACCCAAAACCAGTCCAGGGATATTCATATCCAACAGAATGTAACGACGGAAGCCGATTCTTCAATTATTTCTTTCACTTGCGGTCAATATAACCTGTTCAAGTATAAAAATTAGGTACAGTGCGATTTAAAATATGACTCGAAGAGCAATTTTTTTTAATAAAAGCGGTTTGGGTTTTGATTAATCGGCTTTTTAATCGTGTAAACTTTATTGGAAAAGTCCCTCCTCAAATTCTTGTTAGGAATTTCTTAATTTTTTATTCATTTTATGAATAATTAAATTCATTTTTATAAATTCATTCAATTTATGAACTTCATGATCGATAAAGTTTACATAACAATAGGGCTTATTGACCATGTGTATAATATTAACAGATACGTATCTAATGAACTTTTTTCAGTTAACTACCTTAGTTTATTATTAAACATTTTCTGATGATGACCTAATCATCCGTCCAAAAGCTTAAATTCTGTTCTTATTTATTCTTATCTTGATTTCAGCTTGGTAAAATAAAATCATCATGTGAAAACTTCCGGTTTTCCGCTGATTTAGTGCGGAAATGACAGGTGCAGAGAGTAGACGAAATCAGAAGATAAACCATTGGTTGATAAGTAATCAGGTATATACGCAGATTACATTTTTCTTTACCTTTATGACCGGGGGCATAGAGATAGTATTACTAAAGGTGCCCAATTGAATTTTGAAACATCGAAAAAGTAAGCTGAACACCTTTGAATAATAATATATCTAGTCAACGAACGGGTAATTTGTTCATTATTTTAAACAGAAATTATTTAACTACTTGCCTGGCTACTTGACTAAGCTCAATAACGAATTTACAAATGAAATCCAACGGATTTTATTAGATAATCCACTGGGGGGACCCGGTGATGTAATGTTTGCACCTGCCACCCTGACAGTTCGGATTCGATCCCGGTCGGGACCTCTAGGATTTTCATGGAGAGATGGAAATCCTTTCACATGCCGTCCTTTGAAAGAGACGTTAAGCCGGTGGTTTCGAGCCTGTGTGATGTCAGGTACTCGTAAGAAATCCCTAACTCTAAATGAACCTAGGTTTAGGAAAAATTTAGGACCCTCAATAGTAGTTTATATTAAATATATATGTTTCTGCTTTATGGTTTCGAGAGCAGGAAAGCCTGTTCTGGTAGTGGGGCTCGGTTTGTTTCTAACTGAAGCTATAAAAACTTAGAGTATAATTATGGCTCTTCTGTGGATTAGACGTTAAATGCCTGCACCACGAATCATAAGGTAGAACACTATCTTCTAACTAAGAAAGTCAGAAAAAAGGACCCAACAACGCGGCCTACTTGCTAGATGATCTATCACCTCACCTTAACTACTATAACTATCACTAGATAATACGCTATACTTAGTATCGAAATTCTTTAATATAAACTTTGATTCAAGTGAAAACATGTAAGTACCAATAGATCATTTTAGTTGTTAAAATTTGTGTTATTTTATTACTTTTGCTGGCTTTTATTTTTTATCGTGGTACTAGTCATTAAATTTTAAGGCTCTTATATGCATTGAATGCGCCATCACTCTTTTACTATTATTATTTATTTTAACTACTACAGTAAATTTTGTAATATCCTATAGTATCATTGCTTTTTATATCTTAGTTGTTTTTTGTTATACCAATAGTATTTTTAATATCAAATTCTCTTGTATTACATGCACTACTTTATGTATGTGCAATAATGATTTGAAAAAAAAAATATCCTGGAATGAAACATGGTTTAATATTGAACCCCCATAATTACTTTACTTTTGGCTCAATCTGGAATTTTATATCTTTTGTAGGCATCGAAAATTTATTTATAGAGCCAAACTGAGTTACTATCTATCGTAATAACTACTATTGCAGAATATAAAAAAGTTGTAGCGTTCTATAAATCCTTCTTAAAACCTTTACAGATAGAAATTGGTTTTTACTTGGTTGTCACTTTCATCTAAAGCCAATTTATACTTTTTAAACTATCTTAACAGGTTGGAAGGAAGTAGGGTGATTCCCTCGATAGTTTGATACTGACATAGTCCTTACTTCTGTGATATCATTTGACCTAGGGCTTTTGGTAACAGTTGTGTCGTTTCTTTTATATCCTTTCTTGTTAGTACTACACTAACAAGGCCCTTAAAAGACTTCTTTTGAAATAGAAATGAAGCTAGAAGATTGACAATAAACGAAGCAATCGATAAAGCAAACCAATTACCATTGCGTACAAAATATTCGAATCTACAATAATATTAGGGGTTCTTGTTCATAGATATTTACGTAATGAACTATTTTCCTTTAACTGAGGCGTTAACTTAATGTTCTCACTACTTAGACAAACCCGTCTTTTGGAAAAAAGAAAATTGTTAAGGAGAGAATATTTTAAGAACATAATTTAATTTTCTGAATTAATTAAATTTCTTTGAATTAACTGACATAATGGACGTCACACATATTTAATAACAATAATATATATATATATATATATATATATATATATATATATATATATATATATATATATATAATATAAAATATTTATATATTCTTCTTGATCAGTAAGTCTCCCCTTCCCAAAAATTCACCGCCCTTTCCCCAAAACTCATAAGCTCATTTTCCTTTGAAAATTCGCAAAAATCCATCTGTACTTGTTGTTGAAGATCCCAAGACCAGTTTCGACGTATCGATATTTTTAGCAGATAGGGCTTGAGCTCTCAACAAATATTTGTCTTTTTCTTCTATAACTTTTCTTTCTATTTTTTTTAATTAAATGCTTACATTCTGGCTGCTGGCTACTAGAAGTAAAAGTAAATCCCACTTTTTTGAAAATTATTTCTAATTATGTCTATTTTTGTAGAGCACTATTTACCTTCTATGTCCGTCAGTCCAGACGATGTAACCCCCAACTGTAATTAGCATTGCATTATTCTTTGTATTTTATTTATCATTGATTAAAACTACTGAGTTTTAAAAATAATAGTTTTTGAGAAAACGACATTAGAAAATTAGGTATTAACGTCGCAGCAACTCAGCATTTATATGGATAAATAATCGGGTACGGGATAGCTCGGAACACTTATCCTCATCTCATCGGATTCGCTAAGCTCATCTTCCCTACTTCGAACTCGCTTCGCTTATCATCAAATATACAAATGTTAAATCTATACTTAAGCAAACACGTCTTAAAGTAATGTTTCATTTCTAGCAGTCCCCCATCCAAGCACTGACCACGTTTTTGTAGCAGCATAACGTTTACGATACAATAGAAATCTTGAATATACTTATTGTATTGAAACGAAACTTAGTGTACTTATTTATTACATAACAGTATACACTTATGCCAAATTTTACTCAATTGGATTATTTTCCGACTTTAAAAATGTTTTTTAAAAAAAGTACACAAGTCATTCCATAAAAATTGAACTGGTGCTGATAATGAGATGAAACTTGTAAATGCGTGCCAAATCTCAAAATGATCGCAACATTTTCCCGCGTTTCATGACTTTGAATTTTCTGCAGAGTCATTATTGTGGGTTAATGACGTCACAAGAAAAAAATCCGGATAACTCAATTACTTCTATAGGCTAATTTTTGTACAATGTTTCAACTCTCAAGCATGAATACACTAGGACCTACGATAATAACAGACAGACACACACACACATAAACTCACACATATAGATAGAATTTTTTTTAAAACCACTTAGAAGGCCTTAAAAAAACACCTGAAACGGATAATTCAGGTGACATCCCGATTTTGGATTTTTTCGCAAGCCTTTTTTTAACAAGGTACTTTTCCTATATTCAGTATAAATAAGGAAAAGTAAAAAGCAATATTAAAACAACCTACAAATGTGTTTAAGAGGAAACCTTTATACCAAAATTGTTTATTATAATTGATCTGATTTTATGACAGTATCTTAAAATATTATTTATAAAAATTCTTTTTATACAGATTTTAAGATAAAAAGTGTAATTCGCTAAAGCGCATTATCTTAAAGAATAAATTATGCATTGGATCAGAGCAGCTCTTAAATAATACAGAGAGAGAGAGAGGAAAAAAGGCTTTTAGCTCTACCAACATTTTTATGATAAGAAGATAGATTTGGTTAAGAGGACAGAAGATTTCCTGAGATATGACTTAGTGATGGTTTATGCATTCGGTACGGTAATTTTTAGGTTTCTTGTTGAATCCTATCCTGCTTTAAATCATATGCTCCTTGTCTCTTAAAATAGTAATATATTCAGACAGTGTTTTGTGAAAGAATTTTTGTTAGAAATTGATTTGTCCTTAAGTCATCTAACACCTGTTGTTATATAAGAGTGCTTTGCAAACAAAATTGCCATGTATGACACTTACTACAAAGTAGACCATAATTCCTATATAGATATAAAATGGAGATTGGAGGTTTTATAAAATATTCATAGACACGCCAAGAAGACGAAACTGGAAGTCTTTACCAAAAAGTACCAAAAAAGGATTATCTAATCTAGAGGTTAAAATACTCACCCTAGTACTCTTATTCTATATTAGTCTTGAAACAATCATATGAAAACATATACGTGATAAACATACGTTTCACCACCTTCTTGGAGGCTTGGACGTAGTTGGATGCTAGGATTGGCTAATGGAATTTACCGAGACACGTAGTGAAGAAATAAGCGTTGTCCATGCGTTAGAGATCTTCAACCCTGTATCCCTGTTTATGTTATTCCTGTGCTTAGGAGTCTCTATAGCTTCCCTGAAGTGTCTGTGTCGTACTCGAGAAATATTCGTCGGTACCTCGATTTTATCAAAATTAATAAAATGACCAGTATCTCGTGGATGCTCTGCGACCACGAACCGACAATCACATTGACCCGTTCATCACTGGAAGACCGAAATCTCTGAAACTGTTTGTTCTTCCTAAATGTGCTTTTTCAGAGAAATTGAAACCTATATATAACCAAAAACGATATAAATTGCCATGATGTTAAATACGAAACACATCATTAAAAATAAATAATATATTGTCTACCACAATAGTTTAAAAAAATATAACTGACAGTACATTTTTATTCTTGCAATTCTGCATAAATATCTTAATTTGTGGTACCTAGTACGACTTGGATAGATATAAATGGGTATTTTAGTTCTGCAATTACCCATCTAAGTAGATCTTGGAGTTTTCTAGGATTACAATATGATATTCTGACTAACTTTCCACGTTTAGAGCCCATAAACCTTCTTAACAATCACTAAAAAACCACTAAACGTTTAAAATAAGATTATTAATTATAATACTAAATTAATTCTAAAAAGTTTGAAACCTTTTAAGAAAATTCTTATATAAATAATTTTACCCCTAAACCCTCAACCGAATCTTAAAATACCGCAATTGAATATTTCAAGAGGTATTTTGAAAGCAAAAACACTTAAACTTCTTAAAAAGCATTACAGAACAAACCTTGTTGAATTTTCTGGTTCCATGCAAATCAACTGCAATCAAAGAAAATTTAAATATTTAAATCTTTCTTAACTGAAAACTAATTTGGCGATGGCACCATCTCAAAAGGTGTGTATCTAATAAAATTTTAAATTAAAAAAATATATTTTTTTTTTCAAATTAATAACATTTACATAGAAAATGTACTTTTTTAAAAATAATTATCTCTAGTAATTACATTAGTACTTCCCTCCATCCATTTTAATGACAATATACGGCCAAAAAAAAATTAAAAAAACAAATAATTTTTACCTAAATTTTTGCCAACCCGTAATGGTAAGTAAAATATACTGATTCAAGCAATAACAAGGCATAGAATGCTCTACTATGAGCATGGTGTGGCATAAATAAGATAAATAGTAAGAGCAGAAGGTGCGTCTTCCCAATATGCGAGGTTGGACTATTTTTTTTTTTAAATTTACATTCTTAATTTAAACTTTTTTAACATTTAAATTTCTGTAACATTTTTATAAGATTGAAAGTTCCGCGTTTCATATAAAAAAATAAAGAGAAGAATAGCTGAATTTTGAAACACAATTTTACAGAAGCAAGAGTTTATTAGAGAGATGCGTCTAAAAGTACTAGTTCTAAAATTTCTTAATTTAAAGCTTTAAAGCATGGTTAATTATAAAATACTTTGCACTGTTTATTACAGTGCAGTGCTTCTAAATATTTTGAAGTAAGGAAATGAAGATATACACGAGTTATTAATGGTTAAATAATTAATTTTAATTTAAAATATTGACTGAAAAGATCTTAAGAAATTCCAAAAAAACTAAGTTCAAATTATAATTTGTCTTTAATATTTGCTTCAGTTAACTTTTCATTTTTTAGAAACAATTTTCTGATAATTATAAAATTAAACGTTTTTATAGAGAATTGGCACCCCTGTTTTGATAAGGTTGATTACCCTTTTAGATCTTCCCTTAGAATATTTTACAAGACTAATGAGGTCTTTTTTAGAATCAACTTAAAAGAAGAGAAGAATTTTTAGGGGTTGAACGAAAATCTTCACCCATAAAATGTAAAGTTATTGTAGAAAAAAATTTGTCAAGTTTTTCGATATTTAAGGTTGTGTTCCCTCTTAAAAAATATTCATTAAATTTTATGTACGTCTATCTTTAGCTTTTTAGAATGAAATAAAAACATAATTTGGATTAAAAAAACGGAAAAATAGTTAGTTCATTTGTTTTTCATTTGATTTAGTGTTTCAAAAACATAAATATTGCCCTTTTTTGAGGCGGAAAATATTAACCCTGAATTTTGCCGAATTTTTAAAAAATTTGCTCACTCAGCAAACCGGGTTAATGATGTCACAAAAACCTGGTTTTCAATAGAGTTCGTGTCCTCCCAAATGTTGGAGGACAAGAACATATATATATATATATATATATATATATATATATATATAAACTAAATTTTTGTCGTGGTCCGAGGTTCGAATTCCGCCATGACGCCTATCTTATTAGCGAATTTCATTCCTAAAGGAAATTCGCTAAAACATAAAGATAGAAATATGTTATAATTTCATAGAAATCAAATTTCAAGGTGTTCAAAGAAATAAAACGGATATTTAAAACGAATTTTTAGATAAAATATGAATCTAACGATCCTAAGAACTAAATAAGGGATTTCTACAAAGTTTAGAACCTACCTATCGTGCCAAAAATATTAAATATGATTAAATTTATTTTTTATTTGTAATTATATGATTTATAAATCATGTGACAATATAACTTGAAACCATTTAAAAACTCCCCACGGACCACTAATGGTCTGCAGACCACCATATTATTTTAGGTTTACCGGTTATTTATCAAGGATTTTTTGGCTTTTTGGCCACAAAGAATAGTCTTATCGACTCCGGTACGGCACCTTTCAGTTCAGCATCCCATAAAACATAATTAACGACCTTTTCCTTATTAAATTAAAACTATTATTAACGACAAATTCCCTATTAATTAAAACTTTTACCCTACGAGCCACTTCAATCGCGAATTTATTTAAAAGAAAATTCGCTAAAACGGATGATTCAGGTGAAGTCCCGGTTTTGGATTTATAGTACAAACGCTATACGTTTTCTACTTTCCGCATTTATTCGGTAGGTATATACCTACCGAATAAATGAGGAAAATAAAAAACACTGTTTTTTAAAACCATTCCAACTAATGTTCGTCGTGTTAGAACTTAAATTAATCTGTATATGTTAATAGAATCATGAATCTATAATTAGAATTTCGTATAAAACCTTTCGTTTACGGTTGGTCACACTGGTAATTTTTTAATAGTCATGATTTTAATATTCACATTTTTACTTGTTCAGTTTTGCTTCGATTTTGTTACCGTGTATATGCTTTAATTATTGTTATCGACCTTATTAGTTAATAATTCGTTAAAAGAATTAATCATAATTTAAAATTTCTCTAATTATAATTAATTTTTAATATGAACAATGAAGGAAAAGTTAACACGAATTTCGTCACACCAGAGAATAATGTTAGAGCTGTTTAAATGTAAGTACGTAGCACAGAGGTATATTGTTCTTGTATGCTACACTCTTTTCCATGCATAAATAGTTTGGACATTACAGATTATATTCTTAATTAACGTTTAAAAATGATTAACGAATCTCTTTCGACTATCTAAACAATTTTCGTTGAAACTTCTTGCTGTTCTAATTTACTTTCACGTTTTCCAAAACGAAGTTGTACCGTCGCAAGATGGCCGCCAGAATCCGTATTCTCAAGCAAAACACGTCTGGAAATCGAGCATATGATAGATATGCTTTATACATTCTGCGGAATGTAACAAGAATATTAGCGTAAACCACTTTAGTATTGAGGTTTTTCCAGGTGTCAGGTAATGCTTAGAATATTTAAAATTAGAATAATTATACCACACATTTCGCCATAATAATGAACAAAACTTAGTACAATTAAAAAACTTTCAAACTGATTTTTATTGATAGTTAAAAACAGATCTAACCTATAACCGTTTCAAAAAGATAATTCTGGCTTTCAGCATGATATTTTGGCTCGCAGCGCTAGTGAAAGAACTAGGTTCATTTTAAGAAACGTTGCCGGTGCAATTTATATATAAACATATTTTAGTGAGTATACCAGGTTAGAAGTTTGATTACCTGTTTTTATTCTGGCAAGAGAGTGGGGTAACCATTAACTAGTAACCAAGCTCAGTTTTTTGGTGAGTATACTAGGTTAAAAGTTTTTATTCTGACTATTCTGGTAAGAGAGTGGGGGTAACCATTAACTAGTAACCAAGCTCAGTTTTTGGTGAGTATACTAGGTTAAAAGTTTTTATTCTGGCAAGAGAGTAGGGGTAACCATTAACTAGTAACCAAGCTTAGTTTTTGGTAAGTATACTAGGTTAAAAGTTTTTATTCTGACTATTCTGGTAAGAGAGTGGGGGTAACCATTAACTAGTAACCAAGCTCAGTTTTTGGTGAGTAACTAGGTTAAAAGTTTTTATTCTGGCAAAAGAGTAGGGGTAACCATTAACTAGTAACCAAGCTCAGTTTTTGGTGAGTATACTAGGTTAAAAGTTTTTATTCTGACTATTCTGGTAAGAGAGTGGGGGTAACCATTAACTAGTAACCAAGCTCAGTTTTTGGTGAGTATACTAGGTTAAAAGTTTTTATTCTGGCAAAAGAGTAGGGTAACCATTAACTAGTAACCAAGCTCAGTTTTGGTGAGTATACTAGGTTAAAAGTTTTATTCTGGCAAGAGAGTAGGGGTAACCATTAACTAGTAACCAAGCTTAGTTTTTGAAGTATACTAGGTTAAAAGTTTTATTCTGACTATTCTGGTAAGAGAGTGGGGGTAACCATTAACTAGTAACCAAGCTCAGTTTTTGGTGAGTATACTAGGTTAAAAGTTTTTATTCTGGCAAAAGAGTAGGGGTAACCATTAACTAGTAACCAAGCTCAGTTTTTGGTGAGTATACTAAGTTAAAAGTTTTTATTCTGACTATTCAAGAGAGTGGGGGGTAACCATTAACTAGTAACCAAGCTCAGTTTTGGTGAGTATACTAGTTAAAGTTTTTATTCTGGCAAAAGAGTAGGGTAACCATTAACTAGTAACCAAGCTCAGTTTTTGTGAGTATACTAGTTAAAAGTTTTATTCTGGCAAGAGAGTAGGGTAACCATTAACTAGTAACAAGCTTAGTTTTTGGTAAGTATACTAGGTTAAAAGTTTTTATTCTGACTATTCTGGTAAGAGGTGGGGGTAACCATTAACTAGTAACCAAGCTCAGTTTTTGGTGAGTATACTAGGTTAAAAGTTTTTATCTGGCAAAAGAGTAGGGGTTAACTATTCAAATACTAGTTAAAAGTTTTTATTCTGAGGTAAGGTAGGGGTAACCATTAACTAGTAACCAAGCTCAGTTTTTGGTGAGTATACTAGGTTAAAAGTTTTTTATTCTGGCAAAAGAGTAGGGTAACCATTAACTAGTAACCAAGCTCAGTTTTTGGTGAGTATACTAAGTTAAAAGTTTTCTGACTATTCTGGTAAGAGAGTGGGGGTAACATTAACTAGTAACCAAGCTCAGTTTTTGGTGAGTATACTAGGTTAAAAGTTTTATTCTGGCAAAGAGTAGGGGTAACCATTAACTAGTAACCAAGCTCAGTTTTTGGTGAGTATACTAAGTTAAAAGTTTTTATTCTGACTATTCTGGTAAGAGAGTGGGGGTAACCATTAACTAGTAACCAAGCTCAGTTTTTGGTGAGTATACTAGGTTAAAAGTTTTTATTCTGGCAAAAGAGTAGGGGTAACCATTAACTAGTAACCAAGCTCAGTTTTTGGTGAGTATACTAAGTTAAAAGTTTTTTCTGACTATTCTGGTAAGAGAGTGGGGTAACCATTAAACTAGTAACCAAGCTTAGTTTTTGGTGAGTATACTAGGTATACTAGTTTTTATTCTGACTATTCTGGTAAGAGAGTGGGGGTAACCATTAACTAGTAACCAAGCTCAGTTTTGGTGTATACTAGGTTAAAAGTTTTTATTCTGGCAAGAGTAGGTAACCATAAACTAGTAACCAAGCTCAGTTTTTGGTGAGTATACTAGGTATACTAGTTTTTATTTTGGCAAGAGAGTGGTAACCATTAACTAGTAACCAAGCTCAGTTTTTGTGAGTATACTAGGTTAAAAGTTTTTATTCTGGCAAGAGAGTAGGGATAACCATAAACTAGTAACCAATCTGTGTTAGGTTATGAGTCTTGGTTTCCTGGTATACTGGTTAGGTAGCCAAAATCATTTTTGTATACCTTAGTATTCCTCGCTACAACACGCTTAATAGCAAACATAAAATATGATTAATAAATATAGCCAAAAAAGTAATGGTAGGTGGTTGACATGCGATTTGAATAAAACTTTTTTTAATAAAGAAAATAAGTCATTTGTGGCCAGACGAGGGTAAGGGTAGAAAAGAAGTGAGAAGGATTTTTCTTTTGGCTTTCAATGTTGTCTGTCATTATGGCAAAACTTCATCATTTGCAGCTCATGTCGTCGTTGACATCATCTGTAATAAACCTTGGGATAGTTTTAACGTAAAACTAAGACATAACAGGGCAGAGATTTAAAAAACCTAAACGGAACAGGGTTCTTTTTTGTAAATAGACATTGTTTACAATTCTTAACAAACCTGTTTAAGAATTATTTCTATGATAATAATTATCATAGAAATAATGTTATAAATTTATCATCATCTCAACTTTCATTGTTTTAATAATACATGTATTTTTTTTTATTGGAGAAGAATACAGAAACAAAGGTTTGAAGGAAACAGAGCAAGAAAAATAATGAATTCTAATTATTAGGCAGGTTACATGACCTAGATTAGATTTTGATTAAACCTTTCTGTACTATCTCAGAAGTGTAATTTGCTTCATTGCAAATTCAATCGTGCTGAATAGTTTTCTCTGGAATGGTTGCTTGTAATAGTAAAATAATTATAAAGATTAAATTAATGTTTCAGGTATTTTAATGGAGGTTCAAATTCTGTACTGAATTTAGGAGAGGACAACATTTCAAGACCTGGAACATCAAGTCATCTTTCAACTAACTATCCTATCAATTCTCTTTACCTCAACTCCTTCCAACTAATTCATAGAAACCTCACTAATTTTCCACGCACGCACCAATGATAAACATGAACAAAGATAAAAGTACTGAGAAATGCAAAACCATCTGGCAATGTAACTATTTTTACTGCTATTTACATTGGAGGAGTAAATTTTATGCTTTCTAAGGAAAATAATATTAATTTACCCCCCCCCCCCAACTGAAACCCCAAAATATATACATTTATCCTAATCCTAGCAGGGAGTTGGCAAGTGGCAACTCTGGGCTGATAAAATGTTGGCTCCTCTTCTTTATAATATGAACGTGATCTAGAATAGAGAAAACATTGATAATTCCTCTCCTCACCTAAATTGAAACCTAATGCTAAAGAATGTTACTTTTAAAGCAGACTGTCTCATAAGAACTTCAGAACATTCCTGTTGATTCTGTTGTATACCTACCTATATACAGTGGCGGACTGAGCCAAAAAGGCCCAAGTATAAAGGATTGAAGTTTGGTAACTTTAGGACTAAAAGTCCTAAAGTTTGGTAACGAATTGAGAATATTTTTAAAAACATTAGGGTATTTTAAAAACATTTGTCCCCAGGAGCTTTTTAGGCCCTACCTAAGAGTATTGGGCCCCTGTGACTCTTGTGTCTTGGATATATCAAATATTAATTATGTTAATAATTTTTTCTTTTTTTTCTTTAAGTTTATTTTTGGTTGAGGGCCTAAGGAGGGTTGCCGCTCTGTCCGCTCCTGGCTGCATACTTTTATTATATGAAATTAATTAAAAAGAACAAACACATGAAGCATTGTTGATAAATCCAAAGGATAACCAAGCTCTATATGCTCTAAAAATTTGTAATTTTAAGGACTAAAGTGTAATTTGTTTTACCCCCTTCTCAAAAATTGTATTACCAGCAAACATATGCTAATGCTACCATACTGGGTGGCTCAAATAATTTGACTTTATAAAATTAATTTTTTTCTTGCACGAGGGCTATTGAGCTGACACAATATACCTATACCTAATCTTGATATACGGGAAGACTTTTATATTATGATTCCTCAAATCATCTCTTGTATTTAGGGTTTTGTACAATATGTTCTGAAATCTGAGTCTGGTCTTGTACAATATATGTTACTTTGATTGTAAAAGATTTTACTACTTTATAATTGATTACAATTAATTTTGAGGATAAATAATAGAAATAAAGAATGTATCATTTTTGTGGAATAAAGAATCTTAATTCATTTATTTCAATTTATGGCTCCGGAATATTCTTAATTGATGTTGATGGAGCACTAATGAAAAAAATAGTTTATAAATTATTATGTATTTGGATTCGTTGGTCAAACGAAAAACATTACTTTTGAAACTTCGTTTAGGTCAAGCATTTTAAACGCAGTTTTTTTATTAATTGTTAGATTGTATTATACTCACAAAGTATTTCTTTTATACAAAATATTTAGCTTAACTGAATAGAAAGAAAAATCATGAGCCACTGCTTGAATGCATACTGATTTGTTTTTAGAGAAATCTAATTAAAAGATTATGCAGTAATATTCTTTAATCTAAGTATTATTTTAATACATTTTAGTATTATAAAACAAATATTATTTTATTACTCCCAAAAATATTTTCCTTTCCTTCTTAAAATGTTCATCATGGCAGACTGGATTAATAATGGATTCATGGTAACATATGAATCGTAAATGATTAAACTTAAAAATAAGAGTAAAATAATTGATGAAATTTGTTTGTACCATTACAGGCATAAGATTAAGTAAAAAGCATACATTAAATGAAAGCTATTTGTATTAAAAGAATGCTTCTCTTCAGCATTTAAATAGGAGATCAGTACAAATGAGATAGAGATACAACAATGGAATTGAAGGTATTTTTTTATATTTTTAATTTTTAATTTTCTAATGACATTTCTATAAACATTACAGTATAAAAGAGTGTCTAGTGTAAAAAGAATTGTGATCATTTTTACGCTAAATCCTATCAGCCTCTCTCATTTAAGTTCGATGGTTTTACTTTAAGTCTTGACCAGTTCTCATTGTATTGTGCTATTTAAGCACTGGTTTGCACTTCCAAATTGCATACTGTGTGTGTATTGAACAGAATAAATATATT
This sequence comes from Microvelia longipes, assembly GCA_018340805.1. Taxonomy (NCBI): domain Eukaryota; kingdom Metazoa; phylum Arthropoda; class Insecta; order Hemiptera; family Veliidae; genus Microvelia; species Microvelia longipes. The sequence goes on along the minus strand of JACMZG010001914.1, from coordinate 20,915,077 downwards.
ACTACCTACTTCTGCATGCATTGCGTACTGGCTAGTTCACAAAGTTATGTCATAGAAATAAAATGTGTGAGGCTGATATGACAATGTGTAAAATGAGATTCTTTTTATGCTGGATTTGGCTTTTTATATTATAGTGTTTTTGGTAGGAATTTCATTACTTTTTGTAAGATTGGTTGAAACTCCTAAGGGAGTTTTGATCTTTTTAACTCTTGACAAAATATAACTCTCAGAAATTTTAAATTTGATGTTCTCTACTAGGTAGCACTAATAGTTAATATTAATAATGTACTTAATTTAAATTAAATCAATAGAGGACAAATTTTAGTCAAGAGAAAACTCTAAATATTCTTAGATTTGAGTTCAAGTAGCCAACAGTTTTCATTACACTTGAACTTTGAGGTTAGAATCAACCTTTTCATCTTTAATAGTACATGTTAACTAGTAGTAACTGAAAACATTAGGTTTTTATAATTATTTATGAATTTGCACAATAAAGTTTACCTATATACCGAATTTCAAATGTCTACGACTGCTGGAAGTATACAAATATTGATCAATAAATGAAAGAGTGACAAAAGTGTCTAACTTTAAGGCTTGATATCTAATAAATTAAGAATGGTAAAGAAATGAAATTTTGAAGAGTGAGTCAACTCTTCATAATCTTTTAGCTAAAACCAATCATTATACATTTTATTATAATCTGAAAAAAGTTACAAAGGGGTGAAAATAGTTTTGAGATCCTTCCTTACCACTAGGCTTGATGATATTTTTAAATAGACAAGAATTTTACTTAGTATCATGTATAAATAGTTCACGATTTCATTAGCTGTTATATAGTGTTGGCCATTTCTTTAATTCATGGCTTCATGCCAGAATTTTGTTACCCTTTTTTTTATTGAATAATATAACTACAAAATAATAGTTACAAATATCAGAGTTGATACAGTTTTAGTGGCTTTGGCTTGATAAGGCACTTAAGAGAATCAATCCGGTGATTGCAATCAAGATAATTACCTACATGGGATTGTTATTGATATAAGTAATATTTGTTTTTTAAAATACATAATTTTTAACAGATAAAGAATTTGGAGAGGAAGAAGGATTTAAAAGAAGAGCTTTGAAATGCGAAGGCCTTATTGCATCTATAAACAGGTAACATAGTTTATTTATTTACATCATCCTTCCAAAGTTGGCATTGCACATGAAGCCAGGGTTGCATTTAGGAGGGGATCATATATATATATATATATATATATATATATATATATATATATATATATATATTGTATTACAAACAATTAGAATAAGGTTTATGTTTTGTAAAAATGAAACAAAATATAAATCACAAAGTTAATATGTTGAACTAAAAAAAAAAATAATTTTTCAAACAAAAGTTATCTTTAAGCTTTAAATTATTATAAATAAAAAATTATAAAATTAATTAATTATTTTTATAAAATTAAAATTATTTTATAAAGTTATTTTTAAAAAAATGCTTTTCCTGGCCTGAACCAAGGTTTTTATATCATTTTTGCCCATCCTGCTCGGCCCCCCTGGCTACGCCCATGGCATTGCACACTGTTATATTCATCAATGCTTATATTTGAAAGGTTTTAGCAAATTTCCTTTGAAAAATCTAGAAAAATTGAATAACAAGTAGTAATGCTATCTTTTCATTTATACCTACAGTATTAATTAGGAAAAGTAAAAAAAAAAAAACGATATAAAAAATCATTGGACTATCTTTGAGTGCTATTGATACTTTGGATGGTTTAAAAACGCCACAATACTTGAAATTTGTTCTAACCCACTGTATTTTAGGGTTTCCGATTTTTCACTACAGTCTTTGCGACATGTTAATCACTTTAAGTAGTCTTATTGGCCTGTTTCATTTGACTCAGAGCCTATAAACCAATGACACTCGGCAAAAATGTTCATGTTTACTGACTTTATTTTAGGGTTTCTGGATATTTTCCACAGTTATTTGTTTTTCCACGGTTCCTTTTGTCTGTATTTTTCAACGGAAATGCGCTATAACCTTTGTAGATAACAACTAACAGCATAAAACTAGAGTAAATAATAGTGCACACTGCCAGTTTCAGAAGCATAGTTTTGTATAACTGGATAATTATGCACATTTCTTTTGTAAAATACAGAGAAAATGAGTTAGGAGTAATTGGTAATTAAGTAACTGCTTAAGTTCTAAAGCATAAAACGGAACTTTAAGCAAAAATGGTTTGATAAGCACGGAAACGCATTCCAAAGGAAACTCGTCACAATTTTTAAGAGTAGGACAGAGTCTTTATGAAAATAGCAGTCTCAATCAGTATAGTCTCAATTCAGTATAATGAAGGATAAAAAAATTAAATTAGATAGACCTGAACCACGCTCTGAAAACGCTCATGCCATTTCAGTTCAGGTAAGCATCAACCTAAACTAAAATTCAAAAATTTAATGCAGGTTTTAGTGGAATAATAATCTAATTAGTAGCCAAGGAAAACTATTACTACACCTTAACTATAGTAGTCCAAGAGCCAGGCTTAAAAAATTTGACTCATTTCTGAAAATAAACCTTTAATTATAATAGATGAACATAGTCTGCCTACCCCTTCATATGAATGGGCTCTCTTAAAATATTAAAAAATCAGACAAATTCCAGTTTTCTTGCAATAAGGGGTTTTCTGTAGGTCGTGTGCAAAACACGAGGAAAACTTTTTTCAAAGCTAATAAAATTTCCTATAAAACGAGTGTTTTTTCGTCAAAATTGGATAACTGCAACTAAACTTATGACGTTTGTTCAAAATGGTCAAAAAATCCGCAAAAAGCCAATATTTTCCATGACTTACTTATTTTCCAAGGAATTCCATGACTTAGCATAAATTAACCATTTTTGTAGTGTTTTTGAAAGAGCCATAACTGGTTGAAATTATCCGATTTTGATGATTAAACACTCATTTTATAGAACATTTTATCTCCTTTAAAAAATGTACTCTTCATGTTTTGCACACGACCCACAGGGAACCACTTATTTCAAGAAAACTGAAGTTGGTGCGAATTTATAAAATTTTAAGCATGTGCAATTATATAAAGGGCTTCACTCAGGCTAGGCAGACTATGCTTCCCTTCGTAATTAAAGGTATATTTTCAGAATAATTTAGTTTGAAGTAGTACAAAATGAGTCACATCCTTTCTGGTCCGGCTCTTGGACTAAAGTGAAAAGTACCTTATGCTTTGAAAGACTGAGCATATATTATGATATTAAACATGAACAAAAGGTGATTAAAATAAGGTGATTAAAAGTATGGTTGGTCTTGGTCTAGTTCGCACCCTTGCTAAAATGAAAGGAGAAATAAACTAGTAACGTTTAAGTTATTAAATAATGTCTTCATTTAAGGCCCCACAATATTGAAATCTGAAAAGAATTAACAAGGCTATATTTTGAGTTTACCATAATTCTTCAACTGAGGAATAAGCATAGCCTGAGTTAGCCCTATAATAAGCAGATCTAAAACTTATTAGCATTCATTCTAAATCATTATTAGCCCTCTTTGTAAGGAAATATTACTTTGTTTTAGGTAAGTGTTTGAAGACAGCCGCCGTGAACATGGAGTTCAAGGTAAGTGACATCAGAGACATGTTATTAATAAATATAAATAGAAGCTGTTGTACAATGGTTGCAACAGCTACGGCTGATTAGTAAACTATTATTTGTTAAATTTTGTATTTTTGTAAATGTTAATATTTTTTTCTAATAAATGGCTATTCAATTTAATTCAATTCAATTGTACAATGACTTGACAACAATTAAAATAGGTCAGGACAGGTCCAGTCAGGGCTTGACGAGGAGAGAAGCGGCCTCGGCCTATCCTAGCTAAGGTACCCATGTCGCTTCAGCTCTATGACCACCACGACTGTAGTGTGGTCCGTATGCTGGGGTGCCATGGGTCAGCCCAAAGCCCGAGTCTTGGGAAGTCAGTAGGCCTACTGCTGGCGGAGTAAGGCTCGTTTCATAGTGTGGCGGCTATGAGGGTTGGAATAGCAAGTGCCTCTAAGTGGTAGAGTCAGACTTTTGCCTAAGAGAGGCGCGCCAGGTTCAGCGACAGTTCCCAAGTCGGTGTCGTGAGGGTGGTGTTCCCCCACCCTCTGATGTGCGCTTGCTGCCTCCGTCTCAAGAGCTCAAGCTGCTAAGGTCCCCCTTCAAGGCCATGACCAGGTAGTGTAACGGTGGCTGACGCATTGGAGCGTAAGCGTTATGTCGGTGCGGTTTTGACTGTCAGGTTTCCGGGTCATTACGGTGTTGACCCGGGACACCAGGGTACCTGGTGGGATGGATCCTGTCTACCTGCGGGAGTCAGACCTATTCGGGCATGCCTACTCCCCCGCCGAACTGGCCAATCCCTCCGTTATTATGAATTCCTTGCTCAGATCTCCCAAATCCAGTGGTAGCTCTAACCACCCCAACAAAGAGCAAAATAAAGGAGTTAACCACTCCAATACCGCTGAAGTATGTGAAAATAAAGCGAGAGATGGGTTCACACCAGTGAATCAACTTAGACGCTCGCCTGCTAAGCCCAAAGAAAAAACCTTACCTAGTATCCCCCTGAGTAACCAGTTCGATATTTTGGAGTAAAATAGTACGCCCCTTCCCAGTCCCTAGTTAGTAAGTATAGTTGGTAAGTTTCATCTTAGCCTTACTTTTCTAGGTTAAGTATGCTTCGCCACACAGCGGCTATTTGTTAAAACCCTGTGTGGCACCTCCTACACTGTGATACTAGATTAAGTTCTGTGTTCTCCTTTTGTCCTATTTATTTATTTATTATCTACGTTTTACCGACACACCTCTTAATATTCCACTGAATCAACATCAACACAACTATCCTTTCTTTCCGTAGATTTATATCTACACGACCTGAAACATTAGATTGCGGAGACCAAGTGTCTGATGTTCTTCATCCAGCCCTGAATTCGCTTTTCGAGGTCGCTTTCTACTACGTTCCTGATCAGTGTGCAGAATCCAAGCGACTGATCACGTCCAGGACCCTGCATTGTTATGGTCAGTACAACAGAGTGTAGGCCCCAAAATCTGTTGTACCTGGGGTGTCGAAGTGATGGATTACATACCCTTCGATTATGAAGTGAATGGATATAATATGTACATTACAAGTAAATGCTGCAGAACATTCAAAGTACACGGGGTCACTCAAATACATGTTCCAGAGAATTAAATAAAAACACAAAATACAACGAGACAATTATTCTGACAGGACAAGAAAAAACACACGTTAAGGGTATAATAGAAAATAAAGCAAGTATAAATTGATTAAAATATATAAATTGATATAATACAGCTTTGCGGTGCGGTCTTATAATTCACTAGATAATACTACGGGTAACTTGAAGGTTTAAATTTGGATTTTCCGAGAAACTATAATAAAAAATTACACCTACATGTAGTTATTTTCAAGTTTGAAAACACACTAGATTCATCCAACAGGGTTAGATGGGGGGAATACCCGATGTAAGAGACCGCGGGTGGATGGAGTGGTTACCGCTAAGGACCTAGATGTCGAAGCGGGTAATCCGGGCAATAAAAAAACAAAAAAAAAACAATTAAAATATCTACATTAATATTTTTTTAGTTAATCTGAGTTCAATGCAATTTTTTATATTAACATATGGTGTAAAACCCATCGTATTCAAATGGCGAAGGGTAAAAGGGCTAAAAATAGGTTGTCATTGTACTACCGCGCGCTGTTTGAACAGTCATATCTCCGTCAATTTTTAACTGACAGAAAAAAACAAAAAAACAAAAGTTTTGTTATAAAATACCTATATTTTTATCTCTACAATTTTTTGCGTATTTTTTTTCTTTGAAATATTAAGAAAAAGGCATTTTTTTTTAAAAAAATTAACAACAAATTTCTTTAAATCGTAATTTTTTAGAAAATTATGCATTCTAAACCGGCTAAACCACTATGATCCCATTGGTATCATCACATTAAAGTAATCTTCTGACGGGATACGATTAATTATTAATTTGGTGGAATTGGTGCTTACTGAACTCATACATTTTTTGTTTAAAAGCTTTAATGTCCCTGGTTTTTATATGACAAATCACCGAATTTGCGCTCAAAAGACTTTTAACAGTGCTCATTTTAAAGGTCTTTACAGGCACTATAAAAAATCTATCTATAGACATATTCGTAAAATACATCTGTTGCCTGATAAATGGCTTTGAATACTTCGATATGAGTACGGACAAAATATGAGACAGGATATGAGCTTTGCGGTGCGGTCTTATAATTCACTAGATAATACTACGGGTAACTTGAAGGTTTAAATTTGGATTTTCCGAGAAACTATAATAAAAAATTACACCTACATGTAGTTATTTTCAAGTTTGAAAAACACACTAGAATTCATCCAACAGGGTTAGATGGGGAATACCCGATGTAAGAGACCGCGGGTGGATGGAGTGGTTACCGCTAAGGACCTAGATGTCGAAGCGGGTAATCCGGGCAATAAAAAAACAAAAAAAAAACAATTAAAATATCTACATTAATATTTTTTTAGTTAATCTGAGTTCAATGCAAATCATGAACTCCAGAATGATCAATAAACACAACATATTGTTCGTTTATTTTTTTTTAACTTCCAAAGAAAAAAACGGTTTATGATTTTCATAATATTTACATCCCATAGAATAATATTTCTTGAAAAACCAAGTGTACAACAGCTTTTATTTTTCAAACACTGAAAAAGCTTATTTATTCACATTTAATTTTCATAATATTTTTTTCTATACGACTGACAACAAAATGCGTCTAGAGAAAAATATTGTATTGGTTTATTATTGTTTGGTTTCTCATAATAGCCGTAATCACTGTTGCTTTCTTTTGAGATCAAAAAACATATAGAGAACAGTTATATTTTATATATGATTTAAGGAAAAATATCAACAGACATACAATATATTGTAAACAAGCTAAAATAAATAAGCTTTTCCAGTTTTTAGAATATCCATTTTCTATTTTTTATGCAGTAGATTAAAAAAAATGTTTTTGCTTTAAATCATTTTTGATTTTGATTTTTTGATTTTGATTATTTTTATCTTTGATTTTGCTTAAAAAATCATTTTAATTTTTGTGTTATTAGTTATGCTAAATTATATTTTATTACTCCATAATCAGTGTCTTTCTTAATTATGAATGAAAAAACAATGCACAAAAAAGGTGAGGTGTCATATACATCAAGAATAAGGTAAGTAAATACTAAAGTTTTTTAATGAAAATATGAGTTTCGTAATTTAAGTGGTTTGATTAATCAAACAAAGATATGCTTGCTTCTTTTATTTTGATTTAGGAACGCAGCTAAACAACATGGCAGTAAAGCACTCTTAAATGCTAAGATAATTTGTACTGTTTCACTTTTATTCACAGTAGCTTAACTTGTTGCTTTTCTTGACAAGCTTTACAGCAATGAAAAAAATGTACTTAATATTGCATAGTCCAATCATTAATGAAAAGCTAAAGGCACTTACGTTTTTTTAGCATAGGTCTGCTTTGACCATAGAGACAGCATGTAAGTTGAAATACCTGTAATTGCTTTGAACTTGTATTTTTAAAAAGTCAACTAAACAAAAAAATAAAACTATTATTAAATATTAGCTGAAATCATTATAGCTGACTTCTATTTTTTTGCAGCATGTCCATTAAAAGAATATATTACATAATTGACGTGATCAAAAGAAAAATTAATCACAGTGCATAAAATTTATCAATCCTGAAATCAGTTAAATTATTTTAATTTTTGTTTTCAGAGAGAAGACAATTTTATTAATGCAAGATTACAAGACATTTCTAATTTTTATTCAAAAATAAGGTTTTAATATTTTTTTTGAAAATTAAAAAAAAAATAGAATTCAGCAGTTAATTAATGGATAAAAGGAAAAATTGCAACATTAAAATGTTAAAATGTATAAGGTAAGATTTTACACTCAATTATCTAAAAAAAAAATCTTACATTTTTTTATTTTATTACACTCAAAACAAAAAGCTGGGTTGTAGAATTTTTTGAATTTGAGTATAAAGCATTTTTTACTACATTCGTTTACAATAGGTAATCGAGTTATTGAGATTATATCATACTTTTTTTCATAGAAATCGTTTATATTGCTTGATTAAAAATTCAGGCACGGTGGTCCGCATGGCATGCTAACTTTCTTGGAATGCCTGTTTTCGTGGTTAAGATTCCATTTTTTGCTTAAGGTTTCGGTTTATGCTTTATAACCTACGTAGTTATTCAATCATCAAGCACTGCTTTTTACTTATTTTGTCTGTATTTGTAACGTTCTTAAAAACTGCTAAGAACTTACCATAAGTGGCTACCCGACCCGGTTTGAAGATAGCCACAATTCCACCTCCCGTTTTTCGTTATTTTTTTTGGAGGGGTGAAATTGCTATCTCACCATCCCTGGTCCTAGGCA
>JACMZG010001914.1:20789092-20904092 GCA_018340805.1 Microvelia longipes | reverse complement strand
ATTGATCTAGGCTGTATTGGTGGTCAGTGTTTAATACGTGGGTGGCAAAACTTGATTCATAGGTTTCAGGGTCAAATTGCTCGATTGTGTTCAGAAATTCTTACGAATATTTTTCTCCCTGATTGTCCAACTTAAACTCCTTTACAAGTATCACAGGTATGGGTATACCTGTGATGGTGGGTACCATTTTTTTGGTGGGTATACCAAGTGGTGGGTACCACTTTTACCCCCAATTGGTATTTTGTTTTTGGCTGATCCTAAGATTTTACCAAAGGTATTTTAGGGTTCGAAACTTACTTTTTTACTTTTTATGTATGGAAGTATGGAAAACTGATCCACTTAGAATTTGGGTTAGAATCGGGTTCTCATTTTGTTCCTATTTTAATAGCTTTTCGGGTTAGTTTTAGATTAAGAAGTCCTTCGATAGTACTAATGGGGTAGCCGTTATCTTTAGCTATTATTTTTATAATGTATGTGCATGGGTATAGACAATGCACGGTGGATCATACTATGGAATGCTGATAATTTATATTTTCTATACGAGTTTGACAAGTTATGTATTGTTATGGCAGAGTACGTTGCTTTACGATAAAATTTAAAGTTATGTTTTTATAAATGGTTAGATCTAAGAAATTAATCTAGTTGTTTTGTTCTACTTCGACGGTAAATTTTATATTAGGATGTACGGAGTTTATAAATTTTATGAATTGATCTAGTTGTCTGTTTGGTCCTACCTAAAGGACATAATCCACATATCTGTACCAATAAACGATGTTCTTTAATAAAATATTTTTAGATTTAAATATAAGTTTTTCGATACAGTCCATGCATAGATCTGCTAAAAGGGGGCTAAGGGGGGAGCCCATTGCAAGTCCTTATCTGTAGTATAATATTGGTTATTAAATACCGTATAGTTTTGGTCTAAGGTGATTTTGATGAGCTTTTCTAATTCGCTCTTTTCGCAAAATCTAGATTGGATTTTAATATTATCCAATAATTATTCTTCAGAGGAACTCTTTACACAGAATAATACACATCGGTAATGGTTGTTATTTGTTGTTTGTTGACTGTACAAATGTTGTTATTCGCAAATAAAGTTGTAAATTTAAGTTACATAGTTTTAAGAGTAAATGAAGAAAAATTATTAGGATTAGGTATAAAAAATAGTTCCCATCATAAATTAAATTACAAAGATTTAGAACGACAAACCATCAATGCAGAATTAGCAGAATCGTCTTAATGAAGACGATAATAATACCGAAACTATAGTAAACACAGCTAAAATCAGTTGACAGCGCGGGAAAATAATGTTGAGGAACCAATAAGGTTGGCCTGATTTGAAATTGAGGGCGTGGTTTAACAACCAGGACTAACCTCATTGGCTCCCTCGTATTATTTTTCCACGCTGTCAGCTGATTTTAGCCTTGTGTCGAATTATAATTTTAAAAGATTCCAAATCCATTTCGAAAATTATAAATATAACGTAACTCATTTTGTCTGTATTTTTCAAAGAAAATGCGCTATAACCTTTGTAGATAAACATTAACTGAGCATAAAACTACATTAAATAATAGTGTGCACTGCCAGTTTTAGAGGCATAGTTTTGTAAATCCAACTGGATAATTATTTCCTTTGAAAAATACAGACACAATGAGTTACGAGCAGTGCTTGACAATTGAGTAACTGCTTAAGTTCTAAAGCATAAACCGGAATTTTAAGCAAAAAATGGGTTGTTAAGCACGGAAACCGCATTCAAAATGAAATTTGCCCGACATGTAGACCACCGCACCAGAATTATTTTGTAGTTGTAAACTTATATTATGTAAAAAACTATATAAAATTATCGTCCCTACCTGGATTCTTAATAAGAACGGAAACACACATCTCAAAGGAAATTTCCCTGACATGCGGACCACCGCGCCAGAATTTTTCATCATGTAAAATGCTAAATATACCCAATCTAGCGAGCGAAGCGAGCCCTAATATAATGTCTATTATTATAAACATGCACACTCTAGCGAACGGAGCTAGTCTTTTTAACTATGTATTATTATAAATATACGCCAATTAGCGTGCAAAGTGAGCCTTTTTTATGATATAAAATCCCGAACATACGCCATTTGCCCTAATTTAGCGAAGCGAGCCCTAATTTAATGTCTAATGCGAGCGGAGCGAGCCTTGTTTGCTATGTTATTATTATTATACGCAATCTAGAGAGCGAAACGAGCCATTTTTTACTTTGTAATATTTTAAAGATACGTAATGTAGCGAGCAAAGCGAGCCTTTGACACTGTCTAAAATTTTAAAGATAAGTAATATAGTGAGGAAGCGAGCCCTTTTTTGAATTTATACTTAAGAATAATGAATGTGAATGTTTCCCTATTTACTCTATCAATAAATACTTTAGTTTGATGTATTATTCTAACGTGAATTCTTGATGCAACGCATTCTTAGTGCTTTATAGTCTGTTCATAGAAACTTACGGAACATTTTGTTTTTTCTTCTGCTAACAAATTTGTTTGGGGTGTTTTTTTTATTATATAATTTGCAGCGTTCAACCCTTGCCTCTACGAAAGTCTGTTGAGAAGGTAAGTATCACTTTAAATTAAAAGTTGAATTTGTATTGTTTGAATATAATGAGATAGTAGAAACAATTATGGTATTATTTTATACATTGTAAGAAGAACATAACACCAAAAACGCTGAGTAAGGGCAAGCAAATTTACTCAGAAATAAAAAATTGGGTATGGGGTACCGATATGATAAGGACAAGTTCATCATAACGCATTCGCTAAGCTCATTCTTACCATTTTTGTCTCGCTTTACTCGTCCTCAGAATATGAAAATCGCTTCATTTATGTTATAGCATGTCTTTAGACTCGCTTTACTTGTCCTCAGAATATGAAAATCGCTTCATTTATGTTATAGCATGTTTTAGACTCGCTTACTCGTCCTCAGAAATGAAAATCGCTCTCATTTATGTTATAGCAATGTCTTTAAGACTCGCTTTACTCGTCTCAGAATATGAAAATCGCTTCAATTTATTTTTATAGCATGTCTTTAGACTCGCTTTACTTGTCCTCAGAATATGAAAATCGCTTCATTTATGTTATAGCATGTCTTTAGACTCGCTTTACTCGTCCTCAGAATATGAAAATCGCTTCATTTATGTTATAGCATGTCTTTAGACTCGCTTTATTGTCCTCAGAATATGAAAATCGCTTCATTTATTATAGCATGTCTTAGACTCGCTTTACTCGTCTCAGATAGAAAAATCGCTTCATTTATTTTATAGCGTTTAGACTCGCTTTACTCGTCCTCAGAAATGAAAATCGCTTCATTTTGTTATAGCATGTCTTTAGACTCGCTTTACTGCGTCCTCAAGATATGAAAATGTTCATTTATTTTATAGCATGTCTTTAGACTCGCTTACTTTCCTCAGATATGAAAATCGCTTCATTTATTTTATAGCATGTCTTTAGACTCGCTTTACTCGTCCTCAGAATATGAAAATCGCTTCATTTATGTTATAGCATGTCTTAGACTCGCTTTACTTGTCGAATATGAAATCGCTCATTATATAGCGCTTCATTTCAAGACTCGCTTTATGCGCTTCACGTCTTTAGACTTCTTTTGCTCGTCTTAGACAGTAGTAAACATATCTGTTTTACTTTCAGCGGTTACATATGGACTATATACCCGCTGGTTTAATTTTATAGTCGGTATCATCCACGGATCTTTAATATGGTAACTTCACCAGATACAAACCTCCCTCGATGCTGCTTACCATAAGCGATTCATTGAGAACCGTAGATGTATTAATATGAACTTAATATACATATTTATTTAATATACTTATATAATATACTCTAAAGGCTCAACGGAAAATCAACAAATTCAAATTAGTTCAGACTATTATGTTAGTTATTTTTTTATGTTTAACTATTGTATTATTTGTTTATGTATTGTTTCTTGTTTTTGTACATACAAAAAAAATTCTAATTTGATTTTATTAGATAAAAGAATACTTTTGTACCAAATTTTAACTAAATAAGATTATTTTCCCCCTTTTTTCAATTAAAAAAACGTATACATGTCTTTCGATAAATAATCAATTATTACTAACTATGAGATGAAACTTGGCGCATTTGTTGTTTTTATATATGACTATAACATGTGTGCTAAATTCAAAATTGATCTAAAAACATTACGCAACAATTACTGAGTCATTAATGATAAGTAATAACGTCTTATAAAAAGTATTTACCGGAAAGGAAAACTAAACCTAAACGTTGATTTTTGTTTAAGTTTCAACTTAACTGGTAGCTACAATGATTATACACACACTCTCTAAACACAGACACACACTAAATTCGACACTCGAATTTTTAGTTCAAACACATTACATTACACTAACCTCTGCTATAAACAAAAGTTTAGATGTCTATAATAAATATAAGATAAGTGGCTTAAGCTAACAGTTTCTATCAGCGAAATAGACATAGCAGTTTACTTTTATATCTAGCACCACAAGCAAGAACGAATCCATTTCTAGTAATTCCTCTCAGGACAAAAAAAAATATTGTTTTTTGCCTGATACTTGTTTTAATATACAGTAGTTAAATAGGTCAATTTTATTCGAAAAGTAACTATGTAATTAAGTATCGCAATATTAAATATCTCAAATTTTATTACTCCTAATGTTTTTTATATAAGGAATAACGATCAATAAAATATTGATATAAGTTGCAACTCCCTATGCAATATGCTATCAACAAAGCAAATTTATAATTTTAACAAATATTTTTGGATTAAATTTTAACCTAATTGAATGAACTTTTAATAAATACAAGAGTATATAAAATAACTTTTATAAAAAATCTCTTTCTCTTTTTACCCAAAAGGGTTAAAATACCTATAAAAGGGTCAAAATACACACCAAGTTTGAAAAGCCATATTTCAAAATAAAAATACTTTTCGATACAGGTTATAGTATATAATGTAACAAGAGTAGGTTATATTAAGGTTATTCGTCATTATTGATTAGACCTTACAGGTAAAATAACCTTACATTAATATTAATAATTTACAGTAAAAAATGAAAAGTTAATTTGTTTTGTGGATAAAGTTAAATATATTTATTATTTATTTATTTAATGTGGTGCTTAATTAGACATTATTAGCTCCACGCAACAACTATGATTAACATTGATAAAGCAAGGAAAACAACGTAAAGGTAAAGATTTTTTTTTGGGACAGTTTTTGATGGAAAGCATAAGACATATTTTTAAGTTTGATTAGTTTAATAATCAATTAATAAAGATTAAATTTGAAGGGGTTAAATTGACAATAAACAAGAGAATGGGTGGTTCAAATAAAAACAGGGATAAGTGAAAAGCAAAAAAAAAAATAATAATAATAAAATAATATATAAAAAGGATTAATACCATAGATTGGTAATAGGGATTGATAAGGTTTAAATTTCAGCCAGTGTATCAGTTTCTTTTAGATAATTAAATAAGTTTTTGATATTAGTTTCGTCATTCCCTAAAAGGTCAGGTAAGTTTGTGGAATTTTGTGATTTGTCATGGTTTGTGTCAGTCTAGTACAGTCGATTAAAAATGCTTGACCGTAAGTAAGTCGTTGCAAAGTCTACATTTAGGCAATTCTTGGTCCCTTGAAAACAGATAGCTGTGAGTCAGTCGAGTGTGACCAAGTCTTAATCTACAGAGGACAGTCTCCTCGTGTCGGTTTTGTCTATAGCAAGTACCCCACTCTCCTATTATAGGTTTGACAGAATAAAGTTTGTTATTACTTAGAGAATCCCATATATGTTGCCACCGTTCATTTAGTTTAAGTCTTAGGGTTGCTTTAACGTCATTTATTGTCACCAAAGTTTCCGAAAGTTGTCCATTGGAAATAGCAGATTTAGCCAGCTTGTCAGCTGTTTCGTTCCCCGGATCCCAGAGTGGCCAGGTACCCAGCAAAACTTTACATTTAAGTTGTTTGACCTTATCTTTTCTCTAATTTCAATTATGATATTGTTCTGGCTGTATAGATTGTTCATTGCTAGTAGTCCACTGGATGAGTCGGTAAGTACGATTATGTCCTTTTTGCAGTTAGTTATGGCGTACTCTAGCCCCTTCTTTATAGCTTCTATTTCTATATTAGTTATAGAACTAATTTTTTCCTTTAACTGTTTAATTTGACCAGAGCTGGTAGTAAATGCGTAGCCTGTGCCTGCGTTGTTTTTGGCCATCTGTGTAGATAAATTCTGCATTCTTGTAATTTTGTTTAATTTTCTTAAGTTGTGATATAATTTCCAAGTGTTCCTTTTTGGATTTGAATGAATGGAGTTGTCGGGGTTTCTTCATAAGCCATGGTGATGTTGTTGTTTCAGTGCAGTATTTAGATGTACTTGGTATTAGTGAGTTGTCTATTTCATAAGTTGTGATCAAGTTTTTAAGGTGGTGTCCGAGTGGTCTGGTTAAATGAGGTTTTCTTTCATAATATCTGTGGTATTTTGGTGTTTGTATTTTGGGTGTGACATAGTGGTGAGGGAATTGAAACTTTCTGTAGGCATAGGCAAGGACTAGTTGGTCTCGACGTAATTGTAATGGAGGTTCGTTTGCATCAACTAGAAGAGATGGTATAGAGCTTGTTTTAAATGCCCAAGTGCATATTCGTATTCCGGAGTTATGTATTGGATCCAGCTTCTGTAGATTCCTTTCTTTGGCAGATCTATATACTATGGCTCCATAGTCTATTTTGGATCTTATTAATTGTCTGTACAGGAGTAAAAGTGTTTTGCGATCAGCCCCATTTTTGGGCCTGAATGATGCGTAACAGTTTTAAGTCACGTGAACATCTGTTCTTTACATTGTCGATGTGAGGTTTCCACGAAAGCTTTTCATCTAAAGTGAGGCCTAGATATTTAACTTCAGTTACTAGTGGGGATTTCTTTACGTGATAAAAACAGCCTGGGTGTCAGTGGTCTTTTCTCTGAGCAAATAGTATTGCTTTTGTTTTGTAGGTGAAAACTCAGGCCATTATTTTCAGCCCAGCTATTTAGTCTATTTATACACCGCTGTATCGCCGTTGTTGCTGAATTTACACTTTTTGACCTGAACAGGACCGTAAAGTCATCTACGAAGAAGAGAGATTCTACACAAGCCGGTATTTCACATGTGGCACTGTGCACAGCCAGAAGGAATAAGGTTACACTAATCACCGCTCCTTGAGGGACTCCATTTTCCTGGTCGTAGAAGTCTGAGTATGTGCCACCAATCCTTACCCTAAATGTTCTTCTGGAAAGAAAATTTTGAATAAAATTTGTCATATTACCTCTTAGTCCAAATTTGTATAGTTGTTTCATTGCTTGGTGTCTCCAGGTGCGATCGTACGCTTTCTCGCAATCAAAGAAGACCCCCAAAGTAATTTTCTGTTGGGCAAACCCATCTTTAATATAGGTTTCTAGAGCAACGAGGTGATCCGAAGTCGATTGGTTTTTCCTGAATCCTATTTGTCTAGGCGATAATAGCTGTTTGATTCTAAAACCCAAATCAAACGCGAATTTACCATTTTTTTAACAGTTTACCTAAGGTGTTAGTCATTGCAATTGGTCTGTAAGATGTTTCTTGGGTAGGGTCTTTTCCTGGTTTAGGTATTGGAATAAGGATTGCTTCTCTCCAACTCTCCGGGTATTCGTTTTCATTCCAGACCCTATTGAAAAGTTCAAGGATATATTTGTAATATGACGTAGGAAGGTTCTTTATCATAATGTTGTAAATTTGGTCAGGTCAGCTGATGTGTTTTTTTTAATTGCATTTTCAAGTTCCCAGTAGCTAAAGTTTTGGTTGTAGTCTTCTTTATTGTTAGAGTTAAAATTTAGGGATTCTTTCTGCTTTTGCTTTTATTTTTGGAAGTTTTCAGGATATGATTTCGTAGCGCTTACAGTAGAAAAATGTTTAGCTAGATGTTGTGCCACTTGCTTTGGATCAGTAACTAGGCCGTTTCCTGATTGCAAGGCTGGAGTATGCAGACTAGAGTGCTTACCCCAAAGGGTTTTTACTTTCCTCCATACCTCTGAGGCATCTGTGTGCTGGTTAATTGATGATATATATTGTTGCCATGATTCTTTTTAGCTTCAAAAAATATTTTTTGACATTCGTTCCGGATTTTTTTGAATTTTGAAAGGTTTTCATGAGTTGGAGAGTTGTTAAATTTCCAAAAGGCTTTGCGACGATCTCTTAATGCTTTGCGGCACTTAGTTGTCCACCAAGGTACTTTTGGTCTTCCTTTCCCATGATAGTCAGCGGAATTGCAGATTTTGCTGCTTATTTATTGTTGTTGTAATAAAATCTAGAAGTTGATCGATGTTTTCAAAGTTTTCCTGATATGGCTTCTGATTGGAAATAGTTTCTTTAAATTTATTCCAGTCTGCTTTACTAAATACCCACTTAGTCAAAGGGGTTTTTGGTGACTTATTTTTGGATCCAACGTTATCCAAAGCGGGAAGTGGTCACTACCATACAGGTATGGCGATATATTGAAGTCGGCCATTTTCACCAGCTGAGGGGAACTTAATACTAAATCTAATGCTCGTATTTTCCAGTTCTATAGTCCAGGTAGGTTCGCTCGTTGTCATTATACAGATATAGATTTTCCTCATCAATAAAAGTTTCAATAATGCGTCCTTTACTATCGGTCTTAGAGGAACCCCACATGTAGCTGTGAGCATTAAAGTTAAATATATATAAAAAAAAAATATAAAAAATATTTTTCAACCAAAATCGACATATCTGGCTCTAAACTTAATTTTTGCATTTTTAATCCAAATTACTATTGTTCTTTCATTTATTTTCAGTTATATTATTACAGATATTTAATTATTATGTTACAGTATTTTCACTATTAAGATTACTCATGGCCTTCTCAGAGTATTTTTAATTAAATTATAACAATAAAATTAATGTTATAACATGTATAACAAAATATTAATTTTGTCTAAACTTACTTTTAACACCTTTAATAATAATGAAATAAATTAAATTAACCATTCATAATTATAAATTATACTGACGTAGATAAACTTAAAATTATTTCTATGGGATCATAAAAAATGTTTAATTAAAGTTGTTAATTCGATAATGTTTAATAATTGCTAATTCGTATCACTAGTTCAAGGATTATTGATAACAACACGAGGAATAGTTATTAAATTGTATTTATTTATAACAAATAATTATTATTTTGATTTAGCATTTATTGTTGCTTCATATTTTGTTATTGATTTACTGTGGAAGAATAATAATATTTTACATTCTAGAAAAGTATATTTTAGAGAAAATTTATTATTTATGGCAAAACATTCATTGTAACGTTCCGAATTAGAATGCCGAAGGTCTATGTAACAATGATGGATAACCTTTTATAACCTAAGGTTTTTAGGTTATAAATATGTACCTATAAGAAAGATAGTAATTTTTTAGGGAACTAGTTATGGATTTAAATAACATAGCACTTTTAGGAACTAATTATATTATTATTCCACAAACAAGAACGGAAAATTGATTTAGTGTGAAATACATCTATCATAAATAAAATAATTAAACGTCTTTCTACTAGAGAAAAGTTAAGATGCTGATCTACTAGGACGATAGGTAGAATCTAGGATGATCCCTATCTAAGAGTACTTTAAAAAAATCTTAATTTCTCACTGCGTTAATTGTTTTATTTAAACAAAATGGTACGGGATATTGTGGAACTTTTTCTCTCTGTGTTAGATTCGCCAAGCTCATTCACACCACTCCGGACTAGCTTCGCTAGTTCTCATAATAAAAACAATCAGTTCAGATATAAATAAGTTGGTTGTATTCCAAACGGTCATCCATCCAAGCACTGAACTTGCCCAATGCTACTTAACTTTTATGATCCAACAAATCCTGTAGATTTACTAGCCCTATTGAAACGAAACATTATATTCTTAGTTATAGCTAAATGAATACTATTGTACCAAATTAAATTATTTTTAGGTTTTTAAGAAACATATACACGTCATCCAATAAAATTGAACTAATGCTAATAATTAGATAAAACGTAGTACATAGTTTGGTCTTGTTTATTAAAATTAAAAAGGTTGTATTTACCGTAAGTTGAAGAAGCAATCAAAGAATCAGCTACCGTCGATACTTGCTGTCGGCACATTACATCTTCAAAAATCGGGTACGGGGTGCCTCGGAACTTTTCCTCATTACATCGGATTCGCTACGCTGTATGGAGAACACCAATACAGAAAAAGTGTTTTAGAGCATTGTGTAAAATTTATAAAGTCTCACGTGCCAGATGATGCATATTACGATGAAAGCGATGCGTCAGACTCATGAACAAACTCAACCCGGTCAAACCGCAAGACCTAAACATTCTAGACACATAAAGAATTCTTAAACTAAAATAATGTTTTAGGATACCACTTTCCCAGAAGCATTGTGGTGGAATTTACCTTAATACTTTAAATGACAATCGTTTAGTAAATTATATTTTTATTGCTCTCTGCCTATAATAAAAATCCTGCGTCAGCGCTATAAATTGAAATAATTTGTCTTATCGACTGGTTGACAAAGGGATTAACTATAGCGAAATCGGCTAAGTACTTGATAACCAATTACATATTTAAAGGACCAAAATTATATATGTCACTTAATAATTTAAAAGTAAATAATAAAACAAAAAGTAATAAATAGTATTAAGAATGTGAAAATATCTCTTTTAATATTCTATCACTACTTAAAAGTTTACAAGTAAGTTTGCGACCATTCTTCGTTTAATAATATTTAATAGTGTGGTACTATAATTACTTAACATTTTCTACTAAAATATTTTTCAGCATTCATACGTGAAACCAGGATTATAATATCTTAAGTTATAATTACATTGTATATTTATTCATTAACAATCTTACCGACTATAAAAAGAGTCAAATTTTGTGTAAATATTATCAGTTTAAGCTGCTAGCTCGTAGTATTTGAAGTTTCGGTTTTGATTTGTCTCTTTATTCACTTCAACATGAACGCATTAATCAAATCACTTATTTTCGTAGCAGTAGCATTAGTTGCTATTAACGGTCAAAGTTCAGACGCTCCCACTAGCAGCGCACCGTCTGAGGCACCTACCGATGCACCAACTGGGGCACCTACTGATGCACCAACTGGGGCACCTACCGATGCACCTACTGCTGCTCCTACTGATGCACCAACTGAAGCAACAACCGCTGCACCAACACAAGCTCCGACTACAGCTCCTCCTGCTGGAACAACAGCTGCCCCTAAGTGTACTAGATGGCTTTACGCAGTAAGTAACCTGTAAACTTTTAAGACTTCTTAAATCATTCACTTTATAGCAACCTATGCCAAAAATAGCTTTTACTCGCAAACTTTTGCTGTAGCAGAATAGTAGCAAAAAAGCATTAACACCGAATAAGTTAATAATAAGTTACCGAATAGCATAAGAGCTATTGCTCTTAACCGTACTCTACCTAAATATCGAAGTTCCTTGTTTTATTAGTTGATAATTTCTTAAAAATATAAAATATTACAAGATTTATGACGCCTTCTTAAAATGGGGTATTTTCGGCTGGTAGTCAACATGAAATCTATTATCTATCTATTATGAGTCAAAGAAAATTAATCGAGTTTATTGTTTGCAACTCAAGCGAAATCTTTTCTATTAGTATTCTTTTGTAGACAATTTCTAAATCTACCAATGCTGAGCCTAAATACTCACTATACCTCAAATTACCAATAGTATACTCACATGAAATTCTAATAGAATAGAGGTTAATTTAAAAGAGGCAATAATAAATTTATTGAAATTTTCTAATAACTTTATTCTTTTTGTATCGACGTATTTGCTGTATTAATGCCAAAATTGTTTTAGTTTAATTGTAAATGTTAATAATCAATTCAATTTATTTCCAGTGTAATAACTCAACCAAGCTTTGCTGTTCTGGCTTAAGATGCAATAACATCCTCAAAATCTGTACCTACGTCCTTTAAGATGTGACTACTTTAAGACCATCATAACAGACCGGATATCATCTCGACTATGTAATAATAAACATTTCATTAAAGATACAAACCCTCAAATCAAAAGCCAATCAAAAGAACGAGCTGAATAACCTAAAGCGTTTATACATACAGCCACCTCATGGACGTATATTTAGCTTAGTTTTTTGCTGATAAAACATTATTGATTCATGGATAAGTTTCAACTCTACCATAAACAGTTTCGACGCAGGTTTATATAAATATATATCATTGAAAAACTTCAAATAAAATAACACTTTAATTTTGACGTTGTTTTGTTTTATTTATTATAAAAGTTGTCCAAAATCTACCCTTATCTTGGAAATAAGCATACAGAAAGCACGCTATATAAAAGGATTGTATAAGCCTAGTATATGAAAGATGAAGATAAAAAAATCTATGTGTATTAGTTACTTTGTTTTTTCTATCTTTATCAGTATGATGACAGTTTTTGTTTCCCTGTGTACCATGTTTCAGCACTGTTCACACAAGTTTTTGTCATATCACAAATTAGCCCAAAAAAACAAAGACGAATAATTGGCTAAAACCAAAAAAACCAAAAGAAAGGTGCAAAAGCTGGTAATTCTACAGGTGGTTTGATGAAAAAGATGGCGTAAATACGAATCTGATCAGCTGATAGAAATTCAAGCGTAAAATTTAAAATAAAGCTCTAAAATCAGAAATAAAGACAGTTATTAGGTTAGCATCACTGATGCCAACTGACTAAAAACACGTCGTGAAGTGTATTACAACAGGTTGTCTTGTAAACAAATCTACGAAAAGTGGCATAGAATTATGGAAAAAAGGACAGAAATGGCGAAGATAACAAACAATTATCAATATAATTAGTAAAATAATAATTAAGTTAGTGCTAAATAAAAATATGGGGTACGGGGTACATCGGAACTTTTCCTCATCACATCGGATTTGCCACATTCATCCTTCCTGCTTCGTGCTTGCTTCGCTCGTCCTCAGAATATACAATTTGCCAAACTTATACAGCAATATGTCTTTGGGCTCGCTTCGCTCGTCTTTAGATGGTATATGCATCTGTTTCATTCTCAGAGGTCACCCATACAGCGCTGACTACGCTCAATGTTGCTTGCTTTTATGATCCTACATATCATAGATATGCTTGTCGTATTGAAACAAAACTTAGTGTACTGATTTAGGTGAAGTTATATATATATTTCTACCAAATTTCAAGGCAATTAGATTTTTTTTCCGATTTCTTACATTTTTTCATTAAAAATGTACACAAGTCATTCAATAAATATAGAACTAATAATGAGAAGAAACTTGTCACAAATGTCAGCCTTATTCATGGCTCCATGCGTGCTGATTCTCAATCGGATTGCATTATTTTTTCGCATTTAAAAATTTTTCGAAATTTTCGCTGAGCTAATTTTGCGGGTTAATGACGTCCTGAAACAATTATTTTCTTAATAGCACAACTACAGCGGTAGACTGATTTTGTAAGAAGTTTCAACTCTCTAGCATAAATACACTGGGCTTTACGATGATAACAGATACACACATACAAATAAAGACAGACAACTTTGTGAAACCCACTCAGGAGGCCTTAAAAATACCTAAAACAAATAATTACGGGGAAATCCCGGTTTCGGATTTTTTTTTTGCAAACACAATACTTTTCTTAAATATATCTACGGTATGAATGAGGAAAAGTAAAAATGAGAGGTTAAATAATATGGTTACTTGAAGTTACGTGAAAGAAAATGAAATTGAAAAAGAAAAACATTCACAAGAAAAACCAAGACAAGATAGACCAAAAAAACAGGAAGTAAGCACTTTCAAAATCCACACATCTGGTTGAGCAAGTTCAGCAGTTAAGCAATTTAAAATTACTTACAAAAAAGTGAGGTCTCGACATAAACACTCTGTGGAAAAATGCGGCCAAGTCTTACGTAAAAAGTTATGATATCATAGTTTACGCCAAGTCTATTCATTCGCTGTTTTCATAAATCTTGATGGATATAGATGTCCATTTAATATCAGCTTCATATTCACACCCAAGCCTTGCAAAATTTATCAGAAAATAAATGTCTGACTCGGCAGGAACGCTAAATAACTAAATTAGAAATTGAATAAAAAATTAGATCACAACTATTTAAAAACAAGAATATTAAATTAAGGAAGTTATCCACGATTAATTATTTTCCCCTCAGCGTTTTTGCCAAGAAAGAAATTTCTTTTCTGTTAAATTTTGTAAAGCTCGTGTGTACTTTCATCATAGATATACTTGTCATATTAAAACGAGACTTGTACTTATTTATAACGTAAAGGTATATACTTAAACTAAATTTCAAATCAGTTAGATTATTTACCAATTTTTTACATTTTTTTAAAAAACGTATTTAAGTCATTTGATACAAATGAACTAATACTGATAATGAGATCAAACTTAACACATATGTTAGTCTTATACATGGCATCATGCGTGCCAAATTTCATCTAGATTACATCATTTTCCCGAGTTTTATGATTTGTTGAACTTTTTGCTGAATCATTATTGCGGGTTAATGACGTCACAAAAAAATTATTTTCTAAATAGCATAACTACATCGGTAGACTAATGTTTGTACGAAGTTCCAACTCTATAGCATAAATACACTGGGAGCTAAGATGATAAAAGACACACAAAGACAACTTTTCAAAAAACCACTGAGAAGGTCTTAAAAACGCCTGAAATGGATAGTTCCGGTGACATTCCGACTTGGGACTTTTTTGCAAACACAATTCTTTTCCTTTATATCTACGGTATAAATAAGGAAAGGTAAAAATTGAACTAATGCACATAATAAGATAAAACTTAGTAGCTTGCTCTTATTTACAAGCATAATAAATCTTACCCTGCGTTTAATGAATTCCGAAATATTTGCTGAATCTTTATTGCTGCTTAATAACGTTATACAAATTATATTCCATAGAACAACTAGACGTAAAGATTGGTTTTTGTACAAAGTTTCAACCCTCTCAAAAACACACATTGGAGGTCTTATAAACGTTAAAATGGTTATTCCCGGATACGGATTTATAGTGCAAACACAATACCTTTGTACCAACGGTAAAAATGTATAGATCGTTTTATATTGTTTTATATCACCATACCATGTTACTAGGCCTTATTTCCTTACTATGTCAAGCAGCTTTACTGTGAGTCTCTTTGAAATGTTAATAATTAAGATGCAATCAACATAATAGAATAAAAGCTCTATTGTGAACACCAATACGGAAAAATTGTTTTTTGGGCTGTAAAGTAGGTATTTTACATCCTCAAAAAAGTAGGTGAAATGCATTTTTTACCGTCTGATGCAGTTTCATAGTTTTTACTGTCGGCGACTGTAAAAAACTACGCAACTGTCGCTGGTAAAATTCCTCAAATGAGCACTAGGTGGGCGTTATTAGTTTAGTACAAGGTTATATTACCTTCCTTGTTCCTCTTATACTTTTTTCAAATAAATAATCAAACGAACGTTACATATACGAAGTTTTGTTTTTTCTCTGAAAGTGAGTTATTAATTATTTATTATCAAGTGTTAATTTACCATGGAATTAAGAATTTTGGTTAACGTGGCGATCGGAAAAATTGAACCGAATAAATTTTTACTCACTATACTGTTTTTCTGCTAAATAGTTGGTCACTATTTCTACGCCTGAAAAAAAGTATTTTTAGAGCATCGTGTATAATTTATAACGTTTTACATGCCTGATGATGCCTCTTACAGTGAAAGCGATGCGTCAGACTCATAATCAATCTCAACCCGATCACACCACTAGACCTAAACACATAAAGAATTATTAAACTCAAGTAATGTTCTAGACTACCACGTCACTACTTACTTTTTCATAGTAAAAATAATAAAAGAAAAGTAATAAAAACGAGCAATTATCTCGTTAATATTCTACCATTACTCATAAATTTACAAGTAAGTTTACGATCATTCTTCGTTTAATAATATTTAATAGTGTAACACTTTAATTACTTACATTTTTCTACTAATAAAATATTTTAAGCGATCATATGTAAATATAGAATCATAATATCTTAAGTCATAATCCATAATACGTTTATTCATTTACGATGTTACTAACTATAAAAAGAGTCATTCAAGCTGCTAGAATTTAAAGTTTTGATTTTAATTTGTTTCTTTAATTACATTAAAAAACTAAACATGAACGCATTAATCAAATTACTTGTTTTTGTAGTAATAGCATTAGTTGCTATAAACAGTCAAATTTCAGCCGCTCCCACTAGCAACGCACCGTCTGAGTCTCCTACCTATGCCCCAACTGAAGAACCTATCAATGCTCCTACTGATACCCCTACTGGCGCACCGACTGATGATCCTACTGCCTTATCCACTGATGCTTCTACTGATGCACCAACTGAATCAATAACCGCTGCACCTACCCATGCACCTACTGATACTCCTACTAAAACACACACTGAAGGAACAACCGCAGCACCAATAGCAGCACCTACTGATGAACCAACTGATGCTTCTACTGGTGCACCCAATAATGCTACTACTGATGCACCAACTAAAGCAAAAAACACTGCAGCAACAAAGACTCCTACGAATGCTCAAACTAAGGAATCTACCAATGCTCCTACTGGCACACCCACTGATGCTTCTGCAGATGCACCCTCTGATGCTCGCATTGAAGCAACAACCGTTGCAACAATAAAGGCACCTACTGATGCTCCAGCTCATGCCCCTACTGGTGCACCATTTGAAGCAACTAACGCTGCAGGAACTACGGCACATTCTGCTGAACCTACTTATGCTCTTACTGGATCACCCACTAATGCTACTACTGATGCACCTACAATGGCAATTACCAATAGACCTACGAATGCACTAACAGAGGCACATACCGATGCACCAACTGATGCTTCTACTGATTTACCAACTAATGCTTCTACACAAGGCGCACTCTCTAATGAAGAAACTAAAGCAACTAACGCTGCACCAACTACACCTTCTGCTGAACCTGCTTATGCTCTTACTAGCACACCCACTAATGCTTCTGATGCTACTGATGCTCCAGCTAATGCTCCTATTGGTGCACCGTTTGAAGCAACTAACGCTGCAGGAACAACGACACATTCTGCTGAAACTACTTATGCTCTTACTGGATCACCCACTAATGCTACTCCTGATACACCAATAATGGCACTTACCAAAAGACCTACGCCTGCACTAACTAAGGCACATCCTGATGCACCATCTGATGCTCCCACTGAAGCAACAACCGTTGCTCCAATAAAGGCACCTACTGATGCACCAAATAATGCTCCTACTGGTCCACCATCTAAAGCAACAAATGCTTCTACTGGTGCACTCACTTATGAACAAACCAAAGCACCAACTACACCTTTTCCTGACCTTATTTATGCTTTTACTGGCACACCCACTAATGCTTCTACTAGCGCTCCCACTGAAGCTCTAAGTGATGTACCATCTAAAGCAACAACTGCATCTAGTAGCTTTTATACTAGCACACCTACTGACGTACTTACTGATATTCTTACTGGCACACCCACTGATGCTTCTACTAATTCATCAACAGATGCAATAACCGCTGCACCAACAATGGCTTCAACTGATGCACATAATGGTGCTTCTACTGCCCCAGCAACTAAAGCAACATACGCTACAACAACTAAGGCTCTTTTCGATGCCCTAACAGAGGCGCCTACTGATGCACCTACTGATGTTCCCACTGACGTTTCTACTGATGCGCCAACTAAAGCAACAACCACTGAACCAAACAAGGCACCTACTAATGCACCTACATTTCTCTCTACTGTCAAGCCCAGTTATGCTTCTACTAATGCACTAACTGATGAAACAATCGATGCAAGAACTGAGGTATTAAACGATGTATCTACTAGTGCTTTTACTATGACTGATGTTCCTATTGAGTCACTAACCGCTGCACCCACTAAGGCACCAACTAAAGTACTTATTGACGCTCCTACTGGCATTACTACTGACACTTCAACTGGCACACCCACTGATGCTCCTACAAATTCATCAACAGATGCAATAACCGCTGCACCAACAATGGCTTTAACTAATGCACATGATGATGCTTCTACTGGTCCAGCAACTATAGCAACATACGCTACAACAACTAGGGCTCTTTTCGATGCTCTAACAGAGGCGCCTACTGGGGCACCTACAGATGCTCCTACTGACGTTTCTACTGATGCACTAACTGAAGCATCGAACGCTGCACCAACTAAGGGACCTACTGATAAACCTACATATGCTCTTACTAGCGCACATATTAATGCTGCACAAGCAGAGGAACTTACTGTAGCATCTAGTAGCTTTTATACTACCGCATCTACTGATGTACCTACTTATACTCCTACTGGTGCACCCTCTGATGCTCCTACTAATTTATCAACAGATGCAATAACCGCTGTACCAAGAATAGCTTTAACTCATGCACCTAATGTTGCTCCTTCTGCTGCATCCAATGAATCTTCTACTAATACACCAACTACAGCAACAACCGCAGCACTAAATAAGGCACCTATTAATATCTCTACTGTACTATCCACTGATGCTTCTACTGATCCACCAACTGAAGTAACAAAAGCTACAACAACTAAGGCTCCTTTCGATGCACTAACAGACTCTTCTACTGATGTACCTACTGATGCTATTTCTAGCGAGCACTCTACTGCATCAATTGAAGTAACGAACTTTCCACCTACTATAGAACCTACTTACGCTTCTACTATTGTACCAACTAAAGCATCATCTCCTGTACTATCTACGGTATCAACTGAGTCCCCTACTGACGCTTCTTCTAAATCACTATTTGAAACAACAGCTGCTGCACTTTCAAAGGCACCTACTGATGAATCTATATTTTTTCCAACTGACGAACCAACTTCTGCTTCTTCTGATCCACCAACTGAAGTAACAAACGACTCACTAACAGAGATACCTTTTGATGCGCCTCGTAATGCTCTTTCTGGTGAATCCACTGATGCTTCTACTGTCACTCCTACTGAAGCAACAACCGCTGCACAAACCAAAGCAACTACTTATGCACCTTCTTATATCTTTACTGTACTATCCACTGATGCTTTTACTGATCCACCAACTGATGCAACAAAAGCTACCACAACTAAGGCTCCTTTCGATGCACTAACAGAATCTACTACTGTTGCACTTAATAATGCTATTTCTAGCGAACTCTCTACTGCATCAATTGAAGCAACAAACGTTGAACCTACCTACGCTTCAACTATTGTACCAACTAAAGCATCATCTCCTGCACTACCTATAGTATCAACGGAGTCCCCTACTGACGCTTCTTCTGAATCACTATTTGAAACAACAGTTGCTCCACTTTCAAAGGCACCTATTTTTTCTTCTTCTGACAAACCCATTTCTGCTTCTACTGAGCCACCAACTGAAGCAACAAACGATGCACGAACTGAGGTACCAAACGATGTACCTACTAGTGCTTTTACTAATACTGATGCTTCTACTGATGCACCGATTAAAGCAATAACCGCTACACACAGTAAGGCACTTACTGATGCACCAACTGATATCTTCATTGACAAACTTACTAATGGTTCTACAGATGCCCCAACTGAAGCAACAACCGCTACACAAACTAAGGCACCTACTTATGCACCTTCTTATATCTCTACTGTCCTATCCACTGATGCTACTACTGATCCACCAACTGATGCAACAAAAGCTACAAGAACTGAGGCTCCTTTTGATGCACCTACTTATGCTTCTGCTGTTGTACCAACTAAATCATCATCTCTTGCACTAACTAAGACATCAAGTGATGCACCTAATAATACTTCTTTTGGCGCATTTACTAAAACTCCTATTGGTGCACCAACTAAAGGAAAAACAGCTGCACAAAATATAGCACCTACCGATACACCTGCTGATGTCTTTACAGGCAAACCCACTAATGGTTTAACAGATGCGCCAACTAAAGTAACAAATGATTCACTAAAAGAGATAGCTACTGATGCACCTGCTAATGCTCCTACTAGCGAATCCACTGATGCTCCTACTAATGCACCTAATGAAGCAACAGCTGCTGAACAAATAAAGGCACCAACTCATGCACCCACATATATTCCTACTGTCGCACCCACTGATGCTTCTACTGGTCCAACAACTCAAGCAACATACGCTACAACAACTAAGGCTCTTTTCGCTGCCCTAACAGAGGCGCCTACTGATGCACCTACAGATGCTCCTACTGGTACTCTCTCTGACGTTTCTACTGATGCGCAAACTAAAGCAACTACCGCTGCACTAAATAAGGCACCTTCTAATGCACCTACGTTTCTCTCTACTGTTACGCCCAGTAATGCTTCTACAAATGCACAAACTGAAGAAACAATCGATGCAAAAACTGAGGTATTAAACGATGTATCTACTAGTGCTTTTACTATGACTGATGTTCCTATTGAGTCACTGATCGCTGCACCAACTAAGACACCTACTAAAGTACTTACTGATGCTCCTACTGGCATTACTACTGATACTCCTACTGGCATTACTACTGATACTCCTACTGGCACACCTACTGATGCTCCTACTAATTCATCAATAGATGCAATAACCACTGCATCAACAATAGCTTCAACTGATGCACATGATGATGCTTCTACTGATCCAGCAACTTTAGCAACATACGCTACAACAACGAGTGCTCTTTTCGATGCCCTAACAGAGGCGCCTACTGATGCACCTACAGATGCTCCTACTGACGCTCCCACTGACGTTTCTACTGATGCACTAACTGAAGCATCGAACGCTGCACCAACTAAGGGACATACTGATAAAGCAACAGCTGGTGAACAAACAAAGGCACCAACTTATGCACCTACATATATTCCTTCTGTCGCACCAACTGATCCCTCTACTGGTCCAGCAACTAAAGCAGCATACGCTACAACAACTAAGGCTCTTTTCGATGCCCTAACAGAGGTGCCTACTGATGCACCTACTGGTGCTCCTACTGGTACTCCCACTGACGTTTCTACTGATGCGCCAACTAAAACAACAACCGCTGCACCAAACAATGCACCTACTAATGCACCTACAATTCTCTCTACTGTTGAGTCCAGTAATGCTTCTACTAATGCACAAACTGAAGAAACAATCGATGCAAGAAGTGAGGTATTAAACGATGTATCTACTAGTGCTTTTACTATGACTGATGTTCCTATTGAGTCACTGATCGCTGCCCCAACTAAGACACCTACTAAAGTAATTACTGATGCTCCTACTAGCATTCTTACTGATATTCCTACTGGCATTACAACTGATACTCCTACTGGCACTCCCACTAATTCATCAACAGATGCAATAACCGCTGCACCAACAATAGCTTCAACTGATGCACATGATGATGCTTCTACTGGTCCAGTAACTAAAGCAACATACGCTACAATAACTAGGCCTACTGATGCACCAACTAATGCTCCTACTGGATCTTCCACTTACGTTTCTACTGATGCACCAACTAATGCAACAACGGCTGCACCAAATAAGGCATCTACTGATGCACTTACATTTCTGTTTTTTGTCGAGCCCAATAATGCACACATTAGTAAAAATGCACAAACTGAAGCAACAATCGATGCACGAACTGAGGTATTAAACGATGTATCTACTAGTGATTTTACTAAGACTGATGCTTCTACTGGCGCTACCTCTGATGCTCCTACTGATGTACCAACTAAGGCTTCTACCGATGCATCTACTGATGCTTCTTCTGGTGCTTTCACTGATGTTTCAACTAACGCATATACTTATGCTCCTATTGTTGCTCTAACAGAAGCAAAATTCGCTGCACTAACTAAGAAGCCGACTAATTCACCTACTGATGCTCCTACTGTTGCATCAATTTATGCTTCTTCTGATGTATATCAGATAAGTATATATAAGTATATCAGAAAGTATCAGATAGAATTATCTGATACTTTTACGCATGCACAAACTGAGGCACCTACTGATGCTTCTTCTGGTTCTTCCATAGATGCTTTTACGAATGCTCCAACTGAAGCAATAACCGCTGCACCTTCTTATGCAACTACTGATGCTTCTATTGGCGCTCTCTCTGATGCAACGAACGCTACACCAACTAAGGCACCTACTGCTGAACCTACCTATGCTCTCTCTGGCGCTAACACTGGTGCTTTTACTGATGCATCTACTGATGCTTCTTTCGGTGCTTTCACAGATGCTTCTACGAATAGATCTACTGACGCACTAACTGAAGCAACCAACTCTGCACCAAATAAATCTACTGATGCTTTTACTAGCGCTCCAACTGATGCTCCTTCTGATTCACTAACTGAAGCAACAACTGCTGCAGCAATTAAGGCACTTACCGATGCATCTACTGATGTTCCAACTGATGTATCAACTGAAGCAACAAAACCTGGTCCAACACAAGTTCTGACTACTGCTGCTCCAGCTAGAATAACAACTGCTCCAAAAGCTGCACCAAAGTGCACTAGATGGCTTCACCCAGTGAGTTTACCCCTATACTTTCAAGAATTCTTAAATTATTCACTTTATAGCAACCGAAGTAAAAAAATAGCCTGATATATTTAAATTTATGCTGTAGCAGAATAGCGTTAGAATAGCATAAGTTTCGAATTGGTTGATATTCAACTTTTCAAGCCTGCTCTACCTATATGTTAAATTTATGTGTTAATATAAGATGTTAAAATGTTAGATTACTTCTGACAACTTCTAAAATAGGAGTCATTTTAGCAGGCTGTCAACATAACATCTAAAATGATGGCTCAGAGAAACTTAATCGAGTTTCTTGTTTGCATCTCAGACGAGTTTTTTGCATAGACAGACGTCGATACGAAAAAAACCAAGTAATTAGAATATTTTTCATTGCCGCTTTTATATTAACCTTGATACTATTAGTATTTTAAAAGAATATACTAACTGGTAATTTGAGGTAATGTGAGTATTTAGGCTCAGTAGAAATAGATTCAGAAACTATCTACAAAAATCTAAAAAGTAGACATGTGCGCTTTATATTTTTCTTAACTAGTTGTAAATCATATTACGTGACTGTTGCTTCTAACAGTTGCAACAATCTTGTCCTTGTTGATTTTGGCAACACTGTTACTAATAATAGCATCAGTGGATTACGGATTAAGAAAATGACTATCACAAACCATGCTAACCTTTCTCAAATCCTTCCACAAATGACCTCTGGTCAGAGTGATATATTATCATAATGTTTAGTAATAATACTATCTATATTAAAATAGTAGATATCTACATTTTTCAAATTAGATATTTATATTTTGTAAAAGCAACATACACGGTGTAAAAACAATGTACAATGCTTTTATACTTAATTGACAATAGTTTTACTTAGTCGCCTATTACTGTTATAGTTAAATTTTTATATTATTTTATATTATTATAACTATAATTAATTAATTGCAATTTTTAACTATATATTTGGTTTATTAGTGGCTATATCTATGCGTATCAAGGGTAGCGCAATCATTTTTGATATGTTCTATGCATGTTGACACAAAAAAATTCATTATTCAGTAGGTAGGTTCTAGGGGTGTTAAAACGGATACGGGAATTTCCGATGTAACTTTTCCTTATCATATCGGATTCGCTACGCTCATCTTCACCACTTCGTCCTCAGAATATGAAAATCACCTAATTTATATTGCTCTACATCTTCACTCGCCCTCAGATGGCACGCATTCGTTTATTTCCCAAAGGTCACCCATACAGTTACTGACCACGCTTGTACTCCTTTACATTAGTGATCTAACAAAAAGTGTCATACATGTATAATCTAACAATACATATACTAACCTTATTAAATGGAAATTAGTATAATTATTACATAGAGTGATACACTTGTACCAAATTTCAATTTAATTGGATATTTTTTAACGATTTTTGTACATGTTTTTGGCATATTTGTAAGTATTTCAAAGGACTATATGCGTGACTAAAACGTGTGTAGGTGTGCGTGTCTGTTATCATTGTAGTTCCCAGTGTGTTTCTACTGAAAAATTAAAACTTGATACTAAAATTAATCTTTAAATCTAGCTGTCCTATCCAAAAAATACATTTCTGTGACACCATAGTGACTCAGGAAAAATATCGAAAATTCATATAAAGTGGTAAAATGATTTGCTTAATTTGAAATATAGCAGCAATGAAGTCATAAAAGATAAAAAAAGTTTTAAGTTGTATTCTGTTATCAGCATTATTTCAATCTTAATAAAATATCACTTTTTTAATTGATAAAATTCAAAAAATAATCCAATTAAGTTAAAATTATGGTATATTTACGATTTTTATTGGATCAGTAATATTTTAAGCAGTATTGTTTGAGGTCACTATCTGGATGGGTGACCAATGGGAATAAAACGGATGCTCCTACTGAGGTGAAGAAGATGTGAAAAGTTCTGAAGTACTTCGGACCAGTTTTTTTAATTTGAAATTACATTCAAACAAGGTGTCATATGTTAAGGTAGAAAAAAGCTTAATTAACTGAGACCAGTTTCAGGTCAATCGAACTACTTCTAAGTGGCGCAAGTCGCATATATAATATATATTTATATATATATATATAATTATATTATATATATATATATAATATATATATATATATATAATATATTCAATTGCCTTTTAAACCATTGAAATAGTGGATTTTGATCAATTTTGAAATGTAAAGTTAGTACAATAGGCATTATTAAAATAAATTATATATAATATTTAATATATAATATTCATATCTTGTAGCACTCTCGTTAGATATGTTATTTGTTATTTTAAGATTTTCCGTACTTAATTATATTATTACTTAGCGTATAAATGTAAGGTATGATTTTTCGGTTTTCTAAACTAAAACAAATTTTTTTAGATTAATTTTATAATGTTAATAATCAATTAAATTTATTTCCAGTGCAATCTCTCAACCAAGCTTTGCTGTTCTGGCTTAAGATGCAATAGCTTCCTTAAAATCTGTACCTACTTCCTTTAAGATGTGACTACTTAAAGATCGTCATGACTGATCGGACATCATTCTTGACAATGTAATAATAAACTATCTTGAAAAATCTAAACAAGCCAATTAAAAGTAACGAGCTAAATAACCTAAATCATTTATACTGCCACCCCATGGATGTACATTTAGTTGATGATAAAAGATGATAAAACACATTTTAACTGATTAGCTTCATAAAAGGATAAGTTTTTGCTTTACTATAAACAGTTTCGACTCAGGTTTATATAAATATATACAATTGAAATACTTGACAAATAAAATAAGATTAATTTTAACTTTGTTTTCTTGTTTAACTTATTTAAGAAGTTTTAAGTCCAAAAACTACCCTTAACTTTTGACACAACCCTTAATTCATTGACACATAAATAAAATTCTTTTGTCCTCGGTAATCAACCCGCAGGTTATTACCAGATCGTCGTGACGCGCGTAAAACTTTTTCATTTCATCTGGGATATTGTCCTTTTTTGACCAATTATTTTTAATGTAGATCCATAACATCCTATCTGTCGGGTCTGCGCGCTGTTCCGCTTAATTTCTTGAAACCTTTGATCACTCATAGAAAGACCTTGCTTCAAGGACAACACGAGAAGCTTCAATGGTGCCTGAGATAACGTGTCAGGAGAATAAAAATTCTTCTAATGAACGTGGATAACCTCAAAATTAAACGATATAGCAGCCGCAATTAAAAATTTTGCTACTCCGAAAAAAGACCACTTATAGGTTTAAATCCTAACAAAGGGGTATGGTCAGTCTGCAAGATGAACTTCGTCTACAGTTTTACAAAAAAGCTCATTCATCCACATATCCATCCATATACAAATATACATAAATACATTTTTTAAATTGGCCAAAAGTAAATAAAGTATAATCAGAAGAAAATTTATGAGACAATTTAAGCATTTTTTCTGTGAAAATTCCTTTGCACTGTCATATCTATACATGTGTACATTTTTGTATTCTTTCATTCATAAAGGATGAGTTATGTTAGGATTAAAGTTTTGAAACCTTTTGAGCTTATAACGCACGATTAAATCTTAATCAAAATCCTATTCATTATTCTCTAGAGATCTTGAAGAAACTATAAAGGAACTACTCGAAATTCTTAGTAAAAAGAAAATGCTAAAGTATTTCATCTAAAGACTTTTGTATTCCCTTTGGAACCGGGGGAAATGCGACAAAGTAAGGGCGGTATAAGTTTTGACACCCTCAGTATTCAGTCCGATCCAGTAGCACCCTTAATATAAACTTGACAGATTACCAATTACCAATTTTTACTGTTTACCCTATCCCTTTTTGTAAGTTTAAAATGCCATATGCCTTACTCTTGAGTTTAAGTACACTTTGTATAATCTCTAATTCCAAGCACATCCCTAAGGACATTACTTGATAGACGGCATCACTCTGAAAATAGATTAAGATAATATAGTGACGTCATTTTTTGATTGAAGAGAATTGTCATCTTTTCGCAGTCGGTGAAGAGAGTAACAAATGTGAAGTAGAAATCTTACTCGCCAGTAACTATTACCATTGTATATTTAAGCCTATCAGATTTTACTAGTTGAATAGGAGAAAAGGCTATATATAACCAAGTAATTATGCCCATTTCCTAGCTTTCTATGATAAAAATCCTCAAAAGTGTCGCAATTTTAAATGCAGATGGTTTTTTGCCGAATTTATGAGAAAACAGTGAATTGTGAAAATGTAATGACTTTCAATTGCTGGGAACAACACGAGCCGGAATGTGGCTTCCTAATTAATAAAATCCGGAATGAAACCTTCTTACCTTTTAGTATCTAAGGAAGAGACACGATGGTTGTAAAAACACTGAACGAATCTTTCAATGAACGATCTTAGAGAGTTCAATCTAGGTCCATTTAGAGTTTAGGTGTTGAGAACAGTATTACCTGAAATATTTATACATCCATCGTGAATAGATGATATTGAAATTTATAAAAATAATTCAAAGATGTGTTGACCTCCCAACCTAAGAACTACGACTGTCTCACAAAATAAAATCAAGCTGCTTAAAAAGAAAGCTTATAAAATATAATTCAAAGGATATTCTCTTATCCACCAAAACCATTTATTACTTTCAATACCTCCATTCATTTATTACTTTTCCTTTATCTCCTATTTTTCCAATCACACTAAAAGTCTTTGTAATCCTTCATAATGCTCTCTCCTGGATTGTAAGATATTTCTGGGGATAAATTCTTGGTTCCCACCCTTCTATAAGCTAATTAAAACCTGTTATTATTTTTCACTCCCTTTTTGTCTAAAAATCTAATTCTAGTAAAAAATGGTGATGACGTCAGACTTATCTCCCTTCTGGTGAGACATCAATGTCATTATATTCATGGAAGGGATAGAGCATTGCCTTCACCCTTGGGTAGGTTTTGCTTTTCCTTTACACCCCCCCCCCCCCCCGCGTCTTGTTGTGATTTTAATTGTATTTTAGCCATTCTCCTTGCTGAATTCTATCTATCCTCTGACAGCCCAACCAATCTATTTTCCCATTTTATCAATCCCTCTTTTTATTCTTATTTCATTTACTTTTTTTTACTTTTGCTAAAGACAACTAACACACTATTTTAACTGTTTTTTTGCTGTTATACACATTCAAACTCAGTCTATCGCTGTAGTTGTGTTTTCAGAAAATATTTTTTATGATGTTATAAAATACGGAAACATTATGCGATCAGATTGAGATTTAACATGCATGTAGCTATAACACGCATGTGACAATCTGATTATTTTCATCTTATCAGCATTAGTTCAATTTTTATCAAATGACTTGTGTACGATTTTTTTATGTGAAAATCGGAAAACAACCCGATGCATTGAAATTCGGTACAAGTATATACCACTACGTAATAAATAAGTACACCAAGTATATCTATGATTTTTGTTGGATTATAAAAGTTAAGCAGCATCGAGCGTGGTCAGGGCTTGGATAGATGACCGCTGGGAATATAAAAAGTGTATTTACTATCTAAGGACGAGCGAAGTGAGTCCGAAGTAGGGATAATTAGCGTAGCGAATCCGACGTGATGAGGAAAAGTTCCGAGGTACCCCGTACCCGATTTTCACATTATTTATTACTAATTTTCTAAAATACAATAATAACAGTACTCGACTCAGTCTAATTATTCTTCTTTATTCATTCTCATGCCTAACCTGTTTTTAAAATGATCAAGTTAATTATAAAGTGATTTATGATGTAGTTTTTTATCAGTTATTGCTTTAAAGTGCAAAATCTTGTGTTATGATAAAATCTCTAGTCTACTTAAGAACATTCAGGCGAACCTTTAAAATATTATCTACTCTAGTTTTTAAGTGCATTACTTAAAGTCAAAGTTATTATGTTATAGTCTCAAATCAATACTTATTACTATCGATATTTAAAAAATCAGGTACAAGGCTCTTTGGAACATTTCCTCACTACATCGAATTTGCTACGCTTATCCTCTCTATTTCTGTCTAGCTTCGCTGTCCTCAGAATATAAAATCGCCAAATTTATAATTGGCGCTTCTCTCGTCCTCAGATAGTAAACACATCCGTTTTATTCCTAGGGGTCACCCATCCAGCCATTAACCTTGCTCATAGCTGCTTAATTTTTATGATCCAACAAAACTCATAAATATACTTACCATAATGACAGAAATATACAGAATAAATAGAATTTACCATAAACAGAATTTGGTATACTTTTTTATTACGTTATAGGATACATTTGTACGAAATTTCAAGTGGAATTATTATTTGATCATTTACAATTTATAAAAAACGTATACTAATCATTAGATATTAATTGATCTAATCCTAATGATGAGAGTAAACTCGAATTATTTGCCGAGTAATTCTTTCCGGTTGATGACGTCATATCAATTATTTTTCGAAAAGCACAACTAGAACTAAAGATTGATTTTTGTATCAAGTTTCAACTCTCTAGCATTAATGCCATGCCCTGGGAGCTACGATAATAACAGATACACACACTTACTCACATACACTCACAAACATACAGGCAAAAAACTTTGTGAAAACCACTCAGGAGGTCTTAAAATCACCTAAAATGGATAATTCAGGGAAACTCTCGGTTTCTGATTTTTTGCCAATACTTTTCAATTATACCTACGGTATAAATGAGGAAAAGTAAAAAATAGAATAAAATATAATATTTTATGTATTAAATTAAAATGAAATACTTGAAAAATATTGAAAGGTATTATATAGCCTTCATTTAACGTTAATTATTTATAATTAAAGTTTATAAACTTTAACATCTAATTTTATTAACATCCAAGACTGAGATATGATACGTTTTACAATAATTCTTAATTTAACACTGCACTACACTAACAAACTAAAAAGTGTTGAAAACACATTAGAGATAAAACTGAATCAAATAACCAATATATCGTGTTTGTTAAAGGAAACTTTGTTTTGTATCTTAAACTTTAAATATAAATAATAACAATGCATAGAAAACTTTCTGAAGTATATGAAACTAGACTCAATGCGGTGAGAAAATTTTCATCATGAATTTAGGTTAGAGAAAAGTAAAGCTAGAGAAAAATACTAACTTGGTTTTATTTCAGGTATTTCATTAAACTTTTATAAAACATTAATATGTTTTGTTTAAGTAAAAGTTGAAGCATGCGAACTTTAAAACGTTAAAGAATTTTCGAGTTTTAGATAACACATCTGATTTGATGATCATGTAGTGATCGTCAAATCTTGAATATTGATTATTATGATCTGATAATGAACAATGAACATTTAAATCGATGAACTAAAGAATTTTGGTTGTACTTGATTGATGAACCTAAAACAAAAAGAAAATATAATTTATGTCATGCAGATGTTGAAATAAAATCACGGACACACGTTAGTTTTCAATAGTATCCTTACATTAGCTCTTTAAGAAGTAGATGTGTCAATTCTATAAAGTAGGTAAGCTTTTTTAGCTTTTGAGATTAGGTTCATTGAGTGGGAAAAATGGGGGATGTGGTATCTTGGAAGGGGGGCATTCTGATCAAGAATATTTATAAGCTTATACACAAAAACACAGATATATATATATATATATATATATATAATTATATTAATATATATATATATATATTTATATATTGTGTGGTGTGTACGAGACACGATAACTTTTGAAGGCTTTTTCAAATCGAAAAAAAAACCTAGTATAAAAATCGATCTTGTTAATATCCCGAACCCCATTGTTTGTGAAATATGTGTGACGACATAACCAAACATTAATGACAGCAAAATATAAAAAAAGTAAAAAATATTTAAAAACTGTTTGTGCTAAAATTTACTATATACATGTTTAACACATAAATGAAGTTTAAAATGTATCAGCATTAGTTCTGGTTTTATCCTCTCACATATAAAATATAATGTAAAAATCACTTTTTTTAACCAAGACATTTAAAAACTCGCTTCTATCGAGGTCGCATGCTAGTATAGACTTGTTATATGACAACATAATATAAGGAAACAACCATGAGGCTGCGAAGCGGCCATGTTTGGAGGCTGCGAGGCGACACCCAGCCTAGAGGTCTCGTAGCGGCTAAGAGGCCGAAGTGCTTTTATTTTAAGCTGTTAACAATTGTTTTATTATATGATAGTTAATTTTTTCGCTAGAAAACGGTCGCGTCTATAAAAAAATGTTATAAAAATTAGATTAATAAATTCTATTCATTGCATAATAACATCCATCGTATTATTTGTATTGCATTAAATTTAGGGTACAAAATCATGAAATATATAATGCTATTCAACGATTATACATGATAAAGACTAGTTATAGTCCGGGTACTTTAAAAAAATACCTAAAGTAGGATAACTTAATTTTTGATATAACAAATTAAGCCATAAAACTTTATTATTCTACTCAGACATAGAGTAAACAGAATAAACAATTTTACGTCATTCCCCATTCATTCCATTGATTTTTTAAATCAATAGATGTCAAAGCAGTTTTTTATTTATTATTTATGACCGTCTCCTCTTTGTTTTACTTTATTATTAACTCTTTATTTTATTCTTGTACAATTCTTAGAATATAAATCAAATAATCGAAAGTATTTATAGGTTTCATAAAAATACTAAGGCAATAAAACAACTGATTTAAGTAATAAAATAATGTATAACTTATTAATAGCCTAGTTGGTAATACAGGATTGATTCACTAAAAAGCTTTATCAAGGTCCAATCACAATATTAATTCTAATGCTTGTAATCATTTCTTTTTAAGTATACACATACAAAAATAAAATTGGTTTCTGAATGTGTATGTATGAGTGTATAGATGTACACATTTCTGTTTACACGATCCAGCTCAATAGGCTGATCTAATCGGCTGTGCCAATTTCAGTGAAAGTTGGCTCAAACATCAAGCCTTATGAGAGGAAGAACTGATTTCATTTTGGGGTTAATCCTTATCAAAGTGTCATCACTTTAAACTTTTAATAAGTAAGGTAAAAATTAGCTTTAAAAATCAAGAAAAATATATGTTGGATTAATAAATAAAATAAATAAATAAAAAAGTAAGTAAAAGAATAAATAAAAAAATAAAAAAAATTAAAAAGTAAAAAATAGTTAAAAAAGTAAAAAGAATAATAAAGTAAAAAGCAATTAAAAAAGTAAAAAAAAATAATTAAAAAAATTGTCAAAATTATAACATTTTAACTAAAAAAATTTAAATGAAAAAATTGATTGGGATTGGGTGTCAAGAATTGACCCCAAAGAAGAACAGAACAATAGAAGTCTATTGTACAAGTAAAAAAGATTCAATCAGATGTGCCTATTTCAATGAAAGTTGGCACAAATATTAAGAAAAAAATATATATTCAATAATGAAATATATTACTATTGTTCAATTTATTGACAGAAATTAATATAAAAACTAGGGTGCCGAGGATGATCGCCGGTGTTTTTAGGCCTTGGTGAACATAAAAACGTTGTTTTTGGTCATATTTAGGTGATACTTGTACCCGATTCATGAAGTATTTTCATAGATAGATACATTAATGAAAGTGATTTTTTAAAAAAAAACACGTTAGGCTAAACGGCAAAATTTATGTAAATAGATAGAGAATAGATAGACTTTATTAATCTACTTTTTTTATAACAATATTTGTTCTCTAAATTGAAACTTCTTTGTTTTATACTATATTTTTATCCATGTATTATTTGTTAATTAATGTCTTGTTGTCTAAAATAATTTTCCAAATTTATAGATGCGAAGAAGCAGTGTATACATTTGTACTTTACTTTTCTTAGTGACAAACAATAAATCAAATGAATAAGCCACCTATTAGCATATTTTGCTAAAGGATATTAGCATATTTTGCTAAAGGATATTAGCATATCTTGCTAAAGGATATTAGCATATTTTTCTAAAGGAATCCTATTCTTCCTGAAGGCACCTTTTAACAGATATTTTTAAAAGTATTGTTTGTTAACAATTAATTAAAGTTATTTACTGATATAACTTTATTTATAAGCTCAAGTGCAATGTCGCTCCACTTTTTGATAACATTAAGCCTAAACGGTCCTAAGACATTCAATAACTTTAATACAAATATTCAATAAATAACAAGTACAGAACAATCTTGGCAGCTGTAATTTAATGACCCCTTAAATTTTGTTTAATGTTTTAAATAAATATGGAAGCCCACTTATTGTTTTGTAGTTCGCATTTAAAACATAAACAAATATCAAACCTTTTCAATGAACAAATCACATTGAATTTGTGTTGCTCTTATGTTAATCGCCTCCGTGGTCGAGTTCATTAAAGTGTCAGTTTTTACACTGACCTTTAACACCACGAAGGCTTGGGTTCGCATTCCAGATCACACTTGTAGTTTGCATAAGATTATTATTCAAATAAATTATCGCCTACTTTAGAATACACTTGGAAATTAACAGTTCCACTTCCTGGTTTTTGCAGGGGTTATTCCTAATGATTCGCAAGTCTCTAAACGGTCATTATCTTTGTAATTATAATTATCAATATACTACATATAGGTTTCTTTATAGCTTACTTTAAATATACGTTGATGTGTAAAAAGTTCTGCTTTCATAAAAAAATACAACAAAATGATTGAACAAGATAAAAAGGAAAAAAAAGGAAAGAATCAGTGGCTGGAGGATAATCATTCCCTGAAAGAATATAATAGCTGATCCTTTATAGTTAGGCTTTTAATGCTTTCTTTTATTATTTTCTTTGTGAAAGTATAGAATTTTCTTTAGAATTTTTTCTCAATCTTCAAATTAGACTTATAATGCAAAAAGAATATTAGCCTTTTGGCTTTAGTTAAAGATAAAAAGAAATTAAAAGAAATAAATAAGATAAAACTGTTTTAAGGTTCTTGCTGAGATTTAAAAGTTTAAAAATGTAAACGAATCTATAAAATTAATTTGTTGGTTTTGCAGGCGACGGCGATGGTTTTGAAGACCGAAAAAAATTTTTAAAAAATGAAGTTTCGCTTTCAACGTGCAAAATATCTTTCGCGACTATATAAACTTTGAAATTACATTCTGATGTTGATGAAACATCAACCAAAAATACCATTAACCAAAATGCATTCATGGTCAAAATCATGATGATCTAAGTCCTGGAAAATATTTTAAGTGGTATAATTATGACAGTGGTATAATGTCAGAAGCTTTAATTTCCTTTCTACTTTAAATTTAAATTTAAGGTTCTAGTTATCACCCAATAAAGCATTTTATTCATAATGGGGGGAAAATCATTTGCTTATTTCTATGACTATTAAATGATGACTACTGATAGAGACAAAGGACGTAAAGAAATAATGGTAAGGAGGAATCAAAGAATAACTGAACTTAATAGCTAAGCTTGAGGGTTCAAAAAGCTTTCGAAAAACTATTCGCCCGGTTAGGTCTGATGTTGCAGGGAGGTGATTTTATGGTCTCGAGCCTATAGGTTCTGATTTTAAAACGCGATACTTTTTAGCTTTCATCTTCAAATTGTTTGAGATGATTGTAGTACCGAAGGTATTAATAACTAGCCTTGCTGACTCGCTCAGTTCACCTTAGCTCTTTCAAGGTCACATTTTAGTCCCGTGGCTGTGGGACTTGATAAGCGAATTTTTGATGCGTGCTTCTGCTCGTTGCCCCTCAGCCTGTGGGGGCGAAACCGCGGAGTAGCTAATGTGCCAAGAGCCTCTTATTCTTATTTTAATATACTTAAATATAATTTAATTGATTACTCATGGATAATTATGAAATGCAATCCCTTGCACTCTATACCTAAAACAAAAATTGAAGGTTTCCCAAAGAGGAATTAGTAACAAAGAGTCTAGTACTTATCAGAGAAAAATATATCCTCATTGTCTTAAATTAAACTCAATAAATACTTAACAAACATAGGAACACAACAAAAATAAATATTGCTTCTTCTTCTCAATTACATTTTCAATTACAAAAACAAAACGGCTGAAATTTTTTTAATTCACCATTTTATTTTGTTCTAATTATACACGTATTTCAATTACGGTAATCACGGCAGTACTTCATCGTTTTTATATAATAATAATGATGAATAATTAAGTTTTAATAATTACTGTCCATGAGCTATAAATTAAATTATTTTTTATAGATTTTTTTCTATACATATTTAGTTAAGGGGATATTTTCTTGTTTGGACACTGGGTATTGAATAGAACAAGGAGAGGAAAACAAAAAGGGAGATAATACAAAAAGCCCTTAGATCGTTCAAATGTCACGCACAATGGGAGAAGGCTGAACGGTAGAAAACCAAAACCCCCGCATCTCGCACCTCATCAAACGCCACATTATATACCGACCCAAATCATCCAAATAGAATAAAAGAAAATGGCCTCGTGAAAATAGGGGAAAAGAACGCCGTGAAATATGGTTTTGTTCCCAATCGAAAACCAGTTTATCGAACAATT
The DNA here is from genome assembly GCA_018340805.1 of Microvelia longipes. Taxonomy (NCBI): domain Eukaryota; kingdom Metazoa; phylum Arthropoda; class Insecta; order Hemiptera; family Veliidae; genus Microvelia; species Microvelia longipes. Next base: position 20,868,933 of record JACMZG010001914.1, on the reverse strand, counting down.
TTACGATAAATTAAACGGAAGGGCCTACCAGGAGAGCTAAAACCTACGGGTATACCTTTTGATTTTTTCGACCTTTTTTTATAAAAAATATAAATTTTCTAAAGATATAATTCTCTTTTTATTATTCTTTTCAGGTAAAAAATAATATGACTTTTCTTTTCATTTTCAGCTTTGAAAATCATAAATTTAACGCTATTCATTTAATTTTAGAAATATGTTAATAATTTGTTTAACATTCTTTAAAAAGCGAATTGACGGTATACATAATTCCTTTTTCCAGATAACATAACTAGGTCTAAAGGATCAGTTTTGAACCAATTCTAAGTTTTTAACATAAAAAATATACAATAGAGATACACACTTTAAGAAACAAAAATACTGTTTAGGTCTAGTGAGCTTTCCAGAATTTTACTGACCTTCAATACTGACTCAGCTAAAATGATGGGATCGATTTGAAATCTGCCACTAATGTAGTCTGATATGAGATTAACAAATATGTCAAGTTTCATGTCAGTATCAGCATTGTTTTAGTATTTATCGAACGATGTGTATACGCCAAAAATCCGAAACTGGGATTTCACATGAATCAACCGTTTCAATTTTTTTAAGACATCCTGAGTGGTTTTTACAACATGTTCTGTCTATCTATTTGAGAGTGAGATATCATTTAATCCACCTCCTCCTCATATCTCCCTAAGAATCTATGCTAAGGAATTTAAACTCGGTACAAACACCAATTTCTATTTTACTTTTATCCGGAAATAATATTTTCATATGAAGTCATTAACTTACAATAATGACTTAGCAAAAATATCGAAAAATTATATAACGCGAAATAAAGAATGAGTGACTGCAGGGAATAAAACAAATTTTGTTACTGTCTAAGAACGAGCGAAGCGAGACTGAAATCGTACTGAAATAAAAGTATAAAAATGAAGTCTGAAACACCTAGAATAAACTAGGTGTTTTTCTTTTTTTTTGGAGACGTACGAAATGGTCTAAAATCCAATATAGTGAGGTTCCTCTTAGCAAATGAGATAAGAAGGAAAAGTACCGAGGTATCCTGTACCCATTTTTAGTAATAAATATCTCATAAAAATAAATTTTTATGAGAATAATTACAGGTATTATTCTTGTATCCATGATTAAAAAAAAAATGAAGATTAAATATTATTTTAAATTCAGACAACAATTTAGTTGACACAATGGTTGTGTGACAAAATGTATGCTTTGCAAAACTCGGTAGTATCAAATGATAAAAATTTAGATATTTAGGGTCACTGCAAATTTAAATTAAGTCCGCAATGGGACTTGAACCTCTGTTAAAATTACATACGTTTATTGTATGTAATTTTACAGCTACTTAGTGTAAACAAAATTTAGTGAAATAAGCATTATAGAGATATTTATTATCATCGCGTTAATCGTTTAATAGGTGTCATACTTTAATTAATGATTCCCAATATTGTAAATTAATAAATTAAAGAACAGAAATCTGTTTCATGCGTCACAACGGTAAATTAATAATAATTTGTCTAATTGACACCTTGAAAAAGGGGATTATCCATACCGAAATCGGTGTAGTACTTGGTTTCTAAATATGAATTTCTTAAATGAACAAAATTTTATATGTCTCTAAATAATATAAATAATAATAAATACATTGGAATAAAATTTAAAAACATCTTCTGTATAATTGCGCAACGTTTTAAAAGTTTGGGAATTAGTTTAGAACTATTTATAAATTTAATTATCGATTTATAAATTGTCAATATAATTAGGATATTTTCAAGTTTCATTAAGTTTTGTACTAAAAACTGAGATTATAATATTTTCAGTTATTAATAGATTAAGATATTCTTTGATTAACCTCGTTTTTTTAAAATAATTTGATTAAAATTTAGTATAAAAGAAGACAAATTTTGTGCCAATGTCATCAGTTCTTTCGTCGAGTAAATTTTAAAGTTTAGCTTTTAATTTTTTAAACATGAACGCATTAGTCAAATCTCTGGTTTTAGTCGTTTTAGCATTTGTTGCTATCAATGGACAAAGTTCTGACGCTCCCACTGGCGCACCTACTGATGCACCTACTGCTGCACCTACTGATGCTCCCACAGCTGCACCAACACAAGCTCCGACTACAGCTGCTCCTGCTGCAACCACAGCTGCTCCTAAGTGCGCTACTTGGCTCTACGCAGTAAGTTTAATATTCATTTTTATACTTGCTTTACTTTTCAACTTATTTAAAGCTCAGCTACCAAATCAAAGCAATAGCTAAGGCTGTAGTAGTATAAAAGCTGTAGCTAATCATCTGCTTAGAGGAAGATTGCACCTAACGTGCTTTACCATATTAGCTAAAGTATTATAGTTTCAGTTTTGATAAGTTGACAGTTGGCCGGAAATCAGTGAGGGAATAATATGTTATTAACTCAAGCAGATGACTGTAAGTAAGGCAAGGGTCAAACTAAAGAAATAAAATTATGCCCCTTAAAGATAGATACAAAAACCCAAAACTATATCTAAAGGTATAGCTCTTTCTATGGTCTGGAAAAATAGGGTCTAGCTGTTATTGATTGATAAATTGGTCATGCCCATTTGGAAACAACTATATACTGGTATTTTAAGAGATTACCGAGTATTCAAGCTCTATTTACTAGGTTAGATAACCACTATAGAGGTAGATTCAGAAAGGGCTAACTAAATGAATCTAAAAGGAAAGTATAAACTCTTTTCAATTCAATTTGGACGTTAAGGTTTCAATTCAAAACCTTAAAAAGTTATCTGCTAGGGCTAAAATTTAATGCACATTTACTACAATATACGCTAAACGCAGGTACGTTAAACAGATACCGTCGGCCAAGAGACCGAAAGCCTCTTGTCATGTCTTGGCTCTGTTTTAGAATGTACCGCTCTTCAAAAACATAATATTTTCTCTATCTTCTGGCTTTTTAGTTTTGATTGTTTGTTACTATTTCCCATGTTTACATTTAGGGTTAGCAATAAATATGCAATTTATTAGGTAAACTATATGAATATATTTGTACATTAAAAAATCAAATTTATTTGTTTTTTAGTGCAATAACTCGACCAAGCCTTGTTGTTCTAACCTAAAATGCAGTAGCACCCTCAAAATCTGTACCTACATTCTTTCATAAGGGACTTACTCAAGACCAACATTATCTACCAGTTATCATCAACGCAACAAAAAATACCGAATCCTCCATAAAGAATAAACACATCTACGAAAAAGAAGATCCAGATAACCTGCAACAGTTAAACAGCATCACGACAGAAGGAGCATTATTGGCTTCTTAAAAGGATACGTATCAATTATAAAGTAAATAGTTTCAACTCAGGGTTATAAACATATTTTTATGTATTATATTAAATAAAATAATTTAATTTTTAACCAAACAGTTTAATTTGTTAATGGTTTCTTCAAATAGAATTAAACACGAATTATCTTCGAAAAACATTAGTCATCACTAAGAAGACCATGGCTCTAGCATGACTTAGGAATTGAGGTATTGCTCACAGAATTTGATTCCTGTTTTGGCTTCTCCTCACCCAATATCGCAGGTGTGAGGCACACAGAACGCATTGTGTGCACTTTACAAACCTGAAACTAAGATTTCATCATAATCATCTGTTTCGCATTTAATGATGTTCTTAATAGTTTTCACCATGTTGTCTGTAACTATGTGTGTGTGAGTCTGTGTCTCGTCAAACTTTCTGTTGTGAAAATGCTACAGAGATGAAACTTGCCTCAAAAATTAGATTTAGGGCATTGTGCTGCCCGGAACTATCTCCAGATAGTTTATAATGTAAAGTTTATCGAATAGATTTTAGAGAGTAAAGAAGGACTTTTCACTCCCAAGGGAGAAAAAGTTACTTTTTCTCCCTTGAGAATAAAAAACGTTTCGTATTGAGTTATTTTAGCCAATTATTTCAATAGTTAGGGGAGTGAAATTCTCCAAATTTATACAGATGACCGATCAATTTTGAAATTATTCCGGGTGGTGGCACCCCAAAAATGTATTAGGGAGGCCCAACAAAAAAAAAATGATTGGCTCAAAATCCGTTTCAGGTCAAAGGAAGTAGTTTGGAACATTTTTTTTTTGGATGAAGCGCCCCCTAAATTTATAAGTGGGTCCGATCGAAAAAAATGGAATAAAATACAAAAAACGTTATTAAGTAAAATCAATGTCTTGAGATAAAATCTTGTATGCACCTTGGGAGTAAAATGTAATTTTCCCCCTCGCAATTACCTTCCTCGGCTTCGCCTCGGGAGTAAATAGTCATAACTCCCTCGGCTTCGCATCGGAAATTAAATACTTTGGTTCCCTCGGCTTACGCCTTAGGAACCAACTAACTTCTCAGGGAAATAGTAGCATTCTTTACTTCCTTGGTGCATAAATAACTAGTAGACCACGTTAACCTGTAATGACATCAAGTTTTTCGTATAATTGGAAAAATAGCGGAATGTATAACGTGTTTAAAAAATGTATACATACATGAGCACATCAATATAAATACATACATAATACATATTTATACAGACACCAATTATTTTAAAATTTTTGGCATCGGTAGGTGCTAACACGGGAATAGTTAATGAAAAAATTGAGTATCATTATTTATTTATTGTGATGTTTTCCCGTTGCTTTTAGGTAAGTAAAATTGGGTTTATATAAAAACTCTTCCTGTACTTACTTTTATCATCTCTTTTATAGTATAAGACTTGCACTTTGAACTACTTTACTACCAGGAAGTGCAGTATGAGTTCGCTATTTTGGTGGAATTGGATATTGCCTTAAAAAATCTTAACATTTCGCTGTAAAACGATAAGGAGAATAAAAATAAACGTGAGTAGTTAGTTTAGATACCATAGTACGTTTTCCCCAAAATAATTGAATTGCTATTCTCAAATACAAAATGAAATGGGCAGAAATGTCTGTTTAGAACCTTTTGATCTATAAGTGAGCTATCTAACTATTTAACTTCAGACTTTTTACGTCCAAAATATCTTAAATCGAAATTTTGACGTAAATAAAATGAAAATTAGATGTTATGGTACCAAATAGAACAAGGGACTTTTGTTTATTAATTAAATAGTTGATTTATTCTGAATTTTTATAATAAAATTTTGTTTAAGAGGTTTGTGTCTATAATAGTGTATATATTTATAATAGTCTATAATAACTTGAATGTAAAGAATAGTCAATCTGACTTGTGTAATATTTTATTGTATTTTGCAAAAAAGACCTAGGTCCGTTCATGTACGAATAAATAAATATATATGTGTTTATTAATTTATCTAGGATACGTATAGAGAGTTTATACATTAGAACATAAAGCTTGGTAGTGGTTTTATGCGATGCTATTGGTATGTGTTTAATGCGATGCTAGGTTACAAGTAATTTGTAGGTCAAGGGGCTTTATTGTTTTATTTATTGATTAGTAATTGTACCGCTCGTATCTCATCAAATACGCAAAAGTATTTACTTATGTGTGCCTATACATATTATGTACTAACTGATAACTGAGTGTAACTCGTTATTAGGCCTGTTTCAAATTGTTTAATGATAAATAATGAACTTATTATGATTATTATGAAAAGGGAGTTTTCCTTATTAAATTCCATAAAAAAACTTCATGGTTATCGCTTTATTTTTTCGTTTAGACATTGTTTTGGAACCACAGCCTTTATGCTGTGGATCCGAAATGTCCTTTTCACACCACGTTATTTTATTACACGCGATTATAATCATTTGACAGTGAAGAAAAATATAGTTGAAGGCCAATGAGTTTGGTCTTATATAAATTTGTGGGCGTGGTTAACATCCAGAACCTAACTTATTGGCTCTTTCGCATTGCTTTTCCTCGTTGTCAACTGACAATTACCATGTGTGTTACTATAGATATGTCACTTACACACCGAGTGAAATCACCATCCTTTCTAGACGCGTAAGGGAAACACGGCGGAACCAAGTAGCTGAAAATAATATCTTGCCTGAAATAATATGTGTCACGGTTGCAGACTAGGTTGAACAGGATGGGGTATTAGTTGTTATTAGCCAGACCCTGAGCCCAACACTGTTGCTCAAATGCCTTTTACTTTTCTTGGTGAAATATCTCCGATGCTACATATTTTACACACAAAAGTATTTCCTACCCTTAATGTGTAAATAACTACATCAAAACAGGACTGTCGCAATTAAAAATATAACTTACCTTTCTCGGAAAGCAATTATTTTCATTTGGTCAACACAGTTTAATTAATTCCTAGACTATTTTTGCCAAAAAATTTTGCATATTTATTTACAAATAAATTCAAAGATATTAAATTTATTCAGAACATTTTATTTTGCATTTATATAAAACAAATTACATATTACATTTTATTATAATAAAAAGTGACACGATACATTTGTTATATAAAAACAGGGGGTTTCCTGTCAGGATAATTAGTTAGAGTGGTGATGTGCGACGGATAAATTCAATTTTAAAAGAGGAAAAGATAGAGACCAACGTTAACAGTGTCAAAGGTTGCTTTTTCCTCGCGTAAATTTTGTAATATATTGAAGGATAATAAATAATAAAATAAATGTTGATCTTATATGTTTCAAATAAATGACGGTCTACTGTAAGATTAAACGTTTTTTCTATAATTTTTAGATGCCTTAAGATTTTGTGCCAAAATAGAAACAAAATCTTTTCTATCTTACGGGACTTCATAGAAAAAATTAATTGCGAGAGTTTCAAGTAATTACGAACTGCATTCGTTTATACATATCAATACGTTGAGAAATAAGTTCTCGGTGGGCAACATGGTGAAATATGCATCAATATAAAAGGTAAATAAGTCTGGGATGTAAATAATAAGTTTAACAACATGATTGTATAATTATTTTACGTTATGTACAAAAGTGAAATTTTGATTGTTGGTCACCACAAAAAATTTCCTTATGCTTCATTTTAATTTTACGTATTAGACTGCAATTATCCCAACAAATGAAAATTCTAACAACATGATAAATAATTTTACATTTTATATAATAAATAAAATACAATTTAAAAAAAAATATTATACTTTGTCTAATATCACAATACAAATACAAGTAATCAGACGTGTTTCGGGAAGTATCTATCATCAGTATGCAAATAAACTTAACTCAAATTTATTATTGCAATGTGGATATGGGTGGGAGGTGAGGTTAAAAGGGGAAAGACATCTTAGATCTTAAGAACCAAAAATAAGGAGAGTGTCTTTATCTGAAACAACAAACTTTGTTAATATTTTGATATTATCTAAATAATTTTTTTTCAATTCATAGCTTACCTTCTCTCATCCCTTGTTTTATTAAATATATATTTGATCAAAGTTATATTTTATGCTATTACATTAATAATACATTTACTAATTACATTTACATTACATTACATTACATTACATTACATAATACACAATTATTACTGTACAACTTTATTTCGTGAATACAATGTTTTATTTTCTTATAATTTAGTTTTTATGTTCTGATAATTAGACAAAATGACTTCTTATTTGTTTGTTAATTGTTATTATTAGTTATTCATTATATTTTCTTACCAGTATATTAATTGTATTCTTTGACTTCTACTAATCTATATACACGTGCAATACAAACTTAATATGTTAATTAATGTAACAGTTATTGCTAATCTAATTTTAGATTTAATTAATATTTGTTTTTGCTATTGTTAATTTTATAATTATTATAATTAATATACCTAATATAAACTGTAATATCTTTTCTTTATTTAATACAAATTGGGGAAGTGGAAGAGTAGGGGCCTAAAAACTCCTGAACTTCCCCCAATATTTTTATTCAATAGTTGAATAATAATTTATAATATTTTTTATGTCTTTATATTTGATTATTTATTTAATTAATTGGACGCATTTCCGTTACTTTTTTTATTATAAATACATAAGTAAAACTTAGATGGTTCGTCACATCAAAAATTTTCTCATGCTTTTCTTTAATATGACTGCTATTATTCTAACAAATAATAATTTTAACAACATGTTTAAAACAACATTTTGTAAAAACTTGGCCTCAAAGGGCTTTTTAGAAAGTAATCCAAGCCATTTTGATGTATTTATTTAATACAGACAATACGTAAAATCATGTATATTATTAAATATTAATAGACTTAAATTTTGAGTTTATTAATATACTACTACTAAAAGGGTCATTCTTTGTAAGGCTAGAAATAAATGTTATACTCAAAGATCTTTAAATAAAAATTTTTGAGGTTAAGCCAAAAATAACCGAAAAAAATACTTCTAAACTTCTTGCGTAGAACTTCTAAAGTTCCCAAAATTTTATATTCAGCAAATGAAAAAGATCCTAAAGCAATACGAACATCACACAGTCCGCAAATTTGTCAAACGACGTGCAATGGGCCGAAGGCCTGCGGATCATGATGCCAAAAGGTTCTGTGCCCCTTAGACTCATGGTGACATTGACCGGGACGACCGGCGTCACATCGTCAACGACGTATGGGCGCTATTCAGCACCACGTACCACCGTGGCCGAAACTTGGCCTAACCTGAACTAAACAGCTCTAACCTAAACGACGAGTAATGATAACGTACAAGCAGCTAATAAAGTACGGTGCTGGCAATGATAACTTGACCAGCGGGAGGATTAATGTGATAGCAGTGCGATACTTAGCCATATACTTTTCAAATGTAAGGAACCTACAGCGCTGGTAATGGTAACTTCATAACAAGACGCTATCCCTTCCCTGGCTGCCAATAAAAACTTAGACAGAGTTGTACACAGGAGCCTAAGACTGGCGATGATTCCTCGCCCGTAAAGCCGAAACGCTAGTAGATAAATTCTCTACCAACTTTGTAAAGAGGCTGAAGTGATAACTTCCAGCTGAGACGAATAAAACCCTTGCAAGGAAGCCCGGACACTAGTGATGAAGTCTCGACCAGTAACCGTAAAGGTATCGGTAGATGGATACTCTACCGACAGGTTAAAAACGGCAAAACTGAATTGTACTAGCAATGGAGACTTGCACAGCTAGGTGGTTAAGAGGGCCGCCTATCATAAATAGGACGACGGGCTCAAACGCGTGGCTGGCAATGGTTTCTTACCAGTGGTATATCAAGAAGGCTAGCGTTGACATTAGCGCTAGTGAAGTGAAAAGAGAGCTCAGATCCTAATGGAGCCGATCATTATAACTAATCAGCGGACGGTCTAAATGGTCAAGCCGGGAATGAAGCCTTCTAAAGCGAGAAGAGAAAAAACAAGGCTCCGATGATATCTTGGAAGCCGAGTGAGATCGAAAAGGGAGTCCCACACGGAGCTCCTCTATAATCTATACTACCCCTACGCTTACTTGCAGGAAGCAGTGAAAGGAGGCCAATAAATACAACTAACACTGTATTATAGCTAAGTTAAGCCATACCTGCCAGTTTATAGAAACACCAAAGTAACAAAGAGGATCCCTAAGCTGTAAGGGAGGAACTAAATTGTTGTGTAAGAATGCTACTTTTAAATTATTTAAACATTGTACACCATATAGTTAGCATTGGATCGAAATCGCATAATGAACAAGTTTTGAATTTGTTACGACATGAAGTCGCTCATAAAAGTATTTTACCTTGTTTTCACTGTTTGACAACCTATAACGCTCTAGCCTTGACACCATGGAGGTAAATGAGTTAGATAAATGTAGGTAGAGGTAATGTTACCTCAATATATTGTTCCAAACTTCAAGATTAAACCAATTGATATGATAATGAGACTTTAACGGGAAAATTTAAAAGGCAAAAATGTTACAAACCATTTTAATTATAATTAAAATGCAATTAAATTAAAAACAAACACTCTAACCAACTATTAACATTTTATATCTATTACTTCTTTATTGTTACTAATTGCATTTTTCAGTTTCCTACTCCTAAATTAATTATTTTCTACTTACTTACTTTAGCTATTAAAACTGGTCAGAAATTTAGGCAGATTGATTAATTCGATTTTCATGCGAGCCTCATTTATGTATTTATACATAAGAAGATATGAGTTTTGTTGATTGAAATTTAATAGACTCATTTATGTCTTAGTCATCCAGTAGTAGTAGTAATAGGGTGGGGAGGCAAAGCCTGGCAAGGCAAATACAGGCCACGTAGCTATGACCTTCTTGCCATTTCCGATTCCTTAGCCTACACCACCTTTGCCAACTATGTCTTGGAAAGGTTGATATATTCGAGGATATCTCTGCAACAAAGAGAACAAAGCTCCTCTTCGTACAAGAGACCAACGCCAAATATGTGGGTACACAGAGAAGAAAAGGTGATACTCACTCTCTTGAAGCTGGCGAAAAGCTGTCTCCTCGCAATGCATTCACATGGAGCAGATAGCCTCTGAGATTACATACCTAAAGTATTTTATTTAATCGAGAGTGACCGGTTAGGATAATAAGTAGGTTCAAGTAAAGCTCTTCAAAGTTTATTCTAATCTTTCATTTGTTTTAGCAGATTTGCGGAAAAAAATAGTAACTTGTTGTAATGCTAATCCTACTGATCTGGATATTTAGTATAAACGTAAAGACAAGGCTTGCTGAGATTAATTAGAAAATTTGTAATTTTTCAATTGGCCATGTTATAAACATTTTTTATTGTCTGCAACCAGCAACCAGCAAAGGCATGCCATTTAAGTTTTAGAGTGTTCATTAATCAGCTATCCAAGGGTATCTTAGCGTGTGAAAAGGAATGAACAGAGTCTGCTCCAATGATTGGGGTTTCTGCTCCAAGTCTTGTGAGTTTATCTACTTCCTTTTTACTCACAGCACTTAAGTGGCCTGGTACCCACTTAAGTTTAACAGTTTTACTCTGACAAGAGAGACAAGTGAGCTTTACATTCTTGACCAAAGGCAGAGGCTTCCTTGATATCACTCTCTCTGGGTATGGCTGCCGCAAATATAAGTTATTAATCTAAAATAATGTTTTCTATCCCAGCGTGTTTGCTGTTATTATATGGATACCACATACCTGTAATTACATAGATATACATATTTCCACATAAGTGGCTGCTGCTTCTCATAATATTATACGAAGTAACTTTTGGCTAGTATAAAAAGACTTCAAGAGCACCTGTTGGAGTAGTTTTCATGGATCCTGCGATAGCGAGACAAGATAATTATTAAACTTTGCTAAGTTTGCGATCAGTTGTGGTTTTGTTCTCAGCAGGCCACCAGAGCCTTGGTCTTACAATTGTTGTGTAAATCCACTTAATTATTTTTGGTTTGAGTCTAGTTGTCAGCTTTTGCTACAATTTTAAAAATTTATAGAACGCGAAAAAATATTTTGATAAATTTGAAATTAAGCAAGCATGTATACAAGACCAATAAATGTGCCTAGTAACTTATGGTTATCAGAAATAGTTCAATTTTTATCGATTCACATGTATAATTTGTTAAGAAATAAAAAATGGTTAAGAATTGAAAAAATAAGGATCCAATTGAGTTAAATTTTCTACAATTGTATCTTTTTATATAATAAAGTAGCATACTAATTTTCATTTAAATACAGCTAGAATAACTAAGGTTTTTGTCCGATCACTAATTTTATGTAGCTTCCAGCGAGGGCAGTACCAGGCTTAAGTTATCGCTGGGAATAAAGCATATAAATGAGTAAAGTGAGTTCAAAGAAGTACTGCTATATAAATTTAGCGACTTCTATGTTCTCAAGATGTAGCAAGTTCGATAATGAGAAATTGTTCCGAGGTACCCCTAACCCGATTTTATATAAGTTTTCTATCCGCTCTTTTTGAAACACCTGAATATTTCAATCATCCTGACTGAACAAAATATATAAGTTTTCAAAAACAAACACATATATTTTCTCTTTACATAAAAATGTTTACACTTTCTCCCCTTACGATTTCTTCACAAAATAAACATCATCTGAACATTAATAACAACACCTAAACTATGACAAAATCTTATGTTACTCCCCCCACAACAGAAGCAATAACATGGTAGAACCTCGGCGCCATTTTGATTTATCAATACAAACTTTTAAGTCCATAACAATCTTGAATTACTTCCTACAACTTCAAAATATATTTTTCGATCATCTATTGTATTATTACCACATGGGTTGAAAATGATAATGAAAAAGTTATACAGAAAATAAAAATAATGGTATAAATATTTTATCTTAGTGATAGTAAAAAAGAACGCATAGGACTCTGCACTGGATAGATAAAGAAACAATTTATCTCTCCACAAAAATAATACTATTGTCTGTATTTAAATTTGCGGAGTTCCGCAAGCCGGGAAAATTTATTTTAAAATTCGCCATTTAAGTAAGCATTTGTTGCTTAAGTTTTCACTTTATGCTTCATAACCAGAGCAATAGCATTTCTATTGTAGTTACTTATTTTTTCCTGATTCCTCAAAGGAAATGCGATAAAACATAATAAAAACTAGCATAAATTGTGCTTTAAATATGTTTGAATAATGCTCTGCAATGTCGTATTTATAATGATAATCATGTTTTTCATAACGTTAGAATACGCATGGACATTTTTATTTAAAAAAAATCTGTAAAAAATTTGTTTAATTTAATTTATAAAAAATTAGCTGCCTCCTTGGTCAAGGTGGTTTTCTGTGCTTGTCCTTGGTGATCCTTCTGTATTTGTCGTGATTTTCGTAACCTTTTGTTCTTGTTAAAACAATTAAAATAAAGCTATTAAAACAGAAAAGATATTAATTTTTACTTTTCGTTTATAACCTTCTCAGGAATCTATCATAAGATAATTTTGCCTTTAAATTTAGGAACCGCGTGGTTAATGTAATAATTGAAAGCATGAGCAAATCGTACCAAGCATATGCAGTTTGTTTTTGACATGTGTTTTGTGATGGATTCTTCTCTATTTTTATTGTGTTCTTGATGGGGTCTCTTCGTTATATGGCAAATTGATTTAGTGTGTTATCCCCCTATTTCAAGATAGTTGGTATGATTGCACTTCACAAATAACCAAGAGTGATGTCAAACAACTTATCCGATGTAGATGTAAGTCTGTACAAATATCATTTTTCAGAATGGTATGACTATTAAAAACTTGATTAGATTTTAGAGGGGGTCTAACATTGCCACTAAAAATTAGTACCATTTCAAAATTTCAAGAAAACGTGTTTTGTTATTTTTAAGTTACCACAATTGTGGCAAGTATAGTTCTTGTTGTTTTAATCTATTATAGAAGATTAGGTAGCTTAGTTTCACATTTTTACTGCTTGCCTATAATTTTTATTTGTTTTTTGTTGTAACTTTTTACTTATTCTTTATTCAAGTGTGATTATTTATTGTGCGCAACCACAAAAATATGACATTTTTGTAAGACAAAATAAAATAGAAAAAATATTTAGTCTTTCTTTATTTTTGATTAGAAACATATGGAGTTTTTTGATTCTTCTACTATAAAATTGAGTTTCTTATAGGGTTTAGTAACAGTAAAGCGGAACTCATAAGTTTTTAAGTGGGGGGATTGTTTTATCAACCCATTTAAAATAAATTGAAGAACAAACTACCGTCGATACTCTTGCTGTTAGATATATACCTAGACCAGTTTCGGCATAACACCATCATCAGCAAGCGGGGCAAGACTGAAGCTCTCAACTAATAAAGTTATATCAGTGAATAACATTATTAGTTATTTACTGATATAACTTTAGAGGGCACGACGGGCCCTCTAAAGATAAAGAAGGGAGTAGGAGAGAGTTTGTATAGGGAATTTGTACTGAGTCAAGGCCGTGACCCTGAGAAGTCAGGTGTGCGAGTGAGACATTTGATGTTATGATGCTTTGTGTCTTTTATTATGATGTGTCCCGGTGTCATGGTTTTCCCGTATTCGATTTTTGTCTAGTGTTGGTTTGAGTACCGAAAAAGTGATGTCCAAATTGACAGTAAGTTGTTCGTTAATAATTGTTTTGTCAGTAATTCGCTGTTTGTAATAGTCTTTCGAGTACGATTGTGTATCAGTCTCATTAAGTTTGATATTGTATCTGGTTCGTGTCCGTGTGTGCGAAGGTGATTGGCAAAGTTAGAATTTGATTTATCTTTTATGAATGAGTGTAAGAGTTCTTGATACCTATTGTTTAGAGTACGAGATGTTCTACCTATATAATTTTGTAGACAATCTTTGCAAGTCATCTTATAAATTCCATTTTGGTTAATGGAAGGTGGGTGGAAAGAAGGAATTCTCTCCCTTTATAGTTCAATTTCACTCTCTTATTTATTTTCATGCCTTACGTTTTTCTAAAAGTCGCTAGATTCTATTTCTTTTCGTTCTTCTTTGACATCAGAAGTATTTAGTACTAAGTACTCTGATTAGTTTCAGTACCATATCTTGAAATTTCTAACCTCGCATATGGCATATTATTAGTTGTTTTTTCATAAAATTTATTTCCTAAAATCTTCTTCATTTTTTTAAACAAAAGACCTGTTTTTATATATTATTAGTTTGGCTTATTGAGTAATTTATCTAAGTTATATTTAGTTTTAGAACTTTGTCACATTTCATTGGATGGTTAGAGTCGGTTCTCATCCCCTCGCCTATTTTAGTTTAGAAAAGTATAGTTAAGTTCAAGTATGTATAAGTTGAATTATTTCTACTAAGTTTGAGCGAAGTCTTATAAGATTTAGAAATCACCTCCATAACCAGCGACTAGACAGTTAGGCTGAAACAATTGTTACACCATCATGAACCACCGATTTGGATTCTAAAGACAGATCACTATAAACAGCAGAATCACAGAATTGATTCTGAAATTTTTTTCACTTTTTAGAAAGTTTTCTTTGTGAAAGCAGAGAATTTTATGTGCAGATACAATTGTGGTTTGCAATCTTGTTATTAGTAAATAAATAAATTTTCTTGATGCGATAAAAGTAGGTAAAAACTTTACTAATAATGTACTTGAAATGGTTTTAATTTTTTTTCTTTGAAGCGTTGCGTCTATTGTCTTTTCCAATTCTTAAATATGAGAAAAAACAGAAGGACAAAAAAGTAAACACAAGAAAAAACTCGAACGCCCCATTAAATCCATCAAAACCTCATATGTTTTGATTTATTATCATTTCTCTAGCTCCAGGGAAGGTGGAAAACATGTTATTGATACCGAAAATATTGATAAAAAAGAAAAATATTCGAAGGTTCACTAAAACATAAGAAAAATATACTCACAATGACTTCGATGCATTTTTATGACTTTCCCCTTTTTATATGCCAGTCATTTTTTACTTCTCTTGGCCCTTGGTTTATATGATATTTTTATGGTAAGCTATATTTTTAAATCATTTTTATGAACTATGAGAATATATTCATAATAAATATGTTGTGGAGGCCGTAAAGCCAAAAAAATAGATATTAATATTCATTTGAGTTTTGTTTTGGTTTTGAAATGTAACCGCAAAAATTTGTTTATTTGTCTTTACAGCATAAATAAAATTAGACAATTTGCGTGGAGAAAAAAAAACTTTAAAATACAATTACATATTATAGGATAAAAGTTTCAAAAATTTGAAATGAGGGTTGAACAATCGTGCGAAGCTACAAAGTCAACGTTGCCAATTTGAAAAGGAAAAATCGTGTAAATGGTGCCTCATCAATTTGGACCAAATTGCAGCTCGTCTGTTTTATAACCAGCAGTAACCCATCCAAGGATTGACCTCGCTTGATACAACGTAACATTAGTGATGACTTCATAAGCCGCCTCTTTAACACAATAAGAGCTACGATAATAACAGACATATACAGACAACTTTATAATAACCACTCATAAGGTCTTAAAACATCTAAAACTGATGATTTTTATAAACAGTTTTCGATTTTTATGTCACATTATTTTTTTAAGCCACACAATTATATTGTGTCAACAATACTTTTCCTATTGAAAAAAAGAAAATAATATAAGATTAACTCTAAACGGTTGCTGATTCACAACGCTATAAATAAAGAAAAATTATCTTTTGCGTACCATCTGCTATTTTCTCGATGTGGATGACCATTAAAACATTCAGGTAAGGGGTCCGCATACAAGGCATATCGTGTCTGAAATGCTTGTTTTTTGCTTTACAATACAGTTCTTGCTCAAAATTTCGGTTATACGCCATAGCCAGAGCAGAAACAATACAACGTGTTGCTAACTTTTCTGAATTTTTCGAAGAACATACTCCAAGTTAATATTTTGAGCAATATTTAATCATTTTGATCACACATTTAAAGCCCAGTTTTTGCTATTCTCTAAACTTCCGATTAATTATATTGGATTTCGGTTAATTTAAGAGGTTGTAACAACTCCAGATCGGTTTTATTTGATTCAGTGCCTCGGAAATAAAATAGTAATCGGTAGCTGATTCCTCACTTGTTTATCCTTAATTATTCCGAGTGTTTGGAAATTTTAATTTAAATATGTCTTATTAGTTCGATTTCTATCTACTTACCCAACATAATGCAAGTAAATACATACATATATTTTATACAGTCTCGTAAAATAGTTTATTTAAATACTAAATCTCACAATTGAGGGTGACGAAACAAACACTTTTTTTAAGTTCTCCTTTAGTAGATTTATTATAAGGTTTTTACTTCCCGTAAAATATTATACGCATTGGAAATAAAAGATGTGGTTGAAAAACGCCCCATCTAGGAAAAACATAAGTCGTGTTAAAAAGAGCTTTTTATAAAAATCACCCTCTCTCGGATAAAAGTGCAGTTAGTGTTGACATTCAAAAAGTTAGGGAGATTAAAGAAGAATGTATAATTTTCTCAATTCAGAGTTTATTATCAGAAATGACAAGAGAATTGTTTGATAAATCTCGATATAGATATATCGAGAATTATCAAACAATTCTATACGCAGGATAATCTACGAAACGCTGTATTCTCTCTATTGGTAGAGATACTGTGTAAAGTGTAGACTGGTTAAGAGCATTAAAATTCCCTTTTTCAAATCGGATTAATAGATTGAAACTAGGGGCTATGTGTGAAGTATACATTCTGTTGAAATGGACTAAAACGTATTGACAAGAGCGATTTGTCAAATGAAAATAAACGAAACCTGCATATTAGCGATGTCTCATTCAATAAAATGCCTGATAGGTATTATTTCTACAGAATGCATAGCTTCTTGGCATTACAATGGGAGGCTTTAAACTTATTGAAAGAGCCGAGACAAATAAACTAACTAGGAACTTGACTCCGGTTTACACACAATAAATTTTGTTTCAAAATTTTGTTTAAAAACACTGCTTGAGTTATCGTGACAAGCACACCCCCAGACAGGCAGAAAGCATGATGAAACTCACTCAGAACGTCATTAGGATGTCAGACACGGATACGATGAAAAAAAGAATACGATGAAACCTCGATTTTAGATTTTTTGGGATGGACAAAGTAATTTTCCTACATAACTATGGTAATGAGGAAAGCTAATAAACTACATATAGGTGACTAAACTAGATTACTTGACTTTAGGTAACTTTACTAGACTTTATTATTCTCCGTCTGTTTTGCAGTTTGTTTCAAAATTGTAACAATACGATAGCTGAGATAACATATCTAGTGGTATGCCGGCTTTATTAATAATAACAGTTTGAAATAAGAGGGGTTGAATAAAAAATAATTCTTATTAGACTTCAAGTTAGAAAGAAAAAACGCCTCTAGTTGCGTTGAAACAAATTAAGCGGAGAAACGACCTTGTGGAGATTTGTTTTTACTAGAACTGAACATTAGGCATTAGTTTTATTTGAGTTTCTTCATTCTTGGAAGAATGTGAAGAAAGACTACACAATAAAATTTGGTATGGAACAACGTAAAATGAAGAAAGTTTCTTTAGGATAGGCTTTTTAAATCAGCTTGTTTCGGGGGATTAAGGAAATTAAGATTAGTAAATAATACGGCTAATACTTATTTTGTTAAATTAGTTGAATATTTTGTTAGTTTAGCTTCTTATACAAAAGTCATACTTTTAAATAGGATCACTTATATTCTGTACTCACAGAATACTGTTATATGCTTCAGATTTACAAACTTTTGATTCTGTTCAAACTCAATTGATTGTTGGGCTAAGTAGAAGTGCTGGTTTTAGTATTTGTATTAGATCAAAGAGAGCAGGCTATTGGTTATTACTTAATTGCCAACTATTACTTATTTACCAACTAACTAAGATGAACGATTGATGATTGTGCTCTTTCTATATCCTGGATACAATTTATTTTTGGATATTTTTAAACTAATGTTTAGTGTAAATTAGTGCTTTACTAAATTCAGATTAATTTAGTCCCTAAGAAAACGAAAGAGGTAAAAATAATATCTGGACCGATCTCTGCTGCTGTGCAAGTATTACATAGTAATGTAAATCTATAATATACCAAGCATTATTTGGCTTTTTTATTTCCACTCTGCTCTTTTAAATAGTATTTTTTTCTTTTTAAATTCTCTCAAATGGAATATTATATTAGCTAAAAGTTAAAACAAAGCTGTTCTTTAGTGTTCTTAAAAAGAATACTTAAAGCTTTATCCCTTACCAATTTTTAGTTAATGTTAAGCGTTAAGTTAAATTTAAGTGTAAAAAGATACTTAAGAAGGGTAGAAAAAGTTAAAAGAGTTGTTAAGTATAAACTTAACATGTTAGGGGAACCACAATGCTGCTTATCAAGTTCTCTGCGGCTTCAGATGTAGCCAAAGATAGATTACGATACCGTCACTCTGTTTATACATAGTTTGAAGGGTTCATCTTCGGGAAAGGGTGTTTATCTATAGAAAAGTTATCTATGGATGTCAGATAGAGGGTGGGTTTCCTATGGCTTAATCTATTCCATCCCCTTATTTCTTTATTCCCGCGGGTCTATTGTTATGCTTCCCCTCGACATTTTTGCTTTTTATTGCAAGTCCGAAAAAGAGGCGCCCATACAGAATTTGGCGCCTACTCTATCAATTCGGGCGCCTTGTTGACGACTCCGTTTTCTTTTGTAAGACACACAGTTATCTAACAATGATTTCTACATAAAAACCTACAGTACAAAAACCTAATAAATTTTTTTGGAAAGAAAAGTCGACCCAATTTTCATTTTTTTTATATTTTCTGATTTAACCTTTAAAAAAAATTCTTTAATAGTTTTTAGGACCCAATTTTTTTTGTTGGAATTTTTTGGATTTTTCCTTCTACTTCTCTCTTAATGTTTAACGGCCCACTTCATTCTACGAAATAAAGTTTACAGAGTACACTGAAAATCTGATTTTTTTCTAGTACCAGAAGATAAAACAGCAAGTTGAGAGGTTTAGTGGAGGGGGGACGTCGTGAATTTACAGCCTCGTTCCTCTCACCCTTTACTTCCAAGTAGGGCGGAATTAATGAGATATGAATCCTCTTTCCGCCAATCTCCAGAAAAAAACCCGGAGGATTGTTTGCCCTTTTGAAAAAATGGGGAGAAAAAGGACAAAATTTTACTGAAGGGACAGAAAAAAATCAAACAAAAACAGAGGTCTAAAAGAATAACAAAAAATCGAAATATTATTTTTACTGGAACGTTACAGATTGTTATAAAAAGTCATTTTTAGATAATAATAAAAAATACACAAAGAGAGAAATTTACCTGGAGAAGTAAATAAACTTTTTATCTACTGTAGAAAATTTTTGAAAATTTTACAGATATATAAAAAGTTTTATCTGATCCTTGCGCTCGTCCAAAGGGTTACGGTAAACCTATTTTTTTTAAATCATCAGGACACGAAAAATTAAACCATGTGGGTTTTCAGGCTTCTGCTCAGAATATTACTGTGTGTGTGTGTGTGTGTGTGTGTGTGTGTGTTTGTTAGTTTTATCACAATTACTTATGATAATGGTATAATAATAATAATGTTAAACATTTTGAACTAAAAACGCATTATTTTGTAATAAGTAAATAAATATATCTAATTAAAAATATAAATGTTATCTCTTAACTCACAATTTTCTTTATTTTCTGATTCATGTAAAATACAAATCCAGTCTGCTGGATTTGCAAATGTTTTCTTAACCTCTGCAAAAAAATCATAACATATTTGTGTTGTTTTAAAAACAAAAAAAGGTTTGGAGGAATAGAGAGGAAATTAGGGGATGAACTAACAGTGACTATATTTGATGATTAAAGTAGAAAATATACGTAGGTTACAAAAAAAATAATGAAAAAGCTTGCATTACTAGGTGGGCCGCGGAGATAGCCCCAATCAAACTTTTGAATCGATAAAAAATTAATAAATTTCCTGTAATTTCTTATATATATCTAATTTCTTCGTGTAGCCATTCAATATGATGGATATTAAGTAAATTCATTTTTTTTTCGGGGAAATACTTGCGCCACCATAAAGCTTTGTCTTGGCGTTGCAAGCTAACTAGCTTATCAAGAGCTATGACCTAGCTTTCCACGCTAAAAGAAAATGTTCGAATTTATGTATATTTTTCAAAAATGAATGATTACTCTTCCTTACATATTACTGTAAGTATATAGGGAAAGTAATGTGTTCACACTAATACCGATACCAAGATTACAACAGAATTATTTGTTATAGGTGTTTTCAATACATTCTGAGTGGTTTTATTCATTATGTATATCTGTCTGTGTGTCTGTAGCGCGTATAACTCCCACTTTGTTCATACTAGAGACTTAAAACTAGGCACAAAAATCAGAATTAAGATCCAATTGTGGTGCCTGAGAGACAATATTTATCGAAAACGAACTAATTATTACTAATATGATTTAATTTAACTATGTAGTCGGAAAAGGGTAGCTCGGGTAAATCGGTTTCTGTTTCTCGCAACTTTGGACTCGCTTAGTTTCACCTCAGAATGCCATGACCTGAAGGTTTCTACAGTAATACGATCTTGAGGTCGCATTACTTAGCTTAGCCAACCTTAGAATGGAAATTTAGCTCCACGTCTAGTCTAGGTCGTAAAACTTTGGTCTCATAATGGTTGATCTCAGGATGGAAAGTTAACCTAATCTCTAGATTCGCTGATATTTTCAAAAGTAGACAAAGTTACATCACAATTTTTTATGCAATTCCGAAGTTATAGCACCCTAGACTTCGGATAACCTCTTCATTCTGACGTCGAGTGCAGCGAGGCCGATGTAATACTAATTTATACTACGGATAGCCAAGACATTCTTAGGTTAGCGTAGTGAATCCAAAGTTTTGAAGAAAGGTACCTAGGTGCTCTGTACCCTATTTGTTTACCCTAATTAAGAAAAATCTAGGTTAGCAGGCCATGAATTTAATACTGTCAGATAAGGTGCGGGAAAGGAGCTAGATTTGAACTCTCAACCGCTAGATTCCTAAACAAAAATGTTCTACCACTTAGCCTACCACATCCTCTCTTTAGTTAAAAATGAAACCGTAACTTTAACCCAAATACCGAAACCCTAAACTATTTAATTTTTAACATTTTTAAGCTCAGTAAAAAGGAAGATGGAAAAACACTGGGTCCTTTTTCTGCAGACTAAAAGTATAAAATTTACAAAACGAAATGTAATGAAAAACAGTTTTATCACAAAATCCTTTTCCGCCGTTATTACCTGTGAAAATTTTAAACTCGAATTATTTTAAAATAGCTTAAGAGACGAAACAAATTTAAATTAGATTACTGCGTAAAAATGTTTTGTAATAAATATGCCATGTTGAAAATATAATTTCAAAAATATTTTAAAATAATTTCACGAAGAGCAGAAACTAACTGGGGCTTTTGTCTGAACGGGCTTCTTTAACTTGTTCTTCAGAATTAAGTATAAGGAGCAAAGTAATTCCAGGCTCTATTGACGCTTTTATGAATCAGACGTAACGAGGAAATAGACGTGAAGTAGACGGAAGGATGTTATATCGAGTCATCGATATGGAGATTGTGGAATAATGGAGCATAGTCTAGTGGCCGGTCCTGAAAAAATTTGACTCATTTTGAACTACTTGAAACCAAAATTTTCTGAAAATATATCTTCGATTATGAAGGATAAGCATAGTCCAGAGAGGAGCCCTTGATATGATTGCCCATTGTCAAATTTTTAGAAAATCGCTCTAATTTCAGTTTTCTTGGAATATAAGTGTTTCCCTGTAGGTCATGCTCTTTCAAAAACACCAATAAAATGGTTAATTTATCCAGTCAGTGAATTTCTTTTAAAAAATATTGGCTTTTTGAGCATTTTTTGGCTATTTAACAATGGCATAACTTAAGTTGTAGTTGTCCGATTTTAATAAAAAAACACTCGTTTTATAGAAAATTGTATCAGCTTTTAAAATGCTCTCTTCATGTTTTGCACACGACCCACAGGGAACCACTTACTACTCTTTCGGAACTAATCTTATTCCGGATAAATTAGAATACTGTATCCCCTGCCCCCACCCATATTTCAGATGGGCCTGTTTTTTAGTTCACTGTTTCTACACAGGAACAGGTCAGTTCTCCTTGTACTGCATATAAAATTATTTTTGTTAAACCACACCCACCATTCATATCGAACCAACCTCATTGGCTCCTCAACACTCTTTTCCCACGCTGTCAACCGATTTTAGCCATGTGTTAAATTATAACTGCATGATACACTCAAAATATAAACATCATACTTGAAAAATACATTTAATGTATTTTATAAACTTTTATAACGATAAAATCTTTGAAATACACAATTATAACAAAAGAGGTTTCATTGCGGTTATAAAGTTTATAGGTTATAAATATTTAAAACTTTATTTAAGTAGTCAAAAGCAAACTATGTATCCATTCTATTAAATAATAAATGTATTGTTTTTGAAATCAAAAATACTTTAGATACGAACCCTTTTAGTATTTCAGAACATAGTACGAGTATACATCTTTGATTATTTTAACTTTAATGCAGATATTAAAGTTGAAAGAGCGAAATATTTCAAGAGCTAGAGGAGCTATTTAGTATGGACTCTTAGTGCTTGATGCACACTCAGATGGACATGTTTCATGTTTATATTAGTTTAAAATGCTTCAATAAAATATGACACAAGACTTATGATATATATAATCGAAATATATATCATAGTATATTTTTGATTTCTTCTATCTTTTTAATATTTTTAATTGCTATAAAATATTTTTTATTTCAAAACATGGTTCGAAACGTTTGATCGAATATATTTTATTTTTACTTTATATCAGTTTCTTCACATTAAACCCCTTTTTTATTTTTTATACCTTTTAAAAGTAAATCTTTATAGCATTTTAGCACTATAAAATAGCCGAGAAAAGGTACAAAATACCTATAAAAGTTTTCATATAAGCCAAATAAACCTTTTTCTATTAAGATAGTTAATAAAAAAGCCAGAACACCACTTATAGCTCTACGGTATTGTGACGGTATTGCCTTTTAATTCTGCAAGTTATACTTTATTGCTCTTTTTGCTATTTTTAGTGCTAGGGTTTCTTGCTTATTTTTATATTCTTGTCTGTACTTAGTTTTTCTTACGTCCCAGATTTGAAGTTTATTGCTTCTGTGAAGAAAGGTTTTTTATGATTTCAAAATTGTTTTTATAGGGAAAAGTTATATTGAAAAAGAGCTATTTAAATAGCGCATAGGAAATACAATTTTAATCAATTCATATAGATTGAGGCATTGTTAGACAAATAATTGTATGAATAAATGGTTAAATATACAACAAAGCGGTGTAAACAATGCTATTATTCCCCCAATAGCCTTAATTATTATCCCTCTAAGTTTGTTCCTAAGGCAAAAGCCAGAAGAATCATTGCATTTTACTTTCGAGGCGAAACCAAGGGAGGTAATTAATTCGAGGGGATAATGACGCTTTACTCCCAAGGTGCATACTAGATTTTACCTCCAAAACTTTACGTAAATTAATTATTATTATAGTGTTCCTTTTACATAAGAATATAACAATAATTGTAAATGTATTCGACTAATACATTTAAAAATACGCTAATATCGCGGCATTATGCTGCTTACAAACTACTAATACGGGGACAGAAAACATGTAGCCACTCTTTTTTTACTAATAAATACATATTAAATCTGATCTGCTTGTACTTTTGCGTTTCATTGTTCAAAGTTTAGCTGAATTATAACTGTATTATGTAATAATGCTTTTATTTAAAATCTGTCGTCTCATCTGTATTTGTATGAAATTCTATAAACAAAATTTATTCTGTCTAAAACATAGAGTTTAAAACTGAAATATTAAATCAATATTAATACATGATGCATTAAATAAAATATTTATAAACCTTTATGTTATGCCTCTTAATATTAATTCAAATCAATATATTTTTTTAAAACCAACTTTTTCCTTGATATGTATAGATTATAAATAAGCCGGCTCGGATTTGGAAATATCGTTTTTAGTATATAATA
Organism: Microvelia longipes; assembly: GCA_018340805.1. Classification (NCBI taxonomy): domain Eukaryota; kingdom Metazoa; phylum Arthropoda; class Insecta; order Hemiptera; family Veliidae; genus Microvelia; species Microvelia longipes. The sequence continues at coordinate 20,844,503 of JACMZG010001914.1, read as the reverse complement.
TATTGTTATGTCCACACGATTAACATGTACTAATGATCAAGTAGTGTCAATGATCTCTTGCATACGTTACTATGTTTTCATTTTAAAACTGTTTACCAAACGTGCAATTCAGAGAAATGTTAGAGTTGAAGTGTTTTAATAAGTTGTTTGTTATGGCGGGTTTAATGTATAATGATGGTATAATATTGGAAGTTTGAAAAGAGAGGCGAATCTATTTGATAACAAAGCAAATATTAAGCTCAATATTTGGAAGGGTTTGCCACAAGGGTATCCATTGCTACCAATTGTTTTCGTTACCTATGTTGAATCATTGACCAAAGTCAAAATCCTATTCTATAGGGTAAGCTATAATGATAATATTCACTGGGAAAACCTAAAACACAGATGTTGTAACTAAAGGGTTTGTATAGCCTGTGATCGCTGGACCAAAACTTCTACTCTCAAGGGTTCCCTTGGTCACAGTTAGGACGATACCACAAAGATAATAACTGACAAAAACTGGACATCCTCTCTATCAACTTTTACTCAAATTTCCATAGCATTTTATCTCCATTAACATACAGAAATCAACTAACTAATTTAAAACTCTTCCATATTCTAGCATACTGTATCTACCATATGGATCCTTTTCACTTTCGAAATTCCAAAACACTGAAAAACCTTCTCAAAGAAAGGCAAAATTTTGTTTGAAAAAACTTAGCTTTGTACTTAAGCCTAGATCTATATGAAAATGTAAAGTTTTAAGCTAATAATTTAACTTTTAAAGTAAAGAAAACATCAATTAGGAAAGTAAAGAATAAATATATATTACATTATTCTTTACTAGTTTATTTTTTTAAGATTTTGTTTTACTCTTTTTGGTTGTCTCTCTTTTCTTGTCTTGTTTTTTTAAAATAATTAATAATCATTACTTTCTCATCTTGCTCGTTAGTACGCACTACTAAAGCTTTAATCTAAGGCATTATTACATGTATCAACGATAATAAAGTAAATTTCTATTATTTTAAATAATAGCTTACTAAGCATTATGGTCCATGTTTACTTTGTCAAGAAGCACTTAAGATTATTATTATTTATAACTAGAGTTCCCAAATCATAGAGATATTTTACTAGATGGGTCATAGCTTATCTCAATAGATCAAGAGATCTAAAACATCATTTTAGGGCTCTCAGGGACCTCCTCTAAGAATGGGATAAGGTTATAATAAAGCAATTGTTTTCACATCTTGGTGTTTTGTTTTGTATTTAAAATTTTCTACTTCATAAGTTACTGAATTTATGTTCTGATTATTTTATTATATTGCTATTCGAAGGTGGTCAGGTGACTTTTTTTCAAAATTCAACTAATAGCCCCTCTAGTAATATATATCTTTCTCCAAAATACTCATTCTAAACAGAAAGGTTATAAGTTATCCTTAATTGAATTTAAAAATAACCTTTTCAATCCACTGCAACCTTGCTTTTAATGTAACCTGACATTACCATACCATTTCCAACTAGAAATGTCAATGTTCAGAAGGAAAAAGTAACGCAAGGGTCCCTTTAGAAAACCCAATAAAGGAAATTCCTATTCCCATTTCAACCCATCAACACAAAGGAAAATCCCTCTCATGAGGTCATTGTAAAAAGTACTTGTGACGTCATATAAAGTACCATCAATCTAGCATTATCTCCATTGTACTGTCACGTGACATAAAACAAACATTTACCCACTCGCACACTCCCTCGTTTTATAGCACTTCAAGCCCCATTTAATAACATACTCCTAAAAACATATTAAGAAGTAAGAACCCCCTTTCCTAATGTTGATAAATGATTATTTGTTTAAAAAAACAAATTTTGAGAGGTAATTAATTATTCGGATTATTTTTTTTTTCCTAACTAGACAATACTTACTTCTATAAATACGTTGGGAATAATTTCTGGGTTCGACTTCAAATTCTTAAACCTTGATTTACCCTGAACTAGTCTTTCGTGTTTTTAAAAAGATCTAAGAGGATTCCATCATGCTGATTTGGATTTTTATCTTGTGTGTCTTAGATTAAGTAAGTGAATGTGTATCGGTGCCGTTTATAACTCGCATCATGAGAAAGTGATGAAATAAGAGAGTTCATGCTTGGCTTATAATCCATCTTGTGGCTTTCAGATCTCAATATTTACAGGGTTCTTTGCCCGACATAAGCTCCTTGTGCAAAAGAAAAAAATGAGCAAGATGACGACAAAAAAATAAAAAAAGTTCATTGAGATTAATACACATATACATTATACAGGTTTCCTTACTCTCTATTCTTGACAATGTTCATGAATTCTATTTTCTAAGGTTTCTTTAAATGCTATAAATATACGAATTAATCCTTTCAAAATTTTATTTCTGAGGAGGAATCGCTATAACTAGATAATAGTACCAGCTAGTAAATCGTACAAACGCAATATTTTCAAGTTTTAGAATAATGTTATTTAATACAATACCCCCAACTTTTCAGCATTTTTTCTCGTTACTTTTTTTAACCTAACACAAAAATAATGAAAGCTTACGATGGTTTTAGAAAAGCCCTTTTTTCAAATAACTGAAAAAGTGTACAAATATATTAATTGCCTCGTATTTCTCCATTTCCGGATTAAAAATAACGAAAAAAGTAAAAAAAAACTCACGAATTTAATTATTTGCTAGTGTAAAAAAAGCTTACTGTGCTGGGGACTTGAGTTTATGTTGCATATATGTTACAATTTTGTAGTTTAGAAGATTTTAAGCCTTTTCCACGTTTATCATCATATATTATGTGGACTTAATTATAATTATTGTCTAATTGTCATAATAAGTTACCGATTATAAGACAAAAAAAACTTTTTAGGGACCTCTATTTTAAATTATTAAAGCTTTTAAGGAGGAATAGGTCCAAAATAATAAATATAATATCTTGGCAAAATTAGTTTTTTTTATTCCTTCATAAAAGCTTTAATAATTACTGATTATAGTTTATCTTTAAAAAATCAGGTATAGTGGTTCCGCATGTCGGCGAATTTCCTTTGATGCGTGTTTCCGTGCTTTTTACATTATATAAGTTTACAACTACTAAATAAATTTCCGGCGCGGGGTCGCTGTCGGCGAATTTCATTCAGAATGCGTGTTTCCGTGCTAAACAACCAATTTCTTGCTTATGCAACAACCATGCCCATTGCGTGGTTCCGGTTCATGCTTTAGAACCTAAGCAGTTACTCAATTGTCAAGCACTGCTCGTAACTCATTTTGTCTGTATTTCCAAAGGAAATGCGCATAATTATCCAGTTGGTTGTACAAAACTATGCCTCTAAAATTAGAAGTACGCACTATTATTTGCACTAGTTTAAAGCTTAGTTACTTATCTTAAGCTTCGTCAGTTATCTTTTAAAGGTTTTAGCGCATTTCCTTTGGAAAATACAGACAAAATGAGTTACGAGCAGTGCTTGACAATTGAGTAACTGCTTAGGTTCTAAAGCATGAACCGGAACCACGCAATGGGCATGGTTCTTGCATAAGCAAGAAATTGGTTGTTTTAGCACGGAAACACGCATTCTTGAATGAAATTCGCCCGACAGCGGACCACCGCGCCGGAATTATTTATTTAGTAGTTGTAAACTTATATAATGTAAAAAGCACGGAAACACGCATCCAAAGGAAATTCGCCCGACATGCGGACCACCGCGCCAGAATTATTGTGCTCGCATCCAAAGGAAATTCGCCCGACATGCGGACCACCGCGCCAGAATTATTTTCTAGTTGTAAACTTATATAAAGTAAAAAAAAACGATAAAAAAATTATCGACCTTTCCAGGATTCGAACCCAGGTACCCTGAGTTTGAGTGGTCGTATTGACTCCGGACCACTGGCATTCAACTCAGAGGCCCAAAAAACATTGAAAACGACACCCTACTCGAAATTTTTTCAAGGACCGTAATGTTGGTTTTCTACAATTTTTGTGGTTTTTTCGACTTTTTGGTAACTTAAAGTGGTCGTATCGACTTCGGACCGGTTTCATTCGATTCAGCGCCCAAAATTACATAGAAAACGACACCCTACTCGAAATTTATTTTTTAATCGACCTAAATTTTGGTTTTCGGTAATTTACAATGGTTTATTCGATTTTTAGGTCACTTATAGTGGTCGTATCGACTTCGGACCGGTTTCATTCGATTCAGCATCTCAAAAAACATAAATACTGACCTTTTTTGCGGCCAAAAATATTAACCCTGAATTTTGCCGATTTTTTGAAAATTTCGCTGACTCAGCAAACCGGGTTAATGACGTCCACAAAAACCTGGTTTTCAATAGGGTTTGTGTCCTCCCAAGGTTGATTTTGTACCAAGTTTGGGTTAAAAAATATTTATTCCGTTCGAAAGATAGAGTGTTTACAAGAAAGTGTCTAGAAATACATATATATATTATATATATATAGTATATATATATATATATATATATATATATATACATATATATATATATATATATATATATATATATATATATATATATATATATATAAAGTTTCAAAAAAATTTTTTTTTCGTCATTAGGGACCTCTGAAAACGGATTCGTGTCGTGGTCCGAGGTTCGAATTCCGCCATGACGCCTATCCCATTAGCGAATTTTTTCCCAAGGAAATTCGCTAAAAAATCAGGTATAGGGGACCTTGGAATAAATTCTCCTTATCGGATTCGCTAAACTCACCCTCCCTACGTCGGGCGCGCTTCGCTCGTTTTTAGAATATAAAATTCACCATATTTTTATAGCAACACGTCTTCGGAATAATTTCACTTGTCCTCTGATAGTAATTACATTAGTTTTATTCCCAGCGGTTACCTATCTAGGCACTGACCTCGCTTGATGCTGCTTAAATTTTATGATCTAACTAAAACTATTGATATATTTGCCGTATTAAAACAAAACTTAGTGCACTTAATTATTACTTATACACTTGTACAAAATTTCAGCTCAACTGGATTATTACCCATTTTTTCCGAATAACCAATACATTTTTTTCCAAAAGACGTATACAATTCATTCGATAAAAATTAAACTAATGCTGATAATGAGGTGAAACTTGACACATATATTAGTCTTATTTACGACTACTATATTTTAAACTTATCAACAAATTTTTCAGCGTTTTATGAATTTTCGAAATTTTACATAGGGGACACAATGATAACAGACAAACACACATACAGACGTTCATACACACACACACACACACAGACAGACTGACAACCTTCCTATTTTACCTACGGTATAAATAGGGAAAAATATTTCGCAATAACCCTATCAAATTATCACTAACGATTAATTAAATTACGTATTGGATTGTTACGAAATACAATTATGCTAGGAAGCATTGTGTAAAACGTCGTCAAAGGATGTTTTTCTTTAATTTTTTATACTTATAAAGGTAAATTGACTGTCACTATTTTCGCGATTAGATTTGTAAGTTAGGGCAACAGAGATTACCTTAAGCTTGTTGACAACTAATACAATCAAGTAAAAAAAAAATGAAATAGCATCATCTATACTATACAATGTCAGTTCGATTAAGTTAAAATCGGTAAGTTTTCAAACTGTGTTGTTAACTTAAATTTTAACAACTGTTTAACATACGACTTAATTGCTTTAGAATATTTTAGCGTTTTAATCTTTGGTATATTTTGGTAAAACCTGAATTCATGTTACTCTATCAACAGTGTCATACAGTTGTGAATGGTTTGGTAACGAGAATTTCGTATTAGAGTTTAGAGAAAGCTGCATTATTTTACTCTTAAGGGGAAACAAATGTTACCCTTATAAATTGAATTTAAATTTTAATTACATTTAATTAAATAAATTACATTTGTATTAAATCACAGTTAAATACAAATCTATGCAAGTGGATACAAGAGTACTTAAGTATTCGCACAACCACTTGAAATGCCTTTGCCCCAAAGTTCTAATGAACAAAATATTATACTACTATTCTATGGAATAATAATACTAATGATTTACATTTTTATGTTTGTAAATAAATTCTTAAGGTTTTTTTTATTTTTATTTATAAGCACTGCACTATTTTCATTTAAGGATTCATTCCAATACCCTTTATCAACATTGCAATCTATATGTTTATCCGTGTAATATCCTTACTACTGCTATTCCAAGTATCCTTTGTAAGAGTAGAGGGTGTGTCAAGTTTACAAACCCCTATTTATTTTGACATTGGAGATCACAAGGGGGTCCTGGACAAGACGGGGCAATATTCCCCTCGTGCTTGTTTTGGTTTTGCATTTCACTGAGCCCCTTCTACATTCTATCGATACTGAATATCAAATAGGTTCTTTACTCAATTCCTCTATAGTTTGGATCCTGATATATTTTGATTAATATGTATCGATACTGATCAATAAACCTATTACGATGTAGGATACCTGTGATAATTTCTTACCTGATTCGAATACTTTATGACATTGGATGTATTTAGAACAACTTGCTGTTGATTTGCTTAAATTACACCTTTTCTCTTTGGCAAAAATCGAAGTCTCTTTCTCTTTTGCAATCATCAGAATTTTTTTCACTTTGGCAAACATCAGGTCTTTTTTTTATTTGGAAAACATCAAAGTCTATTTAAACATTTTGTTTCGAAATTGCCAAATTTAAATGCGTCAAATCTATTTAATGTATCAAAGCTAGAAAAAGTTGATTAGATTGGAATGGTATTTTGCTTTTTAGCATGTACATACACACTATATACCACTCTACTTACAAGGTGGAGGCAAAATATTGCTAGACGGTAGAGGAAACAAACAGGTAGATTTGTTTAAAAATTTATTGTTGCGCGAATATGGCTGATTTATTTCATAGTAGCAATATATATATATATATATATATATATATAATATATATATATATATATATATATATATATATATATATATATATATATATACATACATACATATATAATCTTCTTACATTGTATTTTCCTGCTGTTTGGTAAATATGTACTGCGTCAATAAAACTCACTGATGAATTAAAAAATATATGAATTTAGATGAATAAATCACTTTTTCATCTATCACTCCCTTATCCATATAAAGACAAATATTCACCTTTACGACAGAAACAACTTGACCCACAACTACAACACAAAAAACAAGGACGCTCTGCTCATACCCCCTCACAGACTTAAGAAAATCTCAGGTTGGTCACAGCATTCTTGGAATTAAATATTTTAATTCTCTTGAAAAAAATATTCAGGAACTGCCTATTAGAGTTTCAAAAAGTATATTAAGGAGTTCCTTACTGAACACCTTACTATACTCATCAAGAGTTCCTGAATAGAAGTAAAATATAATGAACACCACTTAGTTCAATCAGTTAATTTTAGATTTTAAATAATCATTTGATATATTTAGTTTTAGTTTATTTTTTAGATTGTTGATTGTAATAATTGTTATTGTGTTATGTATGTGTGTAATATAGTATTTAGTTAAGTAAACCTGACATTATTCTATAGTTTTATAATTGTAAAACATAATGAAAATAAAGCTCTTATTATTATTATTATTATTAGTATTAAAAAATAAAACGCATTAACATTTGCTTTAAGTTCTTCTAATTAAGTTTCTTTGGAAAATTTAATGCCTTTTTTAAATTTGAAACCATTAGGCTTTTCATGAATGATTGATCATTTATAAGGAATTTATCGCTATGTTTTTTCTCCGGATCATTAACTTTTTAGTAATACATTCCACAAAAGTGTTGTAAAACTAGTACACTCGGACAATTTTCATATAAACGCGTTTGGATACATATTGATTTTTAACATCGAGTTGGTATCTGTGTATAAACATGATGATATATTGGCCATCGTGTCCGGAATACAAGTATCAACGCTTTCCTTTTTTCCAAAAATCTAAAAAATGCTTAAAAATAAAATAAATGTTTTTGAAACTTCGCCAGTTACTGCTTTCGTCCTTAAAATATCAGATGGTTCAGTGAATACATAAAAATGTTTTCAAAAGATTTATAGCGATACAGCTTGTTAAACATACTGTGTTTAATTATAAAACCAATAGAAGTTAGTGAATTTGAGTTAAATTAACCGTATATAATCACATTGAAATTTGTTTTGCAATAATTATTAATTGTATATTTGCATATAAGACTCAAAGAAACAGAATGATGTATGACTTTATGTCGAACCATCAATAAAACGATATGGGGGATGTTATAGATGAGATTGTTTTCCCAGTAGTATTTTTTTATCTAACCACAAATTCACCAATATCCTGCTTTCTTTTTCTCTTTAAGCCTTTTGCTACTGTTATAAAGAAAAATATATAATAATAAATAAAAAAATACAGATTAAAATGAGAAGATTTAGGTCTTTCGGTGGTGAACGCTTCAATATAGATAAATAATCCGACGTTTTGCTTCCACTGTGGAAGACATCTTCAGAGATGTAGGACATTATGGGTGAAAAAACCTGAACTATGTCCAGTTTAGTTATGTAGAGCATTGTGTTTTCATCAATGATTTCTTACATCCCTGAAGATGATTCCCACAATGATAGCGAAACGTTAGAATCTTCATCTATATTCACCACCGGGAGACCTATAACTGCATGACAATAACTGCGGAAGCCTACGCTGTTTATTGGATTAAAATGTGATAGGATTAAAATATTTTTAAACAAAAACGAGAAAAAAATAGAAAATGTAAGAAATAAAAATACTTTTAAATTGTAGGTCGTGATTTTTTAATAGTTAAAAATATATATTCCTGCTCACAAAATAGCAAATTATAAAATCTATAAAATAGATAACAAAATTTAATAGCAACGACTTATTGAAGTTGAAAACAATCCGTAGATTTTTGATATGAATATAGGTAGATGTAAAATCAGCGATGCAAATTGTCCTGTTTATCCTTCTTTTTTTACTTATATCTGAATAGAAAAAAATCGGTCACGGCGCATCAAGAAACTGTAGGGAAGTATCATTGGCTTTGCTTAGAAAGGTTAAAGCTTATTGGTGGAAAGACGCGGTTGGTGTTATTTATGTGGTAAACCATGCTGCGGTGCTTACTAGAGTTATGAAATAGTTTGCGGGACTAAAAAAACTATGGTACTCTTATTTTAAACCAATTTAATTGCAACTAATCGCACATAATATTTTAGAGCTAAGTAAATTAAATTTTTTAATTTTGTGTTTACCATCTAAGAATGAATAAGTCATTCGTTAAAAAAATTTAAAATAATTAAAACCCTTCAACACATTTTCTTTAACCAGAAAAAGAAAAGATGAAAGAAGAACCTCCTAAAGGATTAGGAGGAATCATACAAGAAACAAGTCTAGGACTTTTCTTTCTTTATCCCTACAAATATTCCGTATTACCCAACTTTCCTTTATATTGAAAAAGGTAAAGGACATATAGAAAAGAAAACGCTCCCTTTTCTTTGACACTTTGAGGCTATCTTATATAGGGACACCTTTAAATTCACCATATAAAGGAAAACCCGTTCTGTGAAACGGCAACGGGGCTCTTGGTTTAAGTTGTGCCTTTTAGTTGGGTCATATTCTATTTCCTTTGTCATATAACCCTTCTTTAAGACTTGTAAGGGTCATTCTCTTGTAAAAGTTTTTATATTTCTTTTATACGTTCTTTAAGGCATAAAAGTTTTTTCTTGTTTTTATTTAAAAGTTTATTTAGAATTTCTTGTGTTATTGCTAGGATTAAATGTCATGTTTTATATTAAATGCATTTTTTCCCTAGTAAAATCTGAATCATACATTTGTAGAGAACAGTTTTCAAACCTAATCCTTATTAAAGCTTTGAAATAGGGTAGCAAAACGAATGCTTTAGCAAATAAGAATTTCTCTTTAGGGGTGTAATTTTTTTTAAATTTCTTTACAGTTCTATACAGTATTTTGAATTCTTTAAAAGTATTCAATTTCTTAGAACAAATTTACTACAGTAATGAATTTCGGATTTTATTCATCGATACTTTGAAAATATGTTTAATGACAGTGTAGATAAAAATTGTCGGTCAAACACTTTTCATTTTATTTACTAGATATATCAATTGCCGTTTTATTTTGGAATATTTTTAAAAATTATTTTAATACTTTGCCATTCCATCTCTGATGAAGAACTTTATCTTAAAAGTATTTAAGCTCATCCAGTGTTTACGTTAGAATGATTTGAATGGATACATTAAGGCAATATCAAGAGTGTAAATTAAGGATGAAGAAGAGGTGTCTTTTATATACTTCTCACTTAGGTTAATAGGGAAAGTGAGAAATAATTTAAAAAAAAATACTTTTAGACTAGAATTTATGAAATTTATAAAAGAAATCGACTTTAAAAAATTAATCAATGTTTTAAAAAAATACAGACGTACACAACAGCATCATTTCTGGAGGTAATAGTCATCGAAGGAAAAAGTTTTTATCATGCATATAATGTCGTCAAGACGTACATGCAGTAAAGAATATACTTACTTTATTAAAAGAAGAAAAAGAAAGTAGAGAAACTTCAGTGTTGACATAGAAACATAAAAACGATATTATGTGACTCATCGGAGCTCATGGAGAGCTCATCGGAAATGTTAAGGGTGAAATAAGCGAATCCAAACTTGTAACAACAAAGAAAACAGAAACATAAATACTTCAAAATGACGTTTGTAGACTTAATAATAATTTAGTTTTTGTCTACACATAGAATTATAAATGTTGACCCAAGTGATATTAACCATCTTCTTTTGTTGTTTACAAACAAGTTAATTATAAAAATGCTAACATAAAGAGAGAAAAGAGAAATGCAACTAGCATAGTAAACTAAATACAAAACTGTAATTTAATACGTGCTATGAATAAATGTTACTTTGGAACACCAAACAGAGTAATTCTAATGTATCATAATAGTTGATATGATTGCAATATAGGAGTTTAGTAAGGGAGTTTTATAGGCATATTTTATTTGCTAAATAAAACCTTACACACCAATGTATTATGCTTTTCAATAAAAGAGTCAAAGATCAGTTGTTATAAGATTTATTATTTGGAGCATGGAATTTCATAGAATACAGAAGTGTAGAGTTGAAAAATCTCTAAAAATTATATCTGATAGATTTGTAAAACGTTGTAGTATTTTATTTAGTTGAATGGAAAGCTAAAACGTGATCAATGAACCTTGTAAAGTCTTGCACTATTCCAACTTCAGATAGGAAAGGAAATAAAAGGAAAGTTTATTATCATCTAGACAAGCTATTGTCTCAATTGCTATTTTCTCTATGAAAGGGAGAAAATCTCCACCCCATACCGATTTTCCCTTTATTCAAACTTTTTGCCTTTTCGATAATAACGAATTCAGGCTCCGCAATGTCGGAGTTACTTTAGGAGTCTCTCGGGATGCAAAAGGCCTCGGGGTCAAAAGATTTTTCCCTTCGAAGTAATTAGTAGTTACAATTTCCATTTAAAATCCCCAAAAGGGGTCCTCGAAAAAGCCTTAAAGACAACATCGAATGTAAATAGTCTTAAAAGGTTGTTTCCTCGAAGCCTCTGAGGTGTAATAGAAACATTTTCAAGGAATATTGAAAGTTAACTCAAGCAAAAAGTTACCTGATTTTAGAGTAATTTTACGTTAGATTTTTTTTTAAGTTTATCATTATTTCGCACGATTTACTTCTAAACGGTGAGTGTATAAGATACTTGAGGAAATGATACGTAAATGAAATAAACTTAATAATTCCCAGATTCATTTGCTTGTTACATTTTCTAGATGTCTCTCGTACGATAGATTAAATTGTGTTATCTGTTCATGTTTTATAGAACTCAGTAGTATCAAATAATAAATGTTTGCTAGCTAAGCAAAATGGCGGTAAGACCGCACCGCTCGTCTCTGGTAAATACTTTGTTTTATATTCTTCAAAAATTTTAAGTAAAGGGCAGAGTAAGTTCAGGCTCTGTTGGTGCCCTGATAAGTTAGACTAACGAAACAGAGAAGGGCATGGCATTAATAATTAATAAATTAATAATATCATTTGCCATACATTTGAATTAACCTTTATCATCAAGCTCACTAAAAAAAATTATTTTTTATAACTTTTATCTAGATTATGTTAACCTAGTAAGTTAGTTACGTGGCACAACATTTTTAATAATTAAAATTTCGATTTCACAACACACACTTTCATCAATCACCCTAAATTCGATTATACCTAATATTTTTTTTGAAATTATCCCTTGTGAATAGATTTTTTTAATTATAAATAAAAATGGGTTTGTAATGATATCGAAAATATAAAACGAAGAGTCTTACAAATAATTATTTATGAAACACCTGTAAAAAATTGTAGGTCTCAATGTATATAATAGGAAGTGGAGTAGTTCAAGGAGTAGTGCCAAAGCAGCCTCTACGGATTATTTTAATGCGTAATTCTACTAACTTAAAATTTAGTTATCATTAACTTAGTCATTAAGATCACAGACCTAAATGAAGTCTCAAAAGTTCTAAATTATCTATCGAAATCGTAACATTTTTAAATGGGACTGATTCTGGTATTGAAAGTTTGAATTGAGTACTGCATATAAACATCGAAAAATCTTAAAGAAGATCCAAATCTTCAAATATTTCCTCTTAATTAATATATTACGTTCTTTTCTCTCTTCAAACAAGCTAGAAAATCGCAAATAAGACAGAAAGACACGTGTAGTCGACAAATAAATTAAAAAATACCAACAGAAATTTAATTTGTAAAATTGTCATCTCACCCTTTTCATAGCTGATTAAAACCAAACCTTAAAACAATGAACAAATCACTTAACTGAATTGGACAGAAGGATGGGATTTAAAAAAGCTACAAAAAGGATCCCATCTAATGTAAATAAACATTTACCCCCGAAACACACAGGTTTGCATTTTATTTCCTTCTTTAAACAATTTGTTTACATTTACAATACTTTCCCCTTTATTCAGGGGTTTGGGGAAAGGATTTCCCTTGTATTTCCTTTTAAGGTCGCCATTTTGTTAACAATTGAAAGTAAATTTGTTTGATTGCGTTTGAAAACAGAACCTTTTCTGTATTTTATTAATTTAACAAGATTCTAATTAAAATTTAATGAAAAACTTTTAGAAACTGACATAAACATTGCAAAAATAAGGCAACTGCTCTGTTAATGCTTTGATTGATCTCTTTTTAGCATGGACAAAAGATACTGATTTCTAATTATTATAATGAAAACCTGTATTTTTATTTTTATTATTGTAATAAGGTGCCAAACACTATGGTCATCAGCACCTTTTACACACACACACACACACACACACACACACACACACACACACATATATATATATATATATATAATATATATATATATATATATATATATAATATTATAACAAAGGTAATATAAACTAACCTAGGACTAAACCGATGAGGATTTCAAAGATGATGAGATAGGATGATAAAATAAAATAATTACATAGAAAAAATTACATATTATATGTTCTTTATATACTAAATAGTATAAATAAGTATATGTATAAATTATATTTTACACTGCTGTCAAAACCATATCAATAATTGATGTGTCGCGTCATCGTTAGATAAATTATGGCAACAAACCAAACTAATGGTACATAAATAAATAGAAGCTGACTGCCAAGTCACTTTAACCAGTATGAGCACTATGTCAAATACATTTATTGTAGACAATAATCAATAAAGTTAAAAAAAGGTTAACAAACAACAATTTAATAAAACAAAAAAACAAACAAACAAAAACAACAATAAAAAAGTAAATTTGTGAGTTTGTGCAAACTAATATTATGATAAAATAAACAAGTGCAAACTATAAAATAAAATACTATATTGTGATTTTCACCTTCAAATCACTCAATTTAAATACTCGTGACAACCCAATAAACCCTTATTTTTCAATGAAATAATGATTCCGTTATGTTCATACGCCCTAAAAGTAATTAAATTAAAGCACTTTGAGAAAAAAATTAGATAAATAATCGACACAAATAAGATAAACCTAAAAAAACCCATAAGGATTTTAACAACGATCACCATTTCGTTATCAACTTCTTATCAGCGACGGTGGCACTGCTACGGACTTTGAATCGTGAATAACCCATCAAAAAACGCTCTTTAAATTCTGGTAAAATCCTCGAAGGGTGTACGGAAAAGGGTTTCTAGGCTAGGACCTCTTATATAGTATTATCCCCCTATAAATAATTGCGCCCTAAATATTGAACGTTAGACTACACCTTAGTACCCGTAATACTTATGAGTATTGCAATTTAATCTAATTTAAAATATGTACTGTAGTAGTCTAAAGATTTCTCTAAAAGATAATAAATTTAAGTTAGTTACATAGCATTTGATAAAAGACTAAAGTGAACATAATACATTTAGTACGAAGTAACGATTTTATAAATCTAAATTCTCATTTTTTTTCTCCTCTTTTTTAGACTTGATGGTTCAAGGTTAGGCGAAAAAAAATCAAGATAAAGAGTTAACAAAATGTATTATGTCATTATATACTCAACAACACCTAGATTCGTGATACAGAGGTCAGTGCAGTTTCAGACCATCTTATAGAAACATTTATTAGCAAGGTTGAAATAACGTAAGTAAGTAAGTAAACGTTTAATTTTGCTACACAACTTGTAATTATACTTTGAAATCATAAATAAATGTTTGATTATTAAATTAATACTAGTGCGAGTGATACCTGACCTGTAACACTTTCTTTTTGCTATTGTTACTAAGGATTAGACATAAATCTATTACCATTTAAATTGTTAGTTACTTCTTTATTAATTGTCCTAATGTTAATAATTAACAGTAGAACGATTAACAAAGAAGTTACTTCTGTATTGCGTACTTTTGTATTAATTAAATATTCATAGACATCTGTAGAAAGTTTAGTTAATAAAAGTTTGATATAAATGACTTAGAAAAAGCCCTGCCAGGAGGCTTTAGAATCAACGGGAAGGTTATAAAACTGCTTCTATAACGCGGACGACATAGTATTGATTTGTACTGACCCATTGACTCTTAAAGACATGATTGAGGCTTTGGAAGACTTTTGTAAAAATGGAATCTCATAGTAAACTTAAACAAGTCAAAAATCATTGTATTTAGGAAAAATGGTAAACTTAAAACGATGGAAAAATGGCAGTACTGTGGTCAGTGTATAGAAGTAGTAGACTCTTACAGATACTTAGGCATTACCATTAGTTACAATCTTTTATTAAAACACCATTTTGAACAACAACTCACCAAGGCGAAATTTGCCATTAACAGTATATGGGCCAAAATATATTATCAAAATAAAATTACATACGAAACAAAAATAAAAATTTTTAAACCACAGCACTGGCTATTATAAACTTGGTGCGCAAGTGTGGGGATTTCAGTGGATTGAAGCAGTTGAGAAACTCCAAAGATATTTTGTAAAAAAAATCTTATCCTTACCTACTAACACACCTAACTATGAAATATCTCTGGAGACAGGTCTCGACCCAATCATAACACAAACATTGGAAACCCAAACAAGATATTTAGCCCAAGTTTTTGAGCAAAATGAGTCTAGGTTTACTAACCTTTTAGCTAAAGAAGTAGTGAAAAGAAATATTTATTGGTGGATTGCCTGGGAACAGCTTGGGAATAAATATTGCATACCCTTAAAACCAACTGACACACAAAATACTAATCTGTTTAAACATAAATGCATGCAAATAATAGGCAAAGTAAAAGAAGCAGCCTTAGATCAGGCTATCAAAAAGCAAATGATGCACAATTTCATACAAACTATAGACTACTTACTTATGGGTACAGATTGAATCCTAAAATATATAATAGAGATAGAATTGATGCTAGCCTAATATTTAAAGCTAGAGGAGAATTGTTCCCTCTGAACTTCAGACACGGGAGAACCGAAGAACAATGGCTCTGTACCATGTGTAACCTGAGGCTCAGAGAGGACAACTTCCATTTTATAGCTATTTGTCCAGTGCTGAAAGAATTTAGAATATCATGTCTAAATAAGCCCACTCTCTCGAAACAAGAATATATCGACTTGTTAAACAATGGTGAGTGGAACCAGCTAGTTGCATACCTTAGAGCTGCCACTAAATATAGAAGTTATTTAATTAACCAATACAATAGCTAAACTTAACACAGAATTCTTAATTCTTGAAAAAAAAAATTTATTCCTATAAAGCAAAGAAACAAAAAAAAAATCTCTTCACCACCTACATATTTTTTCTGTTTTATCAGATTTATTAATTTAACCCCCTTTTTTAAATTATAATTTTGTTGGCTTATACTAACCAGTTAACCTACCACCTCCCCTAATTACTTTAGGTGCTCTCACTTGCAATAGGTTAAATAAATAATTATATAACAAGTATATACTTTAAATGTCATCATACTTTATATTAGTTAAATATGATTGTGATATTATAAATAGCAATAGCTCATGCCTAGTAATTATTCTAGTCAATTAAATTAATACAAAAAATGTCTCTAAAGCATAATTAATTTATTCATGTAATTTAATTTTTTAATTCTATTTATTTATTAATTTTTTATTATAATACTATACTAATATATTATACTATACTATTATTTAATTAAAAAAAAAAAAAAAAAAAAAAAAAATGATGAAATTGATGAAAAATGATGAAACCCCCTCCTAACGGATTCTCAAAATCCCTGGAGTGGCTTTTTGGAAAAAAATATTTTTTAGGTTAGTTTCCTTATTTTTTTTTTTTGTATATGCTGTATTTTTTCTCAATAAAGCTTTACTTACTTACTTACTTACTTACTTACTAAAAGTTTTGATAAATTGTTTAGCCAAATTCAGTCAAAAATGGATTAAAAATATTAAGTCTAAATACCTACGTCTAATTAAATAAGTTTAAACAAACTTGAATGATATTATAAAACTATTATTGTTTAACGATAATATCAACACGTTAAATATTTGATTGTTTTCTCTTTGATTTAAATCGCCTTTAAATGTTAAGCCCTCTTTATTATTATTCATAATTCTGGGAGATCGTTTCCCGTAATACCACTATAATCAGCTATACCGCTAATCATTTCTGTACATATATAAACTTAGTATGAATACCGCCGCCCCTCATTACGAGATGTGGTCCGAGTATAAAAGACACACAGTTCTTTTCTGGTCAAACAACGACTCCGCACTCAGTCCACGCTACACAGTATCACTATTATTTAACTCCTATTTTTGTAAACTAACACTTTTCCATTTGTTTTTTTCAGACTGTAATAATGTCAGTCACCGTGATATTACTAACACTCATCGCAGGAGCTTTATTTACTCTATATAAGAGATGGTCTCGAGTTTACAGCTATTGGGCGGAACGAGGAATAATCCACCGGAAACCATATCCTTTGGTTGGAAACATGCTAGACAATGTTCTTAGAAAGAAAACTATGGGAGAAGTCATGAAAGATCTCGTTCTAGAATTCAAGGACCATAAATACATAGGGGTCTATAATTATATCACTCCTGATTTATTGATACTGATCCTATCGATATACAATCTGTGTTGGTCAAAGATTTTTCCCATTTTATGGACAGAGGACCAGAATTTAATTCTGAACGAACTTTTGACAAACATTTATTTAAACTTACTGGAACTCAGTGGAAAGGAGTCAGAACCAAAATTTCGCCAGCTTTCAGTTCTGGAAAATTAAAAGGAATGCTTCCATTGATGACTAAAAGTTATGAGAATACTTCCAAGTACATTGATGCAATTTTAGACTCCAACAATGCTGTAAATATAAAACCAGTCTTAGATATGTATATAACGAGTGTTTCAGCTTCGACAATCTACGGAATTGATCCTGAGAAATTAGCAAACCCGAATTCAGAATTTAAACAAAATCTAGACGTAATTAACAAAACGACATTAAGAACCTTTGTTGCTGCAACGATGAACGCTTTTTTTCCAAGATTATCTGCAAAACTAGACATAACATTTTTGCCAAAAGCACAAACTGATTATCTTGAAAATTTAGTTTTGGATACGTTCAAAGAAAGAGTTAAATCTGGTGTAGTTAAAGACGATATAATACAAATGTTGTTGCAACTTAAACAGACAGGGAAAATTGAAGTTAACCAATGGGTTAAAGAAGATGAAGAGGAATTGGGAAGTGAACCTTCAGCCGTTACGGAAACTGTAGGTAAGTTAACCCAATGAAGTGAATGATTTAGAAAATCAATTTGTAAGATTGTGAACTTTTTCACTGGTACTCAGTGAAGTTTTTCATAATAAATGGAACAAAGAAAAGAATCTCTCCACAAAAGCATTAATTAAAACAATTATAATAAGTAATTTCCAAATATAAAGAATTTATAAAACACAAGATAGTAATAAATCTTTTGACAAAGCGAAAATTAGATCGGAAATGAAACAATGTTGCCATATTATATATGAGAATTGGCTTTCCATTTTACAAATTAAACTACCAATAATCTTTACAAAATATTGAGCAAATTAGTTTTGCTTATTTACAGTATATTGTATATTGCTGAATATACAATATTGCGTTCTTGATGTCTCATATCTCTCTGGATGTGATAGTTTTTCTTATTTTTTTATGGATAATTCGTTTTGAAATTTTTAGTTGGGTTGCAATATTTGTTCTCAATTTGAATTATGTTTGCAGAAATAACTGATGACATTCTTGTATCTCAAGGATTTATTTTCTTGATGGCTGGGTTTGACCCTTTAAAAACAGCAATAAGTCTTCTTTTAGTTGAACTTTGTAAGAACAGAGATATTTTGGAAAAACTGACGAGAAAAACTCAAAACTTAGTAGATAAATATGGAGAAGTTAACTGGCAGGTTATAAAAGAAAATGAATATTTGGATTGGTGCTTGTCTGGTATGTTCTACTTTTACAAAACAAACTTTATTTGGTCAAGTATGAGTTGAGTGGAAATTATCTCCTTTACATTATTATAGTAGGACTTACTACTTGTCTTAACTGAAAATAAAAATTAAACTTTAACTATTATAAGTGAAACTTTTAGTACATTAAGTCGGTTATAGCAAGACATACTTTCCTTCATATGTCTGGTATATTCTACATTTTCAGAACTAAAGTTGGTTGAGGCAGAACATCTCCTTTTACTCAGTTAAAGCAGGTCATTCGTACCTTCATAGATGCACGTTATCTAACATTAACAAAATCATTATCATACATTAAACAAACCGTTATTATTTCTTCTAAGCGAATTCACAAAAAATATGAATTAGACAAATGAAATTAGATAAATGATAATTTATCTCCCTTTCCATTATTAAACATATAAAAACATATATAATAATATATATATATATATATATATATATATATATATATATATATATATATATATATATATATATATATATATATATATATATATATATATATATATATATATAATATATATATATATATAATATATAATAATAAAAGCTCAAAATTTTGGCTGCTTATAACTCTAAAACTACTTAATGGATCAAAATCAAAGTTTAAACTGAGACTTATCATATATCAGAGGGAGTCATAAACTATATTAGATCAGTGCTAAAATAATAGTAGGGGATTAGTGTAAAAAATATTTTGAGTGCTTACAGCTCGAAATCTAATTGATAGATCTTGACTAAACTTAGAATGATAATAGGTCTATTAAGGAGTATTCACCTTTTTATTCCATCGGGATCTGTTCGAAAATAATATGGGTTTAGTGCAAAACAACATTTTAAGTTGTTCGTTGAGACCACATTATATGCCTCAACGAAATTCTTTCACAAATAACAGTAGAGGATTTGTGTAAAAAAAGTTTAGATTTAAAGATAGAATGCTTATCTTAAGAAATTAGACTACTCAAATGGATCACTAGACTACTT
Organism: Microvelia longipes; assembly: GCA_018340805.1. Classification (NCBI taxonomy): domain Eukaryota; kingdom Metazoa; phylum Arthropoda; class Insecta; order Hemiptera; family Veliidae; genus Microvelia; species Microvelia longipes. The sequence continues at coordinate 20,824,543 of JACMZG010001914.1, read as the reverse complement.
CAGAAAGAATTAACATATTTTATGACTCATCTAAATTCGTTCTCAAACAACAATAAGGAGTTAGTGTAATAAAATCAATTTTGAGTTTTATATTCCAAAATTTAATTGATAGAAATTGACTAAATTTTAAACTTAGAATCCTCAAGGTCAGAATAAACACATTTTACGCGTCATCGAGATCTTTTTAATATAATTATAAGGGTAAGTGTAAAACGTCAAACCTAACACATGGACCTAAACGATAGATCTTGACTTAACTTTTAATTATATCACTGACTGATCACCATGAACAACATTTTTGTCTAAAATAATATTAATAATGATATTTATATATCTCAAATAATAATACTTTGTGTTCTAAAATAATAGGCGTAGTGTAAACAAAATTTAGATTGCTTAGAGGTCAGAATCTAATTGACGGATCATGACTAAACTTTTAACAACTCATTTGTCAGAATAGACACCTCATACTCATATCGAGATATTTTCCTAAATAATATATGGTATAGAGTTAAATATTTTTTTATTACAGGAATTATTGATAACAGCTTGGAATCTACTTGATGAATCATTACATATAGATATTGTTTTACCCAAAGCACTTTTCTGTTCTTTTAATTGCAGTCAATTTTAAATTTTATTCAGAAAGCGGGTCTATAGATTAGGCTACGACGAATAATTTTTATGATAAAGAAATCAATAACTTTGTTTAAAATCGGTTTAATTTACTTAAAGATCAGTTCTTTTGCATGACATATCTTGAAAAATGATGTAGGAAGCTATGTAAATATATTTGCATGTTATGAATCAATAAATATTTGTTATATATATTGTTGCATTTCTATGATTAACGCAACGGTGTAGATATGTGCTAAAGTTGTTCTAAATTTGTGTATTTTGCCCAAGAATTGTTCAATTCACAGCATTTTGTTAAGAATATTATTGTATTGCCATTAAAAATCAATAATCGGCTTAAGATTTCCAACTTTAAACTTTAACTTATCCAAACAAAGAAGTTACCAAGCAATTATTAAGCAAGGCTTGAGAATAACCTGATATACAAAATCTCTTAAACAAAGAATTTCTTGTTTCTTAATAGAAAACAACTTCTATTTTTCGTAGTCCTCAAAGGAATAATTGAAACACAATATAATTGTGTGAGAGACACCTAGGAAATGTAACAAGCAAAATGCAATGCTACATCTGGGAACTGTTCCATCATTCGACATTCGTCACCATTGATGGCTCGACATAATGTCATGTCCCACTCTGTTTCGTTACGTGTAACTCATCAGGGAGCCGACAGAGCCTGAAAATCAGTAGTTTTTATCTATTTATCTTTATTGTGTCCTATTGCCGTGCAAATTTTTATTTTAATACTAGATAAAAATTACAATACATATAAGCATTCATATTATAATAAACCAGAGAATATTCCTCACTATAGAGGTATGGCTTGCGTTGTGGGAAATAAAAGCTCACATGTCCTGTATCCTTGCACGCCTATTTTTGAGACTGCTAACACACTCGTAAAGAGCGATTATAACCTGCCAAATACATTGTCTTCCTAATATTCTAATTCACGGTCTTCTTACAGAAACGATGCGGCTATATCCTCCTCTTGACTTCTCAGCAAGGCACTGTACCAAAGATTTTACTTTTCCTAACGGCCCAACTGTTGAAAAAGGTATCCGAGTTTTAATTCCCGTTCTCAAAATTAATATGGATCCAACATACTATCCGGAGCCAGAAAAATTTAAACCAGAAAGATTCGCTCAACCTCCGGTGCCATTCACGCATATTCCATTTGGATCAGGACCTAGAATGTGTATAGGTAAGTTAAATAAGTATATTTTCTCAAAAGTTATATACATAAATTAATATTAATGATTATTTATTAATGCTAACCTTAACATATGATTCTTCTGCTATGTTGACAGCTCGAAGACTGGCTTTGCAAGAAATTAAACTATTTATAGCTAAACTAATCATGGATTACGACATTAGTTTAGACTCTAGAACTGAGCTGCCTGTCAGGGATGATAAATGGTTCTTTCTTCGAAGACTTGACTCGCATGTTTATATTAAATTTGATAAGAAAATAAAATAATAATTTTAAGCTAAAAATTAGTTAAAAATTATATTACTTCTTGATTCAGAGAGGTTCCATGGTTTTAATCACTTTGAAAAATAATTTAAAAAAATAATATAAATAAAATGTTAATATAATTTTCCAGCTATAATTCATAACATTTTTGTTATAAGAATGGTATTGAAACTTAATACAAACGCAAATGACACGACTATTTAATTGTTCTTGTAATTTTAAAAGAACGATTAAAAGAGAATTAGTAGACATCATTGTTTTATTTCTAGCTTATTCTAATATAAAATTAATTAAGGTCCTACCTGAAAATCAAACAGGATTTTTCTCTGATCGAGGATTTCTCTGCAATGTCGAGACATTCAACCTCTACTCCATAATAATATTTACTTAAGGATTAAGTTAAGAAAACTCTATATTGCATTAATCAATTTTCAACGTGCCTTTGATTTGTTATGCCAAACTTTTTAGTGAGATAAATTATGAAGTTTAATAACTCATACGAGTTTTACAGTCTCTATAAAGGTGCTAACTTTTGAGCTATGATGAATATTAGCCTAACCAATTTCTTAAATTTGTCTGAAGGGGTTGTGAAGGGTGAAATATTAAGTCCTTGCTTTTTGCTTTATTATTTTTTTCCGTTTGACAGATAACTTTATATGATTCAAAGGGATCGAAGTTCTCTTTAAACTCTCATCGTGGACATCTTGATTTCTTTGCGGATGATGGATCTTACTAGCTCAAAGTCCAGGCATTTTAAACTGTCTATTAGAAACTCTCACAGAGTACTTCAACCTTAGTTAATTTGCACGTAATACTAATAAAACTAAAATTTTGATTACACTTATAACATAAAGATAGATTACCAAAACAGCTTCCAAAAGTTTTATTGCGATAAAACCAACCGTTAAAGGCTGTAAATGTTTTAATTATGAGGATGTTTTATTTACTCTCACAGATTCGTTCAATGTTGCTGCAATGAGCGCAATCTCTAAAAGCAATTTTACTAATGGCTCTACTCTATGTCTTCTAGGAAATATCAAATATAGAATTATAGAAGATGGAAGATAGAATTATCTCTCAGCTATTAGTTATTAGCAATCACACTTACTGTTCTGCTGCCTGGGGCCCATTATATCATAAAGAGATTACGAAATGCCAAATCAGTTACTTAAAAAAGTGCTTGGTTTATCTAAACCAACCTCGAAGGTAATAATAAGTTAATAAATATCCTATAAATATTTATAATAATAAATAAATAAATAAATTTAAATTTTTAAAAATTAAAATTCTTTAAATTTGTATACTTTGTTTACTTCTACTACCTACGAAGTAACTATTTATGTTCACCCTGAAAATTTAAAACCGAGGTTTCATCAGAATTATCCGTTTTAGGTATTTTCATGACGTTCTGAGTGGTTTTTATTATACTGTTTGTGTTTGTCTGAATGTCTGCTCACGCCTAAAGAAGCTTGACACGAAAATCAGACACAGAAATTAAGTCTATTTGTGCTGCCCGGAAGATGTTTTTTTTTTAAATAACAATCACCTATTGTGCTCTCATCAAAAATTTTTTAAATTTATTTGAAGTTTGGCCAATCGAGTTAACATTTTTAAAAGCTCAAAACCCGTTTTTTGTTAATAAATAAATAAAAAATGTGACGCAAATGTTTATCTGTAGGTGGTCAATCAATCTAAAAAAATTTATTTTGACATTAGTTGCTATTTTGAAAATATTGACAATTACATTTTACAATTTTAGCAGCCAATAAATTTTTATTTTCCTCCTGCTTTTCGAAGTCCGACAAACCGTCAGATAGCGAAACTTAAAATAAATTAATAGTGAAAATTCCTTAGCTACGTTATTGTAACTGTTGTTCCTTTGTACGTTATTGGCAAACATATTTCTATTGGTGAGACACTTAAAAAATATATGTAACAGTTTGTTACATGTGTCGAAATTATTATGTTTTACCGCATAAAATTTAACTTAACGAATCTTAAGATATATTGATCAAATATAGATATAATATCCTCATAAAGAACTACACTGATACTTTAGATAACCTCTTACCTTGGTCTCGCAGCGTTCCACCTCAGAATAAGGTCGAGCGGTGTGAGATCAGAGTAGTACCTTTAGCTTCGGGTAATCATTAAATTCTGAGGACGAGTAAAGCAAGTCCGAAGTAATAAAACAGACTTTGGATAGTCGTGGAAATCTGACGACAAGCGAATCGAGTCCGGAGTTATAACACCTACCTTTGGATATAAACTTTATTCTGAGGTAGAGTGCAGCGAAACCATAGTAATGCGACCTTAAAATTAAAATAATATGACATTCTGAGGGCAAACAAAGCGAGTCCAAAGCCATATCATCCTAGACTTGGGATAACCACTCTATTGTGATGTCGAGCGAAGCGAGACCGAAATACCATTTTAGTCTCAGTCAACTAATAACTTAGTCTTTGGATGGACATAAAATTCTGAGGACTGGCGAAGCGATTCCAATGTTGTAAGGAAAGTACCAAGTTCTTCTGTTCTCGATTTTTTACGTTTTTATCTAATTTTACGTTGACTGAATCTATACTTTTGAAATGTCTTTGAAAACACGTGAAAACTATAAATAAGAACAGCTTATTTGTTCATTGGACTTATGGGTTCAAACATGGGCCAGGTTTCTGAGATAGGTCATACCCATAATACTCCCGTAAAAATATTATACACCCTACCGGTGAAAAAACGTTAGATTTTCCTTTAGTTTGCTTTGTCTGTACACATAATATAGATGTTTTGTAGTGCATTAAACCCCTATAGGCCCCTATAAAAAATCTATATGAAAACCAATAATTAAAGTCGAGGTTCCTTCAGATTCAGAAAAACAAAAAAACACCTATTTACATGGTGAAATAAATTATTGGTTTTAATACGAAGTCACTAGATTTGGGCACCGGAGGTCCGGGGTTCGCAGCCTGAGCTATGCTCTAAGATTATATGAATAGTATTTGTATTAAAAAGATCTCGCCAACTTTAATTGATACTTGGAGGATAGTAGACGTAATTCACCTGAGGTTGTTCCCGCAAAGTGAATACCCTGATGGACCGAAAGGCCCTCAAACGGGCATTTTATTTTTTTAATTACAAAATAAAATGAAAATTAAGAATTTGCGCCTTACATTTTAGAGTATAGACTACATTCAATACCTATGAGTATTGCAATTTAAATCAATTTTAAAAGTTTGTTACCAGAGTCTACTGTCTAATGACTTCTCAAATAGATAATTAAGTTAACTTTGTTACTAAGCCTTTGTTGAAAGACTTAAATGAACTATAATAGCTTTAATGCCAAGGAACGATTTTATAAATCTAAATTCTCTTTTTTTTCTTCTGTTTTTTAGACACCTTATGGTTCAAGGTTAGTCAAAAATTGAAGATAATGATTTTGCAGAGAGTATTATATTCTCAACTCGAAATGTAATGTTGTGATTCATGATTCAGAGTTTAGTGCTCTTCTAGACCATCTTAAACAATCATCTGTTGGCAAGGTTGAAATATATCGTAAGTTAATAATAAAAGGTTTCATTTCACTCTAACTAGTAACTGTCAATTCAAATCTTAGCCAAAATGTATTATTATTTTAATTTATTAATATATAAAGGATGTGACTTACTCCATTAACATTTTTTATCTTTTATAAAAAATATATGTTATAAGAACAATAAAACATAACTAAGACTATGAAATTATGAGAAAAAATCCATCATTAAAAAAATACAATATAAAAATGACGTATGCTCTAAATATTTCGAAAGAGTAAGCCCTTCAAGTAACTAAGTAAAAAATAGAAAATAATTTAATGTTTTTAAAATCTCCTGTTGATGGACTTAACTTTTACTTTTACTTATAAATATACACTACATTTATTTACAGACTCAAAATATACATTTTAATTTCCTTATTTTTATAGTTGTTGATTTTTTTCGAACATATATATTTATTTTTTATTATTATTACTAATTTATATTAGGCATTATTAACTATTTAATATGAAACAATATATTTACCTTAAACAAGGAGAACTTTAGATTATATGTATATATATATATATATATATATATATATATATATATATATATATAATATTTTACCTTGAGTAAAAATATTTAAAGTTTATTAGATAAGTTAATAATAAAATGTTTACTTCTAATTTCTATTTTCATATAATTAAAATATTTTTTTTTTTTTTTTTTTTTTTTTTTTTTTTTTAACTTTTTTTATTGAATATTGCAACTACATGAAAGATATGTTTATAATTAAATATATAATTATATATTTATATATATATATATTATATATATATATATATATATATATATATATATATATATATATTATATAATATATATATATATATATATATATATAATTATATATATATAATTATATATAAATATATAATTAAATATATAATTAATTTATTAATTTATAAACAAACAAAAGCCCTTCGGCCTCTTGGCCGCTTCGCCGCGTTGGCGCTAGAGGTCGCTTCGCGGCTTTATAGTTTTGCCATACTGCCGCTATATAAAAGAATTTTTAAATATATTTGTAAAATATCGGGTATGGGGTTCCTTGAAACTTTTCCTCATTACATAAGATTCGCTACGTTCATCCGGACGCTATGGATTCGCTTCACTCATTGGACTCACTTCTCTCGTCCTCAAAATATACTAATCGTTAAATTTATACTGTAACGCGTCTAGTAAATAACAGATAGTAAATGCTTTGTCCATTCTCTGCGGTAACCCATGCAGCACAGATCACGCTCAATGCTGCTTAACTTTTATGATCCTCTAAAATTCATGGATATACTTGTATTAAAACAGAATTTAGAGTAATTATTTATTACGTAAGGGTATACACTTGAACCAATTTTCAATTCAAGAATTCGATAAAAATTAATGCTGATTATGAGATAAAACTACAATTTAGTCACATTAGTTGGGAGTGCGTTCCAGGTTTCAATAACTCTAAACCTGAAGAAATGCTGTCTTGCCGAAGTTTAGGCCAGGGCTGTAGCCAGGTAGTGGCCAGGGAGGAGGGGGGGGGGGATTCGCCCCCTAGACAAAATTTCGCTCTCCCTGACGAAGTGGATTTTAGTGAAATTCCCGTGTAGATGGTTGAATTTCGCCCCCTCATGGGTTGGATATGCCCCCCCCCCTACGAGTTTGGCTGGTTACGGTCCTGGTGTAGACTGTGGGTTTGTTGATAATTTAAAATTATAACCTCTAGTTTGAGTGGCTAATAAAGCAAATATTTCAGTTAAAGCTAGGCAGTCGTTATATAGATGTAAGATTTTTAATTGCTCTACATAAAGAAATAATCAGTATTTACTCCCTGCTTAGCACGAGTTATTTACTCTTTGCTTTTATCCTCTAGTTTAGGCAGCTCTAGCCTGATTATCTTTCTTCATAAGAGAGGTGGCTTAGTTGAGGACTTAATTTAGTAAGTCGGCGCTGATCATTTTCAAAAAGCAACGACAGTGATTATTGAAATATTCATATAGAAAGGCCATAAATATGGGCATTAACGCTATATTTTTTAATTGTTATTAAGGATTCGAAATAAATAAATTCTCATTTAATTTTCATATAAAAATTATACATGAGAACCGTTAGTTATATTTTGTTAATTGTTCTAATTTATCTATTTAACAATAGATAAATTAACAAAGACGTTATTTCAGTAAATTGTAAGCTACTTCAGCGATAAATGAAATATTCATTGACGTTTGCAGAAAGTTATGTTTCACCAAATTTAGTCAAACTTAGTTTATCATAACTTTAATGAAATGAAATGAATCTTAAAATAATGTTTAGTAAAAATAGCTGAATTTTTGTTAAATTAAGCAGGCTTGAGAAAGTCTGTTTTTACTTTTCCTCACCCACTATAGTAGGTAAAAGGAAGAGTATTTTGTTGTACTTAAAATTCAGAAACCAAGATTTCACCATAATTTTTCGTTTCAGGCATTTTCATGACGTTATGACTGATTTTCTTCTTGCTGTCTGTGTTTGTGTGTGTATGCCTGTCTGTCACAGTTGGCTATAACAAAAGCTGACTATAACACCCTAGACGTTTAGTTCCCTAATAATTGTTAATTTGAGCGAAGCGAGTCCAAAGTCATAACACCCAATTTTTACTCTTAAAAATTCAATAAATTCTTATTCTTATTCACCAGGTGGTGAATAATTTTGGCTTCTACTCTTTAGAACCCATAAAGTTGAAGCACAACTGCATCTAGGAAAGACCTCGGAAATTCTATCCTCCTTTTTGGTACTATGACCAACTAACAGTTTGTCTAGTATACATTCTCCAGTCCCAATAGCTTACTCTATCTTATTAGTATCATCTACCTCGCCAGCTACTAGTTCCTGCCAATCTCACCAGTTCCTCCTATTCCTAATTACCTAAGATAAACTTTTTTCTAACAATTAACTTAAATTTTCAACTAAACTTTTTTTTATTTCTTTTTAAAATTTTTAAATTGTTTTATTTTCAGACAGCAATAATGTCAATCGCCGTGATATTACTAGCGCTTATCGCAGGAGCTTTATTTACTCTATATAAGAGATGGTCTCGAGTTTACAGCTATTGGGCGGAACGAGGAATGATCCACCAGAAACCATACCCATTTGTTGGAAACATGCTAGACAATGTTCTTAGAAAGAAAACTATGGGAGAAGTCATGAAAGATCTCGTTCTAGAATTCAAGGACCATAAATACATCGGGGTTTATAATTATATCACTCCTGATTTATTGATAACTGATCTTAACGACATACAATCTGTGTTGGTTAAAGATTTTTCCCATTTTATGGACAGAGGACCAGAATTACATTTTGATCGCCCTTTGGACAAACATTTATTCAACCTTACTGGAACCCAATGGAAAGGAGTCAGAACCAAAATTTCGCCAGCTTTCAGTTCTGGAAAATTAAAAGGAATGCTTCCATTGATGACTAAAAGTTATGAGAATACTTCCAAGTACATTGATGCAATTTTAGACTCCAACAATGCTGTAAATATAAAACCAGTCTTAGATATGTATATAACGAGTGTTTCAGCTTCGACAATTTACGGCATTGAACCTGAGACATTAGCAAACCCAAATTCAGAATTTAAACAAAATCTAGACGTAATTAACAAAACGACATTAAGAACTTTTGTTGCTGCTACGATGAACGCTCTTTTTCCAAGATTATCTGCAAAACTAGACATAACATTTTTGCCAAAAGCACAAACTGATTATCTTGAAAATTTAGTTTTGGATACGTTCAAAGAAAGAGTTAAATCTGGTATAGTTAAAGACGATATTATACAAATGTTGTTGCAACTTAAACAGACAGGAAAAATTGAAGTTAACCAGTGGGTTAAAGAAGATGAAGAGGAATTGGGAAGTGAACCTTCAGCTATTACAGAAACTCTAGGTAAGCCAACACAATGAAGAGTATTATGGTGGTGCAATTTTACAGTATTTGGGTGGTCCGGTGACCGGCGTCTACCTTTATTATAGAAGTTTAATTATTATGAAGTAGGGGGGCCGGGGTGACCGACTGCCTCTACTATTCATACGAAGGGCCTACTTTATTTATTTTTTAGATTATTAAATAGTTACTATCAACGGAAATTTGTATGGTGGACCATTGGTACATTTTCCAAATATGTACTAATCCCTGAAGAGGATTGAGCTAATTATTGATTCTTAATTAAATATTAATTACCTTCTCCCTCTATGACTGAAACCACTCAAAGGAGTCCCCTATCTCAAGTTCATCTCCCTCTGTACTCTCCCTTTTTACTCATTTTCACCCTCTCCATAACACTTCATTTTAGTCAGCATCTTCTAATATTCAATTATCCTAATACAATGTTTCTTATTTAAAATATATTATGTGACGTATGAGATACTAAATTTGGACAAAGTAGCACGTCACAGTATGATTTATAATCAGTATGATTTATAATAAGCACCAGTGGAGAAGTTTATAATGATAGAAACAAAGAAAAGAGTCTTCATAAAAGTATTTATATACTCAAAGCGCTTTCAACCTAACATAAAGCCATTATTATTGCCTCTAAAAATATGGTAGTATTAGGCATCTTTCATAGTATGTTGCAGTAAAGAATTCGTCATGTTTTTTTCATTGTGTAATCTATGTTAAGTTAATATAATGAATACTAGTTACTTATATCCTAATATTCTATTCTGAGTAAGGGAAAACATCTTTTTGTTAAATATAAAAACCATAAATAAGTGATGTCCTGATAAACAGTATTGATATAACACAGGTTAGTAATCAATCTTGAGGCATACAGAAATAAATTAGATCTGAAAATTAAATAAAAATTGCACAATATATATTAGGATTGGCATTTTATATTGTGAATACAATACTAATAGTATTAGTACAATACTAATACAATACTAATAGGCCGTACATACGCTTTACAAAATATTGTCCAAATTAGTTTTGCTTTTTCACAGTATATTGCTGAAGAAATACCAGTATATTGTCTCCTAAATCTCCCTGGATGTGATGGCCTTTCTATTTCACTCTTTAATATATAATTCGTTTTCGAAATTTTTGATCTGGTTGTAATATTTGTTCACAACTTGAACTTTATTTACAGAGATAACTGATGACATTCTTGTAGCTCAGGGATTTATCTTCTTGATGGCTGGGTTTGACCCTTTAAAAACAGCAACAAGTCTCCTTCTAGTTGAACTTTGTAAGAACAGAGATATTTTAGAAAAACTGACGAGAGTAACTCAAAACTTAGTAGATAAGTATGGAGAAGTTAACTGGCAGGTTATAAAAGAAAATGATTATTTGGATTGGTGCTTGTCTGGTATGTTCTACTATCACAAAACTTTATTTGGTTATGTGGAAATTATCTCCTTTTACTCAGAGATATTAGGGCTTACTACCTCTATAGGGCAAGTTATCATTCATTAGCTTAATAATAGCAGTATTTACTACTCGTCATAAGTACTAATTATCTTACATAAATTCAATAATAGGAAGACTTACTTACCTTCGCAAGTGTAAATGTCTTTCCTTAACTCAATAATAACAAGAGGTTGGATAAGGGTAAGGTAACCAAACACATCCGATTACACTGTTAGATAAAATAGATTCTTGATACTTTTAATATTAACTTATTTTTCCGGTTCATCAGATAAAGTAATCATAGACATAAGTATTTTGAAAGTTCTTCTTCCTAGTCTTTTCAAAAAAAAAATGTTTTACTCCCTTTCTATTTTTTAAGAGTGATAAGGGATATTGGATGATGATCCCTTTCGTGTTTTATTCATAATTTATATAACCAACTCGTTCTTATTCTTTTAAGCAAATTCAAAAAATAACTTATTGATTAAGCAATAATCATATGACTCCATTTACATTTAATTTACACATTATTGTACATTACAAGTTTATTATTTTCACTTCAAAATGCCGCCTTCGTGGTCGAGACTATTAAAGCGTCAATATTTATGCTATCTTTGACGCCACGGTCTGAAGTTCGTATCTATCCCTGGTTACGTTATCAGTTTATATAAGAGTATGTTCAAATAAATTATTGTCAAAGTTAAGTTACAATGGATTGCAGCAGTTGGCAACTACTACCACCGGAGGTTTGTCCCTGCAGGGGTTATCCCTGATGAGCCTCAAGGCTCTAAAAAGGTCATTGTCATTAAATATATAAAAGTTTTCTGTGCTCTGCCAAATGGCACAAACTTGTTTAGGGTCTGCCTAGAGTTAATGTATTAAAAATTTAAATACATATAATTATAATTATATAATTATCCAAAATATATTCCTCACTAAAGGCATGGCTTGTGCTGTGGGAACGGAAGGTCACGACATGTCCTATAACCCTACAAGACTATTTCCTAGACTTTCTTAAACCATACTAGCATTTGTTAAACCATATAGAGCGAATAACTACCGCAACATAATATAATGTCTTCTTTTATTTCTAACTTATGTCGTTGATCGTTTCTATCTTCTTACAGAAACGATGCGGCTATATCCTCCGGTTGACTTCTCAGCAAGGCACTGTACCAAAGATTTTACTTTTCCTAACGGCCCAACTGTTGAAAAAGGTATCCGAGTTTTAATTCCCGTTCTCAAAATTAATATGGATCCAACATACTATCCGGAACCAGAAAAATTTAAACCAGAAAGATTCGCTCAACCTCCGGTGCCATTCACGCATATTCCATTTGGTTCAGGACCTAGAATGTGTATAGGTAAGTTAAATAAGTATATTTTCTCAAAAGTTATATACATAAATTAATATTAATGATTATTTATTAATGCTAACCTTAACATATGATTCTTCTGCTATGTTGACAGCTCGAAGACTGGCTTTGCAAGAAATTAAACTATTTATAGGTAAACTAATCATGGATTACGACATTAGTTTAGACTCTAGAACTGAGCTGCCTGTGAGGGATGATAAATGGTTCTTTCTTCGAAGACTTGATTCGGATGTTTATATTAAATTTGATAAGAAAATAAAATAATCCCAATAAAATTTTCCTCGTAATTCATAATATTTTTATTTATACGCATGCTAACTTGAAACCAAGGCCATGACACGACTTCCTATTCAAATGAGGACTTACAAGAGCAATAATGGTTTTGTCAGTATGCAGATGTCAGTGTTTTGTTTTAATCTTATACCAATATAAAATAATTTTACACGCTGTCCTGATATATGTGTATGTGACATGATTATCTTATCACAAACAAGAATGGAACGGTTAATTTGATCACCAAAGCATTATGCTTTTGGTAAATATAACTTTTAAGGGCTCTAAAAAGATCCTAAATACTTCGATGCCTTACTTACCAAAACACTAAAATGTGTGAAATGCAGACGACAATTGATTTATTATACTCTTAAAGCACTTTTAGAGGAGGTTTCAATGAGATTACATAGAGCCCCTGAGAACCCAAGATGGGGTTTCAAGCCTCTCAATGTATTGAAATAGACTATGACACCCCCTCTAGTAATATACCTCTATGTTCTTACATAACGCCATAATGATATATTACTAGAGCAGGCATACCTTCTTAAAATAATTTAAGATAATTGAAACGTATTTTCGGGGCTCTCAGGGGCTCTGTGAAACCTTATAGTATCCATCTTAAAGAGAGTCTTCATGTAAATTAATTGTTGTCAGACTTCCACTCGCTGTTTGTATTTTGTTTTGTATTGCAAAAATTTTTTGTACAAAGCTATTATAATTTTGCAAGGTTAATGTTATTATACTATTAATCAAAGATGATCAGGTTACTTTTCTGATGTTTCAAAATTCAACCAATACCCTAGAATAATATAAAGTCTCAATGTATAACGCAAACAAAGTTCATTATAATTACGGGTAAATAAACTTTATTTTCTCTACTTATTATTTTCTAGTCTTAGAATAATACTATATATAGAAGGAGCACTAACGATAACACGAAAGCCGGTTCACTGGTGCACCTAAGTAGCTGCCACCCTAACAACATACAATTTCTAAAAAAATGGCAATACTTCCGGTTTCCTCTGAATTATATGTTCTATTATTAATAAATGATTGATTATTTATAAAATACTAATATAAATACGGTGCATTACAATATTTAAAGCTTTTTTAAATTGTAGTTTAACGTATTTATTAAAAATTATATTTAAAAGTAGTCCCTCGTCAACTAAACGTAGATTCTTGTATTCCGCCACCCTTTTGCCATCTAAGACCGGTTTTATTAAAATACTCAGCAGGTGTTTTAAGTTATAATATTGGGATACCAAAGTAAAAGGTGATAAGTCGAAAAAATGCCGATTTTGAGTTATTACTATCGCTGGAATCAGTAAAAGAAGCTATCGATTGGTGTAACGAATGTTAGTTTACGATAATTAGTTTTTTAATTATTAACTTAAATACAAAGGAGTTATCTTACATTTCGGACAAAAACATTTAGTATAAAGGGTATAAGTTAAGTTATCCCATATGGATTTCAATAAGTTGTGAAATTATAAATACAAAAAACATAAGTCGAGTTATACCCTTTTGCAAAAGTATGCATTTGGGTTTTCTGAGTTAAAGGGGATAAGTCAACTTATCGTCTTTTTGTTAGGGTTACGAGATAATCTTCGAAACCCTTATACTTTCTGTCGAGCGTCTGTCTGTCCGATTTCTCATCTTAGGAACTACAATAGCTAGGAAGTTGAAATTTGGTATACATGTGTAACTATTTTATTCAACAACAGGAAAAATAAGCCAACTATCTCACACGCGCATCTGTCGATTTATAAGCGAATGCGCACATTCGCCAAAAAAAAAATATTTTTTGAAAAATCATGTGGGGTATCAAATTGTAGGTATCGATGGTGTAGTACACAAATATGCATCGCTTTTTCAAAATGGCGGCTATTACACCCGCAAAAAATATCGAAAACCACCAAAAAAATGCTTGTCCGCCCCCCTTTTAAGCCATAAGGAGAAGCCCTAAAAATATGGGAAAAATAGCCAATAAAAGCCCTTTACAGGCTATAGAAATTCTTTAGAAAACAAGTTTCAAAAGTTAATTTAAGCAATTTCAAAATCGCACATCGCGCACGCGCAAAAAAATTTTTTTTTAAAAAAATCATGCGGGTATCAAAATTGTAGGTATCGATGGTAGTAGAACAAATATGCACCGCTTTTTTCAAATGGCGGATATTACACCCGCCAAAAATATCGAAAACACACCAAAAAATGCTTGTTCCCCCCCCCCCTTTTAAGGCATAAGAGAAGCCTTAAAAATATGGGAAAAATAGCCAATTAAAGCCCTTTACGGGCCATAGAAATTCTTTGAAAAAAAAGTTCCAAAAGTAAATTTTAGAAATTTCAAAATCGCACATACGCGCACGCGCCAAAAAAATATTTTTTTTGAAAATTATGTGTGGTATCAATTGTAGGTATCGATAGGTAGAACACAAATGCTCGCTTTTTAAATGGCGACTATTACTCAAAATGTCTTTACTCTATGCTATAAAATTAGGAACTGATACACATATACAAAAAGGCGAGCGAAGCGAGCCCATGAATTTTATGCCTTGTTCTTAATGTAAAATTTGGCAAACAAGCAGAAAGAGAAGCGAGCGATTATGGTTATTTTAATTATATACTCTTAAAAAAGTACTGATATGCAAAGACATATAGGCGAGCGAAGCGAGCCCTTGTATTTATTTATGTTTAAAATTTTTCTATATATTTAGGCATCGACAAACAAACATATATTGGCGAGCGAGCGAGCCTTAATTGTTATGTAAAAGTTTGATTCTACTTTTTATAATTGGCTAGTACCAATCAAGCACATAAAGGCGAGTGAAGCGAGCTCTAGTATTGTATGGTTATTTTTATTATATACTCTTATAAAAGCACTGATATGCAAACACATAAAGGCGAGCGAAGCGAGCCTTTGAATCTTATTTTATACTTTAATTTTTTTTTCTAAATTTAGTATCGACAAACAAATATATACATA
Source organism: Microvelia longipes (assembly GCA_018340805.1). NCBI lineage: Eukaryota > Metazoa > Arthropoda > Insecta > Hemiptera > Veliidae > Microvelia > Microvelia longipes. The sequence continues at coordinate 20,808,859 of JACMZG010001914.1, read as the reverse complement.
GGCGAGCGAAGCGAGCCCTAGAAGTGTTATGTAAGTTTGATTCTATAGTTTAAAATTGGCTAGTACCAACAAGCACCTAAAGGCGAGCGAAGCTAGCCTAATATTATGTTATGCTTTACTCTATGCTATAAAATGAGGTTCTGATAAACATAGACAAAAAGGCGAGCGAAGGAGCCCATGATTTTATGCTTGTTTTAAATGTTCCTCTTAAAGTAGATATTGACAACCAAGCACTTAATGGCGAGCGAAGCGCGCCTAGATTTTTATAAAAGGTTTGATTCTGTAGATTAAAATTGGCTAGTACCAAACTAGCACATAAAAGGTGAGCGATGCGAGTCCCTTGAATCTTATTTTATGTTTTTTTTTTTTTTTCTAAATTTAGGTATCGACAAACACACTTTTTGTAATAGTTTATCAGAACCTATTTTATAGCATAACTAAAGACATAAATAATATTTTAGGGCTCGCTTTGCTCGCCTTTATGTGCTTGTTTAGTACTAGCCAATTTTAAACTATAGAATTAAACTTTTATATACATTCTAGGGCTCGCTTCGCTCGCTTATATAGAGCGAAGCGAGCCCCTAGAATGTTATAAAAGTTTAATTCTATAGTTAAAATTGGCTAGTACTAAACAAGCACATAAAGGCGAGCAAAGCGAGCCCTAAATATTATGTTATGTCTTTAGTCTATGCTATAAAATTAGGTTCGATAAACATATACAAAAAGGCGGCAAAGCGAGCTCATGATTTTCATGCCTTGTTTAAAATGTTTCTCATAAAGTGATATTGACAACAAGCACATAAAGGCGAGCGAAGCAAGCCCCTAGTATGTATGGTTATTTTTTATTTTAATACTCTTAAGAAGGTAATGATAAACATGCACAAGATGGAAGAGCGTAGCGAGCCCATGATATCCATGCCTTTTTTAAATGTTACTCTTAAAAAGATATTGACAAACAAGCACGCATAAAGGCGAGCGAAGCGAGCTAGATTTTTATGAAACAGTTTGATTTTTTAGATTAAAATTGGCTAGTACAAACAATATATGATAATTACAAATTCAAATTAAATTATATGTTTAAAAATAAAAATATTATATTATAGTTATGTAGAAAATTTTTTTATTTTTTATGTATTATAAAGTAAATAAATATCTCAGCATCATTGTAGAGCACTAAATATCAAATGCTCTCTTTTACTTTACTACTTCTTTGCATATTTTTGTACTTCTTGCATGTCTTTTAATCTTATGTTTTTTTTGCATCATTTTCACTAGTTTGATTATAAATTTCTATTTATTATCAAATTTATTTATTATAAATTATTTTTTAAATTTATATAAATAAATAAATAAATAAAAATAATAACGTTATTGTAAAATAAAAAAAAAAAAAAAAAAAATAAACTTTTGTGATAAGTAAGCAAATTCCAAACCTCAGCGAAAAGCTGATTTAATTTTAATGTTATATAATTTTAAATTTCTTCTTTTGTATCTGTAATCTATATGTACATTATTGATTAATAAAAGGTATTCTATTCTATTCTAGTACCAAACAAGCACATAAAGGCTTGCGAAGCGAGCCCTTGAATCTTTTTTTATGTTTTAATTTGTTTTTAAATTTAGGTATCGACAACAAACTTATATCAGCGAGCCCTAGAACGTTATGTAAAAGTTTGATTTATAGTTAAAAATTGGCTAGTACCAAACAAGCACCTAAAGGCGAGCATAGCGAGCCCTAGAATATTAATTATGTCTTTACTCTATGCATAAATGAGGTTTTGAATAAACATAGACAAAAGGCGACAAAGCGAGCCTTTAATTTATGCCTTGTTTTAAAGTTCCTCTTAAAGTAGATATTGACAACCAAGCACATAAATATTATTCTTATATTTAAATCTATATTCTATGCTTTAAATTTTCTCAAAAATTAGGTATCGACAAACAAATATATATATATATATAGGCGAGCAAAGCGAGCCCTAGAATTGTATGTAAAAGTTTGATTCTATAGTTTAAAATTGGGCTAGTTCCAATCAAAACACCTAAAGGCGAGCGAAGTGAGCCTTAGATTTTTATGAAAAAGTTTGATTCTGTAGATTAAAATGGCCAGTACCAAACAAGCACATAAAGGCGAGCGAAGCGAGCTCTAGTATCGTATGTTTTATTTTCATTTAATACTCTTAAGAAAGCACTGATATGCAAACACATAAAGGCGAGCAAAGCGAGCCCTTGAATCTATTTTATGTTTAATTTTTTTCTAAATTTAGGTATCGACACAAACTTATATAAGCGAGTGAAGCGAGCCCTAGAATGTTATGTAAAAGTTTAATTCTATAGTTTAAAATTGGCTATTAAACAAGCACATAAAGGCGAGCGAAGCCAGCTCTAAAATATTATGTTATGTCTTTACTCTATGCTATAAAATTAGGTTCTGATAAACATATACATAAAGGCGAGCGAAGCGAGCCATGAATTTTATGCCTTGTTTTATTGTTTCCCTTAAAATAGATATTGACAACTAAGCACATAAAGGCGAGCGAAACGAGCCCTAGTATTGTATGGTTATTTTTATTTATACTCTTAAGAAGTAATAAACATACACAAAAAGGCGAGCGAAGCGAGCCCATGATTTTTATGCCTTGTTTAAAATGTTTCTCTTAAAGTAGATATTGACAAACAAGCACATAAAGACGACCGAAGCGAGCCCTAGTATTGTATGGTTATTTTTATTTTATACTAAATATTTATTTAATATTTTTAGTGCTGCTCATTATACGTTAGTTGAAGAGGGGGGGGGTCACAACAATTTTTTGTGGTGTCTGATATTTTGACGAGTGTTAGGGTCACCATTTTTAAAATTAAATCGTAGCATATTTGTGTTCTACCCATCAATACCTACGATTTGATACCCCACGATTTTTTCAAAAAATATTTATTTTTGCGCGTGCGCGTTAGTGAAATTTTATATTGCTAAAATTAACTTTTGAAACATTTATCTGGAGAATTCCAATCGCTCCTATTGAGCATTTATTTAATATTTTGGGGTGCATATTAAGGGTTAGTTAGGGGGACAACAATGTTTTGTGTTTCTTGAAATTTTTGGCGGGTGTAAGGGTCGTCATTTTGAAAAGCCGGTGCATATTCGTGTTTCTACCATCAATACCTACGATTTGATATCCCACACGATTTTTTCAAAAATATTTATTTTTGCGCGTGCGCGTTAGTGAAATTTTATATTACTAAAATAACTTTTGAACATTTTTATCGGGAGAATTTCCATAGCAAAGCTATTATTAAGCATTTTTAATAGGTTTAGGCTGCTTATTATGGGTTAGTTAAAGGGGGGGGGTTCCTACAATTGTTTGGTGAATTTTGATATTTTTTAACGGTTTTAAGGTTGTCATTTGAAAAAGTAATGCATGTTTGTGTCCTACTCACCAATACCTACAATTTGATACCCCTACATGAATTTTTGAAAAAAAATTTTTGCGCGTGCGCATTAGCGCAATTTTGAAAATACTAAAAAATTAAATTTTGAAACTTATAGCCAAAAAATTTCAATGGCCCGTATATACTTATTGAGTAGTTCTTATAATTATTATTATATCGCTTGTCAAAAAAACAAATTGCGCAGCAATGAAAAATCACTTTACTGTCTAGTTACGCAATCTAAATTTTCTATAGTTTATAAATAATATTTTTATTTCATTATAACTCCCAATAAAGCTTGGCGGAGGAGATTTTTCCACCCTGTATAAGTATTCAAAACTATGAAAAGGCCAATACTGTAAAACATCTACAGCTTACCAAGTAAGTATTACTTGGCAACGCTGCACTGGTGAGTTACCTCCTTTTTACGTTTTAAATGTTTATATCATTAATTGAACTTATACCTAAGTATGACCTAAGAATGACTTATCCCCTTTAACTTTTCAGTGAAGACTACATTACCGAAAAGTCGCACAGCCAATGTTTTGGATATTTTAAGCTAATATTTCAATTTAAATTCTTGAAACAATGATATTAACTTAAATTAAAATATTCCTATCTAAACACATTGATTTTAGTATTCAAATGGACACCGGGCTAACTCAGGAACATTTTTGTTTTCTGTGTAAATTAGTAAATTTTTACTTTCATGTTTATACACATTTTAATTAGAAATATGAAACTCTATCTACATAGATAATTTACTATAATAGTAAGCTTACTTTAACCATAAAAAATAGTTTGATTTTTAGTTCAACAACCTTAAAAATGACAAGTGGAAAATCAGTCAAAAGGGATAACTACCTCTTTGAAACCGACAAAAAAGGTATAAGTCAGTGGTTTTTCTTAAATTTTCCCAATATCTCGTGAACTATTTATTATTGAATACAAAACTACTTCTCATTATACAGAACATATTAATAAACAGAATAATGTTAAAATAAATCTATAACTGGTTTTAACGATTTTAGAGCTTCATTCAAAGTTTGTTTTTCGGTTCCTGAAAAGTTGCATTTTTCGACTTATTCCCTTTTTACTTTTTGGTATCCATTTGTTCTTTACAACCTTTCTTCATTAATAGATATATGACACATATTTAAAATAATGTTTTGTTGTCAGGTTGGCAGCATTACTTAGGTGCATCAGTCAACCGGCTTTCGTGTTATCAGTGGAATTACATTGTGTTTACGGTCCTGTGCTCCTGCTATATATAGTATTATTAAGTTTCTAGTACTTTTTTCTCTTCTTATCAGTCTTCGCAAAACAAAAGTTCATAGAGTTTTAAACGTTTTCTACCGTATTCTGAATATAAATACTACTGGTACTCCAACTCCAGAATAAACTAAATATATATTAGGAAATGTAGTGTAGTTATGTAGAACTGCAATACATAAGGACATTTAAGTTTAGTCTAGCAAAACAAAGTGAAGGGTCCAACTCAAGATCTATGAATTAATTTCTAGACAAATCTTATAAACTCCAAACGGATTAAAGTTTTAAATCAAACAAGGCACAATATTTTGTATGTAAAATTTTTAAGTCACTTAATACAACTAAAATTACCACTTAAAATTTTACTTGCAGTATAACATTACAATACGTAACAATAAGACAGACATATTAATTAACATATTAAACAATAACTACTACTTATACTCAATACCTTTTTGTGAAAACATAACTATTTTAATAATTAGTAGATTATTATTTAAATAATAAGAAGATTATTTTCCAGGCGATAAAATAAAGTGGCATTTTATTGTAGCGAAAATTTGTTTATTGGCGAGCGATAGAGAGTCGATAAATCATTTCTAAATCTATAAAATCACTTTATCGCCATATGCTTTTTCTTTAGAGCACAGTAAACATCACTATCCATCACTGATTTTTTTATTAAACATATCAAACTAACCAATTCACTACTTGAACAATGAATACAGAATTATTATAACAACAAAGAAATGGTATTCAAATGACATGGTATTAAAATCGAGCGAGATTTCATTTTCTTTATCTTTTTAAATATTAGGTGAAACTTAATATGTCGGACAATAATTACTGTCCGATTACTACAGTAATAGTAGAATTTTCACTGCCATGGCAATATGATTACCTATAATAAATTTAAATGAAAAATGGTAAATTAATTAAAATTGTTTGTTATGTTTCTGGTTTATGCTTCCTAACTTGGGGCTGTAGGATAACTGTCTTTGTTTAGATTTTTCAAAGGAAATGCGCTAAATCCTTTTAAAAATTTGCATAATTATAATGTTAATATAGTGGTGCGCATATTTATCCCAATAAATCCAATCGGACAAATATGAGCATTTTGGGTCCAGTTCCCTGCCGGGGCGTCCAGGATTTGCATGCGAGGGATGGAAGTCCTTTTACGTGCCGTCCTTCCAAAGGGATGTTAAGCCGGTGGATCCGAGCCTGTTTCTCGTAAAAGATCCCTAACCCCTAATAACGGCTCTTCTGCAGATTAGACGCAAAATTCTAAGGTGATTTAATTGGAGGTTTTTATGAATGAAAAAAATTTCTTTGTTCGCTTATACCGATTCCTGCAATGACTTCATTAATAAAAAAAAGTTAGGTTATAGCCTCCAAATGCGTTTGGTTTGTTTACATCAAATTGAATCACCTATCATTTTGGACCTAATCAGAAAATAAATTTGATGACGTCATTAAAACTCATTATTGAAGCTTGTAAATTCATAAAACGCGGAAAAATGTTCCGGACATATAAGATCAACAAATATGCCCAATTTTATCTTATTATCTATTAGTTCAATTGTTACAGAATAGCATGTTAAAAATCGAAAAATAATCTAATAGAGTTAACATTTGGTGCATGTGAACTCTTGTATGTAATATGTAAAGGAATTTTAATATCTAAGGATTTTGTTAGATCACTAATGTTAAGCTGCATCGAGCGAGGTCAGTACCTGGATAAATGACCACTAAGAACAAAAATAATGTTTTTACTGCCTGAGGACGAGCGAAGTCCGTAGAGATATTATAATAAAAATTAGGTGATTTCTATATTCTTAAGATGAGCGAAGCGAGTCCGAAGTATGAAGTAAAAGGTCCGAGGTACCCTGTACCCGATTTTTAAATCACTTTACGATTAATAAATTATTCATACTAATTTAATTATATCTTACATATTTATATTGTGAAAAAATTAAATATCGTATCCTTTAAAATTATGAAATAGTATAAGTATTACAAAAATAAAAAACAGCATAACATTGTCAAATTCCTTAAATGATTATAAGGAATAAATTCCTAATTAAATCATAGATAATTAGGATGCACATTTTAATAAATGTATTAATTAACAAACAATTACGTGTAATAGATGAAATTATCGCAATTTATTAATTTGATTGCGTAAAGCGAAGAAAACACTCTGCCAGTCATGGCACAAAGCTTCTTTACTTATTTAATTAATTATATCATATGTCTTACGAAAATTTTACTTTAAAAATATGAAAATTACAATAAATAGTAATAGACCAAAGAGCCCAGGGGTGTTTTGTTAATAAAAAGTGTAATGGCTGAACGGGTTTAATTTTTTCGTAAATACTTCCTGAACAAGGATCTGCAATTCTGCCGACTCGTATCGGATGGGTGTCCCAGGCAGAACCTTCGACCCCTAAAGTGCGTTCTGTCTGGGACACCCATCCGATACGAGTCGCAGAATTGCAGATCTTTGTTCAGGAAGGTATTTACGAAAAATTGAGACCGGTCCAGCCATTACACTTTTTATTAACAAAACACCCCTAGGCTCTTAGACTATAATATGTTATATAAATTAAATTAAAATTTGGCATATAAAATTAACTATAAGTTTTATATAAATATTATATTAACTTATGTAATAAATATTATATAATTATAAATAAATAAATAACTAAAATATATTATATAAATTAAATTAAAATTATATAAAATTAAAAATTAGATAAATTTAAATTATAAAACTAATAATATTATAAGTTATTCGCGCAAGCAAGCGGCATTTTACATAATTTCATCGTAAATAGCTATTTAAAATACGTGTAATCCTTCATGGTATGTTAAGCAGGCCCGGAATGGCCTATCGGGCCCTCGGGCCACGGTCCTCATTTATTTTAAAGGAAAATTGTTAGAGAGAAAGAAAAAAGATGTGAGAAAAAAAATCAAAAGAAGATAATAAGTAATTTTTTGCATTACAAAAACTAGCTTTTCTCCCTTGGTAAATTAAATATGATATTTATCTAGGCAGTAAAATTCCATTTTACTGCCTAGGAGCATAATATACTATTATCAAACAATAGCTTAATAAGAAATTACCGGAATATAGTGATTTAGGTATATTTCTTAGGATTGTATTGTACCATATTTTGGTAATAGATACCAAAGTAATGATGGTAACTCTGAACTCGCAAGAGGCAATTTACTGGGGGGTTGAGACCATTTTAGGAAGTCTAGGACCATGTTTTTCTTTATTTTTAAGGATTTAATGTTAGTTATTTGGTTCCACCCGGTATATTCACAATATAAACTATTACCATTAAATTCATTTAATGGTTTTGACTATATTTTTTTGTGATTGTAGATCATTGGTGATACCAATAATATAATCTATCTCTATGTTTCCTCTATCTCTTTCCTTTCTTTCTATCTATAGACATATAATTTGTATTTATTTTATTTTGATTTGATCTCTGACCTGTTTATTTAATTTAATTCAATTCTATATTTTAATATATTGTGATAGAGCGAGGGAACGGGGTTTGTTTTGATACCCGGGGTCTCGACAAGTCGATGTTTCTAGGCCTTATCTAGTATTAATCATTTAAGATGTAAACAAACCCATTCCACCTTTAAAACCTCTATATCTTATAAATCTTGGTTTAGTTCAATTTAGTTCAAGTTTTTGTAGCAAGGATTTTTAATGAAGGACCTTAATTTGTAACCACTTCCTTATATTTATGTTTATATGTAACTTAAGTTTCTCAACAAAATGATGAATTTCAGGAAAAGAAAGGTTTGATTTTGACTGTACTTTTTTAAATTTAAATATATACATTATACATAGAGCTAGTTATTGTTCCAATATGGGTTCCACTTGTTGCATTCGTAGTATTGAAATTCATTGACTTCATTTGTGTCAGTTGTCATTTGAGAAAGTGTCAAACCAAGTTAGATTTAAGAATAATTTCTCCATTATGCTTGAGGTCTCATTTTTGTAAATTTCATCAAAATATGTTTCTCTATGATAGTGAAAGGATTAAATTAATAATTTAAATCTTAATTTTAATCTTTAATGTAATCTTAAGTTCTATATATATTTAACCATCATGTTTAATGTATTAATTTTGTTATGTTGCTTAATAATTTTATTGTAAATATGGAAATAATAAATAAAAAAAAAAAAAAAAATACTATTAAAATTATCTAAATATCTTTAAAGCTTCCTCAGTGTCAAGGATACTTGTTTGAATAAACACTTTTTCCTCTTAAGTTTGGAAAAGAATCTTACTTGAATATAATGTCTCAATTATTTCAATGACTTATTAAGTTTAGACCAAAAAATTGGCTTAGGTCTTCTTAGGTGTTCTTGCTTATGCAAGAACCATGCCATGTGCGTGGGTTCCGGTTCATGCTTTAGAACCTAAGCAGTTACTCAATTTGTCAAGCACTACTCGTAACTCATTTCGTCTGTATTTCCAAAGGAAATGCCGCATAATATCCGGTTGTTGTACAAAACTAGCCTCTAAAATTAGAAGTACGCACTATTATTGCACTAGTTTAAAGATTAGTTACTTATCTTTAAGCTTAGTCAGTTATCTTTAAATGTTTTAGCGCATTTCTTTTGGAAAATACAGACAAAATGAGTTACGGGCAGTGCTTGACAATTGAGTAACTGCTTAGGTTCTAAAGCATGAACGGAACCACGCTATGGCATGTTTGCACAAGCAAGAAATGGGTTTTTAGCACGGAAACACGCATTCTAAATGAAATTCGCACCGTCAGCGGACCACCCGCCCGGAATATTTATTACTAGTTGTAAAATTATATAATGTAAAAAGCACGGAAACACGCATCCAAAAGAAATTCGCCCGACATGCGGACCACCGCGCCAGAATTATTTCTAGTTGTAAACTTTATTAGGTAAAAAAACGATAAAAAATTATCGACCCTTCCAGATGTGAACCCGGTACCCTGAGTTTGAGTGGTCGTATTGACTCCGGGACCACTGCCATTCAACTCAGAGGCCCAAAAAACATTGAAAACGACACCCTACTCGAAATTTAATTTCAACGACGTAATGTTGGTTTCTTTCTATATTTTTTTGTGATTTTTTCGTCTTTTTGGTAACTTAAAGTCGTATCGTGTCGGGGACCGGTTTCATTCGATTCAGCGCCCAAAGATACATTAGATTAAATCGACACCACACCGAATTATTTTTTTAATCGACTCTAAATTTTTGTTTTTGGTTAATTTTACTAATGGTTTTTTTTTTCGATTTTTTTATTTTTTATATATATCAATATTATATATATTTATAAGTTTTTTTATTTATTTTATTATTAATTATAGATTTTGATAAGTTAAATTAAATTTAATTTATTTTTTTGATTATATATATNTGAAATTAAATAAAATAAAAAAAAAAAAAAATACTATTAAAAATTATCTAAATATTTTTAAGCTTCGTCTCAGTGTCAAAGATACTTGTTGAATAACACTTTTTCTCTTTAAGTTTGGAAAAGAATCTTACTTGAATATAAATGTCTCAATTATTTCAATGACTTATTAGGTTTAGACCAAAAAATTGGCTTAGTCTCTTAGGTGTTCTTGCTTATGCAAGAACCATGCCCATTGCGTGGTTCCGGGTTCATGCTTTAGAACCTAAGCAGTTACTCAATTGTCAAGCACTACTCGTAACTCATTCGTCTGTATTTTCCAAAGGAAATGCGCATAATCATCCGGTTGTTGTACAAAACTATGCCTCTAAATTAGAGAAGTACGCACTATTATTTGCACTAGTTTAAAGATTAGTTACTTATCTTTAAGCTTAGTCAGTTATCTTTAAATGTTTAGCGCATTTCCTTTGGAAAATACAGACAAAATGAGTTACGGGCAGTGCTTGACAATTGAGTAACTGCTTAGGTTCTAAAGCATGAACCGGAACCACGCTATGGGCATGGTTCTTGCACAAGCAAGAAATGGGTTGTTTAGCACGGAAACACGCATTCTAAATGAAATTCGCCCGTCAGCGGACCACCGCGCGGAATTATTTTATTTACTAGTTTGTAAACTTATTAAATGTAAAAAGCACGGAAACACGCATCCCAAAAGAAATTCGCCCGACATGCGGACCACCGCGCAAGATTATTTCCTAGTTTGTAAACTTATATTAGGTAAAAAAACGATAAAAAATTATATCGACCTTCCAGGATGTGAACCCAGGTACCCTGAGTTTGAGTGGTCGTATTGACTCCGGACCACTGCCATTCAACTCAGAGGCCAAAAAACATTGAAAACGACACCCTACTCGAAATTTAATTTTCAACGACCGTAATGTTGGTTTTCTATATTTTTTGTGATTTTTTCGTCTTTTTGGTAACTTAAAGTGGTCGTATCGTGTTCGGACCGGTTTCATTCGATTCAGCGCCCAAAATTACATAGAAAACGACACCCTACTCGAAATTTATTTTTTATCGACCTAAATTTTGGTTTTTGGTAATTTACAATGGTTTTTTCGATTTTTAGGTCACTTAGAGTGGTCGTATCGACTTTGGACCGGATTGATTCGATTCAGCGTCTCAAAAACATAATATTGACCTTTTTCGCGGCAAAAAATTAACCCTGAATTTTTGCTGATTTTTTGAAAAATTTCGCTGACTCAGCAAAACCGGGTTAATGACGTCACAAAAACCTGGTTCAATAGGGTTCGTGTCCTCCCAGGTTGATTTTTGCACCAAGTTTGGTTAAAAATATTAATCCGTTCGAAAGATAGAGTGTTTACAAGAAAGTGTCAGAAATACATATATATATATATATATATATATATATATATATATATATATATATATATATATATATATATATATATATATAATATATATATGTATTTCTAGACACTTTCTTGTAAACACTCTATCTTTCGAACGGATTAATATTTTTTAACCAAACTTGGTACAAAAATCAACCTTCGGGAGGACACGAACCCTATTGAAAACCAGGTTTTGTGACGTCATTAACGTTAATATTTTTTTTGCCGCGAAAAAGGTCAATATTTATGTTTTTTGAGACGCTGAATCGAATGAAACAGTCCGAAGTCGATACGACCACTCTAAGTGACCTAAAAATCGAAAAAGTTTGGCCAACATATTGCGCGTCACAAGCACCACACCGCATTACATAGACTCCACAGCTAGCCTCAAATTTAATCGGGTCCTTAACATGCGAGAGATGATGCGTAAGGAAGTAGGAACGCTGAAACTCACTCTATGATTTTCCTTTGCAAAACACTAGCTACTTTATTTGAAATATCACCTATATAAGGAACCGAGCACCAGGCCATATCTTGGGTACCACGACTGCATTATTAACTCCCATATTTCGAAGCACCATTTGCTTAGTTTTCTACTAACGATTTATCAATTATGGAGACATCATAGCATTTTTGTTTGCTATGTATTTAATATTAGATATTCAATATCGTACGCATCCGTACCAGAGGGTAATACACAAGCCGATGAACCATTGAGTTAAAAGCCGCCATTTTGTGACTCCACGGGTGACATGAACGGGCATGCCCGTTCATGTCACTTGGTAAGGATGCGTACGATATTGAATTATCTACTATTAAATACATAGCAAACCAAAAAATTCATTTTTTGGTTTTGTTGTTTTTCGTGCTTTTATAATTTTTCGTCCTCTTGTTGTAGGCACTGAGGATGACCTGTATTACGTTGAAAGCCGGTTTTGTCATCATTACATTGGTTGAAATTATTTGTGGATAGACTTTATTTACATCCTTATGTATAAAATCCACTAGCGCTTATAATTCAAATATTTGTCTAATTGTTTATTATCATTTGTTTCTGTAAAGGAAGAGAGTGATTTTGAATATGAAGAATCAGAAGATGAAAACGACAGTGGTTGGAGCAACAATGATGAAGATACTCCCAAGAAAGGAGGAAAGCCTAGGAAAAAAAATAGTCCTCTCCTAAAACATGTACAAAATGAAAAGTTATCAAAATATGAAGCAATAAGACTTGCTAATATAAAAGAGAGAAATGCAATGCTTAGGTTTGTTTTAGTATTGTTTAAATATGGAATGTAGAAAAAAGAGCTGATTTCTTCTTCTTGGCTCCTAAAAGCAAAAATGTGAATGCTCTAATTTACTTAATTGTTGACTAAAAATATTAAAACATATACAAATTTGGGAAAATACTTTGTAATTATGAAAAGTTAAGAAAACTCTGAATTTACATACTTGTCACACTTTAATTAGTTGTGCAAGTTAATCTATCTGTATATTATTATTTTATTAATATAAGAATATTTAAAATGGTATATATAATGAAAATTGTATAATTCTCTCTTAATAGTTTATTAGTTGAATGTTGCTCGAATCTCTATTTGTCTACTACCTTATATTTTTGTTTTAGCAAAATTTACTAATTTTAGTTTTACTTTTTATTCAATTTTTGCTTTATTCTGCATACTTTACGATTTCTCTTTTATTTTTCGTTCCATCATATTTTTTTGGCATTATTTTCAAATCTAATTTTTAGCATTACTTAATTTTAAATTTAAATCAAAAAAATTACTAGTGAAGTCAACAAAAAGTTTTTTTGACTAGATTTGTATATAGTTAAAACTTTATTTTAGGGGTCTGTTTGGACATGTTTAGTGATACTCAGAAAAAAAGTCCCGTAGTGGACCAAAACATGCGCTGTCTTTAATTTTTTGTTAATATCTTGTTAGGGATTCAAAATTTCAAAAATTATTTAGTCAATTAGTTTCTATTGGTTTACTCTTGCAGAAAACCCATTCATTGACTAGACTCAACCTATTCATTTTCTTTTTAATTATAAAAAAATTATTATATTTTTTTTAAATCAAATAATCTTGAAACTTATTTTTGTATGCATACTTTTGAACAAGATTGTTATTGTTACATTTTTAAATTAGGCTACAAGCCTTGGTACTTAATTTTCCTTGGCAAATAAATATGTATATTTAAATGATAAAAGTACAATAAAATAGATATATTTTACAGAAAACTTTCTTACTTTATAAAAATAAATCATGAAATGTTTCTTAATTACTTTTGCAGGTCAATGGGAATCAATGTGCAAACAGAAAAACAACAAAAAGTATTGGCTCATAAAACTGTTAAAAAGAAAATTCATAAACCTAAGAAAATGTAAGTACCCCATGGTTCATGTCACCCCTAGTGAAGTGTTAATGGTACAAGGCTATTACAATTGATCTTAAAATTCTTAAGTTAATAGAGAGATTATGGGTTCTGTTCAATCCCAGCACTAGGCTCTTGGATTTTTATTAGGAGAATACAAATTCTGTGTACCCCGTCCTTCATAAGGGATGCAAAGTACGTGGTATTATGATAACAGACTCTCACAAACATACAGACACAACTTGGTGAAAACTAGCCTGGAGGTCTTAAAACACCTGAAACAGATAATTCAGGTGACATCTGTTTTCGATTTATTTATTTTTTTTATTAACAATACTTTTTCCTGTATACCTACGGTTATTTTATTGCTTTATTTTACTGTACAATACAATATTTACAAATTAAATACACTAAATAACAGCGTTTTTACAATATGGATACAGATTTATAAATATATTGAAAGAATACGGGCCTTCGGCCCGTAGCCGCTACACGGCCTCGGCCGGCCGGCCCGCATTGTTGTTGTTTCATTATTGTTCTTGTTACATGGCATTTTGCCATGTATCTAGCGAATTTTCACAGCCTCTTCACACAGGCCCGCGAAGCGGGCCTCTCACAAATTTTTAAAATTTGTGAAAAATTTGATTTTACTGATTTTGATTTTATTAATACTCTATTATTAATAGTATGCTATAATTTTAAAATTAAGAAGCATTATAAACAAAAATATATTCATGATTTTTGTTTTTAAATAAAAATACCGGTTGAGCTAAAACCGGTTGCAATCGTTTTAGAATGACTTGGACCATATAAAGACTACTTCGAGGTTCTTCCGCTTTACGGGCCTGCTTAGCTCGGCGTGGTTCAGTGGAAGCAATTTTTGTCCTGTCTCTCTGGGACAGCAGGCTTACCAGGATTGAGCAAGAGGTAGAGGCCCCTCTTTTATACTATATCCCCACCCTCTAACACAACTGATCCCAACAAATATCGTACGAGTCTTTGACCTGGACGTATACATATATACAAAATTATTTATACGTATACTGTTTGCGCCATTTGTGATGGTTCGATTCAGCTGAAATTTGTCTTAATCGATTCAGCTAGCCGTCTACCTAAACACGAGATACCTCGTTTTAAAGCCATTTCAAGCTTCAAAATTTATTTTCATGACGTCATAATGTTTTTTATAAACAATTAACTCCACGTAACTCCTCGACATCTCGTGATTTGCAAAGTTTCGTTTCAATTTGAGAACGCCTTCAAGAGTTATCGTTCGCCATACGAAAGGGTATATATATAATAATAATATATATATATATATATATATATATATATATATATATATATATAAATCTTTTTAGATTTTATTATTTTTTATTGTTAATTTTTTTATATTTTACCTATCTGACTACACATAACAAAAATACGTAGTAGATTAGGTGTCACTATGGGCAGACACAACATGCCCTTTTGAACCCTGGAGAAATTAAATGTTAAAGTTTTGGAGGGGTGGGGGTATAATTGATGTGGGATTAAGTATGACGTATGAAGGTGTAGGGGTGGGGGTTTGGAATTTTTTGAAAAATGTTGTTGTTGAGGGGGGTGAGGTATTTGAAATTTGTATTGAATTAATTAATTTTTTTTTTGAGGTAGTACGTAATTGAGCACTTTATTGGACCGTTTTTAGGATGAGAAGCCAATCATTATTGTTATAGGAAGTTATTTAGTACTTTTCACCTCCGAGGACAATAATGAATGTAAAAAAACTCCTAGGACGTAAAAGTAATTCATATGTTGCCGCCATTACTGTAATGTAGCGTGTTCAAAAAACAATCTGTGTTAAACCTTCATGAGCTTTATTTAAAAAAGTTCATTTTGTTTCTGTTTTTGTTCGTAGACTATTTTTTTTTTTCGTTTTTAAAAGGTGTTCTAATTGACAATTTTTGTGTGTTTTTTTGTAAAGCTTTAACATTTTGAGTAAAAGTGTGAAGCTATGGATGAATTTAATGACGGGCGATAATATGGAGTTAATAATAATTGGACGTTTTTTTTTTTTAATTACGTATATAGCGCAGTTTAATGAGTGCTATTTTTTGATTTTTTAATGATTGCTTTATTTAATGAGTGCTACCTCAAAAAAATAGTGTATGCCATCCGGCTGAGAATGTCTTGGCAATTTTTCCCGACTCGCTTCGCTCGTCGGTAAATCTAATTGCCGTGACATAAAGACACACTTCTCAGCCTTATGGCATAAATAACTATTTTGTACCATTTTTAACATTGTTATTATTATTATTATTTGTATGTTTGTGAGTGTGTGTGTATGTGAGAGAGAGAGAGAGAGAGATAGACAATTAGAGCGAGAGAAAGTGAACTGACCCCGACAGGATTCGAACCAACGACCTTAAGAACGAGAAGCGAAGACTTTACCAATGAGCCAACGAACCTTGATATTTTGATGCCATATATCGAATTGTATCGAAAATGTATCGAACGATATATTTAATTGAACATGTGTCGGTTTCATGTATCGAAAATGTTATTCGATCTATTAGGTATCGAAAATGTATCGAACGATACATTGAATCATACATGAGTTGATGTCATGTATCGAAAATTTTCTTTTTCGATCTATTAAGTATCGAAAATATATAGAACGATACATTTTTAATCCTACATTTACTAATGCGATGTATTTATTCTCTTTTTTAAGTGACATTATAGATAAGAAAATGTCAATTATTGTATAGAAGTATTAAAACAATGAAAACTCAGGAAAATTCATAATTCTATGTATCCCTACTAGGTAGCGCTAGTCGTTGATTTTTATGGGGCTATGCAATTTTGATATTAGATATATATATAGATATTACAAAACGCATAATTTACTTAGATTTTTATTTTATAATTTTTTATAATGTATATTAATATATTTCTAATTCTCGTAATGTAACGTTATAATATATTACTATTGATATAATTTGATCTATTTATTTAAAGTTATATTATTTTTATTTGAATAATAAAATGTTGTAGTGTCGCATCTGTAAAAAGTCTTATTTGACGCGAAGAGATCTCGACATTCATTCAGCGGCAAACAAATACGTGGCTACATAATAATAATTATATAACGATATTCCTGATATATTAAAGTATTGTCTTACTATCGTACACTTTTATTCTAATGTATACATAAGTATATATAACTATCGATAACCTATAACTACATTTAAAACGTACGAGGAACCAAGAGATTAATTCTATTTGTAGAAAACTATCAACAATATTCCGCATTACGAGGTGCAGTTGAGCGTTTAGAGCAGTATCGGAGCAATTGTGAGCCATCTTAAGTAGTTTTTGGGCCAATATAAGCTTAGCAACAGTAGAGCCAATTCTCTACTAGGCACCGCTATAATGCAATCTGTATCAATTGTCCCAGGTTTTACTAGTGACGCGATGAATTACGAATATTATTTTAATAATTTCTGACGTCTTAAAATGGTGTTTTCCTTTTTTTCGTGGATAACGTAGGTATATAGGAAAATTATTGTGTTTGCAATAAAACCAAAACCGGGATGAATCTGGAATAATCCGTTCCAGGTTTTCCTAAGACCTCCTGACTGGTTATCAAAAATTTTCTGGCTGTCTGTATATGTGTGGTGTATATAAGTGTGTGTTTCTGTGTCTGTTATCATCGTAGCTCCCAATGCTTTTATACTAGAGAGTTGAAACTTTGTACAAAAATCAGTCTATAGGTGTAGTAGTGATATTCATGATTTGTTATCATATTGCGATCAACTTGAGATAAGGCACGCATAAGACTATATAGATACACTTTATCTATGTACGTCCATGTATAAGACTATCATGAGAGTAAATTTCATTAGTTTGACTTTACATAAGTTTTTTTTTTTTTTTTTTTTTTTTTTTTTTTTAAATACCTTTATTAAATAAATTACAAACAACAAATAATTATATTCTAATATTAAGGTTACCTCTCTGCTAAAAGGCTTACGCCTTGTGCTGCAGAGAGGGAGTCCTTAGCCAAATTACAATTTAACATTCTTAATTTAAGAAAAAAAAGATATTATAAACATAAATTGCCTAGTGGTTCTGATTTTGTTATATATATACACATACATACATATATACACACTCATACATACATACATATACATCCATATTGCATATATATATATATATATATACACATACTTACATATATATATATACATACATATATATATATACATACACACACACATACATACACACACACACATACATATGCACATACACATACATACATACACACATACATACATACATACATATATATATACATACACATACATACACATACACACATACATACATACACATACATACTCACACACACACACATACATACATAAACATATATACATACATATATACACACATACACACACACACATATACATATTTTATTTTTTTATTTATTTATATATATATATATTTTTTTTTTTTTTTTAGTGATTATAAATAATTGTACTATATAATTTAGATATATTTGGCGTTAACAGTAAATAGTTAAATAGATAGAGATAGTTTTAGAATAAAGAATAGAGATAAATAAGTAGTGATAGGAAAAATTTGAGATGGATCATTCTAGAGAGGTTTTTAAACAATGTAATAAAAATATAACATTATTCTTTAAGTCTATTTAGAATATTAAAGTTCACAACATCATTATACTCGGGGATTCCCAAATAAAAACAATAACATTTTATGCTTGACTTGCTTTCCATAAAAAGAGTAAAAAGCAGGAACAGTTAAATATTTAAGATTTTAGTTGGTGCTGTATTACGATAACGTGCACATCTCTCGGTCTGTTATCGGCAAGATGTACTGTTATAGAGCTTTATCAATTCTCTAATTTTAGTCTTTTAAACTTTATTACATGCTTTAAACCTAATAAATTTTAGTAATTATTTAAATTAATTATAGTTTATTATTAATTAATGTGTTTTAACTAAAATTAATAAAAGAAGGTCCGCTCTATAAATTAATTATCCTAAGTATATTAATGAGTTAAATTCATTTTTGTTCCATTATGTGTTTTTTAAGATTTTTTTTATAAGTGTTAATTTTAATGTCGTTGTTTTGTAGTTGTGATGGTAGTTTATTATATAGGTTAACAGCTCGGTATGTCCAATGCCTCTGAGCCATAGATGTTCGGCAATTTTTTAAGGCGTAATAACCTTTTGCTAAACTTCTTGTATTGGCGTCATGTTCTATTTTTTGTAAATCATGTTTACCCTCACGAATATATACCAAGCATTTATAATTTAAAGCCTGTTCAAGAGTCATGATTGATAGTTTCTTAAATAAACCTTCAGTATGTTCAGTTGTTTGTTTATTTAGTATTATTCGTACAAATGCTTTCTGTCTGATAAATATTGGTTCTTTGACAGTGTCACATGTTCTTTGACATGTGTTTCATAAGTTTATATTTAGCAAATTTGTATATTCCGAAGACGCGCGAAGCGCGTAAGAAGTAGAGAGTAATAGCGTAGAGATGTAAATATGATGATAAGATGTCATAGGTTTCTACTTTAAATAATTGTATATCGATATTGTTAATCTATCAAAGTATATGTCCATACATTATATGACTATATAATTATCCACCACCATAATTGTCCACTAATTGTATGACCATACATGCCAGACGATTACTATAAAAATTAATGGGTACCCGAATTTACAGTGGTCAACTTACCGAGGGGGTAATTTTTATTTATTTATATTGAATATATTAATATTATTTCTAATTCAAGTAATATGTAACGTTATAATATATAACTGAT